>JAHTLZ010000274.1:12063706-12085499 GCA_023846285.1 Phrynocephalus versicolor | reverse complement strand
AGTAAGTAGGGGGAGGAGCTTTATCTTTAAATACTTGCTCCCAGCAGCAAACTAAAAAAAAAAGAAGAAAAAAGAAAAAAAATACAAAAAGGATATTTGAGTCCCCAAGCCAAGCTACTCCTAAGGAGTTCCTACACACATTAGTCTTACTAGATTTAAAAAAAAATAGTGTAAGTTTACATTTTTGAGACCTTCAATACATTTTATTGCACTCGTTAAAATGGAGTTGGAGGGAGCAGCTGTAGTTTCCTGTAGTACTTGTGCCATGTTTGTCATTTTGACAGAGCGTGTACAGAACTACATTTGCTGCAAGTGCAAACTGGTTGCGCTATTGGAAGAGAAGGTCCAGCAGCTAGAAGCTCGCATATCGGACCAGCAACACATTGAGGAGCTCGAGAGGTTCCTGGACAGAGCGGAACAGACTATCCAGGTCAAAGAAGAGACAGGGCACACTTCTGAGGAGGAAGTCACTGCCCCAACTCAGGAGGTAGATGGGTGGAGGAATGTGACTCAAAGGAGTAGAAGGCCAAGGGATCGCTCAGAGAGTCTCATATTGCACAATCAATTTGAGGCTCTTTCCCTCAGCACACCTCATGAGGCACACATAGAGGAAGAATTGGTTCCACCGGAGGATCTCTCCCTCATCACTATTGATGAGACACAAGATCAGGTACATGTAGATGAACAGGCTGCAGGAGAGAAGCTTCTTGTACTAGGGGATTCTATAATTAGAAATACAGAGGGATGGATTTGTGACGAGCATGATAACCGGATGGTCACTTGCCTGCCAGGTGCAAAGGTTGCAGACATCACGAGAAATATAGATAGCTTGTTAGAGAGAACTGGGAAGGAGCCAGTGGTCATGGTACATGTTGGTACCAATGACGTTGGGAAGGCAAAGCGGTCAGTCTTGGAAGCCAAATTCAGGTTGCTAGGTAGAAGATTGAAGTCCCGGGCTTCCAAGGTAGCATTTTCAGAGGTGCTACCTGTTCCTCGTGCAGGACCCGCCAGGCAGGCAGAACTCAGAAGCCTCAATGCGTGGATGAGGCGATGGTGTCGAGAGGAGGGCTTTAGATTTGTCAGGAACTGGAGAACATTTTGGGACAAGCCAAACCTGTTCAGGAGGGATGGGTTGCACTTGAATCAGGATGGGACCAGATTGCTGGCACTCAACCTCAAAAGGGCAGCAGAGCAGCTTTTAAACTGATAACTGGGGGAAAGCCGACAGGAGCTGAGTGGCATCCGGTTCGGAACACATCATCCTCGGGGAATGAGGTTGAAGAAGGTAGAAAATCACATAGAGATGGCATAGCAGGTATTAGCACTGGGAGAATAACGGAATATGACAGTTTGTCTACTTATAATAAAAGCTGTGCGGGAGAAAGAACAAGGCAGCAGCTGTTGTTGCGGGACCCACTGTACAGGTGCTTCTACGCCAATGCTCGAAGCCTCCGAGCAAAGATGGGAGAACTTGAACATTTGGCAGCTAGGGATAACATAGATATAATAGCCATAACAGAAACCTGGTGGAATGTGGAGAACCAGTGGGATACAGCAATCCCAGGCTATAAACTCTATAGAAGGGATAGAGAGGGGCGGGTTGGAGGAGGAGTGGCCATCTATGTCAAAGAAGGGGTAAAATCCAGCAGAATGGAGATGGACAGAGGGTCTGACTCCACCATAGAATCACTGTGGGTTAAACTACCAGGTCCAAGGAGTGATGTGATCGTTGGAGTATTCTATCGTCCACCAGATCAAAACCTTGAGGGGGACCTTGAAATGAGGAGAGAAATCATGGAGGTGGCTAAGAGGGATAGGATAGTAATTATGGGGGACTTCAATTATCCCCACATTGACTGGGCCAATGCGAGCTCCAGGCAAGAAAGAGAAATTGGGTTTCTCGACTTGCTGAATGACTGTGCCTTAGAGCAACTTGTCACGGAGCCCACCCGAGAACAGGCAACTCTGGATCTAATATTGTGTGATACTCAGGACCTGGTCAGGGGTGTGAATGTCACTGAGCCTCTGGGGAACAGTGACCATGCTGCAATTACCTTTGCCATGCATGTCGGAGGAAGAGTGTCAACCAAATCACTTCCCTCAGATGAGGAAAATAGTTAGAGAGAAACTGAAGGGGAAGGTTAAAAGAATCCAATCTCTTCAGAGTGCATGGAGCCTGCTTAAAACAACAATAATAGAGGCCCAGCACAAGTGCATACCACAAAGAAAGAAGAGCTCATTTAAGTCCAAGAGGGCACCGGCATGGTTAACGAGTGGAGTTAGAGAGGCTCTAAAGCACAAGGAGAGGTCCTTCTGTAAATGGAAATCCTCCCCAAATGAGGATAATAAAAAGGAACACAAACTCTGGCAAAAGAAATGTAAGAAGATGATAAGGGAGGCAAAGAAAGACTTTGAGGAACGAATGGCTAGCAATATAAAGGGTAATAATAAAAGCTTCTTTAAATATGTTAGAAGTAGAAAACCTGCCAGAGAACCAGTTGGCCCTCTGGATGGTGAGGGAGGAAAAGGGGAGGTTAAGGAAGACTTGGACATTGCAGAGAAATTGAATGAGTTCTTTGCGTCTGTCTTCACGACAGAGGACCTTGAGCGGATTCCGCTGCCTCAGCCGCCCCTCTTGACTAAAGAATTAAATCAAATACAGGTTAAAAGAGAGGAGGTTTTAGGACTAATTGATAAATTGAGGATTAACAAGTCACCGGGCCCAGATGGCATCCACCCAAGGGTTATTAGGGAACTGAGAAATGAAATTGCAGATCTCTTAACGGTTATATGCAACTTGTCTCTTAAAACGGCCACAGTGCCGGGGGACTGGAGGATAGCAGATGTCACACCAATTTTTAAAAAAGGAAGGAGGGGGGACCCGGGAAACTACAGGCCGGTTAGCCTTACATCTGTCCCAGGGAAGATGGTGGAAAGCCTCATCCAAGAGAAAATCTTAAAACACATAAAAGAACAAACCGTGCTGAGAGAAAATCAGCATGGCTTCTGTAAGGGTAAATCTTGTCTGACAAACCTCTTAGAATTTTTTGAAAAGGTCAACAGGCACGTGGATTTGGGTGAACCGGTTGATATAGTCTATCTGGATTTTCAAAAAGCTTTTGACACAGTCCCTCACCAAAGGCTGCTGAGAAAATTGCACAGTCAGGGGATAAGAGGGCAGGTCCTCTTATGGATTGAGAACTGGTTGAAATCCCAGAAACAAAGAGTAGGTGTCAATGGGAAATTTTCACAATGGAGAGAAGTGAAAAGCGGTGTGCCCCAGGGCTCGGTCCTGGGACCGGTGCTTTTCAATCTGTTCATAAATGACCTGGAGACAGGGATAAACAGTGAGGTGGCCAAGTTTGCAGATGACACAAAACTTTTCCGTGTGGTAAATACCAGAGAAGATTGTGAAGAGCTCCAGAAGGATCTCTCCAAACTTGGGGAGTGGGCTGAGAAATGGCAAATGCGTTTTAATGTAACCAAATGTAAAGTAATGCATATTGGGGCAAAAAATCCAAACTTCATCTATCAACTCATGGGCTCTGAGTTATCCGTGACGGATCAGGAAAGAGATCTTGGTGTGTTGGTGGACAGCTCCATGAAGGTGTCTCCCCAATGTGTGGCAGCGGT
The DNA here is from genome assembly GCA_023846285.1 of Phrynocephalus versicolor. Lineage (NCBI taxonomy): Eukaryota > Metazoa > Chordata > Lepidosauria > Squamata > Agamidae > Phrynocephalus > Phrynocephalus versicolor. The sequence continues at coordinate 12,081,866 of JAHTLZ010000274.1, read as the reverse complement.
GAAGAAGGCCAATTCCATGCTAGGGATTATCAAAAAGGGGATTGAAAATAAAACAGCCAACATTATAATGCCATTATACAAAACAATAGTAAGGCCCCACCTGGAGTATTGTGTACAATTCTGGTCACCGCATCTCAAGAAAGACATAGTGGAACTGGAAAAGGTGCAGAAGAGAGCGACTAAAATGATTACCGGGCTGGAGCACCTCCCTTATGAAGAAAGGCTAAAACATTTGGGCCTCTTTAGTCTGGAAAAAAGGCGCTTGAGGGGGGATATGATTGAGACGTATAAAATAATGCAGGGTATGAGTAAAGTGGATAGAGGGAAGCTCTTCTCTCTCTCCCAAAATACCAGAACTAGGGGACATACACTCAAATTGAGGGCTGGGAGAGTAAGAACAGACAAAAGAAAATATTTTTTCACCCAGCGCGTTGTAAGTCTATGGAACTCCCTGCCACAGGATGTGGTGATGGCATCTGGCCTGGATGCCTTCAAAAGGGGATTGGACAGATTCCTGGAGGAAAAGTCCATCACAGGTTACAAACCATGATGGAGATGTGGAGTCTCCAGGCTTTAAACCGGGTTACTTCAAGGGCCAGATGCAGGGGAGTGGTATCAGGAGACAGATATCTAGTCTCATGCACTCCCAAACGCACCTGGTGGGGCCGCTGTGAGATACAGGAAGCTGGACTAGATGGGCCTTTGGCCTGATCCAGCATGACTCTTCTTAATTCCCTTTTGAAGGCATCCAGGCCAGATGCCATCACCACATCCTGTGGCAGGGACTTCTTTTGTCTGTTCTCACTCTCCCAACCCTCAATTTGAGTGGATGCCCCCTAATTCTGGTATTTTGTGAGAGGAAGAAGAGCATCCCTCTATCCACTTGACTCATGCCCTGCATTATTTTGTATATCTCAATATTATCCCCGCTCAGGTGCCTTTTTTCGAGACTAAAGAGCCCCCAAAAATTTAGCCTTCCCTCATAAGGGAGGTGCCCCTGGACAGTAATCATTTTAGTCATTGTCTTCTGCACCTTTTCCAGTTCCACTATGTCTTTTTTTTTTTTTTTGAGATGTGGTGACTAGAATTGTACATAATACTCCAGGTGCAGCCTTACTACTGTTTTGTACAATGGCATTATAATGTTGGCTGTTTTATTTTCAATAACCTTTTTGATAATCCCTAGCATGGAATTGGCCTTCTTCACCACCGCCACACACTGGGTAGACACCTTCATTGAGCTGTCCACCAACACACCAAGATCTCTTTCCGGGTCCGTCACCAAAAGCTCATGAGTTGATAGATAAGGTTTTGACTTTTTGCCTCAATATGTATTACTTTACATTTTCCTACATTGAAATGCATTTGCCATTTTGCAGCCCATTCCCCCAGTTTGGAGAGATCCTTCTGGAGCGCTTCACAATCTTCTCTGGATTTTACTATATGGAAAAGGTTTGTGTCATCCACAAACTTGGCCACCTCACTGCTTATCCCTGTCTCCAGGTCATATGTGAACAGATTGAAAAGCACGGGTCCCAGGACAGAGCCCTGGGGCACACCGCTTTTCACTTCTCTCCATTGTGAAAATTTCCCATTGACACCTACTCTTTGTTTCCTGATCTCAACCAGTTCTCAATCCATAAGAGGACCTGCCCTCTTATCCCTTGACTGTGCAATTTTCTTAGCTGTCTTTGGTGAGGGACTGTGTCAAAAGCCTTCTGAAAATCCAGATAGACTATATCCACCGGTTCACCCAAATCCACATGCCTGTTGACCCTTTCAAAGATTTCTAAAAGGTTTGTCAGGCCAGACTTACCTTTGCAGAAACCATGCTGATTTTCTCTCAGCAAGGTTTGTTCTTCTATGTGTTTTAAGATTTTCTCTTGGATGTGGCTTTCCACCATCTTCCCTGGAACAATCATAAGGCTAACTGGCTTGTAGTTTCCCGGGCCCCCCTCCTTCCTTTTTAAAAAACTGGTGTGACATCTGCTACCCTCCAGTCCTCCGGCACTGTGGCCATTTTAAGAGCCAAATTGCATATTACCGTTAAGAGATCCACACTTTCATTTCTCAGTTCCGTAATAACCCTTCGGTGGATGCCATTTGGGTCCGGTGACTTGTGGATCTTCAATTTATCAATTAAACCTAAAACATCCTCTCTTTTAACCTGTATTTGATTTAATTCTTTAGTCAAGAGGAGCCGTTCGGGCAGAGGAATCTGCCCAAGGTCTTCTGTCGTGAAGACAGATGCAAAGAACTAATTTAATTTTTCTGCAATTTCCAAGTCCTCCTTTACCTCCCCCTTTCCTCCCTCACCATCCAGATGACCAACCGGTTGGCTGACAGGTTTTCTACTTCAAAAATATTTAAAGAAAAAATATTTTTTATTTCCATTTATATTGCTAGTCATGCATTCCTCAAAGTCTTTCTTTGCCTCTCTTATCATCTTCTTACATTTCTTTTGCCAGAGTTTGTGTTCCTTTTAAATTTCCTCATTTGGGGAGGATTTCCATTTACGGAAAGATCTGTCCTTGTGCTTTGGAGCCTCTCTAACTCCACTCATTAACCATGTCGGCGCCCACTTGGACTTAGATGAACTCTTCTTTCTTAGTGGTATGCACTTCTGCTGGGCCTCTACTGTTGTTTTAAACAGGCTCCATGCCCTCTGAAGAGATTGGATTCTTTTTACCTTCCCTTTCAATGTCTTTCTAACTAGTTTCCTCATCTGAGGGAAGTCCACCCTTCGGAAATCAAGGTTTTTTGTGTCTGATTTGCTTGACACTCTTCTCCTGACATGCATGGCAAAGGTGATGGCACCATGGTCACTGTTCCCCAGAGGCTCAGTGACACTCACATCCCTGACCAGGTCCTGAGTATCACACAATATTAGATCCAGCATTGCCTGTTCTCAGGTGGGCTCCATGACAAGTTGCACTAAGGCACAGTTATTCAGCATGTCGAGAAAACCGGTTTCTCTTTCTTGCCCTGAGCTTGCATTTGCCAAGTCAATGTGGGGATAACTGAAGTCCCCCATGATTACTATCCAGTCCCACTTAGACTCCTGCATGATTTCTCTCCTCATTTCAAAGTCCCCCTCAAGTTTTTGATCTGGTGGATGATAGCACACCCCCACTATCACATTGCTCCTTGGACCTGGTAGTTTAATCCACAGTGATTCTATGGTAGAACAGGCCCACAATCAATCTTCCTTCTGCTGGATTTTACCCCTTCTTTGACATAAATGGCCACTCCACCTCCAACCCGCCCCTCTCTATCCCTTCTATAGAGTTTATAGCCTGGGATTGCTGTATCTCACTGGTTCCCAGCCTTCCACCAGGTTTCTGTTATGGTCATTATATCAATGTTATCCCTAGCTGCCAAATGTTCAAGTTCTCCCATCTTTGCTCAGAGGCCTCAAGCATTTGCATAAAGCACCTGTACAGTGAGTTCCCCAAGAACAGCTGCTTCTTTGTTCTCCCCACCACCACGCAGCTTTTAATTCCAGTAGACAAACTTCCACATCCCATTATTCAGGTTTTGCATTGTCTATTATTGCAGACCAGACACTCCAACAGATTTGTCCCAAGGGATGGAGAAATCACTTGGAGCTGTGTAATGTATCCCTTAAGGATTTCTAGGGCAGGCAGGTTCCGGTGCTAGGGATGGGCACCCTGCAAGTAGCCTATAAAAACTTTAGGGGGGATTTACAATTGGTAGTGGCAAAAAGGCAATTGCCAAGCCTACTGGGATTGGAATGGTTTGAACCACTGGGCATTCATATTTCTGATATTCAACAAATCAAGAATGTGGTTATGACAATTGTGTGTAAAGAATCTAGAGCAATGTGTGATGGCTCTTCGGTGAAATATACTAAACCACCTGTTTTGCTCATATTGAAGCCAACTGTGGCCCCAATCTGGGTAATGGCACATTGGGCACATCAGGCACAGATGTGTCTGGAAACATGACCAGCACCAGCGCAGGCCTCTGTCCACCCATGGAAGACAGCATGAGTGCCTTTGTCCTGACTCCACATAGACTTTGCTGGTCCCTTTCAGGGGCAATTGTTTCTTATTGTGGTGGATGCATTTTCTAAATGGTTGGAGGCAGTCCCAGTGCACAGTATGTCTATTACCACCATTGTTCATGTACTTCAGCAGCTGTTGCCAGACACTATTGTTTCAGGCAATGGGGCTCAGTTCATGTCTGCAGAATTTCAGCAGGTTTTGGGAAATAATGCTATTTGGCATGTGACATCAGCTCCCTTCCACCCCACAACAAATGAACAGGCAGGGAGAATGGGAAGGACAGTGAAAGACACACTCCACTGAGTGGTCAGGGGAAATTAGCATGACCGGTGAGCAGCACTGTGTTTGCAACAACATGTTACTCCCCACTCTACAACAGGGCATAGTCCAGCAGAGTTGTTAATGAATAGAACACTGACTATGTCCCTGGATAGATTACATCCAGACTTGGGAGCAGAAGAATCACAGCAGGCTGAGGGGAAAGTGCAGGTTCATTTGGGAAATCTAGTTTATGCCAGTAATTATGGTGGGGGCTCTGATTGGGTACCCGCAATAACTGATAAAGGGGCCACTATCATATCAAGTAGTTACATCTGAGGGCCGAGAGTGGCAACGTCACCTGGATCAACTGTGACAGAGAGGGCCAGGCAGAGTGGCAGCCAACAGAGAGAAACCAGAGTGTGAGATACCAGAACCCAATGCAGAAGACATCATGCCACATCCCATTATAGATCTACCAACAGTGTCGACCAGAGGGTAGTGACGATGGGAAACATGCTGAGGCACCAAGGGTAGAACAGTCTGAACCATGGGGTCTTAATGGGTAGACTGAAGACAATGTTTTAAGACATTCTCAGCGAGTGTGCGTGCCTCCCCGCTATCTGCAAGACTATGATTGTAATTGGGCACAATGTTATCTTAGGGGGATGGTTCTAGTGTATTGGACACTTTAAATGAGGATTCTGAGAGCAGCAAGAGACAGGTGGACCTTGTAATGAGGTGATGCCTAGATGGGCTGATAGGGGGTGGAGTTATGTGTTATTTGTGGAATGTGCGTTCTGTGTTTGTTATGTCATATTTGGAATAAAGAAAGCTATGCTGACATACGTTGTCGTTCTGAACCCACTACATAAAACCAGTATTAATAAAAAGATGTGGTATCTACCAGAAGAAGGGAGGACTAAGAATACCAGATATTAATAAATATTATATAGTAAATCAGTTAAGAGTTATTTCAGATATCATAATACTAAATAAGGAGATAATATAGAAATATATTGAGTTACAAGAACTAAATGAAATGGGTAAGATAGAAGAAAACTGTTGGTTTAAAAATGAAAAAAATAAAAAGATCCAGAAACACCTTTATAGAGGAAAAACTAAATTGGTTTAATTTAAGACAATTTTGGGAGGTGGTTGACAGAGTGTGAAAAATTGAAACTAATAGATAAAAAACTATTTTTTTGAAGAAATTATAAAAATTTTGGGAAAAGAAATGGGAAAAGAGACAGAAATAATAGGAATAATTTAGACATATTTGACAGAAGTAGTAGGGGATGGGGTGCTCCTGTCAAAGGGGCAATAAAACCATTAAACACCAGAGGTCCCGCCCCTTACCGGAAGTCCCTATCTTCCCCCCACCCCCTTACCCGCTGTTCCTGAAACCGACTGGCCCATGGTCCCCGCTGTCCCGTTTATGTGGAGAAAGATGGAGTCTTCAAGCAAGATCAGGTTTTCCTCCAGCTTGCCAAAGGACACCCCGGACTCCCCGCCGAAAGCAGAGAGCGTGGACTCCCCTCCAAAGGCCGAGAGCCCGGACTCCCTGCCAAAAACCTGGGCCCCGAAGATAGAGAGGCAGCGGTTGAAACTGAAAAGGCGTCTGCACCCCCACATGCACCACAGGCCTACATGGTTTTCCATGCCCCTCTGCCCCTTAAACACCCCATCGTGGAAGCCAAACTCTGCGCCCAAAAAACTGCCCAAGCCTGCCCTTCACACTGAGGAGACCCTGTTTTGGTCCGATCTTGAGTGCGATTGTCCTCATGGAGTAAGAGCAGGATGGCAGAAACCAAAGGAGAAATCGGGGAGTGAATGCTCAGATGGTTCTGGACCTGTGAGTCTGCAGGAGCCACAAGAGGATATTTGGACTTCTGCAGATGAGGGTTATGAGAGTGGTTCAGCGGCCGAGGTAAGTTTTTTCATTAAATTGTTTATAATTCTCGGACGGGGGTGCGGGGGTGTTGCAAAATTTATAACTAAGAGGCTGTTTAATGCTCTCTCAACAGGACACTCTGCTGGAGAAAAAGAATCTGCCGAGAAGTCATAGCCTGTAAAGTTTTTCTGGTGCTTCAAGTAACTTCTACAAATACTCCGAGAATATAACAGCTTATTCAATATTTTCTGTCTTTATGTTTAAACTTAGAAAATAGCCTTTTCCAACCTATTATTTGCAAATATTAAACACATTATAAGCCTGATAGAACCCTGAAATCTTAAAATGCTCAAGACTTATTCTCTTGTCAATAAAGTCTATTTAACCCCTTAATCTGTGTTCATGTGTGTGAGCTGCTAAGATGCCTGACCACGGGGATGTTCTAAAATATATATATATTATACACTGGGATCTGTAGGAAGTTTTGGTGGTGTGACCCCTCTATTTAGTGAGGCAAAAAAGCGTATCAAAACATTAAGGGTCAATGATGTTTCTCGATGGCTTTCCGATCAGGATGCCTATACACTCCATAAGCCTGCCCGAATACATTTTAAAAGAAATAAGACTATTGTCTCTGGAGTCGATGCACAATGGCAGGTGGATTTGGTAGATATTCAACAATTTTCAGAGTACAACAGGGGCTACAAGTACATATTAACACGCATTGATATTTTATCTAAATATGTCTGGGCTGTGGCTCTCAAAGACAAGACAGGGTGGGAGGTGTCCAAAGCTTTAGCAGCCATTTTCAAACAAAACCATAGACGGCCCGAGAAGCTTCAAACAGATCGCGGCTTAGAGTTCCTAAATAAACCTGTAAGCCAGCTGTTAAAGAAACATGGGATACACCACTTTGTCACCAATAATGAGGTCAAGGCTGGTGTTGTGGAAAGGTTTAACAGAACTTTAAAAACAAAAATGTGGCGGTATTTCACAGCCAATAATACATACAAATATATGGATGTATTACCTCAACTCCTAAGAAGCTATAATCACAGCATGCGCAGAACTATCAAGGCTAGGCCTGTAGATGTGACCCCTCACAACTCTTTGGCCATCTGGAAAACAATCTATGGGGCCTCTGCTAAAATGAAAGAGGAGAGGCCACGGTTCAGAAAAGGAGACCATGTCAGGGTTTCAAAAATAAAGGGTGTGTTCGATAAGGGTTATGAACAGAATTTCACTACAGAGATATTTATAGTGGATCAGGTTATCAAAAAAACAAAGAGACCCGTATACCTGTTAACAGATTACCAGGGTGATGCTATTGTGGGGACATTTTATCCCAAAGAACTACAGAAAGCGAACCCCCGAGAAGACCGGGTGTATAGAATTGAAAAGTCAAAGTCAAAGTCAAAGTCACCTTTATTGGCATAAAATAGTCGTTAAAATTGTTACAATAGGCAAACCTCTCAGTGCCTAACTAGCGACCACATTAATCTGGGGTTACCATAAACCAAACTTAAAAGGAAGCAGGGCTACTCTTTTGAGAAACTAGTGATAAATATTTGGCTACTAGCTCTGTCACGCTTTTATCTTTGTCTGCCAAGAGAGTAGCAGTAATAGTCTCAGGGGTTATTGATAATTTGGAAATAATGGAGCCAATTAATTGTTGTCGAATAATATGATGGCTGGGATATCGAGTCAGAATATGTACAACAGAATCAGGTTCCAACCTACAGAATTTACAGAGTCTGCTCTTGTAAGGCATTTTAGAGTATCTTCCTAGAGTGACAGTGGAAGGAAAGATGTTCAATCTTGCCAACATAAATGCCCGTCTCTCTTGAGGATTCAAGAGATTCTTGAAATAATTTGAACCGAATTCTGGGTTGGGGGTTAGGCCATAATATAGAGGGGAGCAAATTGGATTAACTCTTCCAACAATATTCTGTCTCTCAATGTCCCAAAGTCTTTGGCGAATAAAGTTGTATAAGAATTGTTCATTGCAGTTGGATAAATAATCTAGATCAATTCCAATAGACGCTATCTTTATGCAGATGTTCTGATACCATTTGGATCTATAGGTGTCACTTAGTAGATCATTTAGCAGGGAATTGGGGCGCATTTGAAAATGAATGCGTAACCAATACTTGATAGTGGCTGTCCACGCTAGTGTTGAGGGCAAGTGGAGCCCAAGTTCACAGCATATTGTTGGTAGGTTGATCAAGTTTGGTACACCCAAGATACGACGTAAAAAAATAGCTGCAATACGATCTACTTCCTGATTGACAGCCTTAATCCAGATTGGAACTCCATACAGGAGTTGGTTAGTTACTTTGGCCGTGAAGACTTGGAGTGCGGCTGGAACATACTGATTTCCAGAGTGAAAATGGAACCTTGAAATTGCCAGGAGGTGATTTTTTGAGGCAGCTATGGTGGCTTTTCGGTGAGATGACCAGTTAAGTCGATGATGGAACAGGAAACCCAGGTACCTAAATGTTGTAACTTGTTCAAGGGGTTTACCTCCGAGTGCCCACGTCTCCTTTGTCCAACTTTTGGAAAAGATTAATACTTTAGATTTTTCAGTATTGATGGTGAGCTTGTTAAGTGTGCAATATTCCGAAAAGGCCGCCAAGAGGTGTTTAAGTCCTACCCTAGAAATGGACAAGAGTACAGTGTCATCTGCATAAAATAACAGTGGGTCTGGATGGGAATTCATTCTAGGAGCATGGTTTCCTGCTTTGGCAAGATGTTCTGATACATCTGACATGAATATATTAAAGAGTGATGGTGCAAGGACACATCCCTGCTTAACACCCTTGGTAATTGGGAAGTTCTCAGATATATGACCATTATGGTTTAAACGCACTTTGCCAGTGTTCGCTGAATATAATTTGCGTATCAGAAATAGCAGACGTGGGTCCATGCCCAGTTTAGTTAGTTTGGCCCATAGGAGAGATCTATTGATGGAATCAAATGCTCCTCGTAAATCAATAAATGCAGCATACAACTTCCCCTTGAGTTTACAAGAGTATTTCTCGGCTAAAAAATCTAGTACCAGCGCATGGTCAAGGGTAGATGAACCCGGGCAGAAACCAACTTGTTCTTTAGGTGGGAGTTGGTTAACACACATCCAGTCTGAGAGACGGGTCAGAAGGTGTTTGGCATACAATTTCCGTATCACTGGGAGCAAGCTTATTGGCCGATAGTTGGATGGTAATTTAGGATTCCCTTTTTTGAAAATTGGTATTATTATAGAGGTTAACCAGGATTCTGGCAATATCCCAAACTGGTCGATCAGCGTAAATAATTGGGCCAGGGGTTCTGCCCACCAGTGGATATAGTTTTTGATCAAATCAGCTGGGATGCCATCAAGACCGGGTGCTTTCCCATATTTCAAGGTGAGTGTTAGTTCAATTATTTCTTCCTTGGAGACAGGAGACCACAATGGAATTTCCAGAGGAATTTGGATTTGGATAGGAAGATCAGATGATGTTGGTGTTGAGAATATATTGGAAAAATAAGCAGTCCATTCCTCTGAAGAGATTGGTGCAGTATCTATAGGGCTAATAGGCTCATAGGCTTTTGAGACGATCGTCCAAAGTTCTCTAGCATTCTTGGAGTGTAGTGCATGGATGAGCTGAGTCCAATTCTTCATCGCATGGGCATGTCTTTTTTCCTTCAAAAGGATGTCAGTTTCTTTCTTTGCAAGTGTGTAAAGTCTAAATGACTCGGGGGAAGGAAGGGCTCGCACCAATTGAAAGGTTTGTCGAAGTTTTATCTTGGAGATCCTACACTCAGAGTCAAACCAACTTGAGCGCCTGATACGGGGGTTTGATGTGCCAGATGGTACTAAAAAATCTAGAAGGGTTTTGGACAATTCTTGGTAGGCTGTTATGGCATCAATCAAAGCTGTGGATTGAGATATAATTTGTCGTAATTGAAGAGCTTTGGTGGAGGCAGACCATTCCTCGAATTTCCCTTGAGATTTGATGGACCACCTAACTCTTTTGTGAATTTGGAAAGGAGGGTTAGTCGGTACTTCCGATAGTGATGTTACTACCAACTGCCAGTCCATAAGAATTGGTAAGTGGTCACTTTCTGTACGGGCATCGATCTTAAAATAATTTACTTTACTAAAGAGATCTGGTGAAACTAGTATATAGTCCACTATACTGCATCCGTTACTTGAAGAGAAGGTAAGGTCTCCAGATGTTCTACTCAAGGGAGAGCCATTGAGAATTCTAAGGTTGAAGGAGGTACAAAGATCAATCATGTGTGATGCAGTTCGGTTAAAAATAGGATCCTTGGAATTTCTTGAATCCTGGAAAGTAGGTGGTATTAGATCCTCATTATCCCAATCCATAAATTCGATTAGTTTATCATTATTGGGTCCAAGTCTAGCGTTGAAGTCTCCAACTATAATTAGGGAAGACCTGGGGTAACTTATGCATATAGAGTCTATGTAATTCTTCAAGGTGGACCATATATTACTTGCCGATGGGGGCGCTGAAAAAGGAGGTATGTAGACATTAACCAGGATTATTTGTTCCAAGGCATGTTTAAAAAGGAAGGCCTGAGCCAGAGGAGGTTTTGTTGGTAATTGTTTGACTGGGATATTGAAGGTCGATTTTATTAAACAACAGAGGCCTGCTTTATAACGCCCTTTTCTATGGATCCTATAAGCTGGCAAACAAAAGGTTTGAAAACCTGGTAAGTGGATTTCTCTGGGGGTCCATGTTTCTTGAAGGCATATGATGTCAAAGGTGCTCAGGTACTCAATCCAGTCCAGATCGGATGCCTTCCGTTCCCACCCTGCGATATTCCAGGAAATAAGTTTAGGGTTGAGGGTGGAGTCTCTCGAAGGGTGATTGGAGACAGGTAGTCAGGGATCTGATACTATCCTCTGAAGGTCTTGGGAACTCTCAGACTGTATGCAACCATTAGTAGTCGGTTTATTGGGTACCGCCTTCATGGACTGTTGACTCATTGTCAAACTGTCTTTTCCTGATAATGGAGATTGGATGTCCGTGCTGGGAGAGGCTGTTGAGAGCCCAAGATTATTAAAATCTCCTGTTTCCATTGGGAGAGTTGTCCTGAGATCACAGTTCTTAACAGTATTTGATGAAGTAAAAGAGTGAGATCCAAAATCATCCAGGTGTTGTATGGTCCTCTTTGGATTTCTGCAGTCGAAAAAGAAAGGGGGATCAAGTTGATCTGTGGCGTCAACCAAGGCAAATATCTCAGCAGTTTTACATTTGTGTATTTCACAGCTTGGAGAGAGTGGGATTGTTGGGGCAGTTACTATGTCCTCATCAGAGTCTGTTTTTCCCATTTGTGGATCTGCTGTCAGTGAGTGTTGCTCGCACAAAGAGTGGAAAGTTGTAGAAATGAGGTTATGGTGTCCGTGGGTTGGCAGATCCTCAGAAGATTTGAGAGCAAGGTCAGCCTGGGACTTAGAGCTTTTCTTGAGGCTGGAAACCTTCTCCCTTGCTTCATTGTTGGGGACAGTTGATATAGTAGATGGTTGCATGTCACGAAGGTTACAAGGGCTACAAAGATTGTATTGTATTCTGTTAATCTCCTGGTTTTGCTTGCTTAGGCGTAATCCCAGCATGGGAGAACAAGATGATTCCCGGAAGACCCTTGACAATCCGATTGAGTACCTAGCTAGAAGGTTTTTCATCTTGAGTAGCATGGAAGGTATTACAATTTGATCGAAAGTTAAAAGCAGCCTCTGGTGGTTCCTGTGCACTGGGAGCCATTCGATGTCCCTTAAGTCAATTTTGTTTGGTTGTATGTTTAAGAGTTGGCCCAGGGAGTTTGTAATAGCATTATGATTTTTCCATTTACCATTATTTACTTTTAATGGTGCTATTAATAATAAAATTCGGGTTGGTTGGAGTGTCATTGTTAATTTTGTTCTCTCATTGGCATAAGCTTTGCCTTTGGAATAATCAGCTTCCTCCACTCTCCCATCTACCTTAAAAGCAGTGTTGATATATTGAGTTGTACTTGTTTTGCTGTTGAAGGTGGAATTGATAGTATGGGATCCTACTCGGGGAGCAATTGTTGATTGAGACAATGCCCCTGCCAGTCTTTTGAGGTCAGCCTCTATATTATCTATTTTATTCCTTGTCTCCTGGAGAGTGTTGAAGATTGCAGTAAGGGTCTCAGCTGTTAACACAGCATAATCACTCAGCAGAGTGGTAGTGAGAGTATTAATGGATTCCTTAGGAGGAGGGAGTGTGGGTTGAACAGTGAATGATTCATCTCTTGTAGTATCTCTTGGTAAGGATGCCTGAGGGGTTGGTTGTGTACTTGTAGGAGAGTAACGGGTCAGGTGTTGGTCTGTTTTTGTCTGCTTGATCGTTCTATTTTGCTGCAGATCTGAGCTCCTCCTCCGTCCCTTCCCCTTATCGCAGACCTCACCCTCCACATCTCTTAGCTGACTGCCTTCTTGGCCTTCTTGGTCTTTAAGAGGAAGCCCAGAAACAGGGGGGGGGGGAAGAGTCGGTCGATTCAGCATTGCCACACAATAAACCTGAGGGTTCCTCCTCCAGTGCTGCAAACTTGTTTGGTGAGCACATTTTAGACAGCTCGGCCACAGCTTCAACGGCAGTTCGTTCCAGCATTTCATCGAGACGCAGCTGTTTCACCGCTGGAGCAAGTGAGCTAGATAAGGGCCTCTGTCTTCTCTTCCCCTTTCCCATTTTGCCAAGGCCTTGAGAAAATAAAACAGCAGCTCCTACTTCTTCCGCGGTTATTATCAGTCCAAGTAGATAGGGAAGTTTCAAGGAGATTGTTAGGTTAAAAATCACCCGATAGCAGCAGCCTTTCAAGGGGAGAGAAGCAATAAAAGCAAAAGAATAAAATATACTGAGCGGAGCTCAGCATAGGCGTTGTTTCCCCCTGGTCGCCATGTTTCATAGAATTGAAAAGGTTTTGGCCACAAAAGGCCGTGGGTCAAGAAAATTTCACTTAATGAAATGGAAGGGTTGGCCCAGTAAGTTCAACAGTTGGGTGGCTGCCTCTGAAATTTGTGAACCTGTATAGAACAGCCGGAAATGGGAGATAATGGATTTTACATCACACTCCCCAGCAATGCATGCAAGAAAATATTTCCTCAAAATACAAATGCTAATTTTACAACACTGCTACCACAACCCTTAGATCTGAGCGGCGCATGGGAAGTTGGTCTGGCTGAAATTTAGTACCCCCGCAGCTGGTATACACTGACTAAAAATGCCATGTTTTACATTTATCAGGATGCAACTAAATGGGGCTTTCTACTACACAGAGGTTATTACAAGAGCATTCAGTCTGTTTTGGATGAAATGAATGACAATATAAAAGTAGCCATAGATCTGCCTAAAATACGCTTTGTCTACGACCCTGTAAAGGGTAAAGTTCGATTCACTGGGGGAAACACATACAAATTTTCGGCCACTGGGGGGTTAGCCCACATATTGGGCCTACCACCCGATATTCCTGTTGATAAAATAGACCATGCTGCAGACATTACTGGAGGATTCAGTGCATTGTACTTGTATATGGATATCATAGAGCACCAAATTGTAGGAGACAGCTCTGTACCCCTGTTATGGTGCATACCCATCAGAGGAGAAACCTATGAATGTGTCACCGTTACTTACGATAAGCCGCATTATATGTTAATGAGCAAGAGCCACATCAACACAATAAGCATTGAAATAAAGACGGACCAGAACCAACACGTGCCATTCCACTGGGGGAAAGTTGTTGTGAGGTTACACGTTCACCCCAGAAGAGGTTATTTTTAGAGACTGCAAAAGAGAGCTGCATGAGCCAAAATGGTTGTCTTTAAAGATTATGGAAATGTAGGTGCTTATAGGGCCTACTACAAAGCCCAGGCAGGCCGTGGTCTACCTGGTTTCCATGGAGCCGTAAACATGTATGGAGCAGGCCTGGGGGCATTTTTCGTGGACTTTTCAGAAGGGCTGTTCCTCTTTTGAGGAGGGGGTTTGAGATCATTAAAACTCATGTTAAGACAGCCATGCACAACATTGCTGGAGACATAGTGAGTCATGTTATAAAAAAGGTGAGACCCCAAGAAGGCTCGGGTCTCATGTACCTAAAAAGAAGGGGTGGAGTTTTTTATTTATGTATTTATTTATTTATAGTCTCATATCCCGCCCATCTTCCCCAAAGGGAACTCTGGGTGGCTTACAGCAATAAAAGCAGATAAAAACAACAAGACAAATAAAAGAAGAGGCGATAAGGCAAGATGGCGGCAGAGCCTGGGGCAAAAAAAAAAAAAACTAACAGAGGAGGTCGCCAAAAGCCTCTCTAAAGAGGTAGGTATTCAAGGCCTTCTTAAAGGCAGGCAGGGACTCCAACAGGCGCAGCTCACTGGGGAGATGATTCCAGAGGGCGGGACCCACCACAGAGAAGGCGCAATCTCGCGTACCTGATTTCCGCACCTCACTGGGTGTGGCTAACCTCAGCGAGCACGCCTGCGCCAGCCTAGTGGGTCTGGCACCAGTTGTCCTTTGGGAGATATGCTCCACCAAGTACTCTGGACGCAAGCCGTGGAGGGCTTTGAAAATCAAAACCAGGACCTTGAACCTGATCCGGAGGGCAACAGGTAGCCAATGCAGGCGAGCCAGGACTGGGGTGATGTGCTGTATCTACGGGCACCCACCACCAGCCTGGCCACCGCATTTTGCACCCACTGCAACCTCCGGACCAGGGTCAAGGGCAACCCCACGTAGAGGGCATTGCAATAGTCGACCCTCGAGATCACCAGGGCCTGCACAACTGTCCTCAGGGAGGACTCATCAAGATACTGGCGGATCTGGGCGATCCTGCGGAGATGGAAAAAAAGCGGCCCTGGAGACAGCCATCACCTGGGCTTCCAGGGAGACGGCTGAGTCCAGGACCACACCCAGATTCCTGTCTGTAGGCTGGAGGGAAACACCCCCCCCAGCATAGGGAGGGGGCCATTGTACCCAGATGAGAGCGCCCCGAAGAACAAAACCTCCGTCTTCTCCGGATTCAGCTTGAGCCGGTTATCTCTGGTCCATTCCAGAACGGCCTCCAGACACAGATCGAGGGAGTGAACCGCCTCCACTGCAGATGACGAAAAGAAGAGATAGAGCTGCGTGTCATCAGCGTACTGATGACAGCGAACTCCAAATCTCCTGATGACCTCCCCCAGCGGCCTCATGTAAACATTGAACAGCATGGGTGAGATTGCCGACCCCTGGGGCACCCCACAAGGGAGAGTCCAAGGAGCCGACAAGACATCACCCATCTGAACCCGCTGAGTCCGGCCGCCAAGGAAGGAACGGAGCCAGGCCAGGGCCTGACCACCAATTCCCGCCTCTGCAAGCCGGACCAGCAGGTTACCGTGGTCGACGGTATCAAAGGCAGCTGAGAGATCAAGGAGAACCAACAGGGAAGAGCACCCCCTGTCAGCCTCTCTGAGGAGGTCATCCTGCAGAGCGACCAGGGCAGTCTCGGTTCCGCGAAGGGGTCTGAATCCAGACTGGAAGGGGACCAGGATATGATTTACCTCCAGATATGACTGAAGCCTGATGGCAGCCACCCTCTCGACCACCTTGCCCAGGAAGGGAACAATGGCAATCGGACGATAGCTGGACAGATCGTCCAATGCCATGCCAGTTTTTTTAAGAGTGGGTTTCCCCACGGTCTCCTTTAAGCGGGAAGGGAAGTGTCCCTCCCTAAAAGAGGCCGTGGCAATAGCGGAAACCCACTCGGGCATATTCCCTTCGGCAGATTTAATAAGCCAGGCTGGGCAAGGGTCAAAGGGAGTGGCCGCCGGCCGGCAACAAGCCATGGCTCTGGAGGCCTCCGCTGGGGACACCAGCCCAAACTCATCCAGGAGGGGGGAACGGAGGGGTGAGGTGCCAGAGATCCCAGAGGGTGGGCTAGAGCAACTGGGGGGCAAGTCGGAACGGATGGCCTCAATTTTTGATCTAAAGTGGGCTGCAAATTGCTCGCTAGTGAAATCACTAGGAGGAGGCCTCAGCTGACTGGGATTGGAGAGGTCCCGAACCACTCGGAATAACTCCGCCTGGCGGTTCGAGGCCTCGCCAATTCTCAGGGAGGCATAAGATCTTCTGGCGTCCCTGATCGCGCGAAGATAGTGGCCAGTCAGCTGCTTAAGGGCAGCCCTATTCTCTTCCGTCCGGCTTGCCCTCCAAATGACCTCCAGTCTCCTACGTTCTTGTTTCATTGACTGCAGCTCAGCCATATACCACGGAGAGGAGCGGTCTCCACATCGCAGGAGGCGCTTGGGGGCGATCCGGTCCACCGCCCCAGTGGTACCCACATACCACCTCTCCACCAGGGCATCGACCGGATCGTCTGCCAGACCGCCAGAGAGCTCCCCGAAGGCCTCCATGAACCTGGCAGGGTCCAGGAGCCTTCGGGGGTGGGCCCAGATGTATAGCGGGCGCTCCCCACGAGGCGGGGGCGGCAATCGACAGGGAAAATTTTAACAGGTAGTGGTCCGACCATGACACGGGCAGGGGCAAAATGCCCCTAACCCCCAGACACGAGTCTGACGACATGGAGGAAAACACCAGGTCCAGGATGTGGCCTGCTCTATGAGTGGGGCAAACAACATGCTGAGATAAGTTCATGGAAGTCATGGATTCCATGAATTCCAGAGCTGCACCAGAAAGTTCTTCCTCGCCATGCAAGTTGAAGTCCCCAACCACCAAAAGGCGGGGGGATCTCAACAAAGCAGCCGAGATAAACTCAGTGATCTCTGGAAGGGATTGTGCTGGGTTGCGGGAGCACGGTACACCAGCACAATGCCAAACTTATCTCACTGACCCACTGATACATGAAGGCATTCAACCCCGGGACGCACCATAGTCGCAGACCTGCTAACGTAAAGGGATTCCCTGTAAACAATGGCCACCCTGCCACCCCTACCCTCCGATCTGCCCACCCACTGAACCTGAAACCCGGGGGGGGGCACAAGAGGGAGAGGGAAGCCCCACCCTCTGCTCCCACCCAGGTCATGGTAATAAACACCAAGTCGGCTCGCTCATCCACGATCGAGTCAAGGATGAGAGGGGTCTTATTATGAACCGACCTGGCATTGATCAGAAGGCAGGGCAGGTCGGAGGCGCTGGCGGAATGGCACCCAGGCACAAGGCGGTGAGTGAGGGGATCAGAACGGGGGACAGGCAGGAGATGCTTGGCCCGGGTTCTTCTTACCCGACCGATCCCTCCGCCTGGAGCATATCTCCCGAGGCCAGACACCACGGGGATGTGAGTCCCTGCCATGATGGTGACCGAGAGGGAGAAAACAATAAATCAAAAGTTAAATGAAAAGCATCTCACCAACATATTGGAGCACCTCAGCCCATAAAAAGAAAGGGTATCCACTGTAGAAAAAATCAAAAGCTGCAGGTCAGGAAGAGGAGAGGAGGCCGCAAGACAAAGATACTAAAACATAGCGGAAGAGACATATTTTAAAATGGTATTCATTCACAACTCTTCTGAAGAATGTACCAAATCCGAGCTGGATCTTTTTCAATTATCACCAACACAAACCTGCGTGGAAAGCAGTATGTATGTTGAAGTGCTGCCTCTGTCAGCCCTAAGCCCAAATGGACCTGTGGAATTTTATATAACAGGGGAGAGTGAATTTTATTTAGACCTCCGTCATTCGCTTCTTTATCTGTGTTGCAAAATAACAAAAGCAGATGGTTCAAACATGGCTGCTGATGCTAAAATGGGTCTGATCAATTACCCCATTGCCTCGCTGTTTAGCCAGCTGGATGTTACCCTCGACGATAGGCTGATCAGCCAGAGCCACAACTAGAACATAAGAACATAAGAAGAGCCATGCTGGATCAGGCCAAAGGCCCATCTAGTCCAGCTTCCTGTATCTCACAGCGGCCCCACCAGATGCGTTTGGGAGCGCATGAGACTAGATATCTGTCTCCTGATACCACTC
>JAHTLZ010000274.1:12048347-12062635 GCA_023846285.1 Phrynocephalus versicolor | reverse complement strand
GGCAATAAAACCACCACTGCAGCCAATGAAAGGCCCACCAAAAGGTAGATAATCCCCCCTCCTTATAAATTCTGCTTTGGCAACAAGCATGGGGTAGGGTAGGGGGTATTTCTGACACACCCCTGAAAAATTATTTGTAATATTTCAGGCAATGATCCCCATTCGAACTCTGTGAGAGAAGAATTTAGGAAAATACCATCACCACAGCCAATGAAAGGCCCACCAAAAGGTACATAATTCCCCCTTTAATATTCTGGTATGGCAGCAAATACAAGAGGGAGCAAAATCCTTTGTTATACTTCAGACTGCAACAATAAATTCCATTGTTATATTTCAGACAACGATGAAGCTGTTCAACCTCATCCTGCGGGAGAGAACCCATGCAGCATGAAATGTAAATGTAAAGAGTCTCAGAAGCAGTTAGTGGGTTGAGAAAACTAGAGATATCGATTATTGCTGTCTTATCATTTATTTTAGGAAGTCTAATAGAACCTGCATATAAAAGGCCGTGCAAAACCCATTTTCCTGATCCATCAATACCGGATGTCCCTGTGGAAAGGAGCAACTCTCCAGGCAGCTCTACGATGGTTGCTCCATTTCATCCAGCTAACAGCAGCCATGACACTGATTCAACAAAAACCAAAAACCATTTTAAGGTTTTAGAAAGTATGCTTGGCTTTGTTAAATACACCTCATATTCTCTCATGGAGCTTACAAGATATGCTAGAAGTCTTGAGGAACGCATGTCAGGCATGCATGATTGTGATACTATTAAAACCATGGAATGTTATCGTGTTGAATCTGTATGCACGTATTATCAAAGAGGGCAGGGTTACAGCTATTTTAAGAAAAGACCCCTGAAAAAGAAAAAAGTCTTGGCCAGAGGGG
The DNA here is from genome assembly GCA_023846285.1 of Phrynocephalus versicolor. Lineage (NCBI taxonomy): Eukaryota > Metazoa > Chordata > Lepidosauria > Squamata > Agamidae > Phrynocephalus > Phrynocephalus versicolor. The sequence goes on along the minus strand of JAHTLZ010000274.1, from coordinate 12,061,747 downwards.
ATCAGTCTTGTAGGCTTATAGCTAGCAAACTGCTGAGAAATGCTAAAAAGTTTCTTTCACGCCGCAAAAAGCATACCAAGCCTGCTACATGCCATAACCCTACAGATGTACATCAGACCTGTTCTCTAGAGACCTCACAACACCCAGAGGTTAATGTTTGTAAATCTTCACAGCCCTGTTCTCTAGAGACCTCACAGCACCCAGAGGTTAATGTTTGTGAATCTTCACAGCCCTGTTCTCTAGAGACCTCACCGCACCCAGAGGTTAATGTTTATGAATCTTCACAGCCCTGTTCTCTAGAGACCTCACAGCACCCAGAGGTAGAGGTTGGTGAAAGACCTATAGCTATACAAAACTCCAGTTTTGAAGAGTCCTCACAACACCCAAAGGTTAATGTTTGTGAATCTCCAGGTTCTGTAAATGACACTGTATCCTCTGGTCAGCAAGCTCCTCCTGTTTATGCTGAAATTTTGAGAACATGGACCTGGGTGCAAGAGCAGTATAATGCTATGCGTAGGGGTATTATTTTTCGCTTTGTTAATCTGGAGCATATTGGCTCCTATGCTGACGCAGTGACAGCTCTTTATAATGCCATACAGCAGATGCTTAATGATATCAACCAGAACATTGACCCTGATGATTTTTTCCAGATGCGGCTTGAGGGTGGTAACATGAGAGATGCTTTATATTCAGTAAAACAGTCGAAAGAAGCCTTGGACCCCAAGGCATTCCTAATAAATATGAGTAATTTGTTACAGAGCAACATGGAACTTTGTACAGAGGGCACTTTACGCTTAATTGTCACAATTGTGAAACCCCCAAGAGGGGGGCGGTAGGCCAAACAGACGCTTGAAAACTATACCATACAGCAACATCATTGCTAAAAAGAGGCAACACCTAGTAGATTTTAAGAGTGTGGATGGCATGCTCTGTTTCGCAGGAAGTTTGTCTGCTGTCATAGCTCATGCTAATTGTGGTGCAATACCTACAGACGCTGAACTGGTGCAAGCTGCTAAACAGCTCTGTCAGGAGGTTGGGTGGCCTGAGCAGAAACAGGTGTCTTTGAATGACACTGCTCTTTTTGAACGCCATTTAGAGGGGAATATCCAAATTGCTCTTTATAATAAGGATGGCTGGGGCTTATTTAAGTCGGGGACTCAGCGCTATGCACAAACACATACCCTCTTCCTGTATGATGGTCATTATTATGGTGTTCTTAATGTAAAAGGGCTTTTTGGTTCAAAAAATTACTGTTCCTATTGTAACACTCTCTATCAACATACACATCACTGTCTATTTTTCTGTAGGGTGTGTTTGAAAGAGGATTGTACCTCTAAAATAGATGAACAGAAGAGATGTGGCTGTTGCAAACTGCTCTGCCAATCAGCTGCCTGTTTAAAAGCTCATGGCAAACTGGCCTTGGAAGGTAAAGTTCCCTGTGTGCTTAAGGTATATTGTAAAAATTGTAAGCATTATCCAAAGTATGATAATAGCACAGCCAGTTGTCGAGGGCGTCAATGCACAATATGTTGGGATATCTTAAAAGAGGGTGATGAAAAACATCTATGCATTATGCAACCTGTTAAATACCCTGAAATTTCAACACAATATATATTTTATGACATTGAGGCACAGCAAGACACAGGTGTACATGTAGCTAATTACTGCTATGCTGAGGCTTTTGGTGGGGAAACTGTGGAATGTTTTCAGGATGAAATGAATGTGCTCCCTGAAAAAAATGCTGCTACTGGTGAGGTGGAGGAGGAGGAGGAGATCCTTGGTGTAAGGAGTGCTAAGAAAAAGGTGAGACGTTGGCCTTATGGTCGGACTTGGGAGTTCAAAGGAGAGTCATGCATAGCAGACTTTATATTGACATTCACTAAAGATAAACTGGACTTTAGCAAGGCCTTCGATAAGGTTCCCCATGGTATTCTTGCTAAGAAGTTAGTAGGAAGTGGGATAGATAGTGCTACTGTTAGGTGGATTTGTAATTGGTTGACTGATTGCCCCCAAAGGGTGATCATAAATGGCCTCTCATCATCTTGGAGAGACGTGACCAGTGGGGTGCCCCAGGGTTCTGTTCTGGGTCCAGTGCTGTTCAATATCTTTATTAATGACTAGAGAGTATGCTAATTAAATTTGCAGATGATACCAAATTGGGAGGGGTTGCTAATTCTCTAGAGGATCGGATGAAAATCCAAAAGGACCTTGACAGATTAGAATGCTGGGCCAAAGCTAATGGAATGGATTTCAACAGAGGGAAATGTAGGGTGCTACATCTAGGTAAAAAGAATGAATTGCACAGATCTAGGATGGGGGACACTTGGCTAGAGAATAGTACCTGTGAAAGGGATTTGGGGGTCTTGGTGGACCACAAATTGAACATGAGCCAGCAGTGTGATGCGGCGGCCAGGAAAGGATGTCATATTGAAGAGGGAACAGGTTTGTTTGAGATTCCATTTGAACATTCGGAAGAACTTCATGACAGTTAGAGCTGTTCGGCAGTGGAATATGCTGCCACGGAGGGTGGTGGAGTCTCCTTCTTTGACGGTTTTTAAGCAGAGGCTGGATGGCCATCTGTCGGAAATATTGTGAAGGGGTTCCTGCATGGCAGGGGGTTGGACTGGATGGCCCATGAGGTCTCTTCCAACTCTATGATTCTATGATTCTATGAAACGTTTTAGTGGCACTACTTTCATAGCCCATAATTCCAAAGGTTATGACTGTTATTTCATGCTTAACCAGCTGGTTAAAGAAAAACTGGATGTAGATATCATAGCTCAAGGTGGGAAACTCCTCTGTGTCACCGTTAAAGGCCTAGGCATAAAATTCATGGATTCACTCAGCCACTTGCCCATGAAGCTCTCTAAGCTGCCGAAAGTGCTCGGATTTTCGGGGTGCAAAGGATATTTCCAATACTACTTTAACAGGACTGAAAATAGTAATTATGTAGGGCCTTTGCCCCTGCCAGAAGACTATGGGGTACAGTACATGATGCCTGCTGAGCAGAAAGCTTTTTTAGAATGGTATGAAGAGAATAAAATGCAAACATTCAACATGCAAAATGAGCTAGCACATTACTGCAAGCAGGACGTACGTATCCTGGTGCAGGCTTGTACAAAATATCACCACGAAATCATGACGCTGACCAAAAAAGATTGTGAAAAAAAAAAAAAGAAACTGAATATTATGCCATAGATCCCCTCCAATATCCAACCCTGGCTAGCGTGAGCCTAGCCATGTACAGGTTCAAATTTATGCCTGAAGATTCCATAGCAATACCGCCTGCTGATAATTATCACCACCATGTCAAAAGATACTCAACACCTGCCATCCAATGGTTGCTGTACCTTAAACATAAAGAAAACCTAGAGATTCAGCATGCCATAAATGGTGGTGAGGTTCAGATGGGTCAATATTTTGTTGATGGCTATGCTGTAGTAAATGGTCAGCCAGTCTGTCTGGAATTTCTGGGGTGTTTTTATCATGGATGCCCCCTCTGCTACCCTGCAGAGGACTGGAACCCCTTGATTGGTAAAACCTACAGGCAGCTTCATAATGCTACTGAGGAGAGGACAGCAATCCTGAAAAGCATGGGTTATGAAGTGAGATCAATTTGGGAGCATGAGTGGAAAAACATGATAAAAACTGACACAGAAGTCCAAAACTTCCTTGTCACCGCACAGTTTCCAGAACCCTTAGAACTGAGGGATGCCCTCTTTGGTGGACATACAAATGCCGTGTGTTTGTACTACAAGCCGGCGAAGGAGGAGGAGATTCGTTATTATGATTTCATGAGCCTTTATCCTTATGTAAACAAAAACCGGGAGTACCCCCTTGGACATCCAATAATATACCATAAGAACTTTGATTCTCCTACAGAATACTTCGGGTTGATAAAAGCCAAAGTTTACCCACCGAGAGGTCTCTTCTTCCCAGTGTTACCGTCCAGGGTAGGTGGAAAACTCATGTTCGTGCTGTCCTCTACATGTGCAGAACTCCGCCAGCTGGAACCATGCAATCATTCAGATGATGAGTGGGCTTTAACAGGGACCTGGTTCACTATTGAGCTGAATATTGCGATAGAGAAGGGGTACAGGGTTGGAAAAAGCTTTGAAGTGTGGCATTTTTTTTTCAGAGATCGGGTGGTTTGTTTTCACATTATATGAAGACACACCTGCGGCAGAAACAGGAGGCGTCAGGTTTTCCCCACTGGTGTGTCACAAAGGCTGATAAAGATAAATATATAGCTGATTACCTTGAAAAAGAGGGGATGTTGCTACGCCACGAAAAAATAGAGCCGAATCCTGCAAAGAGGCAGATTGCTAAACTGTTTTTAAACTCTCTGTGGGGAAAATTCAGCCAGAGGACAAACCTCCCTAACACAGAGGTAGTAAGGGACCCAGACAGGTTTTTCAATCTCTTGTTCTCAGAAACATTTTCAGTTTCCATGTGTGAGTTTCTTGATGATGATGCGGCCTGCGTAACCTGGAAACATAACGCAGACAGAATGACAACCTCAGGTATGAAAAATCCCTTCATAGCCTGTTTCACAACTGCATATGCCCGTTTGGAACTTTCTAAACTGTTGGACCGGCTCCAGGACAGGGTCCTGTACCATGATACAGACTCTGTTATTTTTGTTCACAAGGAGGGCAATTGGAATCCCCCTCTGGGGGATTATCTGGGTGATTTAACCAGTGAGATACCAGAGGGGGAGCACATTACTCATTTTGTTTCAACAGGCCCTAAGAGCTATGCTTACACATTGTCGGGAGGCAGTGCCTGTGAGAAAGTCAAAGGGATCACACTGAATGTGGCAAACAGTGAGAAAATTAATTTTGACACTCTTCAAGACCTCGTGTTTGCCTATGTTTCAGACAAGAAAGATAACCCTCCTCGTGAAATAGTTGTAGAACAGCCGGGCATAGTGAGAGATAAACGTCAGTGGCTCATCCACACTAAAACTTTAAGAAAAACAAAAAAGTAGTGTATGACAAAAGAATGATTACAGACAGATTTAAAATGGTCCCTTATGGATACTAAGAGGAGCACTCTGTGGAACCATCCTTTTTCAGCCATTCTGGCGGGACCCAGTGGTTGTGGGAAAACCTTCTTTGTAAAAAACATGTTGGAGAATGCGCGTTATATATTTTCTGAAATGCCTGAGAATGTTGTGTGGTGTTACAGTTGTTGGCAGCCTCTGTATAAAGACCTAATGTGTAAATATTCCTTTATTAAGTTTGTAGAAGGATTGCCTGAAAACTTTGCTGATAATGTCTTGTTACCCACTGATAAAATGAACTTCTTAATTATAGATGATTTGATGAATTGTGCTGCTGATAATAATGAGGTTGAAAAGCTCTTCACGCAGTATGTGCACCACAGAAATGTGAGTGTATTTTTTCTTACACAGAATATTTTCTGCCGCGGTAAAAGCAACAGAACCATCAGCTTAAATGCTAAATATATGGTGCTGTTTAAAAACCCCAGAGATAAATTACAAATTGCTACTTTAGCACGGCAAATGTATCCCCAAAATGTTCCGTTTTTCATGAAGGCTTTTGCAGATGCTACAAAACAAAAAAAAAACCATGGCTATCTGTTGGTGGATTTAAACCCAAATACCCCTGAGTCTTGCAGACTGAGAACGGGTCTATTCCCACCTGACTGGCCTGCTGTGTATACATTGAAAAAGAACAAAAAGGGTTCCCATTGATTCCTTTCTATTCATTGGTCATAGCACCTCTCCCCACCAACATGTCAACATGTATACAGCGAAAATATCATCACTTCCCAGCCTAGCATTAAAGTCTCCTGCCAAGAAAACTTCAGCAGAAGGATATTTGGCTTCAAGCTCCAGTAAATATTTGTTTAGGGTGTCCCATTGAGCTAGTAGTTTCCCTTTATTATTTTGTGGTGGTAGGTACACATTGACTACAAGTATAGTAGGTCTGATGTTTTCAATTAGGAAGGCCATTGCCAAGGGAGGACAAGTGGGCAAGGACACTAATTTAAGTTGCTGTCGTTTTGCAACCCGACAGCAAAATATAGAAGTGGAGGGGGGAGCGGACTGTTCACTGCTTTTTTTGATTTGAAGGGAGCCTTTGATTCAATTTCTAGAAAACTACTATGGGATAAACTGAAAAATACTTCAATAGATAGGAGATTGCTATTTCTTATTCAAAACTTATACGCCCATACTACTTGTTATGTTCGCTATGGCCATCAAGGCGAACTGACAGAAGAGATTCAGAGTAATCGGGGAGTCAGGCAAGGCTGTGTGCTGGCTCCTCATCTTTCTAATCTGTACATCAACGATCTAGAAGCACACCTAAGGACGGTAGAAGGCCATTTCCCCAAACTTGGTAATCAGCAGATACCACTATTATTATATGCAGATGATGCCGTAGTCTTATCCCAAACTCAACTGGGCTTAAAAAGACTTTTGGCAGCCTTTGTAAACTATTGTGACAACAACAGTCTAAACGTAAATATACAAAAATCCAAAATTATGGTATTCTCCAAGGTCTGGAAAAAATTCTGCTGGTCAATTCAGAATAATTCCTTGGACCAGGTAAGAGAATTTAAATATCTAGGACTGAATTTTACATATAACTGTACTTGGACTGCCCAACGAGAGTATGCACAGAACAAGGCTACTAATAGCATGACAGCCATCACTCGTTTTTTCTATATCAATGGAGGTCATCACATTCTCCCTGCTGCCCGTGTTTTTAAAGCAAAAATGCGGGCACAACTGCTTTATGGAATACCTATCTGGATCAGTGCTCTTAATTCAGCGATAGAAAAGGTACAATCTACCTTTTTACGCCGAATCCTAGGTGTTCCCAGTTGTGTAGGCCTGGCAGCTTTATATCTAGAAACAGGCTTTGAGCGTGTTGAGACAAGAGCGTGGATACAGACAGTAAAGTACTGGTTGAGAATCCACTTTCAGGCAGAACAGCTGGGATATATCTACTATCTGCTATCCGACTCATATATTAGTAAGTGGATGCGTATAATCCAAGGCAAAATTAGATCTATTGGAATGCCCCTTGATTCCATCTTATTATTGGGACAACAACAGGCCTTGCACGCTCTCAGTCAGCGACTTCATGATATAGAAAGACAAGAACTGTTCTCAATGGCGAATAGAACTTGTTCACCACAGGCATACGGCATTATCCCAATGTATCGAACACCTGCATCATACTTAACCACTCTTAGAACTCCCCAAGCTTGCAGAGCTTTCAACCTTGCAAGATTTAATGTTCTCCCCTCTGCCTTACTTCAGGGCAGGTTCCAGGGAATCCCCCGACAAGAACGACTTTGTCCGTGTGGAGCTGGGGCCCCAGAGTTCCTGTCACATGTCCTCCTACATTGCAACTTTTATGAGAAAATCAGGAGGGATCTGATTTATCCCTTGATCCATAGACTGCAAGGGAACTCAGATAAGTGGTTGGTTGCATATTGTCTAGCGGACCAGAACTCTCACATAACAACTCAGGTTGCTAAATTCTTCTTGGCTGCAATCCATAGAAGGGCCATGTTAATGGCAGAAGGCTGATTTATATGTACCTTCTGGAAGGTTGTAGTTTCTGTGTTGATATTTATGTTGTGCTATCACTGCTCCTGCTCTTCGCTCTGTTGTTTTATTGAATCGGGTCATATGACCGTAATAAATGATTTATAATATAATAATATACAGCAAAATCTCCCCCTCTTAAAAATTCTTATTAAGGCGCCCCTGCACCAGAGAAAAGCCATTTTATGTGGTGCCTCAGATGATCTGGTAACAGCCATTTCAGAAATTGCTCTGAATACTTTAAAGGGTAATCTTGCCCTAAAACCCAAGCAGGTGGGTGTCTTAAGGGAAAAAAGTTCTCTGATTAAAAGCCTGGGTAACAAGAGGCTCTCCATGAAAAGGAGAAAATACATTGTCAAGCAAAATTGTGGTTTTCTGGGTCCCCTACTAAGCAATGCGGTCCCCCTAATAACGGGTCTTTTAAGTAACAAGTAATGGAATATGCTGAAAAGTTATATCTAGTGCCCAGCGTTCAGCTGGATGAGCTTCGGGGTGTCCCAGAAAATATTAGAACCTCAACCATGAGACGTCTTGACAGTGAGATGAGGGAGATTCTCTTAAGGACTGACCTGTCAGAGTATGAAAAAATAAAACTCTACACAGGGGTTCTACAGCACTTCTTAGCACTAAACAAACAAGATGGTGATGTGGAAAAATGTCTGCACCCCCCCAAACCCCAGCCTCACAACCGGTTACCTCCACAGCACCACAGCTTGAGAGTGATACAATTGTTCCAGAAGTTTTAGAAGGGATCCCCAAAAGGTTTAAGAAAAATGCTGAAATTTTGCTGAACAAGATAAAGCAGCATCAGGATATTTCTAGCTGGGATCAGCGAGGCACCTTTGTGTATCACGGGAACACCTTACCAGGGTCTCACATTCTCGACCTGATTAAAGGTGCCACCCAATCTAATATTATTTCTGTGAAGAAGCGCCCCAAAGGCTGGGATGTCTTTCTTAAAGTATTGGCAGAACTAAATGTCCCGACATCTGTTGTGGGAAATTCATCTGTTAGAGAGCAGTTAGAAAACCTGAAAGTCAGCTCACCACAACCAGAGGCCTCTAAACACCCGGCTAAGCCTGGGACTGATGCTGCACGCAAGAAACAATTCAAGAGACCAGCCTGGCTGCATGTGGAATCCTCACCGTCGACACCATCCAGAGAGCTTGTCAAGGAACCAGCATGGCTAACTTTTTAAAATCATTGCACTAAAAACCGAAAGAAAATAATATGTGTAACAGCATTTATTTAATAAACTCACGGACATTTCTAGCAGTGACCACAGAGTAAATATTTTGAAATAGCAAGGGGTCAATCTGTCTTAACATTTTTTTGAGGAGTGAATATGATTTTTCTGCCTTGGAAATTTTTGATACAAGCGGCAATATCTCATTAATATTTTCAGATGTCAATATCAGTCTATTGCAACAATATGCAATTAAGATGACAGTATGGATGACAGTCTTTTAACATATTTTGGCACAAAGAGAATGAAGCAGTCTTGATATGGACTCAACAGTTGAGGTTATACACGAGTGCGCTTCCTGGTTTTCCAGATAATTTTGGCAGAATCGCAAGATTGTTTCTGATATGCTGATATATAATATTTAATAATCACAGCTACTGTTGTATGCACAATGTTCTTCATATATTGCTTCTTTCTTCTCTTAACTTCTGGCAGAGCTATATGGAGCAATCTGCTTAATGTTTTATGGGGTAATTCCTGCAAATAGCAAATAAAAATTATCAAAAGCAAGCTAAAAAGTAATGAAATGCCTAACACACTCCCAGCCTCTAAAACACCACCAGCCAGCTCCTTACCGTGTTTGAAGATTCTTCTGACTCGGGGGCAGCATTGTCCTTGTTAGAGCTGGTTGCGAGGTCGCTGTCAGAATCTGAGCTAACATAACGCCTTAAGGCCCTTCTCTTCCGTGGTGGACTTCCATGGTCATAATCCTCATCTGAATCGGACCAAAACAGGTTCTCCTCAGCGTGAAGGGCAGGCTTGGGCGGCTTTTGGGGCGCAGAGTTTGGCTTCCGCGATGGGGTGTTTAAGGGGCAGAGGGGCATGGAAAACCCCGTAGGCCCATGGTGCATGTGGGGGTGCAGACGCCTTTTTGGTTTCAACCGTGCCTCTCTATCTTCGGGGCCCCGGTTTTTGGCGGGGAGTCCGGGCTCTCGGCCTTTGGAGGGGAGTCCACGCTCTCTGTTTTTGGCGGGGAGTCTGGGGTGTTCTTCGGCAAGCTGAAGAAAAACCCGGTCTTGCTTGAAGACTCCATCTTTCTCCACATAAACGGGACGGCGGGGACCATGGGCCAGTCAGTTTCAGGAACAGCGGAAAAGGCGGCGGTGGACACCGCAGAACACTCCCCTCTTCTTATAAGACCTCTCAGGCATGCTCACACACAGCAAGACAGGCCCAGGCAACACATAGGCAGCGGCAGCGCTCTAGGGGCAGGCATGCCCCGGCATGCCGGGGGGTGGGTTGGGGGACCCTGTGATGTGTCAGGGGGAGGGGGAAAGTCTCCCCATCCGAGTCAGGCGGAAGAGGACGTCACTTCCAGGTCAAAGGGGCCAGGAAGGTTTCAGTTCCGGGTAAGGGGGTGGGGGGGAAGGTAGGGACTTCCGGTAAGGGGGCAGGACTTCCAGTAAGGGGTGGGACTTCCAGTGTTTGATGGTTTTATTGGCCCTTTGACAGGAGCACCCCATCCCCTACTACTGACAGATCAGAGGGAACTGTAGCATTTCCCTGTGTGATGACTAATGCAGGAGAGGTTCTGTGCTGATTTGAGAGAGTCTGGGGAGTGGTCTGAGAGGATTTAAGGCACTGCTCGGCCTTGTTTGAGTCAAATAATAGGGACCTACAGAAAGACCTCACAGAGACACACTCAGCTGAAGCTAGGTTACAGTACAACTACCAGCCAATCAGACCACACCACAACAAGTATATAAACTCCATCCGGGAACACACTCACTCAAGTGAAAACATGCATGTTTGAGGACTCTAATTCTATGGTTTTACAGCATACACACTTAGGTCTCACAAGGAGAGTCTTGAGTGGTGGTGGTTCAGTATGGGAAATGATGCTTTGCACCACAAAACACTTAGCTCAAAAGTGGAGATGTGGCGCACACACACAAAAACACAACAAAGGAGATAGGAATGGGCAATTCATTTCAGAACTAGCACAACCCATGCAAGCCCAGGTGGTGTTCCAAAGCCTCTGACACACACGCAGCCAATGTCTTACCTTTCTGTGCTGGCCCGGAGCTGAGCTCCAACGAGGAATCAGACTGCAGCATCATATTTGCTCCTCCATGGCACTGGCCAATGCGACAGGGAGGCGGGATGATGCTTGTCCCAGAACAGCTCCTGATTGGCCAGCAACACAAAGGAACAAAGATGATGTCACAGCCTGATTCCTGGTTGGAGTTTAACGACATTTGAGCCCAGAGAAAGGTAAGACAATTGGCTGCATGTGTGTCAGAGGCTTCAGAACACCACCTGGGCTCACGTGAGGCATTTTGGAACCTATTGGTTCCAAAACGAACTGCCCATCCCTAGAGATAAGTTCTCTCTTCTAACATCTCTCTCTCTAGTATCCAAACAAGTGACATCCTCTAGGAATGAAACAATCACACACCCAGAAACCTGGGGTTTCTAGTTCCCAACAGAATACCTAGGGAAGTGAAGGGGATAAAGATGTAAAATGGCAGTATTGTTTTTATCTGCTACATGTCTTTGGGATCCTCATTATAAATCCATCTAACAGTGGCACTACCTAACCCACATTCTACTAACTTCTTTGCAAGTATACCATAGGGAACCTTATCAAGGGCCTTACTGAAATCTAGATAAGCATTCCCCTATCAAATTACAGGCCTGGTGGATGAGGGGAATGATGTGGATATTCTTTACCTCGATTTCAGTAAGCCGTTTGATAAGGCTCCCCATGGTATACTTGCAACGAACTTAGTAGAACGTGGGATAGATAGTTCCATTGTTAGATGATTTTTCAATTGGTTGACTGATCGCACCCAAAGTGAGATCATTAATGGCTTGGAGTGACGTGACCAGTGGGGTGCCCCAGGGTTCTGTTCTGGGTCTGGTGCTATTTAATATCTTTATTAATGACTTGGGGAAGGAATGAAGAGTATTCCCTAGAGGATGAAAATCCAAAGGGACCTTGAAAGATTAGAGTCCTGGGTCAAAGCTAACAGAATGGGGTTCAACAGAGGGAAATGTAGGGTGCTGTATCTAGGTAAAAAGAATGAATTGCACAGATATAGGATGGGAGACACCAGGGTGGAAAATAGTACCTGTGAAAGGGATCTGGGAGTCTTGCTGGACCACAAATTGAACATGAGTCAGCAGTGTGATGTGGTGGCCAGGAAAACCAATGAGATTCTTGGTTGCATCAACAGAACCATAGTGCCTAGGTCAAGGGAAGTGATAGTACCACTCTATTCTGCTCTGGTCAGACCCCATCTGGAGTACTGAAGAGCACCTCAATTTAAAAAGGATGTTGAAAATCTTGAATGGGTCTAGAGGAGGGCAACCAAGATGATTGATGGTCTTGGAAAAAATGTCTTTTGAGGAGCGGCTTAGGGAGCTCGAAATGTTTAGCCTTACAAAAAGAAGACTGAGAGGGGATATGATAGCTATGTTTGAATATTTAAAAGGATGTCACATTAAAGAAGGGACTGGTTTGTTTTCCATGGCTTCAGAGACTAGGATATGGGGCAATGGTCTCAAACAACCTGGAAAAGAGATTCCATTTGAACATTAGGAAGAACTTCATGACAGTTAGAGCTGTTTGGCAATGGATTATGCTGCCACCGAGGGTGGTGGAGTCTCCTTCTTTGGAAGTTTTTAAGCAAAGGCTGGGTGGCCATCTGTCGGGAGTCCTGTGATGGGGGTTTCTGCGTGGCAGGGGGTTGGACTAGATGGCCCTTGAGGTCTCTTCCAACTCTATGATTCTATGATTCTATGATTCTATGATATCTTTCCAAAAACTGGACAAAACTTGAAAATTTCTCATACCCAAAAGCTGGACATACACATACTCACAGGTGTCATCCCACAAACAGTTCAATTTCTGCAATGGGACTGGCATAATTGCCATAAAGACAAATAGAACATTGAGACACCGGGTTCCTTCAATAATTTATTGAATCAATGCATTGATGGTGCTTCTCTGAGGAGAGAAGGACACTTTCTGGAGATCAGAAAGCTATACTTATACTCTTGACTTCAACAGAGACACGTCACATATTCCAAGACAAGCATGTGCATAGGTACACGTATCCTATCTGAAATTAGAAAACAGTTACTTCATTTGTTACACATTCCCTGCTTTAGGGCTGGTGATTTCCAGTTTATAAAAAGCAGAAGAGACTTGTCCATGTGAAAATCATTCTTGTCTAAGTCTTAATTTAGAATCAGCAGAAACCAGTAAGTTCCCAATATAGTGAGTCTGTGGGAACACAGGTTACCTAACAGCTGAATCCGTTTGTGGTCAGCTAGAGAAGTTACAAGACATATTTGTAATTTACGCGAAAAGCTATCTCTTTTGACACCCATATTCCCAGTACAGAGGCATATAATCTTAATAAGATATGAGATTTAATGAATTATAAATTTCTTTATTGCCACTGTTACACAGGTAAGCAGGACAAGAAGCAGCAGCTTCCTTCCAGGCAAGCAGACTCCAACTGGGTAGAGTAGCATGAAAGTTGTGTTGATTTCTTTCAGTTAGCAAATATGTTTGTTTGTTTGTTTGTTTGTTTGTTTGTTTGTTTGTTTGTTTGT
>JAHTLZ010000274.1:12028879-12048337 GCA_023846285.1 Phrynocephalus versicolor | reverse complement strand
TGTTTGTTTGTTTGTTTGTTTGTTTGTTTGTTTGTTTGTTTGTTTGTTTGTTTGTTTGTTTGTTTGTTTAGCTTATATCCCGTCCATCTTCCCAGGAGGGAACTCTGGGCGGCTTACAATAAAACCAAGTATAACAATAGGCACAATAGCGAAAAGAAAACGGGATAGCGGGCATGGCCCAAGCAAGGATGGCACGGGCAAAAAAAAAACAAAAAAAAAAAACAACTAAATAAAAAGGTCGCCAAACGCCTCCCTGAAAAGGTGAGTCTTCAGGGCCTTTTTGAAGGCGGGCAGGGACTCTGCTAGGCACAGCTCACTGGGGAGATGGTTCCATAGCATGGGGCCCACCACAGAGAAGGCGCAGTGACGCGTACATGATTTTCACGCCTCTCTGGGTGTGGCCACACTCAGTGAGCGCGCCTGCGCCAATCTCGTGGGTCTGGTCCCAGTTGATCTCTGAGAGATACGCTCTGCCAGATACTCTGGTCCTAGGCCGTGGAGGGCTTTACAAGTCAAAACCAGGACCTTGAACCTAATCCGGAGGACAACAGGTAACCAGTGCAAGCGAGCCAAAACTGGGGTGATGTGCTCAAATCTACGAGCACCCACCACCAGCCTGGCCGCCGCATTCTGCACCCGCTGTAACCTCTGGGCCAGGGTCAAGGGCAACCCCACGTAGAGGGCATTGCAATAGTCGATCCTAGAGATCACCAGGGCCTGCACGACTGTCCTCAGGGAGGACTCGTCAAGGTACTGGCGGATCTGGGCGATCCTGCAGAGATGGATAAAAGCGGCCCTGGAAGCAGCCATCACCTGGGCTTCCAGGGAGAGGGCTGAGTCCAGGACCACGCCCAGATTCCTGGCCCTGTCTGTAGGCTGGAGGGAAACACCCCCCAGTTTAGGGAGGGGGCCATTGTACCCAGACGAGGGTGCCCCGAAGAACAGAAACTCAGTCTTCTGCGGGTTCAGCTTGAGCCGGTTAGTCCTGGTCCATTCCAGAACTGCCTCCAGGCACAGATCGAGGGAGCGAACTGCCTCCACTGCAGAAGACGAAAAGGAGAGATAGAGCTGCGTGTCATCAGCGTACTGATGAGAGCAAACTCCAAATCTGATGACCTCCGCCAGCGGCCTCATATAAACGTTGAACAGCAAAAACAACAAAATATAGCTTATTTCAGATGGAGGTTTATTTTAAATTGTATATAAAATAATGGCAAATATAAATTTGGGCTATCCAAACTGGGTCCATTAGAGTCCAAAACTGGTCATATTTTGATCCAGTTTTTCCACTCTTTATAAAATAAAAACTGCATAATTAGCATAGGATCCATTCTATAACAAGAGATACAGAGCATATAAAAGCACATATAAATACTTCTCCTTTCTTCTAAGAATGTGGCATAAGTGCCTGTCACAAGCATTTCACAAGTCAGCTTCATATCCTGCTTTTCTATATTTTCTTCCTAAGAGCACTGTAATTAGCTAAAACTAGAGAAAGGTCAAAGATACAAACAGTTATCTTAGTTCTCCAAAAACAGATAAGACCCTACCAAAATTCCTTTCTACCTGTGCATGAGTTAACACACATCTATCTTTGCCTTTCTGAAGGTACCCTGGTTTCTCACCTAGCAATAACAGCAAAAATGCTTGTGTTTCCCTCTCAGCACTGTTCTTGACTCACAAGTAGAATGCAAACGGTTGGGTTAGGAAACAAGCACCCGTTCCCACTTGTGTTCTCTTCCTTCATTGCTCTCCTAAGGCTTAGATTGTTGCTCTTTCCCCACCCTCTCTGTTTCCCATAGGCAGCTGTGCTACAGGTATTAACCCTTATACTACACAGCCATATGTGACTGAAGCAACAGAACTCCCCCAGCTTTGCGCCTGGTATGGTCAGACAGCTATGAATCAGGGGCAGGACATCTACACAAAAGATCCTCTGATGTCTGTCTACCCACTGTGTGAGATAACTAGGGTAATCCTTACAGGAGATACCAATACAACAACATATTCTTTAAATTATCTAGGAACTCCTTTAATTCTACCACCTGACAATGGAAGTGGGCTTATTTTTCTAATACACAAGCACACTTTTTACAAGCGCCTTCTCTCTGAACCTGCCCAATAAAATACATTGTACTTCAACTCTGAGTAAAGTTTGTTTATTCTTGTTAATATATATGGTAGGTCAGGATAATTTTCCTAGGGAAGGATGTTGCAGGGAAAAAGGAAGGACATAATGCCATTGTCATTATAATGTCATAGAAAAGGGGTAAAGCCAGCCATGGCTTGCCATCTACTTGGGATGGAGAGTTCAGAAGGCTTCAGGAGCAATCTGGTAGGCTCAGGTAAGAGGTGGTCATGTGCAAATATCTGGGTCTGTGGCCTAACAAATTCCTTACTGCCCTTGCAGACAATTTCATGGCCCAGAAGGTAGAGGAGGCAACAAGAGATCTGGTCTTAACTAATAAGGAGGACCTTGTAAACAGGGTCGAAGTGGTGGAAGCATTAGGTAAAAGTGACCATGCCCTCTTGGAAGGAGAAGCTAAGTATAGTTGGGCAAGAATTGAAGTCAAGCTGACTTTAAGAAAGCCATTTTGTATACTTAGGGAATTACTGGCTGTGATTCCATGGACCTAAACAGTGAAAGAGAAGGGAGACCAAGATGGATGGGAGTTCTTTAAAGGTGAGATATTAAAGGCATAATTTAAAACTGTTCCAAAAAGAAGAAAAAATGAGAGACATCTGAAGAAACCGCAATGGTTTACTAAAGAACTTTGAACTCAGCTAACTATAAAGAAAAACAAATACAAGAAATGGAAAAATGGGGAATGTACCCTATATAAGCAAACAGCTAATATATGCTGGGGTTGGTAAAAAAAAAAAGCTAAAGTGCAAAATGAACTTAGACTTGCAAGAGAGATTAAAGATAGTAAAAAGGGGTTTTTTAGTTATGTCCACAGCAAAAGGAAAAATAAGGAAATGATAGGCTCTCTGTGTGGTGATGATAACCAGTTACTAACAGGACACAAGGAAAAGGCAAAACTGCTCAACACCTTCTTTGGCTCCATTTTCACCAAAAAGGAAGAAAGAGATCCACTGGGACAAAGAGTAGATGAGGTAGGAAGGGAATTGCAACATAGAATAGGTAGAGAGCTAGTACAGGAACACCTAGAAACATTAAATGAATTTAAGTATCCTGGGCCAGATGAATTACACCCAAGGATATTAAAAGAACTAGCAGAAGTAATTTCAGAACCATTGGCAATAATCTTTGAGAAGTCCTGGAGAACAGGGAAGTCCCCATCGATTGGAGGAGGGCTAATGTTGTCCCCATCTTCAAAAAAGGGGAAAACGAGGACCCAAATAATTACCGGCCAGTCAGCTTGTAAGAAACGGGTTCAAAATTTCACCGCGCTCCCTTGGGGTTTAGGAAG
Organism: Phrynocephalus versicolor; assembly: GCA_023846285.1. Taxonomy (NCBI): domain Eukaryota; kingdom Metazoa; phylum Chordata; class Lepidosauria; order Squamata; family Agamidae; genus Phrynocephalus; species Phrynocephalus versicolor. Next base: position 12,044,903 of record JAHTLZ010000274.1, on the reverse strand, counting down.
AAGAATTCCTCCAAGGCTATTTCAGAAGCAGAGAAAAGTTTATTTCACACAGTACTATTGAAAATGGCGCTCAGCCCGATAGCTCGGGGAAAATTCTGAGGCAAAGGACAAAGGAGATACAGACTTTTATCAACTTTCATTTCTGCTCTTCCCCCGCCTCTATGTAAAAAGATAACACCTGCAGTATACAGTTTTCACAAAGACAGTTTTGTAGCATCAAACAATACAGTCAACAGCGTCCTTCTTGCTTACAGCTTGTAACAGATCATTCAGGGTTTCATTGTTTCAAAGAAAGATACATTTAGCGGTCTCTGCCTAGCTATTTGTTATTTTCAGCATAGAGAAGCGCATGGGATTGGAATGTCAAGGTAGTGGGTGCTTAGCTGTGTCAGCCTGTCTCCCAGGGGCTGGGAGGGAAGACAGAGATGGAAATGCTTTTCATGAACCAGACTTCAGCCATCTTTTAAGGCTTATGGCTTATAGTCAGTGTACAGTTACTTTGTTCACAGTAACTGTTTATTGATTATGTTTGCAATGCCATTCTATCTATAATGGCTTATTTGAGTTAAGTGTTAAGGCAAGATATGTATGTATTATATTGATTGCTGCCACTTTATCTCACAGTGGCTTATCCATAAGCTATATTGAAATACAATATCTAACATTCCCATCTCTTTGTCTGTGGACACTCTTAAGAGTCGTCCACGGAAGGGATTTATACTCCTGGATGAAATAGATTATTTACGTATTGTCATTAAATGCTTCCCCACTCTTGTGTAAAGTGGAAAGTGAGATATTCTTACCGGGCTCCCTGTCAAGTGCTCTCTTGACCAAATACACATTCTTTAAGAGCCTCAAATACACAGTGGAATGGACAATACCTGTAGGCCATTATACAAAACACTGAGGGCTAGTGAGGGTTTGCACCTTTCTTCAAAGGCATTGTCAAATAGGCAAAAGATAGGTCTGCTGGACATTGAACTGCAGGCTCGAAGCCTTGATGTTGCCTGGGCTGTAATAAAAGTGAAATGGCCTCATCATTGTTCCAAGTAAAATGCTTTTCAGCCTTTAAAATTGCAGAATATATGTAGGGAAACAAGGCAGCATCACATGTTTTCCTGTTGAGAAATGTTAGAAAGGGAATTTCAGACACCTTCTTTTTCAAGTCCCAATGCTAAATCTCCCACAGGAACTGCGCTGTTTTAGGGAGAAAGCAGACACGACCACTTAACTGTGATGGTCCATATCAAGTTTAGAAAGGTCTCCCTTTGTGACATCAATAAACAAATTTTTAGCATGCTCAGGGACTTCAAAAGGACTGTCTTGTAAGTAAAAATACTTCCCTGATTCTCCCTTGTCTGCTTGCATTCAAGCATCCATTGTGTGCTATAGACTAGTGTGTATCACCTCATTTCCTTGGCGAACAGCTGGTTGAACTCAGTAGCTAAGCATAAAGGCATTTAAAAGCAAAATCACAGTCATTGGTACTCCAAATTCTATGGCGACGCAAATTCTATGGGGTACCGATAACACATAATAATTAACTCAAGAATAAACACAGAAAGCATGGCCACTCAAGCCCACTATGGCATATCTTTCCACATAATTGTCCACATCTGCAAAGGCACTTTGATGAAATCTGCTGATTTTTTACACCACAATCTCCCTCCTGTGTTAAAAAGGGGTAAAAAAGGAATGTCAAAAGTGTGAGGGTGAGAGTCAAGAGTTTTCAGTGCTGGAAAGGTTATACAAGTCTAGAACAAGTCAGGAAAGGCTATGCCTAACCAAGCAACCAAGGCATTCAAGGTGTGGGCTGCTCAACTTCCAGGATCAATTGAGTTAGCAGCAATACATAAAGGTGAACAAGTGCAAAAGCTCATAGGCACACACAATTTTTTTAGAGCTCATACATCTCCCTTGCTTCTCAAATATGTGTATATTTTTGTGAGTGAAAAGGGATAAAAGAGGGCAACCAAAATCTGTTGTGTGGCATGATGAAGTTATGTGAAAGTTAAGGCAGAGACATGGCTTGTAAAGATCTGAGCAGCTACGGTACATAAATTCCCACCAGGTCACCTAGTGCATGACGAATGCCCGCTTGGAAATCTTGCAGCAGGATATCCAAACCTGCATCAGTTAGGTGGACCCCATCACTTCTAAATAGGTGAGGTCGAGAGAGTGTTAAAGCTGGGTGGGCAATCACTGAGCCAACGCCCTGGTGCAGAGCCGCGGCCACCCTACGATTTAAGCACTTCCTAGCCTTATCTATCCTGAGTGGGTCATATGCACCACGCCACATAAGGCGAGGGATGATAGGGGACCAAACGATCTGTGTATGTGGGTAAAGGAGCTTAAAAGTGTGCAAATCAGCAATAATCCGCAAGGACAAGGCTGAGCCCTTTGTCTGGGCGAGATCATTTCCACCCAGATGAACAAGTAAAACATCAATAGAATATGCAGAAGACAGGAGTTGTGCAGTTTGAAAGAAAGCATCCCATGACATGCCTCGTATTCCCTTCCAAGTCACTTGGAGATGACTCCCAAGGCCGAGATTCACTCCCCAAACTGAAAGACGAGCGTAACGAGCAGCCCAGTAGACGTAGCTGTGACCACAAATTACAACTCGGCGAGTTGAACAACGGAATGGCCTTAAAATAATTAAGGTATTGTGCCCCTCAGGTTCGCTAGTCGGAGGGACAACATGGGAAAAGGGCTGACATTCAAAGGAAGTGCCTGGTAATGCAAGGTCTCCCTCCTCTGGGGTAGGGCGTTGCTGGCTAGAAATTACATCGGCGACATGTGTGCTGGTGTCAGGTTGAGAAGAAAATGTGAAAGGCATAGCACAGGTGGAAGAAACCACACAGAGACGGAAAAGAAAGCTTAAAAAAAAAAGGTCTAGAGCAACAGCTTTTTAACTATCTGTTTGCTCTCTATCTGCTGAAGTCCTGTTTCGAAAAGAAAGAGTTAAACTCAGGACGGAAGTGTTCAAGGCAAGTAGAAGTCTGGGAGAAAAAGGCTGGAGGAGAAGCTCCGCCCCTCTGGAGATCAATGGCTAATGGCCGCTGTAGAGGGGAAAACAAAGCAGAGCACCCTCTTCTTGCTTCTTCGTTCCCCGAGGGAACACGCTATCAGAGTCAAGTCGAGTTATCAGGATGGCTTCCTGGAACTTGAGAACGTTGGAGTCACGAAAGGGCAAGGCAAAATGGACAGCCGTCTGTGGTGGAAACTGGTTCCCCGCGTTGATTCTCCACTGGCTGGAGTTTCTGCAGCGATCCTGCAGCGAGATTCACAGGGCTTCTCCTCTTCTGGACTGGCACATTCCAATGGGGTTGGAATTCTGGAAGCAGTCTCAGGCCTCTGGTTAAAACCATCTGCGGGGGGGGGGGGAGATCAGAAAAACAAGACGAGTACCTGGGCATTTTAAGGGGCAGTTCTAGAACTAGTAATGATGCTGGTGAGTATCAAAAAAAATGTGCAAAAGTGCATATGTTCTTTATGTTCTTCTTCCTAACAAAGTCAGAGAGATTCAAGTGCATAGTCTCTTTTCTTCAGTGAAAGGTGGGCTTTGAAATCAGGCTATATTATTGTCATACTGGCAAAAAAAAAACTAGGTAACCAAGGCATACTGAAATATTTCCTATTGTAAAAGCAAAAAGGGAACTTCATTGCTGTTGTTGAAGCCTCAGGGGGTGGTGAAAGATGTCGGTGAAAAAGTGGGCACTTTCCATTCCATGTGCTTTTGTTGAAAAAGAGTCCACATATTTTCCTAAAAAGACTTTGTCTTCTGTTTAAGCTGAGTTTAATTCCCCAAAATGAAGGCAAAAGCGAAGGCATATATTGTTAGGCATCGTTCTCAGTTACAAAGTCAATGAATTTAAATAGCAGAGAGTGCTAAAGGTGTTTGAAATATTGTGTTTGAAAGGGCTTCCCTGTTCTGTGACCAGAAATGCTGTAGATTTCTCAGAAGAGTTGTGTGTAAAAAAAAAAGCAGTGAATATAAGCAGCAGAGGAGTTCTCTGCCTGTTGAAATACTATGTTGAAATACTATGGAGTTGATCTATTGAGAGAGACTTATTTCCTTTCGGCAAAAAGGCAGCAAAAACATCAAATTTCTCAGCTCAGTTTAAGGAATGGAATACAGGCTACTTTGAGTCAGGACAACTGTTGACCTGAGCCAGAAATTCCTCAGGGAGGGGTGAGGAAGTGAAAGTATTATTGTTCGGCTTGAGCTGTGAAAGAGGGTGAGTGAGGGCAGGAAAAGAAAGGAGGGGCTACTGGCTTTTTGAATTCCTTTCAAGTGCTTCTTATAGAAGATTTTTACTTCTCCCCTTTCTAGCTAAAGAGGCAAAAATAAATATTAAGAGTTTTCAAATACCCTAATTTTTCTCACCCTTAGCTAAAGAAGCAAAGGGGTAATTCACATGAATAGCAAAGTTGTGAAGAAGGGGGGTTTTGTTTTTCTGGCAGGGAAGACAAACGGCTGCTTGGCTTTGCTTGTTTGAGTACAATTAAACACCTCCTTTTTTTCTGTGGGGAATATTCTAGGCATATTTGTCCTGTAGGGTAGATGCCTTAATATAACTATTTCTCTTCACCTGCTCTTCCATAGCATTTGCAAAGTCAGGTCAAGGGCCGATCCCATAGTCATTTTCCTGCATGGAGGCTACAATTAGCACAAGTGTCTATCTGTTTTTGGGCTGTGAATTCTGGGACATCTGGATGAGCTTGGTAATTTCTGGGTGCAAGAAGGGGATACTTGAGGGTCTTGGGTGAAGGTCTAAAATTGCTCATTGCTTTCATTAAAGCACAGAGTTTTTCTCACAGTTCCTTATAAGAGACTTGATCTCTGGCACATGTGGCATTGAACAGGTCAGGGGTCTTGATGTCCTATGCAAAAGCCCACGGTTATTATTCACACAGTCCATATTGATCCCTTCCCAAGGGTCACACGTCTGGGCATAAAGTCTTTGTTTAGGGTACAAAATTTTTCTGGCTGGTGTGCCTGGTGTCCTATAAAATGACTTGCTTCTATTGAATTGTTAATCATTGTGGATATTTGGAGGCTGCCTATATGTAAGAGCCAGGAACTTTTGGTAGTGAGTCCTGAAAGCTTTTGGGTCAGAAAATGATTGGTTTGGGCTGGGGACCCCCATTTGTTTTTTGCAATTTTTATAGATATATTGTTGTTCACCTGTTGGGTGAATTGTCATTAGAAGGCAGCAAAAGGACCATAGATTTTCCTGCCCTTGAATGTTCCTTCTCATATTTGAGGCTACTGGAGATACAAAGGCAATTTTAAACTGTGGCCCTGACTGCAGATTACTCTGGAGCCATGGGGGGACATTGTAAGCCTGGCAAAGGCATCTCCAGAAAGGCGCTTGGGATGCATTTTGTCTTTGGATTACATTTAAGATGGTAGATAGGGGAATAGTGGGCACGCTGTCGCAGTCTGGGCGTTTCCTAAGGCAATGTGGGATTTCCTATCTTCTTCTTCTTCTTCAAAAAAAATCTTTTCTCAGTCCCTTTGTCCCTTCGGAAGAGAACGGTGGTACTACATCACAAAACTTTCGGAGTGGGAATAAACTTGCTTTTGCTCTCTGCCTTTCTAAGAGTACTACTTTGTGTTTGGCTGTTGCCCTTTCTCTTTAGCTGCAGATTCTGCCTCGGCTATTTGCCGCTCTTCTCTGCTTTGTGCGGAAATTTGTGGCCTCCGCTGCTTATAACACATAGTCATTAATTCCTTGCAGTGATCCATAAGTGTGGATCATTCTCATGACTCTGGCAGTCATGTTCCAAGTCCAGTCTCTGCTTTTTGACAAAGCTTGCCTAAATCCTTTCCCATGTGACATGTCACCACTATCTTTCTCCCCTATAATGTCACTTTCCCTGATTCTCTCATCAACTTTTCTCAATTCTTTCTGGAAGCCTTTCTGAGCAGAAAACAAGCTAGTTTCTGCCTTCGCTCTCTGTCCTGCTAGAAATGCTGCTTTTCTCTTGACCCTTGCTGCGCTTAATATTAATCACTTCCTCTGGCTTTCTCATCAACTGTCTTTGACCCTCCTTGAACACGTGGCTGGTCCTTGGAGAACTGGGGCAGATGGGTCTTCTGCTTTTGGGGGTGTAGTGGTTCAGGTGTTTGGCTGACGGGATCTGCGGCACAGGGATGTCTGCGGTGGAGTCTGATGGCACATCTGGATGGTGGGGGTGTGCCTTCTGGACAGTGGAGCACACGTACTGGAGGGCAAGGGATGATCTGGCAGTCATCTATCTGGGGTATAGCTCTACAGCTGAATTTTGCTGCTTGCGGAAGTTGGGCGTTCAGACTGTCAGGGCCCATTCTTTAACTCTCTGGCTGGACATCTAAAGAGGACTTGGCGGCATTTCTGGATTGGGGTGTGCCTCCTATGAGTAGTCCTGATGCTTCCTATGATTGGAGTGTCCTGCTATGGCGGACAATCTGGTTGGGCAAATATGCCAACCAGACAATGAGTCTCCGTTAGGCTGTCTTGGGCTAAACGGATTATTCTGGTTGAGAGATGCTGTTGATTGTATATCTGGAGTAAACGGATATGGGGGGGCGGTACTATTGGAAGGCAGGCATTTGGATTGCTTTCCAAGACCGCCGTCTCTGCCCCCGGTTGTAGATATTGGGGTCCTTCTGTCTCAACATCATTACTGTCCTGGCCAATTCCTTCATCATGTCTAGGGGTTTTCCTCTCTCCCTCTCTCTCCCTCTGGATGGGTCATCCGAGGGTTCTGGCGGAATCTTGTTTTCTTAGGGGAAATGATTTGGCTTTGGGGTTGCAATTCTTTATGCATGCAAATTGTTCTGGATGATGTTTGCAAATCTTGTGCCACATCTGAGCAATTACTGTTTCCTCAAAGGTGTCTTCTGCAGGCCAAACTAAATGGATCACTGCCCAACTGTTGTGGCACAAGGATTTTCAGCTGACTTTTTGTGTAATTGTAAATGCTGGTTCAAAGTTTCTGATAGTGGAGTCTCGGTTGGAAGTGAGACATGCTTGGGGGCAGTAGCTCCCTGCGTTCCCTGAGCCAATGACGGGTTGCGTTGTTCATTTCCTTTCCAGACTTCAATGTAGGGCAAATGTTCTGAATAATTTTTTAAAAAAATTTGAGCTACAATTGCCTGATTGAATTTTCAGCAAAGGTCCCCTCGGGGGGGGGCAAGTATTTAGGGGAATCGGCCATTGCATTTGACACAGTCTCTAGCCGTTCCTCTGCATTTTAACACCAAAGTCATAATGTTTGATGGTAGAATTCCAATTCACAAGGAAGCAAGCTAAGGGAGTCGTTGGCTTGCTGGTGTTGCATTCCCTCATTTCAAGGGATTTTTGAAACAGAGTGCCTATAAATCTCCCGCACACTGCTATTGACCCGCTCCTGATCTTAATTCAATTTGCATACACACTCACACATTTGCTGCCGACCGTGACCCGCTTGGTCTCCCAAAGACGGGAAATGCACGATCCAGATGCACTTGACCATGGGGAATTCTAACTCCCCGATCTCTCAATCTCGCACTCAATCACTGGATCAATAGCCACACAAATCACCACATTTCAATTCCCGCCTCCCAACCTAAAAACTAAGCCCCTACCTGTCAAAGAATCTTTTTAACTATTCTAAAGAACACACAAAGGCTTTTCCCGCCCCTTTTCAATACTCAGTGGGTCCCAGCCCACCATTTCACAAGGGACACAGAGCACAGCTCTCTCTTTCCCCTATAATACACCAGAACCGTCGTTCTGTTTTTCTTACAATTAGACAATGGGGCTCAACCCCTTATCGGGACAGCAGAGAAATACTTCTCCCTCCCTCCAGACCGGTCTGATATCTTACCAAATGCTCCGCGGAGTCTTCTCTTCTTCCGGCCGGCACTTTTCTCTCTTAGCGTCCTTCTCCACCATGCGCTGAGCCCGAAAATTCCCCTTTACAATTGGAAAGGTGTGCGCACTGGAAGTTCGAGTCCGACGCTGGCTGTTAGGCACGCTAGGCTTGGCTTCCTATCCCAAGGGGGGGTTCCATCCCGGACCCGAGCCCCCAAATGTAAGAAACGGGTTCAAAATTTCACCGCGCTCCCTTGGGGTTTAGGAAGAAGAATTCCTCCAAGGCTATTTCAGAAGCAGAGAAAAGTTTATTTCACACAGTACTATTGAAAATGGCGCTCAGCCCGATAGCTCGGGGAAAATTCTGAGGCAAAGGACAAAGGAGATACAGACTTTTATCAACTTTCATTTCTGCTCTTCCCCCGCCTCTATGTAAAAAGATAACACCTGCAGTATACAGTTTTCACAAAGACAGTTTTGTAGCATCAAACAATACAGTCAACAGCGTCCTTCTTGCTTACAGCTTGTAACAGATCATTCAGGGTTTCATTGTTTCAAAGAAAGATACATTTAGCGGTCTCTGCCTAGCTATTTGTTATTTTCAGCATAGAGAAGCGCATGGGATTGGAATGTCAAGGTAGTGGGTGCTTAGCTGTGTCAGCCTGTCTCCCAGGGGCTGGGAGGGAAGACAGAGACGGAAATGCTTTTCATGAACCAGACTTCAGCCATCTTTTAAGGCTTATGGCTTATAGTCAGTGTACAGTTACTTTGTTCACAGTAACTGTTTATTGATTATGTTTGCAATGCCATTCTATCTATAATGGCTTATTTGAGTTAAGTGTTAAGGCAAGATATGTATGTATTATATTGATTGCTGCCACTTTATCTCACAGTGGCTTACTTGACTTCAATTCCTTGAAAGATCCTCGAGCAGATTATTAAACAGTCAGTCTGCGATTATTTAACAAACAATGCTGTCATTACAAGAAGTCAACAGGGGTTTCTTACTAATTTGATCTTTTTCTTTGATAGAATTACAGGCCTGGTGCATCTGGGGAATGCTGTGGATCTTTCTTATCTGGATTAGTAAGGCGTTTGATAAGGTTCCCCATGGTATTCTTGCTAAGAAGTTACTAGAAAGTGGGATAGATAGTGCTACTATCAGGTGGATTTGTAATTGGTTGACTGATCGCACCCAAAGGGTTACCATAAATGCCTTTCTTCAGCTTGGAGAGATGTGACCAGTGGGGTGCCCAAGGGTTCTGTTCTGGGTCCAGTGCTGTTCAATATCTTTATTAATGACTTGGAGGAAGGAATAGAGAGCATGCCAATTAAATTTGCAGATGATACCAAATTGGAAGGGTTGCTAATTCCCTAGAGGATAGGATGAAAATCCAAAAAGACATTGACACATTAGAGTGCTGGGCCAAAGCTAACAGAATGGATTTCAACACAGGGAAATGTAGGGTGCTATATCTAGGTAAAAAGAATGAATTGCACAGATATAGGTTGGGGGATACTTGGCTGGAAAATAGTACCTGTGAAAGGGATCTGGGAGTCTTGGTGGACCACAAATTGAACATGAGTCAGCAGTGTGATGCGGCAGCCAGGAAAGGCAATGATGACAACCTCAAGCGGGTGCAGAGGAGGGCGACCAGGATAGTTGAGGGTCTGGAGGAAATGTCTTATGAGGAATGGCTTAGGGAACTGGGAATGTTTAGCCTTTCAAAAAGAAGGCTGAGGGGGAATATGATAGCTATGCTTAAATATTTGACAGGATGTCATACTGAAGAGGGAACAGGTTTGTTTTCCATGGCTTCAGAGACTACGACTCGGGGCAATGGTTTCAAACTACAGGAAAAGAGATTCCATTTGAACATTAGGAAGAATTTCATGACAGTTATTGCTGTTGGGCAGTGGAATATGCTGCCACAACGGGTGGTGGAGTCTCCTTGGAGGTTTTTAAGCAGAGGCTGGATGGCCATATGTCACGAGCATTGTGATGGGATTTCCTGCATGACAGGGAGTTGGACTATATGGCCCTGAGGTCTCTTCCAACTCTATGATTCAGTTCTTTAGATCCCACTAAGTGATACATATTCAGAGGTTAGGCTTCCCACTACAATAACCAACAGAACCTCTTTGGGAAATCTCAGGAATGTATTTTTTGAAAAGCACTGAATTGTGAATCAGAACAAATTTGTATCATGGTTCCCAACTTTGGATCACTGAGGTATTCTTGGACTGCAACTCCCAGAACCCCCAGCCAGCAAAGCTGGCGGTAAAGGCTTCTGGGAGGTGCAGTCGAGAAAACACCTGTTAGCCTAGGTTGGGAAGCACTGATTAGGGAACTAATTATTTAATGTAAATATGAATATATTACAGTAATCCCTGCTGCATTCCATTCTTTTCTCCTGTTAATTTGTTTCTCACTAGCATGATGGGGGGTGGTCTTTGAGGGATAAGGAGCTATAATTATTTTCTACAAGATGTAAATACATTAAAGACGAAAGGAGTACGAATTCACATCATTCAACTGATTACAACAGAGTGATCCTTAGTATTTGAAGGCATATGAAACTTCTGGATCTCGCGTGATATTTTTGAGGGCTGATATCCGGGTGGAGCACGGCCTGTTGGAACTTATACCTTCAGTAACGCCAGACCTTCCATTGGTTTCTACACCGTCCCCACGTCTGTTCTCTACCACCTAAAACGAGTATTTTCTCTATGAATCTGTACTCTTAAACACTGGGCAGACCAAAAGGAGAGGAGAAATCCTAGTCAACTCCAGAGGAGAATCCTACGCGGGCGGGGGGGGGCGGGGGGCGGAGCGACGCGGGCGCGGGCGCTGGAAGAGAGGGGGCGGGGCCGCCAGCGGGCGCGTTCCCGTATGCAAATGAGCGGGCGTGAGGTCAGAGGCAGTTGGAAAAGGGAAGAGAGGCAGCAGCATGGCCGCCGCCGCCGCGGCTTCCGCTCTGGGGGCCTCGCAGTGCCGGAGCCCTCGCTGCACGGCGGAGCGGAGGGGGGTCCGCCGCGAACTCGATTCCTGGCGGCACCGACTCATGCACTGCGTGGGTAAGAAAGACTCCAAAAGAAGAGGAGCTCCGGGAAGGGAAGAGGATTGGGAGGCCGGGGCGGGCGGGCCGGCGGGGGGGGGGGGGGGGGGGTGGGGAGGAGGGTGGAAAGCAGAGCCTCTCGGCGGCGGCTGCCGTCGTCGCCGTCGCCGTCGTCGTCCTAGGCAGAAGAGAGACAAGTGAACTTGCCGATCTGCTCCCTCCCTCCCTCAGGGAAAGGCGTGCGCGGCCGGGGTGGGTGGGTGGGTGGGCAGGAGGACCACAAGGCCGCCTTTCGATTCCGCCTTTGGGCACAACTCCGCAGAATAAGAAAAGGGTGGTGATGATGATGATGATGATGATGATGATGATGATGCTGCGTCTCCCCCTTTGTCCGGGATCTGTCGGCGTGTGCGGCGGCCGGCCCCTTTAAGAGGGGAAGCCGCCCGGGCGTTGACGGTTGGGATTTGAAGTTCCTTTCCCCGGCGCTGGCCTGCGCCCGCTCTCCTCTCCGTTGTCATAACAACAGGCATTTCCCCTCCTCGTCTCTCCCCCCCCCCCCACCGCCCCAACGCTTTCGGTTCACCCCAGGGCGGTTCATTTGTTTTTCCCTCTCCTCTCCTTACCTCAGCTGGCCACCGGCCTTAATGTATACAACTTTTTGGCAGCTTTGTTGGGAACAAAGTCAGTTTTACTTGTATTTACTGATAACTGAGTAAACCATAATCGTTCAAATTATGAGTGACTATTATCTCTACATGCATACGATTTTGCTCCAAAGCGTTTTATAGAATTTAGAGCTGATCATGGTTTAGGTTGGATGGTCTCTTATAGTGGTTGATGACATGATTAAATTTTTGTTGTATTAGTTTTTATCCAAAAATGTTACTACCATGTGTTCATTTCCAGTGGCACAACAGGGGACAACTGGTTGCAGATAGATTTTTCTCATAAAATCAACTCATGTAGTCCATGAACCTTTTAATAATAGTTGAGAATATGTGAGTAGCTCACATATATCAAAATTATGATGTTCCCTGCCCTTTGTCTTACAATCTGAAAGATGTGGGTCCAATTGAAAATGAGACAGATTTTGCTTCTCTAGAAGTAACATTTTATTGTTTGATTTTGCCCCATGGCAAAGTTAGTGAAAAATGGGGAGAGAGAAAGTAATACCTCAGGTAGGAAATTAATTGTTTGGATTCTCTGTTTCTTCCCAGGCCTACCATTAGTCAGATAGGCTCATGTATGTACTCATATCCTAGCCTTGCTTTCCTTCTGTTGATAAAGAGAGTTAGCAATTACTACTTGCAGTATTAACTTCTTAGGTTTAGAGAGGATGATGGAGATTTAATACTTGGTTCTGGGGTTGGTGGCATCAGATTGCTTATTTTAGAACATATGGAGCAAAATCAGGCCCATTTTTAGAATATGGATGTTAAACTATTTCTGGGTAGTAGTGTTTTTAAATCTAACACAGAGGTGGCATGAACTTTAAAGCCATTCATACAAAGTGTGAGATGTAAGCAATAAGGATTGGATTATTAACATTGTGTCTAATTGTAACTTTTTAATGATCAAAATATTAACTGTGAAGTTCATTTAAAGTTTACTGTCTTGTAATTATCCTGCAAATAATCAGAAAATTTTGTTAATCCCATTTATATATCTTTTCTTTTCAGCAAAAGGCCCTCAAGGGTACAAGTGGTACCTTGTATAACGGAATTAATTTGTTCCAAATGAAATTACATTAAGCAAATTTTCCTTTATACAAATTCCCATAGGAATGCATTGAAAACGAAGTGATCCCATTTTTATGTTGTACGGATTCTCCCCATAGGCGATTATGTTAAGCAAATTTCCCCTATCTCCGGAATTTTTTATGTTGTACAAATTTTATGTTATACAAGCTGTTTGTTATACAAGGGTCCACTGTACTTGCAATACAAAAATACAAATTAGAAATAATCTTCGTTAAAACATAGGATGGAAATATTTAGTTAAAAAGAACAAGTTAGAAATCAGTAGTTTATCTGGCTACTATTTTTGTGGGTAAGAATAAAGCAAAGTATTCTGCTTGTATACCACCCCATACCACTTAAAGTAGTCTCTGGGTGGTTTACAGTTTAATTACAATATGCAGGATAGTTTAAGAAGTGATTGCCAGATGAATTATGTTTTATCTCACTAATCTGGGAGTGAGGGTACATAAGAACATAAGGGTAGAGAACTGGGAACCTTTATTTTGTGGTGGTCTATTTTATAGTGGATCGAAGTGTGGTGGCTTAGCAGGCTAGAGCACTGAAAACTGTTGGCTACAAATTTGGCAGCTCAGCGGTTCAAATCCTGGGTGCCACGCAGCAGAGTGAGCGCCTGTTGTTAACCCAAGCACCTGGCAACCTAGCAGTTTGAAAGCATGTAATTGCAAGTAGATAAATTGGTACCGCCGTAAAAAGCGGGAAGGTAAAACAGTGTTTTCTTGCAGCCATGCTGGCCACATGGCCACGGACTTACACAACATTGGCTCTTTGGCTTGAATACAGTTGAAACTAGAGTCGGGCATGACTAGCATGCTTGTGTGTGTGGAACCTTTACCTTTATTTTATAGTGGAGGGTGAGTGTCCCTGACAATTAAGACCAGTCATTTCTGACCCTAGGCACTGGTGTGCTTCTCTGTTTATAAACTGAAGAGCCAGTGTTTGTCCATAGAAATATTTCTATTGTCATGTGGCTGGCACGAATAATGTGTGATCACATGGAATGCTACACCTTCCCATCAAAGTGGTACCTATTTATCTAGTAACATTTTAAAATGCTTTTGAAACTAAAGATTAAAGTCATAGGTTTCAAAGTTAGGTCGAATTTTACCAGTCTGCAGTTACTGAGCAACACACTATATCTAACATGATTATTTCTTAAAAAGTGTAAAATCTTCACTAGTTTACAAGTGGCTTAGGTGGTTGAGAAGTAGCAGTTATTGTTACTTATAGGATTGCTGATTCCTCTTAAGTACTGTGATGTCAGTAGTTCATATGAATATAAAAAGTTCATCAAGTTAACTCCAGAACCATATTTTCAACTTTGTTGTCTTTAGGAAAATAGTCCTGCTTAAGCCTGTTTTCCAGGGAACTCTTTCATGTTGATAGAAGACTTTATCTTGGATACCTGTTAGGTTTTATGGAAAATTCACAGCCTTTAGCAAAAAACACATATAACATTTATATAAGCAACTGAATAGGGCTTCTGTGGTGTAGAAAGTTTAATGCTTCTTGAAATTTCACCAATCTTTAATGCGAGATAGTGCAACAGAAGGTGCAAGCAGGACAGTTCTTCCAGTGAACTATAATCCATGTTGACCCTTCTTCCCTGTTTGTCAGAAAAACAGAAGTTGATCTGTTTGCTGTTTCTTCTTCTTGGAAGATGAAACTCTCAGCAAGACAAGTGGAGAATTTGTTGCACGTTTGGCTACATTGGATGCCCAACATATATAAAGGTAGCTGAAGTCTCTTACTTTGACTGTATCTTTCCTCTTTGAAAGTCTGATACAGAAATATGATTTACAAGAGCACCCACATGGGTAGGAGATTTGCAGCAGACCCCCACAATGATCTCATTATGAAAGGGCCTTCTCAGTTGCTGTGTCCAGACTCTGGAACTCCCTCCCACTAGAGGCCAGGCTTGCCCCATCTCTGCTGTCTTTCCGGAAACAGGCAAAGACCTTTCTCTTCAGGCAAGCTTTCCCTGAATGATGGACTACCATTGTGTCTTTTATTTGAATCTACCATACATGGCTACACAGACTTTGTGTTTATAACCACTTACAACTTTGTGTTTATATCTCCTTGTGTGATTGCATTGACACTATGTTATCAACGGTTCGTTTTAATGTTGCCTTCAAATGCTGTAAGATACCCCTCAATTCCCTTTTCTGTATGTTGTCCCTCCTTACTGTAAGCCACCTTGGGTCCTTTTCCAAGGAGAAAGCTGGGGTAAAAGTACTCAAAATTATTTTCCTCTTTGCTTTACTTTAAATTGTTTCAACCAGGGTTTCTTGCTTCAATTTATGGACGTCATCAAAATTGTACACATCCTCTGCAAATTACACTACTTTTTGTCCCTTCTTGTCTGTTCCTTTTGAGTAATTTATACCGTTCTGTCACTGTCTCCCATATATGAGTCTCCTGTCTGTGCCAAGAACTAAAGTTCATATTGTTTCTTTCTCTTGCTTTATGCATTAGTTTAGAGAGATCTGGAACCAGGGATCATTCCTTCCAACTTGTCTTTTCCCATCTGCCATCCTGATTTTGGTGGATCATCAAATAATGAGCAATGGGAGTCTTCCTGTTCTCTAGAATATAGTCTGCTTCCACTGTAAGATTCAAGTTTTGAAGATCTTACTTAAAACAGGTTTTTCCCAATCTGCATGGTATAATTCATCACTTGCGAGTACAGTGGTATCTCGAGTTTCAAATGACTCAAGTTACAAAAAAACTTGAGTTACAAAAGGAAATAATTGGAAATGGGGATGCTCCGTTAGGACTTTTTCACAATAGGAAGCGCTGCTGGGGCATCCATTTCCAATGATTACCTTTCAGTACAAAGCACCACCCCGTACATGCTGTGCATAGCGTTTCCAGAACCAGTGCATCGGTTTCAGTGATTTCCTTTCGAATGGGAAACCCATGCTCCAATTCCAGAAATACTATACACAGCATGCATGTGGTGGCACTTCATATTGAAAGGCCACTCCAGTGTAGCTGTCAAAATGCCAAAGCCAGCAAAGCAGGGGAAAAGCTTACCCACATTGCTGGGTTCAGGGGGAAACCCTCAATCAACTGGCAACAGCTGTTGAGAGGCAGCCTTCAGCTGTTGGTTGATTGAGGAGGTTTCTCCCCCAACCCAACAAAGTGAGGGTAAGATTGTTCCCCTCCTTTGCTGGGTTGAAGCAGGCATCCTGCCCAGCTTTTTCTTCTTCTCCTTCTTCCCTCCTTTTTCTCTCTTCCTCTTTTTGCCCTCCCTGTCTTTCTCTTCCAAGCTTCCCCCTTTCCAAGCTTCCCTCCTCTTTCTACCCCTGAAGCCCTCCTCTCACTCATTCTCTCTCTCTCTCTCTCTCTCTCTCTC
>JAHTLZ010000274.1:12012770-12028379 GCA_023846285.1 Phrynocephalus versicolor | reverse complement strand
CCCCCCCATCTCCCCCCTCCCCAGCCCCGGGCCACGGAAAAATCATCAAATATTTTCCGGGCCGTGGGCACAAAAAGGTTGGGGAGCACTGCCTTAGAAGACAGTGGGACTCATATTGCAAGTTTCCCCCCCAATTCCACTCTCATGATGGCCTCCGTTAGACATGAAGTTAGACACTACCTTACTTTGAGGAGGCATTCATCACCCCCTTCACTCACCCACCCATCTCCTTCTGGGATGCTTTTATAAGACAAAGGCAAAAAACTAGCACATAATAGTAACCTTCACCTCTCCAAGGGTTCTGTCTAAATTCTTGGGCTGCAGAGATTGCAATATATCCATTAAAGCTGGACAAATATAGGCCAAAGTTGCATTTGCAGTTACTCCTAGTTTAGTTTTGGAGCCTGGATGTCCAGGTTTCAGTGGTGGGCAGGAGACCCTTTGCACATTTGAAACTACCACACCAGCTGTGCTCGTTTCTGGAGAGTTCTGACTTGGCCATTGTGACACATGACTTAGTTACATCCCAACTGGATTATTTTAACGTGTGGGATTGTATGGACTGCAACATGTATTGGACTGTAACATGCGTTGTAACAGTATGGGACTGTCTGTGGAAAGTGGTCAGAAATTGCAGTGGGTCCAAAATGCTGCAGCCAGATTGTTATCTTTTGTCACACCAGCTCCATTGGCTGCCAGGTGATTTCTGGACATAATTCAATGTGCTATTTTAACATATAAACCCTTTAACAAGTTGAGTGAAAATGCATTGCTGTATAGGAGTGTGCCCAAGTGTTAAGATAATCAAAGAAGATCTTTCTTTCAGCCCCAGTATCCTGATAGGTGGACTTGGTTGAGACATAGGAGAGGGCCATCTCTGTTGCTACACCCAAGCTACGGAACTCCCTGCCATAGGAGGCCAGGCTTGCCCCATATCTGCTGTTCTTCTGCAAGCAGGCAAAGACCTTTATCTTCAGGCAGGCTTTTCCTTAGTGACTGTCTAGGAGACAGTAAACAGGATGGACTGCACTTTGTTGTTTCTGAATTCACTTTTAAGTAATGCTTTTACCTAATGGGCCTTCTCTTTCCAGGTTGTGAAATTCCTTCCCTCAGGAGGCTAGGTTAGGTATAGCATTTTAAAATGTGTTTTACAGTTTTGAAAATAGGATTTTTATACTATGTAATGTTCAATTTGTTTTTAATTGTGTATTTTAATTGGCTGACAAATAGAAAGAATAAATAAATGTGAGCTATAAATTGGAGGACTCAACACTAACTATCCTCCGATTTATGAAGCTGCTTGGATGAATAGTTAAGCGTTTTGCTCACTCAAGAAAAGAAAGTCCAGTTGCCATGACTCAATTTCCAGATTATTTCCTATGCAGAAATTTGCTTTGATATACAAATATTTATTGTATGAGCATGCTTCTGGAATGGATTATGCTTGTAAGCAAAGGTACCATTGTATTTATTTTCAGAATGGTTTTGCAAGTTATGGTTAAAAATAGTTTCTTTTGAGCGGAGAGAAATTTTTACAGTACTCCCCCGTTTATCACAGAAGTTCGGTGACCGACCCACCCACAATAAAGGAAAATCTGTGAAATGCAGGCATGTCAGCAAACTGACCTTGGACTACTCCTGCTGGTGTGCACTTCCAAAGAGAGGTTTTTAACCTCCTGATAACTCAGCAAACTGACCTTGGGCTGCTCCTGCTGGCGAGCGCTTCTAAAGAGAGTCTTTTAACTCCCTCCTGACACCTCAGGAACCAGATCTTGGGCTCATCATGGCAGCCCGCACTTCCAAAGACTGGCTTTTAACCACCTCCTGACACCTCAGCAAACAGATCTGAGGCTGCTGTTGCTGGTGTATGTTGCCAGGAGGAGCCCAAGTATCAGGAAGGGATTAAAAGCCTCTCTTTGGAAGTGCACACCGGCAGGAGCAGCCCAAGTTCTGCTTGCTAAGGTATCGGGAGAGGTTTAAAAGCCATTCTTTGGAAGCATGTGTAGGGTTTTCATTTCACGGACCATAGGCCTGTACACTCCTACTTTTATTTTCGCTGCCACCATTCAGGGTATGGCAGTTTAAATAACCGAGACCCAGTCAAGTTGTAACGTGGAATAAAATAAAGTAACATTTATTGAATACAATAAGTTGTTTCAGTTACAAGCTTTCCGTGCACACACTTAATTGAAAGTTACTCTAAGCAGTTACACTCAAGTTCTGTCCTTTACTTTCCTGAAACCTCTCATCTGTCTCATACCTTTCTCTTGACATTTCCTATCTCCTTCCATTTCACACACCTCAGGCTGAGGTTTTTAAGCACTTGGGCTCCGCCTCCATGCTCCTTATTTGATCATAAGTGTTAACCCTTTACACCCTCCTGCATAGTGGGATGAATTTTATTGAATGTTTGGTTTTTTTCATTCAGTACTCCCCCATTTATCGCGGGAGTTAGGTGCCCAACCTACCTGTGATAAAGGAAAATCCGTGAAATGCAGATGTCTCAGCAAACTTACCTTGGGCTACTCCTCCTGGCAGTTGACTTCCAAAGAGAGGCTTTTAACCTTCTCCATACACCTCAGAAAATAGACCTGGGCTGTTTCTGCTGGTGTGCACTTCCAAAGAGAGGCTTTTAACCCCCTCCTGACATCTCAGCAAAAAGACCTGGGCTGTTCCTGCTGGTGTGCATTTCCAAAGAGAGGCTTTTAACTCCCTCCTGACACCTCAGCAAACTGACCTTGGGCTCCTCCTGGCAGCGCACTTCCAAAGAGAGGCTTTTAACCCCCTCCTGACACCTCAGCAAACTGACCTTGGGCTGCTGCTCCTGGCAGCGCACTTCCAAAGAGTGGCTTTTAGCCCGTTCCTAACTCCTCAGCAAACAGGTCTGAGGCTGCTGGTGGTACGTGCTTCTCTTAAGAAAACAAATCCGTGATATACTGGGATGGTAATATGTGAACTGCAATGTGGCAGTGGAATACTGTATGATAATGTATCTGTAGTTCAAAATATTTATATTACTGAGGAAGTTCCTTTTTGCAGAGGTTTATTCAAGGTTACATTATTTAAAAATATTCATTCCACACCCACTCAGCCAAATATTGTATCCCGGAATATCAAGACTTTTTTGCAGTTCTTAAAGACATCAGAATTCTGATTACTTTTGCAGATTTAGTACTGAACATCCTTCTGATCTTGAACATGAGCTTGTAATGATCTCTGTAGTGAAGTGCTTCTACATCTATGTTGTATATCAGTGTTTCTCAAACTGCACTGTGGTGCCATGGGGTGCCAGATAATCCATCTTGGGTTGTGTGCATGGAATCCTTCCCTTTCCGTTTTCACCCACCCACCCACTAAAATATCCTGCTGCATTTACCTGCAGCTTCTATGATGTCTGTGCATGACACACAGAGAGAGAACCCTGTCTCAGAACTGGGTTTCCTGCTCCCTTATTCAGAAGGGAATCTTCCTTGTCTCCCAATCCGTTGAAAAACATGTAGCTACTCAGTTTTCCCAAAAGCTGCTTCTCTCAGAGAAATCAGGCCATGCAGCATGTTTCCATGAAGCCATCTGTATATAGCATAGTCCTGGGTTCCATTTAGTGACCATTTATGGTAATACACACTGAAAATATGTATTTGTGTTTTTATTTTTCATTTTTATACTTTCCCCCAAGAAGTGGATGATTGAAACCGTGAAGGTACTGATCCCATGGATATGGCAGTTCTACTATATTGGGGAGCCATGTCCAGTGGCCAGTAAGTAAAGGGAACCATGACTCTAAAGTGTTTCAGAAACACTGGTGTATATTTTAGGGGGTATGTGACTGTGGCCTGTTTGTTTTGTTTTAGCAATGTTTCCTTGCAGCCATGCTGGCCACATGGCCACAGACTTGCACAACACTGGCTCTTCGGCTTGAATATGGAGATGAGCACCGCCCCTAGAGTTGGACTCGACTAGCATGCATCTGGAAGGGGAACCTTTACCATGTTTGTTAACTGATGTGGTTAAAATATTTTCTAAAAAAAAAAAAACAGACTGACAGTCATTGACTACAATCAGCCAGGTACACATGAAAGACTTAAAATATACTATCTTCTGCAGCTCACTAATCTTCATCTTCACCTTCTTGTTTGTTCATGTAGTAGAGCCCAAAGTCTACCTGTTGGGCAGGCCTGTAGTAGAGGAACTTCATTAAAATATTCCCAAACTGGGTTTCTTTTACAGTCTGCAGCCATTACAGGTTTTTCTCCTCAAAGAAGAGAGTAAGAATAATATGATATCCCCCAGGCTACTATACACATAAAGATCTCAAGATGTGGAGTACTGTGCTCAAAAGGTTTCCCCTTCATTTTACTGCTTACCCCTCCCTCAAACATTGCTCCTTGTAACAGAAATTTACTGGGGGCTGCTCCTCTGCCCAGGTCCATCTGTCTTCAGACAACCGCAGTGGCTGTTAACTGGTATCTGGAGGAGTTAGTTCCCCTTCTAAATGGGCTCTTTAAGAATCTCCCGGCCTGGCTGTATTTGCTTGCCAAAACAATTATTCATTAAGTACTTACCAAGGCACCTTCATTTTAATAATAAGTAAAAGCTTTTATTTAACTGATGAGGTTTCAAAGGAATATTGTCTTCCTGAAAAATAAGAACACATGATTTCCCTTCCTAACATAAAGAAATCTAAAGCAAGCTTCAGAGGCAAAAGCCTCACTAATTCTAAGACTACATTGTTAAGCATTAGCAATAGTCATAGAATCATAGAGCTGGAAGAGACCTCAAGGGCCATCTAGTCCAACCCCCTGCCATGCAGGAACCCCATCACAATTTTTCCCACAGATGGCCATCCAGCCTCTGCTTAAAAACCTCCCAAAAAGGAGACTCAACCACCCTCCGCGGCAGCATATTCCACTGCCGAATAGCTCTAACTGTCATGAAGTTCTTCCTAATGTTCAAATGGAATCTCTTTTCCTGTAGTTTGAAACCATTGCCCCGAGTCCTAGTCTCTGAAGTCCATATGCAGAAAACCATTCAGGAAAGATCCTTCTCTCTATCTCTCTCCGTCTCTCTTCCTAGCATGGGAAAACCAGTCACGTGTCCTCTTAGGCCAATCAGAGTTCACTTGTTTCTTGGATGGAATACATCTTTGAGCTTTGCTTACATTCCTTTTATGATTTCAGATCTACTGCAGTCCAGGCATTTCAGCATAATATTAGAGATGTTTACATTTGGCCTTAAAGACAGGCTTTTCACTCTTAATTTACATTACACTCCTTGTGCAGATATATTCCATGCCAAGCAACCTTCTCTTCATCGAACTTGAAACGTAGCACGTAGGTGGTAAGGGGATTGATTCTGTGTACTTAGATTTGCAGAGGAACAATGGGATTGAGGTCTTTTTCTCAATTCTGATGATTATTTCATTAAATTTTTTTTGCTATGAAGGAGGCATGTTATTGCAGAGTCACATGCACACTTTTGAAAATAACAAAACCAAGCATCTAGATAGAAAAATTGCACCAAATAACCAGAAACCTCTGAGAGAGCATAACATTGTGAAAGTATTAATACCGCCTCATGCTACATAATTAAACTAATTTTGTGATGAATAACCTTTGGACTATAATGTATTTTAACTAGAACATGATCTTTAGAGAGATTTTTGTCAAAAAGCATTTAAATTTTGGACGGGGAGGAGTCTAGGATGGTGAGTGGACAATCCCTGGGAAATCTCCCTGGGATTCCGCTTCTTGAGGGAATTTTGAGTGTTTGAGGTAGCCCTAATCTGCCTCCAGGAAAGGGGTTCAGATTCTGAAAAGGAGATGCACCCGGGTCGGGCATAAGGGGTCACTTGGTGAATCCTGGACTCCAGGATATTGCATACTGCAGTGGCCGAGTCCCCGTGCAGCCAGGGAAAATGGCGTCGGTCCGAAAGCCAGCAGTAGAGGAAGGCATGGAAATATTTTGGTAGATATTTGGACAATAAGAATAAGCAGTTTATTTTTTCTTTGTGAATGCTGAGATGGACTAGTAAAGATATAATAAGAGACTGAGAGATCGAGAGGGCTGGAGAGGTGAAAAATACAAAGCAGAGGGGGAGGAAAGCAATGGTGAAATAGCTGCCATGGCGTGTGAAGAGAGGAGGAGTACAGAGACATTTAAAGAGCAATAAAAAAAACCCTACCTCCTGGAAAAGCTCTCATGAAAGGCCCTGGAAAGCTTCTTTTCTTCTTCTTCTTCTTTATTAATGGAAATTTAACCATAAGTAAGTCTTATCTGGTGAAGAATTTTGGATTAGTGATACAGATGTTTCAATGCCATGAACTCTCATAAGGATTAATTGGAGTTTTGCTTTCTCTTTCTGACTTGTGAATGGGACTACTACCTACTACTGTGGATTTTTTCGTTCGTTCTCTCTTTGAGTTTTAAGACTCTGCTACAAGGCGGACCAAAGAGAGATTCCTCCATTCTCCATTTGGATCATCTGTTGGACCTAATGGTGGTGGAATATTTAAAAAAAACCTCCCAGTGTTGTTTTTTCTTATGGACAAGTGAAAGCTGTGTCAGTGGAAGAGGGAATCAAGATCAAACCCCCCCCCCTTTTGGGTGGAGAAAGAAAGAGGGAGAGGTATATGGAAGGACACTGCCATCTTGTGGATTTCTGAGCCAGGGAAGAGAGGTCTTTTGACTTGAAATTTGGGTTCTACTGTTGCTTTTTTGCTGTTGCTTTTTCTCTATCCATATGAGCAATACTCCCTTCCCTTGCCTTTCTCCCGCTCCCCTTCTCCCCTCTGCTCTTTCTGGATCTGAACATTGAACATTGATGGTTACTGCTTTAAATTTTTGAATTTTTCAGTACTTCGTAGTAGGAGGGGAATAAGGGGAACTGGCTTGAGTGAAGCCCTAGATACTTATTTGGGGGTCGTAGCTGTTTTAATAGCTGTTCTTATAGGTGATACAGTTTGGAAGATGGCTGCAAAAGGGAGGGGAGGAAGAGGACGTTCATCACCTGCAGTGGAACCCACCTTAACCAAATTGATCACCCAGGAACCTCAAATGAACACACACAAGATGTTTGAAAAAAAAATATGGCTACTACAATTAATCTTCAGGCCCAGCAAGTCTCCTTTTTATGCGTCAAGAACAAAATCAGGATATCAACTCAAGGATAGAGGAGATGACAAAGAATATACAAGGAATGAAAATAAGCATTCAAAGCTTTAATGCACAAATGACAGAAATGTTAAAGGAGATCTTGATTCAGAAGCAAGCCACACAGTATCTAACTGTAATTGCCAAAAAAGCACAGGAAACCGCAGGACAGAATGAAGAACATCTAAGAAAAGCTGAACAAGGAAGATTACAAGATGAGACCGCAATAATGCAGATCCAAATGGATCATGCATCTCATGTCTTGAGAATGTACCAGACCTTAAAGAAGCAGAAGTATTAGATGTCACAATAGATACTTTTTCAGAATTGTCTCTGTGTGAGAAAGAAATTCAAACAAATACAGACTCTGTTTGTAGGGTTTCCTCAGCTTATATAAGGAAGAACCATCTACCAAGAGAAATTCAGATTAAGTTTATCATAAATTGTGGAGGGCAACTGTTGATAAACGGCTTATACGGGATGGCAGAACTGTGAAAGTTACTCCTTGAAAAGTTAGAGCTAAAAAAAAACATGATAAATTAACCATCTTTCTTAGAGCTACTAAGTCAATTCCCTACAGATGGCTGCTACCTGAAGACTTAACATTTGAAAATTCAATGCAGAGATTCTACATTAACTCGACAATGAAGGCAGAAAAGATCCCGATAAACTTGCAATCAGAGGAGGCAGTAGGGACCCAGGAACCTGAAGAGGAAGGAGAAGAAGGAAAAGAGGGATCACAAGATGAAGATTCAATTTCAGAGGATGAGAGACGAGTAGCAGCATCAAAACCAGAGAGAAGAACTAGAGTGAAAACTAAGGAACAAGAGAAATATAAAGATAATAAATAAAAGAACCAAAATGACTAAAGGAAATTGGAGTTTGTGCTCATTAAATATAAATGGTCTAAATTCACCACAAAAAACAAAGTATTCCATTATCTACATAAATATGGATATAATTTGTCTCCAGGAGACACATCTGAAAAAAGATTTAAGACTGATGGAAAATAAAAAATTGGGAACAGTATTTTCCGCACTTGAAGAAGGGAAGAAGAAGGGTGTAGCTATCTATGTTAAAGAAATGTTGCAACCAAAACTGATACATGCACCAGGAGATGGTCAAGTTGTAATGGTAGAAGTCACCAAAGGTAAAGAAAGAGTTTTGATCATTATCGATGCACCAAATTCTAATCAGAAGATGTTTTTCTGAAAAGCTAAACAGAAATGTGAACCTAAGAGAATATGAGTAATGCTGTATAGTAGGTGACTTTAATGCAGTTTTTGATAGAGAAATGGACTCTACTAAACTAACAAAAAAAAGAAGAAAAGAAAATTGTTACAGTGGTACCTTGTATAACAGACAGCTTGTATAACAGAAAATTTGTACAACAGAAAAAATTCCGGAGATAGGGGAAATTTGCTTAACATAATTGCCTATGGGGAAAATCCGTACAACATAAAAATGGGATTACTCTGCTTTCAATGCATTCCTATGGGAATTTGTATAAAGGAAAATTTGCTTAACATAATTTCATTTGGAACGAATTAATTCCTTTATACAAGGTACCACTGTATTTGATACCTAGAGCATTTCTCATGCTGGCTGAGGAATTAACTCTTGTAGATGCATGGAGAACAAGTTACCTGAAACTTAGAGATTAGACCTTCTTCTCAGATAGGCACCAATCATGGTCTACAATTGATGCATGTTGGATTCCCAGAACATGGATGAAAAACTTGAAAGACACAAATTCTTCCTAGAACAATATCAGACCATTCTATAGTAATGCTGGAACACAATGGAAATTAAATACAAATAGTTTTAGAAATGAAGATACAGTCAAAATAATAAGAGATGAGATGAGAGACTACTTTCAAAGGAATTCAACACAAGGTATGTCTGTACGAGCAATATGGGAAGCTGGTAGAACAGCATTCCATGATATAGCAATATGAACTACAGGAGCAGAAAGGAAAGAAAGGAACAAAAAATATACAGAACTTGAATATGTCTTAAAGAAAGCTGAGATGAAATTGAAAGAAAATCCAATGGCTGTACAACTAAAACAGAAGATCCAGATGGTGCAGCATAAATTGAATGTTTTGCTAACAGTAGATATTGCCAGTAAATTAAAATATGTTAGCAAATGTATTTTGAAAAGGCCAATAAAGTTGGAAGATGGTTGGCTCAGAAACTGAAGAGGGAGTAAACTAAAAATTTCATATCAAGGCTGAAAAACCAAAATGGAGAAACCGTTGTGAAACCGGAGGAGATCAAAAGAATAGTAGAGAACTTTTACACACAGCTTTACAGCGAAAGAGGTGTACCCGGAGAAGAACAGAAAGAATACGTATATCCAAAGGAAGAACCATATTAAACTAACTAAACAACAACAGGAAATTTACTCTATGCAAGAAGTTCTAGATATATTTGCAAAACAGAAAATGATGAAATCACCAGGGAATGATGGGAATTCTGCCAAATATTACAATTTCAAAATGTGTTGGCAGCACCATTTAAGAAAATGATCAATGAAATATAGCAAGAGGGGCAAATACCAAAAACATGGAGGGAGGCAGTGTTTATCATTTTACATAAAGAAGACAGATCCAGAAGACGTCTGAAATTACAGACCAATAGCTCTCTTAAATGTGGATTATAAAATATTTGCAACAATTTTGGCAACAAGATTAAAGAGAGTATTGGTTGATATTATCCATGAAGATCAGGCGGGATTCCTTCCCAAGAGATATTTAAGATCAAATGTTATAAATCCCATCAACTTCCTAGAATGCTATGAAGCATATCCTGAAAAGCAAATGGCAGTGTTTTTTATTGATGCAGAGAAAGTGTTTGACAATGTAAATTGGAACTTGCTGATAACACGACTAGAAACATTTCCCTGTGTTAAAATCCATTCCGTTAGCTTTGGCCCAGCACTCTAATCTGTCAAGGTCTTTTTGAATTTTCATCCTATCCTCTAGGGAATTAGCCACCCCTCCCAATTTGGTATCATCTGCAAATTTAATTAGCATACTCTCTATTCCTTCCTCCAAGTCATTAATAAAGATATTGAACAGCACTGGATCCAGAACAGAACCCCGGGGCACCCCACTGTTCATGTCTCTCCAAGCTGAAGAGAGGCCATTTATGGTCACCCTTTGGATATTTCAGAGAGTTAGGCAGGTTGGGAGTCTGATTCCTCACTCTGCATCCCAAAAGAGCCAGCCTGTGTGTTACATATTCCCAATGTGGCCCCCCTCTCAAGAAGTAATTGGTAACCCATTTCTGTGTATTGTTTGTCTGGAAAACCCTGTAAGGGGTTGCCATTTGTTGGAATTAACTTGATGGCAAACATTGTGATAAATATTCCAGTTTTATGACAAAATGCTTTTGCCCTGCTTTGTTCCAATTTGTGTGCCTATCTTCCATTTCATTCTGCCTTCCATATCATGCATCCAAGACTGCTTTTAGTATACAGCAACATGTTGTCTACCTTCTGCTGAAGCTGTATTGCATATGGGCATGCAACTCCCCCCTTCTGCTGCAGCCAGAAGAATACTAGTAGTATTAGGGATGGAAAAGCAGAGGGTACCAGAGGCATTCATATGGCCATGCAGCTTAGAGAGAACCTTTGTTCACAGCTTGTTTTTCTGGCCCTGCATGTGTGCAATGTGTTTCTTTCAACTCTCCTATGAAAACAGATGAACACAGGTAAATTGTTTATTGCCAAATATGGCAGTGTTGAAGAAAGTGCTAGGGGCTCAATGGTTCTGTAGTGCTAGTAGACTTCCTGTTTTTCTGTTTGAATATCACTAGACAGAAGTTCAACTTTAATGCTGAGGATATTAAGTATTAATAGTTAATTATTTTACCTGCTTTATGGAGAAAGGGTAAATAGTGCCTGCTTTAGTGCTAGTCACTTGTTTATGCTGTATATCACAATTATAAAGTTTCTCTCATTAGTACTTGTTGTGTGTGTGTGTTCTTGTTTATCCATTTTTAAATCACGTTTTTGCTGCTTTTGTCCCCGATAGGGGTTTGCAGAATAAATGTACAATTCTTCTGTCTCTACAAAGCCTTCAGTTTTAAAATAATTAAAAGTCAAGTAGAGTAACAGTATTTGATTACTAGCCTCTTCCTTATTTCAGAAGAAATTCAGATAGACGTATTTTCTTTTTGCTTTTTACTTGTTGTGCTCTGAACTGAATGGAACAGTTCAATGATAAGGAACTGTTTTTTCCAGTTTATAAAGAACAGACAGAAATCAATCAAAACAAGAAATCATCAATGTGCTAAAGTACACAAAGAAAATTATATCTCCTTCAGTTCTCTCCAAACAGTGAATAAAGTGGTCATTCAGTGAGAAGAAGGGGGAAACAGCTCAAACCCTGTGCATATACAGTACATGGTTCCAGTTAGTTTCATTTTCTGAGCTTTTGCTATCAGTTTTGTTTTCTGTTCTTGCTGCCACCACTTCATCTGTCTTTTATAGTTACAGTAGTAACTTGGTATACGAGCATAATTTGTTCCAGAAATATGCTCGCAAACCAAAATACTTGTAATAATTTAAAAATCTTCATAAATTAATGGATACTTAATGAATCTGTTCCGGGGGCTCTCAGTGCCACCTCCTTTGCCTCCATCCCCACAGCTGTGCAGGCAAGGGGTGTCTGCCCAGGCACTTGGTGGCAGAAGGGGAGACTGCATGGCCCGGGGCCTGCCCTGGCCATCTGCAGCAGTGGAGATCACACAGCCCAGGGGCAAAATAGTAATCATGGGGGACTTCAATTATCCCCACTTTGACTGGACCAATGCGAGCTTGGGGCAAGAAAGAGAACCCAGGTTTCTCGACATGCTGAATGACTGACTTAGAGCAACTTGTCATGGATCCCACCTGAGAAAAGGCAACTCTGGGTCTAATACTGTGTGATACTCAGGACCTGGTCAGGGATGTGAATGTCACTGAGCCTCTGGAACAGTGACCATGCTGCAATCTCCTTTGCCATTGGAGGAAGAGTGTCAAGCAAATCAGACAGAAAAACTTTTGATTTCTGAAGGGCGGACTTCCCTCAGATGAGGTGACTAGTTAGAAAGAAATTGAAAGGGAAGGTTAAAAGAATCCAATCTCTCCAGAGTGCATGGAGCCTGTTTAAAACAACGATAGTAGAGGTCCAGCACAAGTGCATACCACAAAGAAAGAAGAGCTCATCTAAGTCCAAGAGTGTGCCGGCATGGTTAACGAGTGGAGTTAGAGAGGCTCTAAAGTGCAAGGAGAGGTCTTTCCATGAATGGAAATCCTCCCCAAATGAGGAAAATAAAAAGGAATGCAAACTCTTGCAAAAGAAATCTAAGAAGATGAAAAGAGAGGCAAAGAAAGACTTTGAGGAACATATGTTTCTCCAAGAAGGAAGAAAGAGATCCGCTGGGAAAAAGACTAGATGAGGTAGGATGGAAATAGCAACATAGAATAAGTAGAGAGCTGGTACAGGAACACCTGGAAACATGAAATGATTTTAAGTCTCCTGGGCTAGATGAATTACATGCAAGGATATTGAAAGAACTGGCGGAAGTAATTTCAGAACCATTGGCAATAATCTTTGAGAAGTCCTGGAGAACAGGGGAAGTCCCCATCGATTGGAGGAGGGCTAATGTTGTCCCCATCTTCAAAAAAGGGGAAAAAGAGGACCCAAATAATTACCGCCTAGTCAGCTTGACTTCATTTCCTGGAAAGATCCTAGAGCAGATTATTAAACAGGCAGTCTGCGATTATTTGCTGTTATTGCAAGAAGTCAACACGGGTTTCTTAAAAACAAGTCATGCCAGGCTAATTTGATCTCTTTCTTTGTTAGAATTACAGGCCTGGTGGATGAGGGGAATGCTGTGGATATTGCTTATCTGGACTTTAGTAAGGCCTTCAGTGATCATGTGACCTGCTCTAGTGCTTGTATTGCAAGACGTTACTTGTTGATCAAGGCAAAATTTAGAAGACATGTTTGCCTGTCTTGCAAAATGCTCTTAAAGGTATTACTGAATATAAAAAAATACTGGTTTGGTTATACTGTTAGAAACATATAGAAAGATAATTATAATTGTTTTGCAAGATGAACAATTTACAGTTTAATAGTTAACCATTCATATTTGGACAACATTTCTTCTGTACTTTATTGGATGGAGAAAAGTAATTATTAGTTTAATAATGACAACCTAAATAGTTTTATTTAACTAAAAGAATAATATAGTATATGTTTTCTTCCATTTTCTTAAACATCCATGTTTGTTGGCTGAGCGAAGTTGGAAATGGCCTACAAGGCCATCAAGTTCAACACCCTGGTTGATGCAGAAAATACATATCAAAGGATATCTGCCTGATAGTTGTTCAGATTTCTCTAATGTGAGCCAGTCTGTCAGGTTCCAGTAGTGTGATTTCCATACTTCTGTGGCAGTGTCATGAGGACTCATCACCTTGCCTGCCTTCACCCATTTCAAGTCTTCTACAACTTCTTCAGGGTGATTGTCTGTGTGGGTCCATGAGCAAAGGCTGTTTACAGTATTAGTGAGTGTGGGAATTCTGTTGAGATCTTTTCAAAATACCTGCACCAGCGTTCAATTGTTTTTCCTCAAGTTACTGGTCAGCCGCCTTCATCATTCATGCCGCATAACTTCTTGATTTCCTCATTTTGGTGGTCCCATTATGTGTTTCAAGCTTCCTGTACACGTGGTTATAGTATGCTGCTTTTGCAGAGGCTATGGCTTTCTTTGCTTCACGGCAGGCATCCTGGTACTTCTGCTGGTTGTCAGGTGTTTTTTTTATTAAGGAAGACATGGCAGTCACCTTTTCTCTCACACCTTTACTTTGACGTCATCAGTCAAAAGCCACATTTCTTAGTCGACATATAAAAAACTGTCCTCTGTAGCTGACTTTTCTTCATCTCGGTTAATCATAATCAGGAATAGAAAAACAAACCTTTTTACTTTATTGTATTATAAGCTAGTATATGTTGTGATAGTAGAAAACAAAATAAGGAAATTTAAAATCAGTGTTATGGTAACATCTGGTGTTGCTTCCTGATGTTGTGGGCACTTCATTGCTGGAGGTTTTCAAGAAAAGAATGGACAGCCATCTGTCTGGGATGGTATGAGGTCTCCTGCCTTGGGCAGGGTGTTGGACTAGAGGTCCCTTCAAATCCTACAATGATTCCATGAAAATTAAATCCAGCGCAGAAAAAGAAGGAAAGCCCTTACAAACGCAATAGGGAGGAGGGGGTGAAGCAGAAAAGTTTTGTAATTGGAAGTAAGAGCCTCCACTATAAAAGTGAAACTAAGTAAAGACAATAATGGCATAGGCAGAACCTCCAAGCTTTTAAACATCTAATATTAATTAAGTGGAGTTTTTAAGCTTGTCAACAACTTTCTGAAAGCTTTGAAAGAAAGATCCTGAAAAGTGGGGATTGAATGATTATTTAGGAAGACTTATTTACAACAACAGCATCACCGTTGTGGAAGAAAGGAAAAGCCTGACATTTTATTTAATACTTTGGGAGGGGAGGTCAACAATGTGGGGGCTGAAGGTGGGACTTCCAGATTGCGCTGCAGTGAGACAGCCATGGGAAACAAAGCTCCGATTCCCGGCTGAATTTCTCCCTGTTCAGGACCTCCTAATGAAGGGGAGGGAAGGCAAAGAAGAGGCAGCCTGTTTGATTGTGAAAAACAGTGGTGGGTGGTTTCACTGATCCAGGCTTTCATTCCTCCCACAAGTGAAAATGGACACCATAAATTGATGGTGCTCAATAAAGCTGTTGGCAACCGGGACTTAGTGACTGTAAATACTAGCGCTTAGAAGTGTCCTGCTTTCATATGCATGGTGCTAACATCTTGGAGCTTTGAAATTCTCTTAGAAACAAATCCAAGTGCCCCGCTTCTGCTAGAGAAGCTGCTTTAAAACAATAAGGAGGATAATCTGTTTAACTGTTTAAAACACAGAACGAATTTAAAGAAGCAGCTTCTCTTTCTCTCTCTCTCTCTTGGCTGGCAGAAAGGAACTTTTTATTGAAAAAGAAATGTTGACTTTGCTTTGTTTTTCTTTTCATTTTTTTTTTTACCTTTTTAATGATGGATGGCAAAGGGTCACTTGTGCTTGGAATTATGGGGGCTCTTCAGTATTTACATCTCTGAGGCAGCCTAGAAAACCTGACCTTGAAAGACTTTATTTATTGGCCTGTATTTACTCTGAGACTGAGCTAAAGATCTCTCAACAATTGGGCCTGATTGTACCAGAATACAATCCAGCTGAATGATGTTGCAACAAAAATTCCTCACACATACGCCATCCTAACAGGTACGTTTCATGGGAACACATGAAACGGCCTTCTCGGCTGCTGGGCCCAGACTCTCGAACTCCCTCACACTATTTATTTATTTATTTATTTATTTATTTATTTATTTATTTATTTATTT
>JAHTLZ010000274.1:11974165-12011650 GCA_023846285.1 Phrynocephalus versicolor | reverse complement strand
ATGCAATCTTTTACCATTAAGTCATTCGATTTCTCATTTAACAGTAAATTATAGAATTTATTAAGAACCCTTTTGTCACCAGAATATAATATTTTATGAAATATAGTATCATTGGTCATAAAGCAACTTTCTTTGGTAAGATTTTTAAAATGTTCCACCAATCTATCTTGCAACCTTCAGATAGGAATTGTTTAAGTGGTTTCAAGGAGTAATCGACATTTAAAAGTTGTTTATAAGTCAGAAATTTGGATATTACATTTGCAAAAGGTCCTGATATAGCTTCTAGCGGCGATAGCCATCTTGGAACTTCAGTGTAATGCTGGTTTTTTTACAGGTAACCATATTTTTATTAAGACATTTCTTATCTAGTGCTCTTTAAAAAGTGTCGGAAGGTTGCTCTTAAACCATAAATAATGATGCAAATCTTCCAGCTCATGACCTTCAAGGCATACTATTCTGTCGTTTGTCATCAAAATCCAATCCTTTATCCAAGTCATAGTTGCTGCTTTGTAATACAACAACAAATTGGGTAAAGCAAAACCACCAGCCTTAGTTTTATCTTGTAAATATCAATTCTTTTTTTTAAAAAAAAAATTAATTTTATATAAAACAGATAAAACAACAAAATATCATAAATAAGAGAAAATAACACACACCAATGTAACAAAAATATAACAAACATAACAGACATGAACCTCGTGCAACCCACCCCCCTCAGGACGTAAACAAAATTACAACTTTCATGATATTGACCAGCCCATTTCCCTCCAGAAATACATTGAGTCTTCTCCGGATGTGTACCCTTTACCATTTTGAAATACATATACTAACAGTTTATCCCATATTCCATTAAAGTCATTAGACTTGCTCAGGCCTTTCCTAATTTTAATTTCACAAGTCAGTTTATCATTAATAGCTAGATTCCATAACTTCTTATACCATTCTTCCATTACTAATTGATTATTAGATTTCCAATATTTGGCAAAAATCAGCCTTGCAGTCGTAACCATTATAATTACCAATTCCCCCTCCTCTTTCATCAGTTGTTTATTGGCAACCATGTTTAACAATACCAGTTGGGGGGGACATTGGAATCTTTTCCCCTAATATTTCTTGCATTTCATTAAAAACCAAATTCCATTCAAATTTCCTTTTCACCCGGGAGGGAGAAGGCTGACCATGGTGCTTGGCCAACCCATCTGCCAAAGGTCTTCATGCCCTACGAAACACTGGCAACTCCATGCTCAGCACCAGCACAACACTCAGCCTTCTCCCAGTCCATTCCCCTCCATCGGCAAAGGGCTCCCCAGGAGGGGGAAGGCGCTCAGCCTCCTTGCTTGGACCCCCTGGGTGCAAAATGTGGCAAGCCTCCCATCTCTTGTGCAGCCGTTGTTGAACCTCAAGGTGCGTTTTCCTCTGCTTATGAAGGCACTTTCCTGAAGACCCATTTTCCACCCCCAAGGAGGCACCTTTGGATCAGGGCGGCTGGAGGCTGGATGACAGCCCCCCTCCCAATGCATGCACATACGCACACGCACACACCCTGTGTCACGACCCACAGACTCACACACGCAGGTAAGTTCAGGCTTCTTACTGGAAACCCAGAGCCAAACCCCAATACAGTAAATCAGAAGCAAATCAGAGTCCTGAAGAACTATAGCAAGGTCACGCCTATTCAGAGAACAAAGCAGAGTCCAAGATAAACAGTCCAAAGGTCAAAGCCAGAATGCAAAGGGTAGCTTACGCCAGGTCCCCTGAGAAAGTCGAGAGCCAAGGGAGACGAGGTCCAGGGTCACACCAAGCAGGGACAAGGATTGAGCAGGAAGACAGTAGCAAGTTGTCATATCAACGCGTTGCTCCCACAGTTTTCCTCAGCCCTGAATGCTTAATTTATGTCTCCAGGAAGCAACATAACTTCCCCAGAAACTAACCCTGTCAAAACTCAGAACTCCCTGAATGCAGGTCTCAGTGGCTCAGATAAAGCTTGTCTCTGCTTCTCCTAGTAGTTAGTCTTCGCTGCCTTCTACAAGCAGCCCTCTGTGGAGGTGGAGACTCTCCTGAAGATGTTGAGTCACTCTCCTGTGCAGCTGCTGGAGGAACTGACAGCTCAGAAACCCCATCTGGGGCTTCTTCAGGCATTAACCCTTCAACCTCTGAATTAGGTTCTGGCAGGGTCCTGACACACTGGCAGAAGCTTTGAGAAGAGGAACAGGAGGAAGTGCCTTCTTCATGGCAATAAGGAGCTGAGGGGGACCCTCAGAGGAGGCTGCCAGTCCCACGGAGGGGTGAGTCATCTCTGGACAGGCACTCGGTGCCCCCTTTGTGCCCATCTCCCCAACACACACACTTTGTCCTTTTTTTCCTGAGCCCATCATTTCCTTTTCTGGCCCTTGGGGCTACGGGGGGGGCATGGACCAGGCTGAGTGCCCGCAGCGATCACCTGTGGGGGGCTTTCTGGACTCCCAGCGGGTAGCAGGAAAAGGGAAACCTGGCACTTGAGGCAGGGGGCCTCTGGCCAAGACGGGGGAGGGGCCCTTCTTGGCCCGCCACCCTTCCTCGGCTTCTGTTAAGGCTCCCTCCTGCCTCCCCGGACCCCCCCTTCCCAGTGCTACTCTGTTAAGCAGAAAACCCGACGGGTCTCCCCGCTCCCACCGCTGCAGTGAAACTCCCTGTGCAAGCCAAGGAGGGCGCCGTCGGCCGCCTCCCTGTACCAAAGGGGCAGGGCCGGCCAGGCTGCTACTGCTGTGGCTGCAGCATAACAGGGAGGGCCCCTGCCGGGCTGGGCCACCTGGGGGTGGGGTGGGTGGAGCCGAGCCCTCTCCCCTTCTCACGCACCCACACCGTAGCAGGAAGGCAGCCTCGGGGTCGAGGGTGGGAGGGGCGCCCAAGGAGCCAAGTGCCTGCCGGCCAGCCGAGGAGGGGGGAACCCCGAAAAGGGGAGGATGACTCAGCAGTTCTCCCCCTCGGCCTCCTGCAGCCACCCGGCCCGTGCTCTCCCCACCCCCACCCCCAGTTCCTTCCCCGCAGGCCCTAAAGCACCCACCCTGACACACCCGCCGCTG
The DNA here is from genome assembly GCA_023846285.1 of Phrynocephalus versicolor. Classification (NCBI taxonomy): domain Eukaryota; kingdom Metazoa; phylum Chordata; class Lepidosauria; order Squamata; family Agamidae; genus Phrynocephalus; species Phrynocephalus versicolor. The sequence goes on along the minus strand of JAHTLZ010000274.1, from coordinate 12,008,588 downwards.
CCTGCTTGAGGGGGGTGCACATGAGGGACTCGGGTGACGGCGGGGATGTGGGTGTCGGCGCCCCCTCGCCAGCGCTCTGGGCTACCCGCCCCCAGAGCTCCTCCTGCCTTCCCTCCGTCAGCAAACTGCCCTCTGCACGTGCCCAGACACCTTCGGCAGGAGGAGTAGGAGTAGGGGGGACGGAACCGGAGGGGGAAGGGGGGCTGCTCTATGGGATTCCCGAGGCCACCCCTCCAACAAGTTCGATCAGCCTTGGGGACTCCAGCAAGAAACCTTGGCGGGGAGCGTGGGAGGTGGGGGGGGAGAGAAGAGGGTCCGAAACAGCTCTCCCAGTCGCCCATGCGCTGCCTGCCTGCCTCACACAAACTCACCCAAAAAAGTTGCCACCGCCACTGCCACTTCTGCATCCCTTCTCTCCAGTGCCTGGGATGAGCTCACCTAGAAAACCTCCCCTGCTCCGCCTGCTGCTGTTGCTGCTGCAGCTGCCCATCGAACTCTCGCAAGAAGTCACGACTTGGGCTGCTTCTCTCTGCAGGCAGGCAGGCGCACGCAGCAGCAGCAGCAATCGCCGCTATCGATGGGGCCAGCTCTTCTTCCTCTCCTCCGGTGGCGGTGGTGGTGGCGGCTTCAGTGAGGCCAGCCCCGAGCTCCCAGCCCTTCTTCCTCTCTGCTGGAGGAGAGGAAGAAGGCAGGAGCAGTCTGGAGGTGGCAGCCGCGATGTTTGGTCCTGGCTGCCGCCCAATTCCAGGGCCTTGCGCCAGGGCTCTGAGACGTAACTCGGAGTCTGCGGCGGAAGTCAAACAGACCCCTAGTGGACGCAAGTCAAATATGCTGCAAGTCAAGCGGCACGTAAGTCGGGCGTCCACTGTATTTCTTTCTTTATTATATTTAACGTTGCAGGTGTTATACACCATCTCCAATATACTTTATAACAGTTTTCTTTAACTATCACTGACATATTTTTCACTATTCTTTTATTCCACATTTCCCCCCATTCTTCCTCTTTTAATCTCTTTACTAATATCTTCTTGCCAAATCTCTCTTAACTTATTTTTTTAATTATCCTCCTGAATTAATATTTTATATAGCTCACAATTCCTTTCCTCTGTTCTTTATTCTCTATCTCATTTCTTCTATCTATAATTTCTTCAAATCTGGTCAATTTTCTACATTCTCCTACTTTAGTTATTCATTCTTTAATCCATTTTTGTATAATGTTCAACCAGGAAATATTTCCTCCCAATTTTTCCTTTATGCTTTGTCTACTTTGCATTTGCTTTAACCAATCCCCAAGTATCTAACTTTTTATTATGCAGTAGCTTATTTAACTTCCCTTTTAAATTTTCTGGGAAACTCTTAATTTCTGTTATTCGAGTCAAAGGTGAAACCAATGGACTTAAAATCTCCCTAAAGTTCCTCCAGCATTCCATAGTATTTTTCAAAAATGGGTTATTTATCTTTTTCACCTGAACTTTAATGTCTTCCTTTAAAAAAATTCTCTTTTTGTGTAATTTCTCTCTAAATTAAGTTATCATTCCCTATTATTAAATCTGGAATACAGTGGAACCTTGATTTACGTCATTAATCCATTCCGGAGGTCTAGACATAAGTCAAACATGCCTTAAGTCAAATGAACTTTTCACATAGAAAGTAATGGTAAAGTAGATTAATCCGTTCCAGATGATGAAAAAGACCCCTGAAAACAGCAATTTAACACAAATTTGACTGTCTAACCAGACAGCAATAATCCATGCTGTACTATAAAAGAAATAAGACAGCATTGTAGATGAAATAAATTAACTTTTATTAAATTAACAAATTTTAAATTAACTTTTTTTATTAAAATTAACATTTTTTTTATTAGATTAACAAATTTTATGCCCGCCAGGAAGAGGTGGAACAAGGTGGTGGGGAGAAGTGGGCCTAGCCCGGGGTGGGAGAGGTTGGCCTTGGCTTTTGCAGGCAGCGGCTCCCCAAGACAATTTCCCCCCTCACAACACACACACACACACACCCCTCACCAAGTGGGCAAGGTGAACCTAGGTTTGGAAGGGGGGGGGATAAAGACCAAGGGAAATTCTTTAACAGAAGTCTCCACCTGTCAGAATTGCAAACAATCCCAGGAGTTCAAAAGCCAGGTGACGAGGGAAGAGAATGAGGAGCAGCAGCAGCTCCAGCAGAGAGAGAAAGATGCTAGATAGACTGACTTGGGTAGCTAATGCCACCCTCCGAAGTTCTTAACTGGGTCAGAAACTAGGATTCCAGACAGAGGAAAACAAAAGGCAGGCAGGTAATGGGGGGGGGGGAGACACAGGTCGTGATCACGAAATGTAAACCCCGATGCCCGAGATCAGAAGCTTCCCTTTCTTTCCAAGAAAGGGTGGGGTGGGTGGGTGGGGACGGGATGCACCTGAGCTTCTTCCAAAGCCGAGTCTAAAAGCCAAGACCGACAGACAAAAGGCTGTCCATAAACATACAGAGAGAGAGACACATCTCCCACCACCATCACCACCAAAAAACGAGAGAAAACAGATCCGGAGCAACGCCTTTTTAGGATTTTCCCCAAGACGGAGCTGCTGAGGAAATCCCCCAATCTCTCAGGAACCAGGAAGGAAGGGAAAGAGAGAGAGACAGAAAAGGACCTTACGCCGCTTCCCCCCCTTCAATCCAGCTTGTGGGGGGGGGCGCGGCAAACGGCAGGCGGAGGAGGGCTGTCCCCTTTCTTCTTCTTCGTCTTCCACCCCCACCCTCCTCCTTCCTTTCCCCCCCTCGAGAAGTTTTTGAGGGGAGGATCAGAAGCGACGGAAGGAGGGGAAGGGGGAGAAAGAGAGAGAGAGAGAGATCTCTTATCAGGCTCTCTGACACACCTGTGTCTTTTAATCTCCTGCTGAGCTCCACCTCCGCCCCATTGCTCAAATCCTTTAACCCAGAAAAGCGGGGAAGGGTGGGGAGAGAGAGAGTGCGAGGCTGAAGAAGAAGAGGGATTAAAAAGAGGGAGAGGGAGGGAGAGAGAGAGAGAGAGAGAGAGAGAGAAGATTTGGAGAGAAAGAAGAGAGAGAGAGAGAGAAAGAAAGGGGAGGTAGCCAGAGAGAGCGCGCGCGAGCGAGCGGGGAGAGGAAGATGGGTTTTTTTGTGTATAAACAGGAGGGGAAGACTGCTGCTGGATTCCAGGGCCTTGTGTCGGGGCTCCAAGACCCAAGTCAGAGCCTGCGGCGCAAGTCAAACAGGCCCCTAGTGGACGTAAGTCAAATATGCCGCCAGTCAAGCGGCACGTAAGTTGGGTGTCCACTGTATGTCTTAATTGATTGGCTATGTAATATAGCTTAATATTAGGTAACCCTAAACCACCTTCTTTTTGTGGTATATACCATAAACTCTTATTGATCTTGGCTTTTTATTGCAATTGCAAAACATATTAATTTTCCCCTTTCATCCCAGTTCACTTTCATCCCATTTTATAGGTAACAACCAAAATAAGAAATTTAGTTTGGGGATAATTTTCATTTTACATACTGAAATCCTTCCAAACCAAGAAATCCTTAATTTTTGATATTCTTTTATTTGTTCAGTAATCTCTTTCTTAATTTTCTCAACATTTATTTTAAACATGTCTTGTAAGCCCCTTGCTAATTTTATCCCCAAATAATTAATGCTATTTACTAATTTACCTTTAAATACTTCCTTAAACAACTTTTTCTCTTCTTCACTATGATTTAACAGCATGCATTCAGATTTGTTCCAATTAACCTTTAATCCTGTTGCTTCCTCAAACATCTTTAAAGGCTTCTGTAATTTATAAATAAAATCAATGGGTTTTTAATTATTAATAATGTATCATCAGCAAATAAGTTAATTTTATTTGACTTCCCCTCTTCCACCTCTTCTAGTTCTTTATCCTCTCTTATTGCATTAGCCAACATTTCCATTATAAGTATAAACAAATCTGGAGATAATAGGCAACCATGTCTAGTTCCTCGGCCCAGGGTAACAGTTTCTGTTATTCCATCATTCACTAAAATTCTAGCCTTATTATAAGAATACAGCTGATTTATTATATTGCTAAATGGAGCACTAAAACCTAAATGATTAATTAGAATCTTTAAGGTACTCCATTGTAAATATGCATTCTTAATCCTAGTTTTCTTCTTTTGCCATATGAATATACGTATACATTTTTCTAAGTCCGAGAGAATCTTAAAATTAAGCATTGAAACACAAGTAGCAATTTGGGCAGTACAGTCGTTTTGATAGTGGCAATTCTACCCATTAGAGATAACTGGAATCTCAACCAAGTTTTCAGATCCACGTTGATTGCTTTTATCACAGTAACATAATTATTCTCAAATAAAGCATTGCAACAGTTAATCACAGTGACACCCAAATAGTAACATGTTGGAATCCAGACAAATTAACCAACTTTGCGGCCATAGATGGTATCATATTTTTGGTTAACGTTTTTTCTCTATTAACCTTAAGACCTGAAATTTTTGGAAAGGCATCCAGAATCTTTAATAACTCCGGAAGGGAAGACTGCTGGTCTTCCATAATAACCAGCAGATCATCTGCAAAGGCTTGTACCTTAAAAACATCACCTTTAATATTTATTCCATGAACCCCATCACAGTTTCTAATTATATGTAATAGTATTTCTAGAGATAAAATGAATAGCAGGGAAGACAATGGCTTTTATATATCATAACTTTATCTGTAAGATGGCCATTTACTATAATTCTAGCATTTTGTGTAGTGTACATTTGCTCTATGGCTCTCAACATTCTGTGACCACATTGTAGATAATCCAGTTGAGCCTTTAGTAAAGACCAGGAGACATTGTCGAAGGCTTTTTCAGCATCAATAAATACAAAAGCCACTTGTTTCTCAGGGTGACATTCATAGTATTCCAGAGCATCTAGTAAAACTCTGATATTGGATTGTAGATGTCTCTTGGGTAGGAAACCATTTTGGTCTTGATGTATCAAGGAGATTAAAATTTTCCGCCATCTGTTTGCCAAAATGGTAGCAAATATTTTGTAATCCACATTTAGTAGGGCAATTGGCCTGTAATTTTGAATCAGATCCTTTGGTTTCCCTTCTTTTGGCATCAGAGTTAGATATGATGATTTCCATGCGTCTGGAATGTCCTCGCCTTCTAAAATTGATGTTAATAGGTTTTTCATGTTTGTAGACAAAATGTCAGAAATTTTTTTATAATATTGTTCCAGGAGGCCATCCGAACCAGGGGGCTTGTTCCCTTTTTGATGGTTTATAGCCTCTGTTACTTCCATCATAGTAATGGGGGCATTTGTCACGTCTCTCTGCTCTTCAGTGAGTTTTGGAAAATTGACTTGTTCAAAGTATTGATATATATATATATATATATAAGGTCTTTGTTGGTTTCTTCCGGTTTGAACAAGTTCTGCTAAAAAGCCTCTACAATTCTTTGAATTTGAATCTGATCTGTCTGATTATTCCTGGTTTTTGTCTTTAAGTGTTGTAATTAATCTTTGGGATTGTATCTTTTTTAATTTGTAAGCAAGCCACCTACCTGGTTTGTTAGCATTTTCAATATAGTTCAGTTTTGCCAATTGGATCTTATGGGCAATGTCAGCTGTTAAAATCAAGTCTAATTCATGTCTGCAACTACATAGGTCTTTGTTCAATTGATCATTCCGTGGATCTGATAACAAATCCTTTTCAAGCTTTTTCATCATGTTGAGAATAGATGTGGTTCCCCCCCCCTTCCTCTCTTTATTTTGCCTTGCCATATATTGAATGACAAAGTCTCTGAAGTATGGCTTTGAAGCATCCCATACTGTTTTCACTGGTACATCTTTGGTTAGGTTCATTTCAAAGTATGTATTCAGATCTTTGCTTGCCTCTGTGAGAAATGTTTTATCAGTCCAGAGAGTAGAGTTCTTTCCAGTATCTAGGTTTGTTAGAGGCTTTCAAAGTCCACAGAATGGCATTGTGATCAGGTATTGTTCTAGGTAGTACTTCTATATCTCTTGTATTTATTAATAGATCAGAGGGTCCTCAGAGGCCTTGGGTCCTTTTCCAAGGAGAAAAGCAGGGTAAAAATACTCTAAATAAATAAATAAAAATAAATTCCAGGAGGTGATACTGCTTGGACTCCAAAAATGTTTAGACATTCTCACATTTCATGAAGAACCAATAAATAAAGACTATGGCAAAACTATAGAAAGACAGAAATCAGAGGAGACATCTGAAAAGATAAATGAACCAGACATCTACAACAAGAGACCCAACACCAATCCTCAAACAATCAATAACGAACTGTTAAGAAGATAAGACAAATCCAAAACTGAAAAAAATGAATGTAAAGGTACTCCCAGATACAACAGCAGAGATGAGAAAGATTGTAAATCTTCCCAGAAGTCAAGCTGCCACTGATATGAAAGAACTGCAGGACCTAAATGGAAATAGGTTAGCTTCAAAGGGAAATACTGAGAAAGAGGTTCCCTGACATAAGAAATAAGTCAGTTAGAGATAAGGGACAAATTATCTGGAAATAAGGATGATGGAATTGGAACTTACTAATGGAAAAATTGGGCTAATAATTGAACTAGTTTTTTATGTTTCAGTTTTCTATTTTTTTTTAAATAAAATTATGGTTAAAATATGGGGGGAAATGAAATTAAAGATCCACGTGGAAACACCAAAATTAGTTTTATCCAGGGAAACACTGATAAATACCAACTTATTAAATTTTAAGAGAACTGCTGTGATTAGTGATATATTAGGCATAGATGGGAACCTTTAAATTTAAAGAATATTTGATAAACCAGAAGATGCCGCAACAGGAGGAGGGAGATTTTAAAAAGGCAAACACAGCCAAAGTGGAAAAAAGCATCCCCCGCTTTGGCATGTTTGCCTTTTTGATATCCAGCTCCTTGTGTTGTGTGCCGCATAGCCATAAATTGTTCCCCAGTGTCGTAGTTGACAAGGTGGTGTCTCACCATAGCCAGGTCGAGGTGGAGCATCCCAAAGAGGTGGCCTGCTAAGGGGAGACACCGCCTTGTATGCTAGATGAGCTAGCGTATGCGGGACAGAGGAAAGAGGAATGCCACTGCCACCACTATCACTAAGACCCTGGGAAGAAGGCCCTGGCCCACATGACTGGCAGCCCCTTGCATATGAGTAGGGATCCATGTCTTGTATAAACTATGTATAACCCTCTAGTCCAGTGATGGCGAACCTATGGCACGGGTGCGAAAGGTGGCACTCGGAGCCCTTTCTGTGGGCACTCGACATTGCCCCTTCACAGCCACCCGTATACAGGTTAAATTACTGTATTGGCACTTTGCAAAAAAAAAAAAAAAAATTAGTGGGTTTTGAATTGCAGTATGGGCACTCGGTGTCTAAAAGGTTCACCATCACTGCTCTAGTCACATAAGGATACAGGTAATAGACAATGGTTCAATAACTTCCTTTTCCTTTCACCAGTGTTTGAAAGTGTGTACTAGGCAAAGAAATTATGAAAATACTGTAGCGCCTCAATAGTGCTATAGTAGTTAAGGTTATAGCAAGCAGGGATGCATCTTTTTGATAGAGAGGATATTGTGATCAAATCCATCTTCACTTTTCCTTATCCCAAAGTGTGCACTTTTCAGGAAGATACCTCACTTAATTTACATAACGTTGTGAAGAGAGATTAATGAACAGTACTGCTGTAAGAGATATATCAGTAAAGTATGGAGATTTTAATAGGACTTAAAATTCCAGCATGATATTGTATTGAGAAAGTGAAAGAACGTTCCAGGAATAAATTATATTAGCATTGTTATGAAATTCCTGTCTTGAAAGTGCTTCCTTCTGTTTTAGCACAATGTTTTTTGTGTGAATTAGTACAGTCTAAAAACAGAATATCTGTTATTGCGCTAAGTGAGGTATAATTTGCATGTTGAAGGATTCTGGATGGGCCTGATGATAATGGGCCTGACATTGCAATTTTGTGCTTAAAGACACTTGTATTTCTGGGTGGGAGTGTACATTTTGCTCTACCTGAGACAAAAGTTCTTAAGCATGATGATAATACTTTCTCGGTAGCCTATATATGTGCAAAACTACAGATATATTTGATGCATTGTAAACATGTTTTAATTTTTGTCATTGTTAGGTTTTGAGAGTATTTTAGAAGGACTTTATGGACCAAGGCTACGAAGAGACCTCAGTTTATTTGAAGGTAAACAATTATTTGAAATGCATGAAAGTTAATTTTTCAGTTATATATTTTGAAGCACTCTTGAACACTGAGGGATTTTGCTCCAGTGTTTTATTGTAAATATAGTCTTCTGGAAGACTTTCCACTGGAGACATCTCCTTGTTCTCATATCTGCAAGGACTTAGCCCAAATAGCAACCATTTGCAACAGATTTTTAACCTATTATTGAAGTTCCTGATTTATGTGTAAATTTAATCACTCCTACTCTTTTCTCTCAGAACATTGGTTCTTTTGGTTTCTTATTTTACAAGTCTTATAAAATGAAATATAGTTCTCAGCATGAATGAATTAAATTGTAGTGATTTTGCACCATCTGCTATCAAAGCTGAATAATGTCTCACTTTGAAATCCAAGCAGATATACTTTTTTCCATCAAAATGAAATCTATCTTGCAAAACTATGTAAATATATATACTTTGTTTTTATATCAATCTATATGTTAAGCACTCGGTTATGCAGTCAACAGAATTAAGCAGCATAAATTCAGATATTTTAGCAGCAAAGCTGTTGCATCATTTTCATGAGATGCGTGGAATGGACCAGACCTAACAGGTCAAAGTGAACCAGGCAAGTTGGAGATTTTGTTCCTGGGAGAATCCATTAGATTGGGCTGTTATGCCCCAAATTTGTAAGGTGCCACCATTTCAATTGGAGATCAGGTGTGGAACCTAGATGTGGCTCTGAACACATCCCTTTCTGGGGAGTCCCAGCTTGTGACAGTGTCCAGAGCAGCTTTTTATCACCTTAGAATGATAACCCAGCTCCATCAATATCTAGACATGGACTCTCAGGATTGTTGTACAGGCATTGGTTATATCCCATACTGACTACTTCAATGCCCTCTATGTGAGACTGCCATTGAAGCTGATCTGGAGATTACAACAGATTCAAAATGCTGCTGCCAGACTGGCCTTGGCAAATTTGATCATGACCTCAAACATCTCTACTTGCTGCCTCCAGGATTAGGTTCAGGGTTCTCTTTATGACATACAGAGCAGTCCATGGTTCTTCTTCGTGGACTCTGTGAATCCACACATAGGGTCTTCGCGCCTGCGTGCCTGAGTTACCGGTCTTTCCAAAGCTCAAGGCGTATAAGCCCCTCCCCTCCATGCGCATGGTCACCCATCTTCCGCCTTGCTGACTCAGTTCCTTTTTGCCGCCGCTGAGCGAGGTCGCATGTATCCGAGATCCTGCAAAAAATAAGGAAAGTGAAACCTTTCATTCAATTTGAATTTATTTTTATTTTATTCATATTCCTCCCAAGTTCCCCCCCTCCAAAGTTATTAGTTTGACTTTTCTTGTTGGGTGCCCACCCCTAGGGCGGAGGGGTGGACACCCCCCGTAGTTGCGGGCGCGCTAGCGGTTTATGGCCACGGTAGCACATTTTAAACAGTGTGAGGCCTGTTCAAACAGAATTCCGTTAGCTGACGGACACAGTTTGTGCCTGTATTGCCTGGGAGAGGCTCACCAAACCGCACTCTGCCCACATTGCAAAAAGCTAACGAAACCAGCCCTTAAACACCGCCTTGAATGTTTAAGGGCGTACTTGTGGGAAAAATCCCTCAAACCGATGGAAACCCACTCGGAAGCATCTATGCCTTCCACTTCCTCAAAATCAAGGTCTTCAAATAAAGGGAAGACTATGGAAAAAAGGAAGAAAAAACATCTCCAGCCAGCTCCCGATTCCGGAGAAGAGATCAAAGGACTTGGCTTCCGATGTGCGAACAACATTGGCGACGCCGAAACCACCCGCAGTCATTCCAACCGAGTCGCGCGGCGTAGAGGGGGTTCTGAGCTCAGCACAGGTTGGCGCCCAGTCTCCTGATGTCACCAGAGACGAGCCATGGTCCCATGCCTTTGGAAATCAGGTGACGGGTACCCATGAACCCCCTCATAGCCCTATGATTCTATCGGGCTTACCGCCAGGCCAACTTGTCCATGACACGGACATGGCCACACTCAGCTACAATCCGTTGTTGCACCTTCAAAATCTACAGGCTGCATCCACTGCTTCAGCTCTTCAGCACTCAGACATCGAAGAGCAGGGGATGGAACCCCCTAGACGCCTGGGCATACAAAGATCGCCCACCATGAGACCAGGCATAGAGGAGAGAGTGGTCCATGAAGTTGGACAACACTCGAAAGGCCACCAGCCTACGGCATCCCCAGGCAGGGGCAGGAAACGGGTACGGGCAGAGACCCATGACACCACCTCCTCGCCCTCGTCCTCTCCTAGACGTCGCAAAGCACGACGTCGGCAGGGCAAGCGACACAGATGTCATGAGTAGTCTTCCTCATCATCTTCAACACGGTGTCACAAAAGCAAACGCCATGCCAAAAAGAAGCGACGTCATGCTCGTATGGTGTCTAGCTCATCTGACACCGATTCCTCTACCACTTCTTCCGCCTTCCCCAAACCTAGAAGGCGTAGAAGGGGTACACCGAAGCCAAGAGCTCAGCGCCCTCTGGCGTCTAACACTGACACCATCCCAGCTGCAGGCTTCCCAATTCAGTACCCGCAGGTCCCCACTGACATCACACCGCAATCAGTGGCTCCTCAGGTACCACAACCGCAGCTGCCAGATTCACCAGCTACTATGGATCGCCCAATAACTGATGATTCCGACATGGGAGCAGCTTCTCAATCCTCCCATAGGTCGACTCTCTCAAGATCTAGACACTCAGAGACTGATATACAAGAAAAATCATCTTCCACACCAATAGAAGATTTTAAAAACTATTCACAGATGGTACATAAAATTGCACAAGTCATGGGACTCCAAGTGCAACTTCCAACAGCCAGTGATGCGTGTTAAGTTTTTCAGCCACTTACACAAAACTAGGCCACCTCCGTTGAGGATGGGATTCATCCCTTCTATGCTAGATAAAGCCAAAGAAGCCTGGGCCAAACCTTCTTCCAATCCCCTGATTCCAAGAAGAATCGACAGCCTGTGTAAGACACATGGTGATGGCACAGACTTCCTTATGAAGCACCCCCTACCCAATTCTGTGATAGTGGATGCCACACAAAACAGAGGGAAGTCACATTCCAATACTACCCCGAGCAATAAGGAGGCTGGGAAGCTAGATCTCATAGGCAGGCATCATTACTCCCTTCCCTCATTCTGCTCGAGAGCGCTGAACTATCTATGTGCCATGGAGGCTTATACACACCACCTCCTACTCACCTTTCCTGAATTCATACAACATCTTCCGGAAGAACAAAAGGCCAAGGAACAGGCCTCATACTCGGAGGTTCTCTCCCTGATAGATTACCAGATGATAACCTCTCTCCACATTACCGATGCAGCCTCCAAACAACTGATGACCGCTATACACCTCTGTCGTCACACCTGGCTCAGAACTGCCAACATCACAGATGATGCCAGGAACCGTATAGAGGATTCCCCATTCGATGGAGAAGGGCTTTTTGCAACCTCCACAGACGCATCACTAGACAATATTCAAAAAATGAGGAAAGCCAAATTTTACACATATCAGGGAAACTCTTCACAGTCATCCTCCAGACCTCCAGCATCATTCTGGAGAAGGCAATATACACCGTCCCATCAAAGAACCCAGGGACGATACCGGCCGCAATACCACCAGTCTCCATACCAACGCCCGGCACCACAGCCAAAACAACGGCAACAGCAGCAAGCCAGGAGGTTTGACCGCAAACAAAAGCAGTTGTCCTGACCCGGCTCCTCCACACCAGGATATCCAGCTCAATCCCTTCCTACCGACCTGGCAAAGCATCATGACAGATGCATGGGTATTGTCAATTATCGAAAGGGGATACCAAATTCAATTCCACCATCGGCCCCCACTGGGAAGAGTCATCTCCACACCGCCCTCCCAAGTACTAAGGGAGGAAGTCGCAGCTCTAATAAAGAAACAAGCTATAGAGCTAGTGCCATCAGGAGATCAATTAGGGTTCTACTCTCGATACTTCACAATACCCAAAAAGGACAAAGGCATTCGTCCCATTCCAGACCTTCGAAGACTAAACACCTTTATTCGAAGAAAAAAAAATTGCATGGCTACACTAGACACCATCATTCCGATGCTGCAAGAAGGAGACAGGTTCGTCGTCCTCAACCTACAAGATGCATACTTCCATCTCTCCATAGCCCCCCAAGACCGGAAATATCTTCGCCTCCGCATGGGAGGCTCAACTTACCAGTTCAAAGCCCTGCCCTCTCCTCCGCCCCGCGGGTGTTTACAAAGTGCATGGCACCGGTGGCTGCCTTCCTCAGGCTCCAGGGAGTCCACATCTTCCCATATTTAGACGACTGGCTCCTGGTTGCACCTACAAAACAAAAGGCAGAGAAGGACTGAGACCTCACTATAAAGCTCCTAACATCCTTAGGACTTCGACTCAACAAGAAGTCCACCCTTTCCCCATGCCAGTCTGTACAATACATAGGAGCACTCCTGGACGCTCAAAAAGCAGAGGCATACCTAGCTCCAGATCAAACAGGCTCTGCAGCCGTTTCAAACCTCCACCAAGGTGTCAGCACTTCAGGCCCAACACCTACTAGGCCTAATGGCCTCCACGACAGCCATCCTACCACACGCCAGACTCCGCATGAGACCACTGGAGGCATGGCTCCTAACCAGGTTTTGCCCACACTGCGACAACCCCTCAAAACGGCTCAGAGTCACCTCCTCCCTTCTCATCAGTCTGAGGTGGTGGAAGTCCTCCCGCAACCTCAAAGTAGGACGACCCTTCAGGCAATGTTACCCATCCATCCAGGTAACGACGGATGCCAGTACCACCGGCTGGGGCACCACATGCAACCACCTCTCTATCCATCACAGGTGGACCCCCAAGGAGCGAGTCCAGCATATCAACTACCTGGAGCTCCTTGCCATTTTCAAAGCCCTGAAAGCATTTGAGCTCCTCCTTGCCCACAAAATGGTCCAAGTAACAACCAACAACACCACGGCACTCTATTACTTGAACAAGCAAGGAGGCACTCACTCGAAATCTCTACTGCACCTCACCCTCAAACTGTGGCGATGGTGCATAACCAAGGACATTCACCCAATAGCCATACACATTGCATCATCCAATAATGTGGTGGCAGACAAACTGAGTCACCTCACTCACAACAACCACGAGTGGAGCCTCTCAGATGCGGTGTTCCGCATCCTCTGTACCAGGTGGGCAACCCCGATCGTGGACATGTTTGCATCACAAGCCAACACAAAGTGCAGCATGTACTGCTCCAGAGCGGGAATCGGCAAACACTCACAGGGAGATGCCTTTGCCACCAATTGGCCCCAGGGTCTCCTCTATGCGTTCCCACCAATACCTCTCATTCAGAGAACCCTGATGAAGATCAGACATCACGGAGCCCACGTCATATTGCTGGCCCCGTGGTGGCCGAGACAGCCATGGTTCCAAGTCTTACAAACAATGGCGACCGACACTGTCCGGCTGCCGTCAACGCCCGATCTCCTGACACAACACCAGGGCCAAGTCAGACACCCAGACGTCCTGACTCTCTACCTGACGGCATGGTACATCCGCTAACAATCACAGACGTACTCACAAACTCCAGGAAAAAGTCTACAACTAACCTGTATGCACACAAGTGGGCATCCTTCCTACACTTCACTTGAGCCAACTCTCAACCCTCGAGCCCAACCAACATCCAGGTCCTACTGGAATTCCTTCTCTTACTCTTCAACAGGGGACTCTCCTTATCCACCTTGAGAGTCTACACTGCAGCCATAGTAGCACACCAGCCACCTGATTCCGAAGCTGCAGCCCTGTTTACACATCCCAAACTAAAGAGGTTCCTAAGAGGCATCACTAACCTCCGTCCACAACACAGAGACCTGACACCACAATGGTCTGTATCCTTGGTGCTTAACTGTCTAACCAAACCGCCATTTGAACCTATGGCTACCACATCTCTCTACCTACTTACCCTGAAAACGGCATTTCTATTGGCAATCACATCTGCCAGAAGAGCCTCAGAACTCGCTGCGCTCAGAGAGGATCCGCCGTTCCTGAAATTCCATCACGACAGGGTGGAACGTCCAGACATCTCTTTCTTACCCAAGATAGTGTCTTCGTTCCATGTGTCTCAGCCACTTATCCTCCCAACCTTCTTCCCAAACCCAACTACTCACCTGGAGAGGACGCTCCATTCACTTGATGTCAAGAGAGCACTCCTCTTTTACACCTCCAGGACAGCTCCTGTACAAAAAACACACAGGCTCTTCATCAGGACCTCCGAACCATCTCGAGGTCACCAAGTATGACCTCAGTCCATCTCCAGATGGCTCACCACAACTATCAAGATGGCATACGATAATGCGCATGTCTCTCTACCTGTCACACCTCGGGCACACTCCACAAGAGCAGTAGCCTCCTCCACTGCCTTCATGAAAGGAGTGCTCTTGGAAGACATATGTAAAGCGGCAACCTGGTCTCGACCGTCCACGTTCCTGAAACACTACAGGCTAGACGTCCGGACACAGATCGGCCGCATTTGGCAAGGCAGTTTTGACAACTGTACTACCATAACTACCCTCCACCGGTAAGTCAGCTTGCCAGTCACCCTATGTGTGCATTCACAGAGTCCACGAAGAAGAAATGCAGGTTACTTACCTGTAAGTTTATTCATTTATTTTATTTATTTTTACAACTTATATGCCGCCCACTACCCAAAGGTCTCTGGGTGGCTTCCAATCAAAGAATTAAAACAGTTAAAAACATCAAACAACAATAAATAATTAAAACAATAATAAAACCTATACTAAAATCATCACACTAAAATTGCCATCAGAAGACCAACAATCTAATTAATCTAATTAAAAAACTTCTGGAACAGGAAGGTTTTTACCTGGCGCCGAAATGTCATCAGTGTTGGCGCCAGGCGGATCTCACTTGGGAGGGCATTCCATAGCTTGGGGGCAGCTGCCGAGAAGGCCCTGTGTCTGCAAGCCATCCCTCTTACCTCCTTGAGGGATGGCTCTTTCAAGAGGGCCCCCTGGCTTGATCTTAATTGCCGGGTAGGTTCATATGGAAGGAGGCGGTCCTTCAGGTATCTAGGTCCTAAGCCATTTAGGGGTTTATATGTCAAAACAAGCACTTTGAATTGGGCTCGGGCAGCAACTGGTAACCAATGAAGGCTACGTAGAATCGGCGTGATGTGATCCCTAGCAGCCCCACCACTTACTAGCCGCACCACACGATTCTGAACCAGTTGCAATCGCCGAACCGTCTTCAAAGGCAGCCCCATGTAGAGCGCATTGCAGTAATCAGTACGGGATGTTACCAGTGCATGTGTTACTGTCATGAGGCTCCGTTCATCCAGGTAGGGGCGTAGCTGAAGTTCTTCGAGTGGACCTCTGTGAATACACACCACCCACCCACCTCCCCTCTCTCCGTCATGGCTCGTTGTACTCTCTAAGGGTCAGCGGTGGACCAGAGGGGAACTGAGTCAGCAAGACGGGGGATGGGTGAGCATGCACATGGAGGAGAGGGGCTTATACGCCTTGAGCTTTTGAAAGACCGGTAACTCAGGCGCGAAGACCCTATGTGTGTATTCACAGAGGTCCACTCGAAGAACTTAACTTACACGTAAGTAACCTGCATTTTTGGGCCACAGTATCTGTTGGAGCACATCAGCCAAATATCATCTGCCTGTCCCACTAAGAATTTCTTCACAACTACAACCTGGAGGTCTCTGAAGATCATCTCCCCACAATTTAATATGTGATTGTCTATTGTATTACAAATACACATCAGTTGTGTTTTTAGTGTAATTATTGCCTAATTGTAATTTACAGTTGATGATATGATGGCACAAGCACTGTAGGAATATTTGTGCCCTTGTAGCAACTTTAGCAGGCACCCACTTAGAGATTCAAAAAGAGATCCAGTGAGAGAGGAAGACAGCACAAGTTAATTTAGTTAGTTTGTTCAGTTTAGCTGGATAGTGTCTTGCACTAATAACATATGGGTTCAGTTGTTATATAGGTCCAGAGTTTTTCTATGGTTTTGCCACACTTATCTCAGTTTTAAATGTAGTCGATAGTGATAGAAAAGAAATTGAGATGCTCTCATGGTATGAGCATTCCCAAGACTAAGCTGGTCGTCTCACCAACTCAGTAGAAATCCATTACCATATTGAGACTCAACAAAGGTAAAATTTAGTTTCTCCACAGTTAGTCAGAGAATCCAGATTAATACCAATTGAAGTAATTTTGGAGCTGATGAGGGAGCTCCAAGCGGCAGTGTAAGAATCTCTTAACAGATCAGTCTACAAAGCTTGGGAGGATGTTTGAAAGTGTAAACGGAGCCAGAATTTAGTAGCTGAAGCAGCTCTGTCAGGGGTATCTGAAGACTTCATGACCTCCATGTCAACAATGGGTCTGGCCCAAATTGTATCTACCTCAACACATCCGGCAGGTGACACCTTAGACCTGGTGTTCTTCTTCGTAGCATCTGTGAAATCCCACTCTTGGGTTTTCCCTCCTGCACCTGCGCAGCCATCCGGACTTCTAGAGCTTTCTCTCAGCTCCTGAGGACCTCCTCCCACTGCCACTGAGCATGCTCCAATCTTCCCGCGCAGCACTCCTCAGTTCCTTTTTTGCCGCCGCCAGCAACGGTCGCAAAATTCTCAGCTCCTGTGAAACATAGAAAATTTCCTCATTTCTTTCACCGAGGTTCCTCCGTTCTAGCTAAGTACTTTCTTTAGTCTATTAGTTTACTTTATTAGTTATTAGCCCTTGAGGGAACCTTTTTCCTACCTCTTCCCCCGCCTTCCGTTTATGGCCCTTGGGGGTCTCTTCAAACACTGCTCCACCTGCCCAAATAGGATCCCCACCTCCGACGGGCATAGCAGTTGTGTTTATTGCCTCGGGGAGTCCCACCAGCCGGCCGGTTGCACCCATTGCTGCAAGCTTACCAAGCCAGCCCTCAAACACCGTTTGGCCCGGCTACGCCTTTTTTTGTGGGAGCAATCTCTTAAATCTATGGAGGCCCAACAGGCTCTCGTGCCGCCTTCTCCGCCGGCCTCCACCGCCTCCAGATCCTCCCAGGCTTCGGCAGCCCCAGCGGCTGTCCCACAACCGCCCAAAAAGAAACAGAAAAAGACCGCCGACAAGACCGGTCCCCCTCCTCCGCGACAGGAGGAGACTGCTGAGGGGCCCCGACCAACCGCCCTGCAATCCACGGTCCCCGAAGTTGCCAGGACGGAACGCACTCATCGTTCCCGCTCCCCACAGAGGCAGCCGCTCTCCCCGACTTCCAGCCGTTCGGGGACTGACGGAGCAATGTACCAATCGAGGGACACAATGATTGAGGCGCGGCAGCGCTCCCCCCGACCATCTGGGTACTCCCGAGCCTCTCTCAACAACGATAGAGATCGGCTCCGCCGCGCCTCTAACGAGCGGGCAACTCAGGTGCCGCACCTTCAGATGGAAACCGTCTACTGGTCCTCCTCCTCTCGGGCTCATCGGCAGAAGAGCCGCCTCTCCAGAGCCCAGCCTGCCTCAAGGGAGTCTGGGTCGCCTGAGGACCGGCACCACCATGCCAGGCGTACCTTTTACGTTTACCACTCTGACTCCCTCTCGTCGGCCTCCGATCGGCGCTCCGCCCCTCGGCTCAGCCCTAACCGCTCGCGCTCTGATCATCAGCGCGATGTGGGCGTTGACAGCAGAGAACGCGGCAGATCTCCAACTCGCAGCTGCCGCTCCACCTCTCCCTCCAAGGACCATAAGCGCCGCAGGCGCTATATCCAAGTGATCTCTTGTTCTTCGGGGGACGACGGCTCTCCGCGCCATCGTCGGTCCCAAGCCAAGCGCTTCAGATCTGCCTCTCCACCCACAAAGAGAGTTAAAAAGGATGCCAGGGAAGCTGCCCCTGCCTCGCGAGCCCACTCTTCCACCATGGGCTCGGGCCATGCCTCTACAGCCATGTCAGCCAGATCTCGGTCATGCTCTCTGTCCCCGACATCTAGGCATGACTCTTCACAGCGCTCTCCGCGCCATGAGCGACGCCTCCGCTCTTCCACCCCGGCCTCAATGGACAGATCCCTCCTCTCTGATAAGTATGAGGACTCTCGATCTGCACAGTCTGCCCACTCCCTGCAGAGACACCTTGCGGCTGCTGACTCTGAGGATGGAGAGGAGACCGGTCCTCCGCCAGAGGAGGATTATGCTGCTTACTCCAAACTGATCAACAAAGTGGTCACGGTGATGGACCTCCAGGTCCAGCAGCCGGATGCAGAGGAATCCTGCAAATACCTAGGCCATTTACGTAAAAACAAGACTCCACCATTGCGCTTGGGCTTCATTCCATCTCTGCTCAAACGTGCGAAGTCATGCCTCTCAAAGCCGGCCTCCACGCCTTTGGTGCCCCGGCGTATGGATAACCTCTACCGTACCCACGGGGATGAAACCACCTTCTTGGCTCAACATCCTCTGCCCAATTCCCTCATTGTTAATGCATCCCAGAACAGGGCTAAAAATACTTCCACCTCGGTGCCTAGCAACAAAAAGGGACGGAAGCTAGACCTCATCGGGAAGAAACAGTATTCCCTCGCATCCTTCGCGCTACGCACATCAAACCACCTGTGTGCCATGGACATTTATACTAGGCACTTGCTGCTCAAGATGCCGTCGCTGTTTGAGCAGTTAACTGATGATGCCAAGGCCAAGCTTACCTCCTATCATAAGGAAGTTCTGTCCTTACTGGACTATCAGGCCATTGCTGCAACTCACATAGCTGATGCGGCAGCTAGACAACTGGCTAATGCGGTCTTCCCCAGGCATCATGCGTGGCTGCGCACGGCTACCATCACCAACGCCCGAAACCGAATTGAGGGTGCCCCCTTTGAGGGTGACGGCTTATTCGCGGCCACAACTGATGAGTCCTTGGATAACATCCTGAAGATGAAGAAGACTGCACGCTCCTATTCTTACCAAGGCTCTGCATCACAGACAGCATCCCGTCCGGGACCGTCTCAGTGGCGCCGCCCCTATGCGTCCTCGGGACAGCGGCCCCAGCACCGGCCCAGGCCGTCCTACCATCAGTCTCAGTATTACCGCCCAACTCCCTCGACGCGCCCGCGGGCCTCCCAGCCTGCTCGCTGTTATGACCGCAGGCCCAAACATTCTTCCTGATGGGCCGTCCCTAGCCCACGCCGACAGGATGGATGTCAGACTGCAACCCTTTCTCTCTCAATGGGAATCAATAACCTCAGATCATTGGGTCCTCACGATAGTGCGCGAAGGATACGCCATAGAATTCGACTCCCTGACACCTGTGGGTCGAATTGTCACTACCACCCCTTCCATCGTACTGAGGGACGAGGTCCACACACTTCTGTCCAAGGATGCCATCGAGCCTGTCCCACAAGGAGACACCTACGGCTTTTATTCGCGCTACTTTACCATCCCAAAGAAGGACGACACCCGTCGACCTATCCTAGATCTCAGGTTATTGAACTCCTACATCAAACCAAAGAGATTCCGGATGACCACCTTGGAATCGATCATCCCCTTGCTACAGACGGGAGACTGGTTTGCAGTCTTAGACTTACAGGATGCGTACTTTCACATTACCATCATACGCTCACACAGAAAATTTCTTCGCTTCAAGATTGGCCCCGAAGCTTACCAGTTCAAGGCTCTTCCCTTCGGCCTGTCCACCGCTCCGAGGGTCTTCACAAAGTGCCTCGCCCCGGTTGCCGCCTCCCTCCGCCTCCAAGGGATCAATCTTTTTCCTTATTTAGACGACTGGCTAGTCGTTGCACCTGCAAAACAAAAGGCGGAAGAGGACGTCAAGTACACCATTCACTTACTTACCTCGCTCGGCTTCACCTTCAATGCTGCGAAATCCATCCTCAGCCCATGCAGGATCGTCCAATACATAGGAGCCACCCTAAACTCCACCAAGGGCAAGGCCTTCCTGCCGCAGGACAGACGACAAAAGATCCTGCGAGCCCTGCACAACTTCAAGCCACACCAGTGTCACTGCCTTTGCGGCTCAGCATTTACTAGGCCTCATGGCATCAACTACGTCCATCTTGCCCTATGCCAGGCTCAAAATGAGGCCCCTACAGGCATGGCTCATGGACAGATTCAACCCTCTACATCACCCACAGTCAATGAGGTTGAGAGTCACGCCGAGCCTCCATGCCGCTCTCCAATGGTGGGCGAACCCATCTCATCAGTCAGTAGGCCGCCCCTTCAAACAATGCTACCCATCCATTCATATCACTACCGACGCGAGCCCTATTGGCTGGGGGCCCCACTGCCGGGGACTCACAGCACACGGTACTTGGTCCACCTCACTCCAGGCCAAGCACATCAATTTCCTCGAGCTCCAGGCAATTTTCAATGCTATGAAATCCTTTGCTCCCCGTCTCAGCGTGGTGCCTCTCCAGCGAAGCCTTCCTCGACCTCTGCAGGAGATGGGGGACCCCTCACCTAGACCTCTTTGCAACTGCACAGAATTCCAAGTGTGCGATGTTCTGTTCCAGGGCGGGCAAGGGACGTCACTCCCGAGGGGACGCGTTCTCCCTCCAATGGACAGGACTCATGTTCTATGCCTTCCCGCCCCTTCCCATGCTTCACAGGACAATAATCAAGCTTCGACAGGAACTTCCCAAAGCGATCCTGATCGCACCCTGATGGCCCCGCCAACATTGGTTCCTCACCCTACGGAATCTATTGTCGACTTGGCTACACCTTCCACCAGCTCCCGACCTTCTGTCACAGCACCACGGTCACCTTCTCCACCCCAATCTCGCCTCTCTGCATCTCACTGCCTGGCTCATCCAATATCACTAGAACAGGTCCTGGAGCATTCTAGGAAGCAGTCCACTACGAAGCTATACCATCATAAATGGCAAGCCTTCCTATCTTTCACCCGAGACCACCGGCTGCAGGCTTCCCCTGCTTCGCTAGATGCACTCCTCCACTTCCTGCTGCTACTTTTTAATAGGGGTCTCTCTATATCCACCCTCAAAGTCTACACGGCAGCCATCATTGCCTACCAGCCTCCCGCTTCGGAAGCTGCTAACTACTTCAAACACCCTACCATCAAACAATTTCTCGGGTGCGCGGAACCTCCGCCCAGACAGAGCGCCCATCCCGCCGCAATGGTCCCTGGACGTTGTCTTGAAGCGCTTGACTCGGCCACCCTTCGAACCGTTGGCCTCGGTTCTCCTGCATATGCTCTCTATCAAGTTGGCATTTCTTCTGGCCATCACGTCTGCCCGGCGCGCCTCGGAGCTCGCGGCACTGAGAGCAGACCCGCCCTTCCTGCAATTCTATCCAGAGAAGGTCACGCTCTACCCAGATCTGTCATTCCTTCCGAAGGTGGTCTCCCATTTCCACCTCAGCCAGCCATTGATACTACCTACTTATTTCCCGTCCCCATCTACAGATGTGGAGAGGATGCTACACACGCTGGATGTTAGAAGAGCCCTCCTTTTCTATACTTCTAGGACAGCTCCCATACGCCGTTCTCCGCGTCTTTTTATTCACGTGATGGGACCGGCCGTAGGCACTCCGATTATGTCCCAGACTATCTCCAGGTGGATTGTGGAAGCCGTACACCTGGCATACCAGCTATCGAATGCCCCGCTTCCGGTGACGCCGAGAGCGATGGCCTCTTCCTCGGCCTTCCTTAAGGGAGTACCACTGCTGGATGTCTGCAGAGCTGTCACTTGGTCTACTCCCTCTACCTTCGCGCAGCACTACAAATTGGATGTCAGAGCCAGGGCTGACACAGCCTTCGGCAGAGCCGTCCTTTCCTACATTCTCCCGTGACGGCCCGCCGCCTGTAAGTTACCTTGCTAATCTCCCAAGAGTGGGATTTCACAGATGCTATGAAGAAGAAAGACAGGTTACCTACCTGTAACAGTGGTTCTTCGAGTAACGCATCTGTGAATTCCCACTCCCCACCCGTCCTCCCCTCTGTCCGTCACGTTTCTCTCTCTCTTCTCGTTGCAACGGCGGACTGGGGTGGAACTGAGGAGTGCTGCGTGGGAAGATTGGAGCATGCTCAGTGGCAGTGGGAGGAGGTCCTCAGGAGCTGAGAGAAAGCTTTAGATATCCGGATGGCTGCGCAGGCGCAGGAGGGAAAACCCAAGAGTGGGCATTCACAGATGCGTTACTCGAAGAACCACTGTTACAGGTAGGTAACCTGTCTTTCTGCCCTGATGTGGACAGTGGGGACATTAGGGTAAAGGAACTTTCTATAGTCCCATTGTCCTGGACAGACCAGTATATGGTGTGCTTTAGGCTTGCTGTATCTCACAGCCTGTCCGGGGGGGGGGGGGATCAGACAAAAGCAGTATGTCCCAGAAGTTTGATGAATCCAGATAATTTTTAACCGTCCATGGGGATTTCCCTACCTCTCTAATGGGTGATTCTATTGAATCCTTGGTCGAACTTGGAAATGGGGAAATGAGCAAAGCCATTGACCAGGTAGCCCCTAAATGTTTCCTTCTTCAAAATAGACCCAAATCGGTGGCTTGGTTTACTGGGGAGTTGGCAAAATTGAAGTGGATGGCCTGTAGAGCTAAAAGGCGTTGGCGGAAAACCCAAATTGAAGCAGACAAAGAAGCAGTGAAAGGCCTTTGGAAGGCTTACTCCAAGGCAGTGGAAGCAGCAAAGAAAGCATTTTTCTCTACTTCCATTGATCTGGCATAAAATTGCCCAGGGCAGCTTTTCAGAATAGTCAGAAGTCGGCTGCACGCTGATCCATGGGTGGATAACACAACCACTCTGTATCTCACTGTGAAGAATTTGCACAACACTTGGATGCAGCTATCGATCCAGGCCTGCAAATAAAACACCCCACCTTCCTTGTCCTGTATTAATGGATGACTTTCAGCTCCTACAGCCAGATGATGTGCTCAAGACCCTTGTGGAGGTGAGGGCTACCACATCTGTGTTGGATCCTTGCCCCTCATGGCTCATAAAAGCTTCCAGAGAAGATATGGCAGACTGGTTAGGAAGAGTAGTGAACGCCTCCTTAAAACAGGGCAGGACTCCAGCATGCTTAAAGGAGGCCATAGTAAAACCGCTGTTTAAAAAGCCCTCCTTAGACCCAATGATACTGAACAGTTACTGGCCGGTATCAAATATCCCATTCTTACGGAAAGTCTTAGAGCGGGTTGTGGCCTCGCAGCTCCAGAGGTTTCTGGATGATATAAACTATCTGGATCCGTTTCAACCTGGCTTCAGGCCAGGCTATGGGTTGGAGACGGCACTGTTTGCATTGGTAGATGACTTACACAGGGAAATGGATAGGGGATCTGTCCCCCTTTTGGTTTTGCTAGACCTCTCAGCTGCTTTTGACACTATAGACCATGGCATTCTCCTGACTTGTCTCTCTGAAATGGGAATCAGGGATACTGCATTAAAGTGGCTCCAGTCGTTTCTGCAGGATACAACACAGAAAGTGGTGTTAGGTGATTCATGTTCGACCCCACGGCCGCTGACCTGTGGAGTTCCACAGGGTTTTGTTGTGTCTACTATGGTATTTAACATCTATATGAAACGACTGGGGGAGATTATCAGGTTTTTTGGGATTAGGTGTCACCAGTATGCCGATGATACCCAGCTCTACCTCTCATCACCTCCGGACTCTAAGGGAGCTACTATCTCAAATTTACATGCGTATTTAGCTGCAGTAATGAACTAGATGAGGATGAACAAAATGAAACTAAACCCAGACAAGACAGACAACTGTAATGCACTCTATGTGGGACTACCGATGAAAAGTCTCAGGAAACTTCAACGGCCGGATTGCTGACTGGGGTGGGGTACACCCCTATTAAAACAGCTCCACTGGCTGCCAATCAGCTATCGAGCAGAATTCAAGGTGCTGACCTTGACCTACAAAGTACTATGTGACCTGAGTCCTAGCTACCTCAAAGATCAAATCTCACAGTATGAACCGACTTGGGTGTTAAGGTCATCAGGAAAGGCCTTTCTCTCCACCCCCCACCTTCACAGGTACATCTCATAAGAACACATGAAAGGGCCTTCTCTGTTGCTGCTCCCATACTGTGGAACTCCCTCCCGCTAGAGGGCCAGGACTGTACCAACTCTGCTATCTTTCCAAAAGCAGGCAAAGACATTCCTCTCCAGGCAAGCTTTCCCTGAATGAGGGACTACCTATTACGTGTCTTTTATATGAAACTATGGGTTCACATAGACGTTCTGTTTATAACTACTTATAATCTTATGTGATTACATTGACAGTATGTTTTCAATGTTAGTTTCCATCACTCATAACTTTACATGGGGATTTACTCTCCTTTTAACTGCTCATGTTCTCTTGTAACTTTACATGGAACTTTACTCTCCTTTTAACTGCTCACATTCACTCGTAGCTTTAATGTAATGTTGTCTGTTAATGCTGTAAGATGTCCCTCAATTCCCTGTTCTCAATACTTGAGCATGTCTTAATTGTACTAGACTGTATATAATCCCTCATTACTGTAAGCCGCCTTGGGTCCTTTTCCAAGGAGAAAGGTGGGGTAAAAATATTCTTAAATAAATAAATAAATAAATAAATAAATAAATAATAGAAGAGGTGAGGAGAGCGGGTAATCAGGGCTTAATGGTCAATATAGTTCTTCAGGTTTGACCATGTGGTGTAGATAGTGAGGTGCTTGCTAGAGCAGGGAGGGTATAGACGTTAACCAAGATCAATTGTCCCATAGGACATTTGACCAGAAAGGCCTGAGCAAGAGGCGGCTTAGGAATATGTCACTAACTGCAGATTTCACCAGGCAGCATAGACCAGCCTTAAACCGGCCTTTTGTGTTAGATCAAAAAGCAAGTAAATTAAAAGAAATAAAACCTGAGAGAACAATTTCTTTGTTAGACCAAGTCTCTTGGAAACATAATATCAAAGGTTTTAAGGTACTTGATAAAATATAGTTCATGTTGTTTCCTCCATCAGCCAGTAATGTTCCAAGAGATAAGTTTGCAGATTGGGAGGAGAGAGAAGAGCATATGTGGGCTGGATAACAGTCATTTAGCTGAATCAGGCACGATGGGATTGGCCGGGGGCTCTGCACAGATGGATCCATTGAGAGAGGGTCTTCACAGTAATGATGTTAAGGACTTTGGAGTTGGTATCAGTGTAATGAGGGACCGAACATCATGGTCTTTGTCAGGACAGATTATTCCAGTTTTAGGAGGGTTTGCTTTTGATTTCCCATGCCAAATCAGCGAGCTCACTTCGTCTTGGAGGTTCAGAGATGAGATGCACTATTAGGGCACTTTTCTAATTTTCCAGTTAAGGGGTAATTGCATATTGGTGCCTTTTCACTGTTTGCAGAGGGCTGTCCCATATTATCTCCATATTGGGATCATTTTCAGGTAGTACAACAGATAGTTCAAGTGGCTCCTGTATTGGAAGTGCATATTGTGGATCCTTGAGAATTCCTGGAGAACAAGGGAAGTTCCCATATATTGGAGGTCAAGTATTGTCCCCATTTTCAAAAAGGGGGGGAAAGAGGAGCCAAATAATTACAACCCAGTCAGTTTGACATCAGTTCCAGTAAATATTCTAGAGCTATTAAGCAGACTGTCTGTAATTATTTAACAAGCAATCTTGTCACTACCAGAAAGTTAACACAGGTTTCTCAAAAACAAGTAATACCAGACTAATTTGATTTCTTTCTTTGATAGAGTTATAGGCTAACATAAGACCATAAGAAGAGCCATGCTGGATCAGGCCAAAGGCCCCTCTTGTCCAGCTTCTTGTATCTCACAGTGGCCCCACCAGATACGTTTGGGAGCGCATGAGACTGGATATCTGTCTCCTGATACCATTCCACTGCATCTGGCCCTTGAAGTATCCCAGTTTTAAGCCTGATCATATCCCCCCACAGGCACCTTTTTTCCAGACTAAAGAGCCCAAAATGTTTTAGCCTTTCCTCATAAGGGAGGTGCCCCAGCCCAGTAATCATTTTAGTTGCTCTCTTCTGCACCTTTTCCAGTTCCACTATGTCTTTCTTGAGATGCGGTGACCAGAATTGTACACAATACTCCAGGTGCGGCCTTGCTATTGTTTTGTATAATGGCATTAAAATATTGGCTGTTTTATTTTCAATCGCCTTTTTGATAATCCCTAGCATGGAATTGGCCTTCTTCACTGCAGCCACACACTGGGTAGACAGACACCTTCATTGAGCTGTCCATCATCACACCAAGATCTCTTTCCTAATCCATCATGGATAACTCAGAGCCCATGAACTGGTAGATAAAGTTTTAATTTTTTGCCTCAATATGCATTACTTTACATTTTCCAACATTGAGACACATTTGCTATTTCTCAGTCCATTCCCCCAATTTGGAGAGATCCCTCTGGGGCTCTTCACAATCTTCTCTAGTTTTTACCACACATAAAAGTTTTTTGTCATCTGCAAACATGGCCACCTCACTGCTTATCCCTGTCTCCAGGTCATTTATGAACAGATTGAAAAGCACTTGTCCCAGGACAGACCCCTGGGGCACACCGCTTTTCACCTCTCTCCAATGTGACTCAAAGGAGTAGAAGGCCAAGGGATCGCTCAGAGAGTCTCATATTGCACAATCAATTTGAGGCTCTTTCCCTCATCACACCTCATGAGGCACACACAGAGGAACAACTGGTTCCACCTGAGGATCTCTCCCTCATCACAATTGATGAGATACAGGATCAGGTACATGTAGATGAACAGGCTGCAGGAGAGAAGCTCCTTCTGCTAGGGGATTCTATAATTAGAAATACGGAGGGATAGATTTGTTATGAGCATGATAACCGTATGGTCACTTGCCTGCCAGGTGCAAAGGTTGCAGACATCACGAGAAATCTAGATAGCTTGTTAGAGAGAACCGGGAAGGAGCCAGTGGTCATGGTACATGTTGGTACCAATGATGTCGGGAAGGCCAAGTGGTCAGTCTTAGAAGCCAAGTTCAGGTTGTTAGGAAGAAGATTGAAGTCCAGGACTTCCAAGGTAGCATTTTGAGAAGTGCTACCTGTTCCTCGTGCAGGACCCACCAGGCAGGCAGAGCTCAGAAGCCTCAATGCGGGGATGAGGCGATGGTGTCGAGAGGAGGGCTTTTGATTTGTCAGGAACTGGAGAACATTTTGGGACAAGCCAAACCTGTTCAGGAGGGAAGGGTTGCACTTGAATCAGAGCAGGTTTTAAACTGATAACTGGGGGAAAGCCAACAGGAGCTGTGTGGCATCCGGTTCGGAACACCTCATCCACAGGGAATGAGGTTGGAAAGGGTAGAGAATCACATAGAGATGACATAGCAGGTATTAGTATTGGGAGAATAATGGAATGTCATAGTTTGTCTACTGTAAATAATAGCTGTGGGGGGAAAAGAACAAAGCAGCAGCTGTTGTTGCAGAACACACTGTACAGGTGCTTCTACGCCAATGCTCGAAGCCTCCGACCAAAAATGAGAGAACTTGAACATTTGGCAGCTAGGGACAACATAGCCATAACAGAAACCTGGTGGAATGTAGAGAACCAGTGGGATACGTCAATCCCAAGCTATAAACTCTATAGAAGGGATAGAGAGGGGCGGGTTGTAGGGGGAGTGGCCATCTATGTCAAAGAAGGGATAAAATCTAGCAGAATGGAGATTGACAGAGGGTCTGACTCCACCGTAGAATCATTGTGGGTTAAACTACCAGGTCCAAGGAGTGATGTGATATTTGGGGTATTCTATCGTCCACCAACTCATGGAGGTGTCTAAGAGGGATAGGATAGTAATCATGGGGGACTTCAATTATCCCCACATTGACTGGGCCAATGCGAGCTCTGGGCAAGAAAGAGAAACTAGGTTTTTCGACTTGCTCAATGACTGTGCCTTAGAGCAACTTGTCATGGAGCCCACCCAAACAGGCAACTCTGGAATTAATACTGTGTGATACTCAGGACCTGGTCAGGGATGTGAATGTCACTGAGCCTCTAGGGAACAGTGCCCATGCTGCAATTTCCTTTGCCATGCATGTTGGAGGAAGAGTGTCAAGCAAATGAGACATAAAAACCCTTGATTTTCGAAGGGCAAACTTCCCTCAGATGAGGAAACTAGTTAGAAAGAAATTGAAGAGGAAGGTTGGAAGAATCCAGTATCTTCAGAGTGCATGGAACCTGTTTAAAACAACTGTAACAGAGGCCCTGCCGGAGAACCAGTTGGCCATCTCGATGGTGAGGGAGGAAAAGGGGAGATTAAGGAGCAGTTGGACATTGCAGAGAAATTAAATGAGTTCTTTGCATCTGTCTTCACGACAGAAGACATTGAGCAGATTCCGCTGCCTGAACGGCCCCTCTTGACTAAACAATTAAATCAAATACAGGTTAAAAGAGAGGATGTTTTAGGACTAATTGATAAATTGAAGATTAACAAGTCACCGGCCCAGATGGCATCCACCCAAGGGTTATTAGGGAACTGAGAAATGAAATTGCAGATCTCTTAATGGTAATATGCAACTTGTCTCTTAAAACGGCCACAGTGCCGGAGGACTGGAAGATAGCAGATGTCACACCAATTTTTAAAAAAGTAAGGAGGGGGGACCCATGAAACTATAGGCCAGTTAGCCTTACATCTGTCCCAGGGAAGATGGTGAATAGCCTCATCCAAGAGAAAATCTTAAAACACATAGAAGAACAAACCTTGCTGAGAGAAAATCAGCATGGCTTCTTCAAGGGTGAGTCTTGTCTGACAAATCTTTTAGAATTTTTTGAAAAGGTCAGCAGGTATGTAGATTTGGGTGAACCGGTGGATATAGTCTATCTGGATTTTCAAAAGGCTTTTGACACAATCCGTCACCAAAGACAGCTAAGAAAATTGCACAGTCAGGGGATAAGAGGGCAGGTCCTCTTATGGATTGAGAACTGGTTGAGATCCAGGAAACAAAGAGTAGGTGTCAATGGGAAATTTTCACAATGGAGAGAGGTGAAAAGTGGTGTGCCCCAGGGATCTGTCCTGGGACCGGTCCTTTTCAATCTGTTCATAAATGACCTGGAGACAGGGATAAGCAGTGAGGTGGCCAGGTTTGCAGATGACACAAAACTTTTCCGTGTGGTAAAAACCAGAGAAGATTGTGAAGAGCTCCAGAAGGATCTCTCCAAATGGGGGAATGGGCTATGAAATGGCAAATGCATTGTAGCGAAATGTAAAGTAATGCATATTGGGGCAAAAAATCAACACTTTATCTATCAACTTATGGGCTCTGAGTTATCCGCGACAGATCAGGAAAGAGATCTTGGTGTTGGTGGACAGCTCCATGAAGGTGTCTTCCCAATGTGTGGCAGCGGTGAAGAAGGCCAATTCCATGCTAGGGATTATCAAAAAGGGGACTGAAAATAAAACAGCCAACATAATAATGCCATTATACAAAGCAATAGTAAGGCCGCACCTGGAGTATTGTGTACATTTCTGGTCACCGCATCTCAAGAAAGACATAGTGGAACTGGAAAAGGTGCCGAGGAGAGCAACTAAAATGATTACCTGGCTGGGGCACCTCCCTTATGAGGAACGGCTAAAACATTTTGGGCTCTTTAGTCTGGAAAAAGGCGCCTGAGGGGGGGATATGATTGAAACATACAAAATAATACAGGGCATGAGTCAAGTGGATAGAGGGAATCTCTTCTCCCTCTCCCAAAATACCAGAACTAGGGGACATACACTCAAATTGAGGGCTGGGAGAGTAAGAACAGACAAAAGAAAATATTTTTTCACCCAGTGTGTTGTTAGTCTATGAAACTCCCTGCCACAGGATGTGGTGATGGCACCTGGCCTGGATGCGTTCAAAAGGGGATTGGACAGATTCCTGGTGGAAAAGTCCATCACAGGTTACAAACCACGATGGAGATGTGTAATCTCCAGGCTTAAAACCAGAGTACCTCAAGGGCCAGAGGCAGGGGAGTGGTATCAGGAGACAGGTATCTAGTCTCATGCGCTCCCAGACGCATCTGGTGGGGCCACTGTGAGATACAGGAAGCTGGAGTAGATGGGCCTTTGGCTTGTTCCAGCATGACTCTTCTTATGTTCTTATATATTGTGAAAATTGCCCATTGGAACGTTAAGCTGGTGGCCCGGCTTGCCGAGGCGGGAGTTGGGGGTTCAGCAATGTGCTCGCTCCGCTCCTTCCTTGATGGCCAGACCCAGCCGGTTCAGCTGGGGGAGGATTTGTCGGCTCCTTGGACCTTCCCTTGTGGGGTGCCCCAGGGGTCGGCAATCTCCCCTATGCTGTTCAATGTTTATATGAGGCTGCTGGTGGAGGTCATCAGGAGCTTTAGATTTCACTGTCATCAGTACACTGATGATACGCAGCTCTATCTCTCCTTTTCTTCTTCTTCAGTGGAGGCAGTCCGCTCCCTCTATCTGTGCCTGGAGGCCGTCTTGGAATGGACAAGGACAAACAGGTTTAAACTTAACTCGGAGAAGACTTAGGTTCTGTTCTTCGGGGCGCCCTCGTCTAGGTACATTGGCCCCCTCCCTAGCCTGGGGGGTGTTTCCCTCCAGCCTACGGAAAGGGCCAGGAATCTGGGCATGGTCCTGGATTCAGCCCTCTCCCTGCAAGCCCAGGTGATGGTGGTCTCCAGGGCCGCGTTTCTCCTACTCTGTAGGATCGCCCAGATCTGACCGTACCTTGATGAGTCCTCCTTGAGAATAGTTGTGCAGGCCCTCGTGATCTCGAGGATTGACTACTGGCAACGCAGTCTATGTGGGGTTGCCCTTGACCCTTGTCCGGAGACTCCAGCTGATGCAAAATGCGTCGGCCAGACTGGTGGTGGGTGCCCATAAATACGATCATATCACCCCAGTTCTGGTGTGCCTGCATTGGTTGCCCGTTGCTCTCCAGATAAGGTTCAAGGTCTTGGTTTTGGTTTTCAAAACCCTCCATGGCTTGGGACCTGAATACCTGGCGGAGCACATCTCGCAGAGATCAACTGAGGCCAGACCCACTCAATCGTCGCAGGCACGCTTACTCAGGGTGGCCACACCAAGAGAGACGCAGAAATCAGTAACCCGTAGCCGCACCTTCTCTGTTGTTGGCCCCTCTCTTTGGAACCAACTCCCAAGTCAGCTGCGCGTCACAGAGTCCCTGCCTGCCTTCAGAAAGGCATTAAAACCACTGCTTTTCAAGGAAGCATACAGTGACTTCATTTCTGTTTGTTTATTATTATTATTTTGCCGCCCACCGTTGAGGGTTTCCCTCCTTGATTTTTTTCTGCCGCCCACCGTTGAGGGTTTCCCTCCTTGATTTTAATCTTGCCAATGCCTCTTCTCTGTTTTATTGTTCCTGTTTGTCTTTCTGTGTTTTAACCGCTTTTATGGAAACCGCCCTGAGTTCCGCCATGGAAGAAGGTTGTGGTATATAAATGCTTCAAATAAATAAATAAATAAATGAGAGTGGATGCAGGGAAGAGAAGGACAGTTTTATTTTTTTATTTTACTTTTTTATTTTTTTACTTTTTTATTTTTGTTAAAGCTTTCCACAATCAGGGGCAGTCTGCATGGACAAGGCCGGATAGATGCTAGTCCAACCCCAGTATCTGGAGGAGACTGTGGATGCAAGGATTCAGGGAAGAGTGCAAGGAGGGTCCTCTCAGGGATTCCACCTGGAACAGATAGATTTGGGGAGATAGATGGGATTGGGGAGATAAATGGGGAGAGATAGATGGAGAGATGCAAGTCCACCCCCAGTATCTGGAGGAGACTGGATGCAGAGATTCAGGGAAGAGTGCAAGGAGGGTCCTCTCAGGGATTCCGCCTGGAACAGATAGATTTGGGGAGATAGATGGGAAGATAGATGGATTGGAGAGATGCTTGTCCACCCCCTTTATCTGGAGGAGAGTGGATGCGTGGAAGAAAGAGTGCCATCCCAGCGAAATTACAGTGGGCATGATGGATTGAGTGCTGGAGTCCCAGGAAGAAAGGATGGTGTGCACCATTGGGTCAGCACCACCCAAGAGAGTGATGGGAGGAGCCGGTCTGACTCGAACAGGGATCAGTCCCCCATGGGGTGGAAGGGCAACCCAAGATGGGGAGGCAGAGGGCAAGGAAACAGGAGCGGAAACAGCTGGCACAGGAGGCCACCAAATAGTGGAAGATGTTACGGGGACAGAAAACAAGGTGCCAGAGAGTCTGTACCCTAGAAGTCAGGATCCCAGGGTTGGAGGAGAGAAGGGCCCCCGTTTTGCTGCAACGCTGGCAGCAAGCCAAGGATCCAAGAGGGGAATTGTTGCCAGATGTTGTGGCCCACGTGGGGCATCCCAAAAGCCAAGCGACGTAGACGGTGCTGGGATGGGATGGCAGAAGAGCCAAGAGAAGCAGGAGACGGCACCGGGCAAGACCGGCTCAGCCAAACAAGTGGACCAGGGTGGTGAGGAAGACTGGGAGGTGAATTACAAGAGTGAACCAGCCACCTATGATGCTGATGCTGCTCCTGCTTCCGGGAGTGCCTTTTGCAAAGAGGACCAAGGACCTGAAGCAAGCCAAAATGGGAAGTATAAATGCGCTGCGTACACAGGTCCGCCTACATGGGGGCTGTTGACCTCTCCTCTTCCAGGAGTGGCCCTCAAAGACCAAGGGTCAGCTGCTGGAGGGAAGGAGCTTGGTAGATTGCATGTCGATCGGAGCAAGAACAGTGGGTTTGTCACCTACTTGAAGAACCTTTATTCTGACCTGCCGGTAAAATCCAGCCCCGAAAGCTCCACAGACCTGACAGTTAACACGAATGTGGAGTTGTCCTAGCCCAGCGAAGAAGAGGCATCTCCCAAGAGTGTGGCTGAAGCCTTCTTTAATTAGTTTGTGGATTGGACGTTAGCAACACAATTCCTGTTAACTGGGTTGTGGCTCTTTCTCCTTGCCTTGCTTGTGAGCAATTATAATGTTGGTTGTGTTGACAGGGAAGATGGCAGCCACACACAACTTTGAAAGGAAAGAAAGATTTATGTGAATCCTTGGTTAGTTCCAGATAGTTGACGTGCCTGTTAAAGTTGGCCTCCCTTGGCCATTCATTCTGGTGGCCAATCTTTTCCTCGGTTCCTTCAGAATCGGAAAAGTCCAGAGAAGCACCGTGCCGAGAGAACGCACTGTTTCTGATACCAGCGTGGAAGAAATAACTTGTTTGGACAGGCCTTCCTGTTAAAACAGAGCGAATGGGAAACAGAGCATGTGGAAAAGACGGTTCCAGCCCAGCCTTCTCCCTGATGTGTGAAGTCTCCAGATTTCGGAAAGATGTTTAATGTGGGAGCCGCTTCCATTCAATGGCCTGTCGCTGTGAGTTACAAATGGCACCATCCTGAGAATTATAGACAGCTGGAGACCACTTCTGAGAACTTTGATCTAGGTGCATTCACTTAGTCATTTAAAAACCCTTGTGTTTGAACTTTTTTCGAAAGTTTGGGGAAATGTTGCTCTATATCTCGATGTAAAGCACAAACACTTGATGGAGGAAAAAAAGACAAACGGACGTGAGAACCCCCCCCCCCAAGCCAAAACCCCCCTCTGGTAGGCAGCACAGGCTCAGGCAGGCATATTTTTGCTGGGTTTTCACGGATGTCCGGGCGGGGGAAGGGGGTTTAACTTTTTTTCTTTCCATTAAACTGCTTGTCTCTGCTTCATTTTTCATCGTTAGAGATGGGCACGACTCGGGAAAATGACGATTTCGAGTTGTCGTGTGTCGGAGGCAGCCCGTGTCGGCTTGTTTCCGTTTTTCGCGAAAATTCGCAAAAATTAGTTAGTTCGTTTTTTCGTTATCGTTATACTGGTTTTTTGGGGGGGGTAGCGGGCTCCTGGAGGCACCTCTGTGGGGTGGGTGCCTCCTCTGGCCCACTATAAAGGGAAAGTGGGCTCCTGGAGGCACCCGTGGGTGCCTCCTATCCTCACCCACTAGGAAGGGACAGCAGCAGCAGGCTCCAAGAGACCCCTCAACATGCTGCTGCAAAATGGCATGCATAACCATATGGATATGCATACCATTTGCAGGCAGAGACCTGCTCAAGTACCTGATCCCCTGGTACGAGCGTGTCGCACCTGCCATGTCCCACAAAGAAGAGAATCGTACTTGCGTGTGTAGTGCAATGCAAGTAGATCTGGCTATGGGCTAAGGTGGGTTAGTGCAAGGGCTAGGGTTAGGCTAATGACGGGTAAGGTTACGGTGGGCTA
>JAHTLZ010000274.1:11937429-11974125 GCA_023846285.1 Phrynocephalus versicolor | reverse complement strand
GTAACGGAAACGGAAACGGAAATACCGCTAAGTCGTGCCCATCTCTATTCATCGTGCGAGCGGCGCGATGCCAGTAACGGAAACGAAGAGAACCAAAGAAAATTTTCTTGGCTCTGTTTGGTTTGAGCCTGACCCATCCAAATGGTCGTTATTCATACCGTTATGTAACAGAACGGATAACGGTAACAGAAAATTGGTCGTTTCGTGCCCATCTCTAAATACATTTAAAACATGTTAGCATGCATACATCTGTTTGACATTTGACTTCTGTAGAAGTATCATCACACAGAATCTAGCCACTTGGCAGGAGATCTTCATGTCAGCATCTGAAAGTCTTTTTTCCTCTGAGTGTCCAGGGATTCTTTCCGTTAATGAGATAATAATCTCTTAGTGTGCTGCTTCATACAATGGACAGGTGAAGAACATGTGCTCAATGGTCTCAATCTCCCTAAGGAGGCAGGAACAGAGCCTTTCAGCAAAAGGGGTATTTTAATACTTCCCTTCCACTACAGCAGAGGGGAGGGTCAAACACCTTGCCAGCATAAAGGCTCTTCTAGATCCTTTAGCTTCCAGAGCTGTTAAATATTTGGCTGGCCCCATAAGATTTTTGATGTAACTCCTAACTGCCATATTTTGGATACTGGTGGGGTCTGTTTGATATTCAATATCCTCTCTTCTTTGCTTGACTTTTTTATTTTATTTTATTTTATTTTTTGCTTTCTCTATTCCTGAGGATAAAAGTGCCTGGGGGGAGAGGCAAATTTTCATTAGATAACCCTGAACAGATTTAACCCACTTAGATTGATAATTCTCAGTAAACATCAGGGGGAGTAGGCCTTTTGGGTTTAGATGTCCTTTTAACCACACATATATAGATTGAATGCTGGTCCAGGTTTCTACTTTTAGACATCCCATCTCTAGCCTTATCCTTGCATTTGACACACATATTGGGACCTGAAGTATAGTTCTTAGAAATTTAGATTGGACTATTTCTTGGGATGCGAAGTGGGAGCTAGGGGTGTATGTAGAAATGAACTGTACAAGAGTTGGTCTAGAGCCTTTGCTTTATAAAGTTTGAGGGATGCTGGTACAAAGGACTCTCCTTGGGATAGATGGAATTTTACAATGCTGTTTACAGATTTCTCCCCCGATGTGCCACATATTTACTATGCTGGAGCCTGGATCCAGAAGCCTGTAGAATTACCCCTAGGTATTTGAAATAACTCACTTGTTTGATACTGTGGCTATTTATTTGCCACAGCTGGGTTTTAGCTACCATTTTGGTCTTCTGATAGTTGATTTTTAGGGATTTTTCTTCACAATATGAGGAGAGCTTCCTAAGAGCCCTTCTCAACCCTACAGGAGTTCAGGAACGGATTGCTGTGTCATCAGCATAGAGCAATACTGGCATTGTTCTATCTCCAAGTTTAGGATAATAGAGATGAGAGGTGGTGAGCCAGCTTGATAAATCACTTATATAAAAAATGAATAGTGCTGGTGCCAGTAGGCAGCCTTGCCTAACACCTCTGTGAGTTTGTACTGGCTCGGTGAGATGTCCTTTCTGGTACACCTGACTCTCAAGTACGTTTCTTTGTAGAGAGCCCTAATTAGATATAAAAGTCTTCTATCTATGGTTGAGTTTACAAGTTTATCTCAAAGATGTATTCTGGATATAGAGTCAAAGGCCGATTTGAAGTCCACAAAGGCAGCATAAAGTGAGGTTGTTCCTTTGGCTGAGTATTTCACAATAAGTTGGATAATTAGACAGTTGTCTATTGTGGATCTCCCTGGCCTAAAGCCTGCTTGTTCTTCCCCAATAATATTTTCTGTTTCAAGCCAATCTAGGAGTTTATCAAGAACATTTCTCGCATACAGTTTGCTTATAATGTTCAGCAAACTTATTGGCCTATCATTGGCTGAGTCTTCCCTTTCCCCTTTCTTGTAGAATGGGACCACAATGGCTATATTCCATGATTCTGGTATGTGGCCTGTATCATTGATATGTGTAAAAACAGGTGCTAGGAAAGAATCCCACCATGTCTTCTTTCCTTTTAAAAATTCTGGTGGTATGCCATCATGGCCAGGGGCTTTACCATTTTTCAGCTGATCTATATGAGATATAATTACAGCTGCAGTAACAGGAGGCCAACTGGGGGTTCTTTCAAGTATTGGTGGAGAGGAGGGTGCAGTGGTCTCCTCATTCTTTTAAAGTAGGATACCCATTTACCTGGTGGGATGCAGGATGTTAATGTGGATGTTGGGCTCTGATAGTCTACCTGAGATTAATTTCCAGAAAAGAGATTGATTTTTCTCTTTTGCTGCTTCTATCACCTTCCTCCATAGTTCTCTACTGTGTTCTTTCTTACTGTGGTGTATCCGCTGTTTATATTCTTTTTTTGTAACAATAGGTTAGGAGGGTGTCTTTTTTAGCATGATTTTCTGCTCTCAGGTATTCCTGATAGATCTGGTTTAGTAACTGTTTTGCTGCCGTACAGCATTGATTGAACCAGATTTTAGGTTGATTTCTGGAAAAGGTGGGGATTTAACTGTTGTAAGAGATTGTAATAAGTATCTATGGAGTTCTGATAGATTGGCTGGCTTCCAATTGGGTTGCATAAGCCAATCAGGTTTTCCAAGGTTAAAAGCTTCTTCAGATTTTGTGCCAGTTTGGATGACCATCTTACTCGGCAACCCGCTCTTTCTAATGCTGAAATTTCAGTGTGGTATCTGGGTTCTGTGTCTAGGTTTCTGATATTTAAGTGAAAACACAGAAGTAGTGGGGGGAAATGGTCCGCCTCTAGATAAGGGAGCACTTGGAGAGTTTCAACCATATAGAGGAGAGCCCTGTATACCAGGATATAGTCAAAGTCCTTTATTGCGGTCAATTGACCCGAACACAATTTAAAGCATAACAATACAACAGTTTGAATCTGTGACATAGTAATGCAAACAATCAATCCCTAGATCAATCTTCTGCCACTAGAACAGCCCTTCTATGGATAGCAGCCATGAAAAAGTTGGCCACCTGGGTTGTTACAGAAGAGTTCTGA
Organism: Phrynocephalus versicolor; assembly: GCA_023846285.1. NCBI lineage: Eukaryota > Metazoa > Chordata > Lepidosauria > Squamata > Agamidae > Phrynocephalus > Phrynocephalus versicolor. The sequence continues at coordinate 11,971,075 of JAHTLZ010000274.1, read as the reverse complement.
TCTGAAAGACAGTATGCAACCAACAATTTGTCTGGATACACTTGTGATTTATAAATTAGGGGGTGAATGAAGTCTCTCCTGAATTCTTTATAAAAAGTACAGTATAAAAGGATATGTGATAAAAATTCAGGTACCCCAGCTCCACAGAGGCAAACACGTTCATGGCGTGGAATTCCATTGAACCTATCCCAAAGTAGGGCTGAGGGAAGATCATTGAATATTGCCAAGATAAATGCTCTACAGACTTGGGGGATTCCTAGTGTGGATAGATATAGGATATAGTCAATTGTGCTGGCTTTTGATGCTGCCATGAATGTAAATTTACCTGGAATGTCACCTATGGTTGTGCCATTTAGGACGGAGAGGACCAGTCTGTAAGCGAATTTGTACAGACAGGCCCCAGCATAGTTTGCATGTGGATCTTTAAAAACCCTCTCTTGATTCAGTGTTTCCGGGTTCTTATTTTCTGTATTGATTATCATCTTGAATTTGCTTACCAGGTAATCATCATCTGGGCCCATGCGAGTGTTTAGAACCTCACCGATCAGAACCAGGGCATCTGGGTGTTCCATAGTAAACTCTCTTATATAATTTTCAAGGGCTAACAAATTCTCCTCTATTTCTGCTTTTCTGGAAGTGGGAGGTAGGTATGCATTTATAATCAATTAGGTCCTCATGCCCCCTGTTGGTATTGCTGCCATGGCCAACTGTCTTGGGAGATTTTGACATAGATTTCATATTTAGAGCAGTAGATATCCCAGTGTGACAGATTGTTCTTCTTGTTGTTGTTGTTGTTGTTCAGTTGTTCAGTCATGTCCGACTCTTCGTGACCCCATGGACCAGAGCTCTCCAGGCCTTCCTATCTTCCACTGCCTCCCGGAGTTTTGTCAAATCCATATTGGTTGCATCAATGACACCGTCGAACCATCTCATTCTCTGTCGTCCTCTTTTCTTTTTTCCTTCAATCTTTCCCAACATCAGGGACTTTTCCAAGGAGTCCTCTCTCCTCATGAGGTGGCCAAAGTACTGGAGCCTCAGCTTCAAAATCTGTCCTTCCAGTGAACATTCAGGGTTGATTTCTTTCAGGATGGATAGGTTTGATCTCCTTACAGTTCAGGGGACTCTCAGGACTCTCCTCCAGCACCACAGCTCAAAAGCATCAATTCTATCAGCCTTCTTTATAGTCCAGCTCTCACTTCCATACATGACTACTGGAAAAACCATAGCTTTGACTATCCTGACCTTAGTTGGCAAAGTGATGTCTCTGCTCTTTAGGATGCTATCTAGGTTTGCCATTGCTTTCCTCCCAAGAAGCAGGTGTCTTTTAATTTCGTTGCTGCAGTCGCCATCTGCAGTGATCAAGGAGCCCAAGAAAATAAACTCTGTCATTGCCTCTGTTTCTTCCCCTTCTATTTGCCAGGAGGTGGCCATGATCTTAGTTTTTTTATGTTGAGCTTCAGCCCATTTTTTCACTCTCCTCTTTCACCCTTATTAAGAGGTTCTTTAATTCCTCCTCACTTTCTGCTATCAGAGTAGTATCATCTGCTCATCTGAGGTTGTTGATATTTCTTCCGGCAATCTTAATTCCGGCTTGTGATTCATCCAGACCTGCCTTTCGCATGATGCACTCTGCATATAAGTTAAATAGGCAAGGTGACAGTATACAGCCTTGTCGTACTCCTTTCCCAATTTTAAACCAGTCAATTGTTCCATATCCAGTTCTGACTGTTGCTGCTTGTCCCACATATAGATTTCTTAGGAGACAGATAAGGTGGTCAGGCACTGCCATTCCTTTAAGGACTTGCCATAGTTTGTTGTGGTCCACACAGTCAAAGGCTTTGACATAGTCGATGAAGCAGAAGTAGATGTTTTTCTGGAACTCTCTGGCTTTCTCCATAATCCAGCACATGTTGGCAATTTGATCTCTAGTTCCTCTGCCCCTTCGAAATCCAGCTTGCACTTCTGGAAGTTCTCTTTCCACATACTGCTGAAGACTGCCTTGTAGAATTTTGAGCATAACCTTGCTAGCGTGTGAAATGAGTGTCATTATGCGATAGTTGGAGCATTCTTTGGTGTTTCCTTTCTTTGGGATTGGGATGTAGACCGATCTTTTCCAGCCCTCTGGCCACTGCTGGGTTTTCCAAATTTGCTGGGATATCGTGTGCAACACCTTTACAGCATCCTCTTAAGATTTTAAAGAGTTCAATTGGAATCCCCTCGCCTTGTTGTTTGCAATGCTTTCTAAGACCCACTTGACTTCACTTTCCAGGATGTCTGGCTCCAGGTCAGCAACTACGCTATCTTGGTTATCAGGGACATCCAGATCTTTCTGATATAATTCTTCTGTATATCCTTGCCATCTCTTCTTGATCTCTTCTGCTTCAGTTAGGTCCCTACCATTTTTGTCCTTTATCATATCCATCTTTGCATGAAATGCCCCTTTTATATCTCCAGTTTTCTTGAATAGATCTCTGGTTTTCCTTTTCTGTTGTTTTCCTCTATTTCTTTGCACTGTTCATTCAAGAAGGCCGCCCTGTCTCTCCTTGCTATTCTTTGGAAGTCTGCATTCAATTTTCTGTATCTTTCCCTTTCTCCCTTGCATTTTGCGTCCCTTCTCTCCTCCGCTATTTGTAGGGCCTCATTGGACAACCACTTTGCTTTCTTGCATTTTCTTTTCTTTGGAATAGTTTTCATTGCAGCCTCCTGTACAAGCCTCCATCCATCGTTCTTCAGGTGTTCTGTGTGACAGATACATCCTTTCAAATATTTAAATATGGCTATCATATCCCCCTTAGCCTTCTTTTTGTAAGGCTAAACATTCCCAACTCCTTAAGCTGCTCCTCGTAACACATTTCTTCCAAACCTTTAACCATCCTGGTCGCCCTCCTCTGGACCCGTTCAAGGTTGTCAGCATCCTTTTTAAATTGAGATGTGCAGAACTGTACACAGTACTCCAGGTGGGGTCTGACCAGAACAGAATAGAGTGGTACTATCACTTCCCTTGATGAAGACTGAGGGTCCTCAAATTAAGGCCTGCGGGTGGGATCTGGCCCGCCAACCATTGCAGAACCCCCCACTTGCCCCCCACTTGAGCCAAAAACTCATTGCGGAACAGCAGCAGCTGCAGCTGACTCAGCCACCAACACAGCTTTCATGGCATGCGGGAGGAAGGGCACTGCCATTTTGTAGTGTCTCGACCAACATTACGGCAGTCATACCCCTCAACTTCCCTGGGTCTCCATCCTTCCGCCCTCCTCATGCGCGGAGCGTATCCTTCCACCATGCTGCACTCTGTTAGGGAAGGGGAGAAGGGCTCTCTAGAAGAAAAAGGGGTGCTCTGGAGACATGCCATGCCGCCACTGCCACTGACCCCCACTACCTCCCACAAGCTATGCCTCCTCCTGACTGGACATGAGCCATGCATTAGGGGGAAAGGGTCAACAGTGTATTAGGGCTCTGCAAGGTTGAACTGCAGAAATCACTGCTACTGAGTGAGCTTGTGTGTGTGTGTGTGTGTGTGTGTGTGTGTGTGTGTGTGTGCGTGCGTGCGTGCGTGCGTGCGTGCGTGCGTGCGTGCGCCTGCTAGTGAGTGAACTTGTGTGTGAGTGCTGAGCACCATATTTATTGGTATTTTACTAAATATCAATTTTCAATTCCTAGGTCCAGGAAATCATTATTTAAAAAAATTGACTCCAAGTGCAGGGTATTCCAAGAAAAGTGGACTAGCAATTACTTTTTCGTGGAGTACAAAGAAAGAGCTGCTTGTCTGATATGCCAGAATTCGGTGTCTGTGTTCAAGGAATACAATTTGCACAAACACTACGAAACTCACCATGAAGATAAATACGATTCTTTGGTTAGACAAGTGGGAAAAGATAAAATATTAAAACTGAAAAATGGATTGATACCTCAGCAAAATACTTTTATGAAAGTATGAAATTTACATTTCCTCTAATTTTAAGCCACATTGTGTGTGGGGGGGGGGGTACCTTGCTCCATGTGTTCATGGGGGGTGAGGTTTCGTCAATGCCAGCTGCTGCTGTGTGGTGCCAATGATGCTCTGCCGATGTGTATGAATTAAAGGGAATGTTGGTCAGTCCCCTCAAGCTACAAATTGCATTCTAAGTGATTTGACATTTTTGTTCACAGCATCTGTCACCTCATTGCACAAGCAGATATGGTGTTGCATTGATGGTAATCACCTCATGTGCAGTGGCTGCAGTTAGCAAGTGTCATGGTACTGCACTGTGGTAGCACTTTTCATCTTTCCTATGTTCGGTTGGATCCTCACCATTGTCTTCTTGCTGATGACAGTTCAGCACAACTTTTATTTTCTTAAGTGTAGTAAGAAGTGTGTTGTAATTAAAGAGGAATTGAATAATAAATACATTGATTTACCTGTTAGGCTTATAATTTATGTTTAATTTTTCTCTCCAGACTGTGAACCAGAAGAAGTGAGTGACTGGTCTATGGATGAAAAATGTTCATTTTGTAACGTACATAAAGAAACTGTTAGTGTAAGTATATAAACTGTAAACTGCTGTTTTCTGAGATTCCCCCAAAGTCTGTTTAAATTCAATTTGAGGCACAGTACAAAATAATTAAATGCAGTTTTATAGTGGGAATCGTTCTTGGTTATTACGTCAGTTTGAATGCCTGTCCCTCATTACTCCTTATTTAGTTGTCTATATTTTCTTATATATTTTTAGGATCATAAAACAGTTATTGGTTCTTTGCAGTCAACACCTACAGAGGAATTGTCATCTCAGGCCCAGTCTAACACTGATAAAATTGAGTGCCAAGCAGAGACTTATCTAAACGCACTCTTGCGCAAGAAAGGTAATATATAATTTTTATGAAATTATGTAATTGTTGGCAGCATTAAGATGGTGCTTTCTCTTGATTTGCCACATACAGTAAACCCCCCACACCGATCGTGGGGGTTAGGGACCCACCCCACCCACGATACACGAAAATCCGAGATATGCGGAAGCAGGGGGGCGGGGGCGATTACGCGGCAGCGGCGGCAGGGGGATCGTACCTCCGCCCGCGTGGCCCCGAGGCTTCTCGGGGGTGTGTGGGAGAGCCACGCGGAGCAACCGGATCACCCGCCGCCACCCGCCCGTGCGGCCCTGAGGCTCCTCGGGGGTGCGTGGGAGAGCCACGCGGAGCAACCGGATCACCCGCCGCCACCCGCCCGCGTGGCCCTGAGGCTCCTCGGGGGTGCGTGGGAGAGCCACGCGGAGCAACCGGATCACCCGCCGCCACCCGCCCGCGCAGTCCTGAGGCTCCTCGGGGGTGTGTGGGAAGGCCGCACGGAGCAACTGGATCGCCTGCCACCCACCTGCGCGGCCCCGAGGTTTCTCGGGGGTGCATGGGAGGGCTGCACGGAGCGACTGGATAGCTCACCGCCGCCCGCCCACGCACCCCGGAGGCTTCTCAGGGGTGTGGGGGGTGGCGTGGAGCAACCCCGCCCCCCCCCCACGGTGCAGGTACTGTGGTCCCGCGATGTAGTGGGACCGCAATACCTGAACCGCGAAATGGCGAGGGGTCACTGTACAAGCATGCTTGTCTTTCTAGTATACATTTATGTGAGTTTCTATCTACATTTCTCTGTTCTCATGCTCTTTTTATCAGTCTTTCTAGCTGTAGATGCACTTCCCTAAATAACGTCAAAATGAAAATAGTTCTTATAGACATGGACAAAAAAGATAGGTAGTTTAGGGTGGCCATACTCAAGAGTACGAACACAGAGCACTATGCTTCTGTCTGTAAAATTCCCCTCTGTACAAGAAGTTAGTGGTGTTCAGACACAGGTCTAGGACCAGGCATATCTGGTCTGGGTTGAGGCTGCTTCTGTTAGTGAGGGTTCTGTCTTCTCTTAGCCTCTTCTTTACTTCATGTACAGAAGGGACCTTACAGACAGAAGTATGATAGTGCCATGGGTTCCCCAGTGTCACCCATTGTTCCCAACTTATACATGTTAGAAGTGAAGAAAAAGGCACTCAACACCTTCCAAGGGACAACACCAACCCACTAGTTCAGGTATGTGGATGACACCTAGGTAAAAATCAATACCCATGAAGTACAGGGCTTTACAGAGCACATAAATGCAGTGGACCCAAATATCAAGTTCACCAGGGAGAACACAAAGACATCCAGCTGGTTTTCCTTGACTATGCAGTTACCATAGGACTTGACTATAGCCTGGGAATAAAAATGTACAGGAAATCTAACATCAGGATTCTAAACCATAGAGCAGAGAGCATTCTCACCTTCACAGAATCCAAGATGAAGGAAGAGAAGCATCTGAAGATAGCACTTAAGGTCTGTGGATATCCAAATTGGGCCTTTGAGACAGTGTCCCATCCCAGGAGTACAGTGGATCAGTCTGAGACCCAAAGACAATGGAGGAACCTGGTTGTTCCTTACATCGCTGCAGTGTCTGAAAAACTTAAAAGATTTTTGGCAAACTCCGTATCCCATTTACTTAGAAACCCACAAACATTCTAAGGCAGAGACCTGTCCACCCAAAACTGCAATTGCAAATGATCCAGAATCGTGTGGTGTGGCTAGTAAGTGGTGGGGCCGCCAGAGACAATATCACACTGATTCTTTACCAGCTACATTGGTTATGAGATGCTGCCAGAACCGAATTCAAAGTGCTTGTCTTAACATATACAGTAGATGTCAAAAGTTGACACGTCCCTGTTAAAATGTCAAGTGTCTGTGATGTAAATAAATGAGACAAAGATAAATCATAATCAGAACTTTTTCAACCTTTAACGATGTCCCAGCATTCCTCCCCTGGGCGAGTTTCTCTGCACTTCTCCCCTGATTGCTCTCTGCTATAAATCTTCCTCAGAAATCTTACTGCAGAGGCCTGGAAGATGCTAACCTCTGTGGGTTGTTTTAAAAGACTTCAAGCCTTTTTAATGCTCTGATGTTCTATATAACTTACCAACACAGACTCCAAGCACCTTTTAGAATTAAATTCATTTGTTAAAAGCTAATGAGGATTCCACATAATATTTGCTTCTATCTGGAAAATAACAAAGCTTAATATTTACTACTCTATCACTTCAAAAAGACTACAAGGCCAAAGGCCTTCTAATACTTTCTAGTCTGTATCTTGTTGCTGCTATTGTCTGTATTCAGGCAAAGAATTGAAGCTGCGCCTCTCTCTCTAGGTTCTGCTCACAATTTATTGCCCTGGGAAAAAACAGTCACATATGATATATTGTCCTGGGGTCTTCACTGAATTCTTGTTGACACATTCCATTGATAACCGTAGAACTACAGGAGAAAACTGTCTCTTAATATTCATGTTTATGTTATGGCTTAGCTCTGGGGTCCTTAAATATGGCCTGTGGGCCAAATCAGGTGTGCTAGGGTCCAGAATCCGGCCCACCGACCATTGCAGACCCCCAGACTTGGATGAATGGATAGGGAGATGAACGAGAGTGCTCTGTAGGTCAAGGTCAGCACCTTGAATTGTGCCCAATAGCTGATTGGCAGCCAGTGGAGCTGCTTTAATAAAGGTGTGATATGATCTCTGTATCCTGCCCCAGTCAGCAGTCTGGCTGCTGCATTTTGGACCTGTTGAGGTTTCCTAAGGCTTTTCATCAGTAGACCCACAAAGAGCACATTACAGTAGTCTAACCAGGACAGAGCTGGTTTCTCAAGCAATGGGCATAACTTGTGTATTAGCCTTAATTGTGCAAATGCGCTCTTGGCCACATCTGTGACCTGAGCATCCAAGCTCAAGGATGAGTCCAAGAGTACCCCCAAGCTGCGTACCTGTTTTTTCAATTGGAGGGTGACCCCATCCAGTACAGGTTGCATCTCTATCCTTTGTTCTCCCTTTTGACTGACCAGAAGCACCTCTGTCTGGGTTTAGTTTCATTTTGTTCGTCCTCATCCAGTTCATTACTGCAGCTAAACACTCATGTAAAGTTGAGATAGTAGCTCCCTTAGAATCCAGAGAGGTAGAGCTGGATATCATAGCATACTGGGGGCACAACCCCAAAACACCTGATAATCTCCCCCAGTGGTTTCATCTTGGTGTTACAATAAACCTCTCTTATTTTAAAAACAATCAACCTTGTGAGACTCTAATGATTTTAGTAACAGAAGAAATGTTTAAAGATAGCAAAATTGACCTTAATGGGTTACAGTAATAGATGGTAAACTGCTTTAAATTAATCATCTATTAACTCGGTCTGGATATAATAACCATAAGAAAATTTAGAAGTACAGTCTGGTATGAGCTCTCCCCTCACAAACATTATCACTTTATAAAACCACCATACACACATCTCTAACCAGATCTCAAACTCTGAACTCATCTAACCCAGCTGTGATTTAATTTACAATCATCCAAATAGATAGCAATCAATCAGTGCCATCTTAAAAACCTAATACCAATTAACCTCCGTGCCTAGCACCATACCAACATCACCCCTCATTACGAGAACATAAAATAGTTTGTAATATAATATATTGTATGTAACATAATATATTGAACAGAACCTATTTCCACATGCAACTTTGCAAGTTCCAGGGAATCCTCATGACTCACAGAGTTCAGCAGAGGAGCACTTGTCTAACTGTTTGAAAAAGGGACATAGGAACAGCATGGAAGTGAGGGCTGCTCTACCTCCTGCTTGTTGGAGGGCTCTCAGTCTCATGATTCAGCTGGGCAGGCAGGGGTTCCCACCAAACTGGAAATGAAGTACATCAATTTTAAAATCCCATCCTTATTTGAATCTTTCTACAAGTTAGTGCAATCTGTACTTCTATGAAACTGATGTTTGTTTTGCTATTTTTCCCCATAGATCTTCCTCAGAACTGTGATCCTAACATTCCCTTAGTTGCTCAGGAATTAATGAAAAAGATGATCCGTCAGTTCGCAATTGAATATATTTCAAAAAGTAGTAAAATGCAAGAAAATAGAAATGGTTCATCAAATGAAATGAGTCAGATACACAAAAATATCCAGATGAACCAAACAGAAAATTCACTTCAGGAAGAACAGGATAGCCCTCTAGACCTCACTGTGAATCGGATAAAAGTACAAGATACTCAGCAAGGTAAATCTTTTCCATTTCACCGCAGAATTTGAAAAGAAGTACATAACTTATATGTCATATTACCAATGATTGGCATAAGAAATGTTCATTGAATACATATGTTAACCTGGTAGATGAAGGGAATGAGAGTTAAGCTGCCGCAATCTTCCTTAACTTGGTGCCTTCCAGCTATTTTGACTACAATTCCCAGCATATTTCATGACAATTGCTTTGTGTTTGAGTGAGAAGTGATTAACTGGTGAAAAAAAAAAGGAATCAGCTGTTAGGATTTCCTCTGCTTGGTGTCACTTTTTGAATGGTAATTTAGCACATATTTGAATGGTAATTTAGCACAAGAGAGCATCATGGAGACCATCATGACTTGCTGCCATTGGTGTTGTCACCATTTAGGATGCTCTTTGTAATGTAAAGCTTGGCACCCTTTTTTCTGCTAGCAAAATAGACATGATATTGTGCAGCAATATCGGGCCATTTCCTGACATTTTGAATTGTAGATACAGAAGCACAGTATCCTACATAAACTATTCTATAAACTACATAGCTACATAAACATAAACTATTCTAAACTATTCTCTCTCTCTCTCTCTCTCTCTCTCTCTCTCTCTCTCTGTGTGTGTGTGTGTGTGTGTGTGTGTGTGTGTGTGTTGTGTCATTACAGTGGTGACCGACTCTTCATGACCCCATGTCATGGAGTTTTCTCGGCAGGAATACTGGAGTGGCTTGCCAGTTCCTACTCCAGGCGCCTACAGCACCTGGTATGTCCTGGTGGTCTCCCATCCAAGTACTAACGAGGCCTGACTCGGCTTAGCTTCCAAAATCAGGCAAGATTGGATGTGTTTAGGGTAAACTTCATAACCTTTCACCCAAAAGCTGAAAGGAGGAGGGTGGCAGGGAGGCAAAGCTACTGGGCTTTGCAACTAGCCACCCACTTTTGCTTCCCACCAAACCAGCTTCCCTTTGCCCACTGCAGCAATCAATAGGTGAAGGGTGGCCAGTTTGGTGGCAAACAAAGACAACTGGCTGAAGCAGACCAGGTGGCAGAAGTGAAGCTGCTGCCTGCCGCTTGCCATGACTGTGGCAAGGAGGGGCATTGGTTTCTCTCCTGCTGCCCAGTCTTCAGCCAGCTGGCTGAAGCGAGACCAGGTGGCAGGAGAGAAGCCGCTAGCTGCCGCTTGCCACCACTGCCCGCTTGTGGCGAGGGGGGCAGCAGCTTCCGCAACACAGGGAGGGGACCAGCAGGTGAAGGGTGACTTCACCTCTCACCCGCTTGTCCTCTTGCTGCATTGGGGCAGCCAGGATTGGGGACCAGGCTTTCAAATTTCCCTCTCCTTGTGCCATGCAAGGAGGGGGCTGTGGATGCAGGAAGTTCAAAAGTCTGGACTTCAATCGCAAAAGGGCACCATAAGCAAAGAAGTAAAGCCTTTTGGGGATTGAAGTCCAGGCTTTCGAAAGACCCACATCAACAGCCCCCTCACATGGTGGCTTCCCCGACCCATGTGTGTGTGTGTGTGAGCAGGTGAGGGCTGCTGGCTCCTGTCTGCCTCGACGCAGGAAGGGGGTGAGCAGTCACCCACTGACCCTGTCTGAATCTGGGAAGCACGGATCTGATCTTCATTGCAAAAAGGCTTTCGACTCCTTTGCTAGGGGTGCCTTCTTGCAATCAAAGTCCCCCTCCCTTGGGTTGCCCAGTACCACAGGAGCACCCTGCAGAAGGTGGGTTTGGGTGCCCCTGTGGTAATAGATTATTGCTGCTAGCAATCTGCACCTCCAGCGCGACACAAGACAGACCCTCCAGGTGATTCTGGCAGCTTTCACTGTGCTTGCAAAGGCTATGGAGCTGTCAAAATCCCCTGGCTGCCAGTGCACCTCCAAAGGAGTGGGTGGCCAGGGTCCGTGTCTTTGGATCCCCACTGCCTATCTGCTTTCTGGCCACATGCCGAAGGAGAAAGCACCCCGTAACTCAAGAGGGGGGAAAAGCTAAATTTTTGTATCTAAAAATTTCCCCATACAGGCCAGTTTCCCTTCGTATTTCAAATTTTTCGTTTTTCAAGGCATTCGTAATTCAAGGCATCACTGTATAATGGTACACAGGATGGACTGATGCTTGAATACAGCAGGAGGCAGGATGGTGGCTTATCAACTGAGGTTAAATCCTGGAAATATATATATGTTTTATGGTTGCATGTTTCGCGCCATTGTTTTGGATGAGTTTTTATGATTCTTCTACAGACAAGTGTGTAATCTTTGGATAGTATTGGTTTCACACATTTCCTTAAGGAGGCCTTTAACTTAAAGAGGTGAACTCAGTGGAAATGGGTACCAGTTTTGAGTAGAACTGCAGCGATGAACGGTCCTGCAATAGTCTGATCATAGTGATCCAGGCATCAATAACATTAAGACTGGCTTGTTATAGTGCATTTTATTTGATCTGTCTAGACTCAAAGGTAATATGAAGGTTGCTTAGGTAGTACAGTAATACCTTGGTTTACGAGCATAATTTGTTCCAGAAATATGCATGTAAACCAAAACACTCTTAAATCAAATTTCACCATATGAAATAATGGAACCTCAGATGATTTGTTCTGGGGCCCCATAAACCACATCATGTACACACTAAATGCCAAAATTCACAAAAGAAGTTGGTTAGAAGTCCATGTCCACACAGTGGTTTAGATACCTGGCTCCGGAATCTGCTCTGCATGGGACAACTGGATTTTGCTCTGTGCTTTTAATGTGACAATAATAAAATGCAATTTGTAGCCCTTTACACACTGGACTAGCAGCCCCATGACTAGAAATGATTTGAAAAATAAGAAAGGATGTTGAAAACAAATTAAATAAAAATAAAACAAACCCCTAGCCTGCACTCACCATTGAAAATATCCATGGAAACATTCGTGGCTGGTACAAGGGAGACTTCCGTTCCTCTTTCCTCCCCCTGCTTTGGAGACTACATGAGACAGAATATTCCAGACAGTCACCTGCAATCTAGCAGGGAGAGAGGGAGCCACCAATGCAAAATTGATCATAAATGTTTACTCATCCTGCAAAACACTCATAGACCAAGGTACACGTAAACCAAGGTTTTACTAGATTTCCTGTTATATACAGTGGTACATTGTAAGATGAATGCCTTGTAAGATGAAAAACTTGTAAAATCAAACCCAATTCTGGGACTGAAGGCTCCTCCTGGCAGCCCAGCACCCAGGTAATCTTGACAGCTAGGGGCTGTGAGGAGGAGCTTTCTAGGGGGAGGGGGAGGCAAATGAGGCAGAGATTGGTGTGATCTCCGCCTCTGTCGCCTCGCCCCTGTCATCCTCATCCTCCTCCTGGCTGGTGGGATGTCTTTGTGATTAGAGATGGCCACGAAATGAAAAAAAAAAATCATTCCATTATCCATTATTCATTCCGTTACCTAGAGGAACAAATAACACTGCCCAGAGTAATTTAGGAACAAACAGAACAGAACCAGAACAAATTAGTTTTATTAGATTCGGTTCGTTCCTCCCTTGGATGTGCCAAGTCCACAGAATATGATGGGCACATCTGTCTTACTCAATGTGGCTGCCAAAAAGAGGAAAATTTGGAACTTTTTCAGTGGCAGAGCGGCCATCAAGATTGCTGTTGGGATAATGCAACAACCCATGAAGATGATGGCTTTGGCAAGGTGGAAGCAATCTGTGAAGATGGGGGCTTGGCAGGAAAAGCGATGACAGCCTGGCTGTGAGAGCCCGGAGCTCTATCGAAATGAGGGAGGACTGTGAGAGACCGTAGCTCTTTTGAAACTGACCTCTGCTGCGGGGAGGTGACAGCCAGCTCAGCTGTCACTTCCCGCTGCGGAGATCGGTCCAGAGAGGGCCGCGGTCTTGCCGCCGCAAGAGGAGACAAGGCCGCAGCTATCTCAATCTCTGATCTCCATAGCGAGGGGATGACAGCCAGCTCAGCTGTCATCCCCCGCGGTGGAGGGCAGTCGGGAGAGGACCGCAGTTGGTCTCCGCAAGCGGAGCCGAGGCCACAGCTTTCTCCCAAGGGATCGCTGGAGAAGGGTCTTTGATCCGGCCTCCATGTGCAGAAGCCGGATCGCAGTCACCTCTCACCGCCCTCCACCACGTCAGGCACCACGGCGGAGATCACTGGAGAGGTCGGCTGTGATCCGGCTTCCGCGTGTGGAGGCCAGATCGCAGCCTCCTCCCAACCACCCTCCACTTTCCCCGCGCCGGATGACAGCACCAGGCACTGTCCTCCGGTGCGGGGAAGGTGAGACTCCCGTTCGCACCTCTGCATGCAGAGGGGCTGAATAGGGGTCCCAAAGGGATCTTCCCCGTGCCTGTCATGACAGCGCCCGTCGCTGTCATGACCGGTGCGGGGAAGGCGAGACTCCAATTCAGCCCCTCTGCATGCAGAGGCAGAATGGAGTCTCTTTAAAGGGATCTTCCCCATGGGGAATGATAGCGTGCCTGGCGCTCTCATCCACGGGGAAGAAGAACCCCAAAACACAAAAAACGGAACAAATTTTTTTAAAAAAATTGTGTCCAAAGAACAGTAAACGAACGATAAACACCATTTTTCCGTTTCGTGCCCATCTCTTTTTGTGATGCCCGACAGCTGCCCACAAAGAGATCCAAGCAGCCAGGAAGAGAACGAGGAGGAGGAGGATGGGGCAAGGTGATGGGCAGCCACTCCTGCTTTGCCCAGGTCTCCACACTGACTCGAGCAAAGTGGGAATGGCTGTCCCGTCACCTTGCCTCCTCCTCCTCCTCTTTGCGATCAGCCGCTGGGCATCACAAAAACATCCGAGCAGCTAGGAGGAGGAGGAGAAGGAGGAATCGAGGCAATGGGGCAGTCATCCTCCTTGTGTGTGTGTGTGTGTGTGTGTGTGTGTGTGTGTGTGTCTATGTCTATCTATCTATATTTCTACACTAAATTACATAGAACAAATATATACTTTCATACTTCGTTTCCTTACTAATTTATCCCTATTCTATCTAAGTTTACTTACATCTATTTTTAATACAAAGCATATAGCTTATCTAATCTCAACAATCTATTCAATCTTGCTATTTAGCTCTTCAATACTAAGCTATTATTAAGGATAGATTTGGCTAACTGTATATATTCTATCCACAGTATATTTACCCATTCTTCCAAAAAGTGCCTAATTTCAGTAATCATCTCTAATTCAAGTTAATATTTAACCATTCTTCAAAAAAGTGCCTAATTTCAGCAATCATCTCTAATTCAAGTTAATTCTTTATGGGCTAAGAGAGCAACCTCCTGGTCTATATATTTCATTTTATGCATATAAATTCTTGTCTATACCTAACTTTTAACAATCTAACAGATTAACATTTACTGTATTTATATATCAGGTTTGTGTTCACATTTCCATTTTCCGTTTCTCATATCATACCAATTAACCAGTAGCCTTCGACAATCACAATACAAAAAGCATTTTAATGTAATAAATTCACTAAGCCAGAAGTTCTTTTTTTTTTCAATTTTCTCTTTTCCTGCCAAGCCCCCCATCCTCACAGATTGCTTCCACCTTGCCAAGGCCATCATCTTCATGAGTTGTTGCATTATCCCAATAGCAATCTTGATGGCCGCTCTGCCACTGAAAAAGTCCCAAATTTTCCTCTTTTTGGCAGCCACATTGAGTAAGACAGATGTGCCCATCATATTCCATGGACTTGGCCCATCCAAGGGCCCAGCCTGTACCATTCCCGTCACATCTGTGTTCATATTAAGATCCACCCTCCGTTCTGGTTCAATCTCTTGACTCAGTAGATAGGTTTGTCATATCCTGTAAATTTAGCATATCCAAAGATCCATCCTGGATCAATCGATGTGTTTGTCTGTAGACTAAGATCAGCTGTTTGTTTTAGCTCAATCCTCATCAGAGCTAATTTCAGTTTTTTCTAGAGACCCAGTGTTATCTACCACTCCATCTTGAGGTCTGTCTTGCAGAGTTGCTGTTGTAGTAATCTGCAAACTGCATTCTGATCTCTGTTTTGCCTCTGTGTCTTTATCAGAATTAAAGATCTCTGTATCTTCAGATGTTGAGCGAGTGTAGATATCTATATTTTTTTGCAAACCACATAGAATTATCTTCTTCTGAGATATTTTCCCACTCCATTGTGTTTTATAGCGCACAAAAGGGGTTAATATTCTTTCTAATAGTTTCTGCCACTTAGTTTCGAAATAAGAGATATATGGAGGAGAGTAACTAGACTAGATTGAAGCCAAAGCAGCAAGGAACAGCCTTCAGGCTTTGTTTTCAAAACATGCTATTATTCCAAGGTCAGATGATTTTTTTTTTTGAAGAAACAGCTTTCCCAACGCTGCTCTTACAGTTGTGTCTTTAAATTGAACATATAGAAAGAACAGAGGCATAAGGTATTTTCCTTTAAGTTTTGTCTTTAAATCCACCACATATAAAGAGCAGCAAAGGCATAATATATTTTTCCACAAGAAGGCAATAATAGGCAGCAAGGCAAGTTCATGAAATGATGTGAAAATCACTTCTGTGCTTATCTTTCAAAAACATTCACTCCTTCTTTGCTAAAAGCTGCTTCCTCAAAGAAAGGGGGTTTAGTGCCTGTTTGAAGGAAAGATTTCCAAATATCAAGGAGAAGCTTTGCATAGAGAGAGATAAAAGCATTCTATTCACAACACGCCAAGTATTTACAAGCTTTAATGTCCAGCACCAACAGCTCCACCATTGCCATAGCAAAAGTCTTCCTCAGGTGGGAGATGAAGCATTTCCCTGCTTCCACAAAGTTTGCCACCCCTCCCTTCATAGTCTGCAGTTGCTACCTCTTCTTCATTTCCCTTCCAAGGAAATTTTACCCTTATTTGGGAAATGTTACCCTTATCCCAAGAGCAGCATGGCTGGAAAGAAAATTGCAGCTACGAATGAGCAGAGAAAATGCTGTACAAGTTCTCCACACCGAAATGGCTTTGCGCGAAGACCCAGACAAATGGCGACTATGACTGAGCAGACAAACCGCTGCCCCCTATCTTCGGTGTGGATGCTCGGGCAAAGGGGGGCAGCTGTTTGTCTTCTTGTTTGTAGTTGCAGTTCACTCTCCAGCCATGCAGCTCTTGGGATGCTCAGAGCAGCATGACTGGAGAGTAAACTGGCTACAAAAGATCTGATAAGCTGCCGAACTGGCTCAGAGACCTGGGTGAAGGGTGGTCGATCTCCACCTCTGTTGCCTCGCACCCTCCTCCTTTTCCTCCTAACTGCTTCAATCTTTTTTGGTGGGTGACAGGCGAGGAGCGACTCAAGCACTCAAACCCATACTGTGGGTTTGGGGCTGCCTGAATCGGGGATCAGGCATTTGAAAGCCTGGTTCCCAATGCAGGCTGCTCAAGTGTAGGAAGGGGAAGAGCAGGTAAGTCACCCCTCACCTGCTCTTCCCCCACTCGGTTGGGGCAGCCAGCAAAAGAGGGGAAGCTTTCCCCCTGTCCCAACCCACCAAAGAAGGGAGAAAGCTTCCCACTTTCCTAGGTTGTGGGCAAACCACCTGAATCAACAGTAGCCAAAGGCTGCTCCCCGCAGCCCCCGACAGACAGGTGATTTTGACAGCTCGGATCTGCCGGTTGGTTGTGGGGGTTGGGAGAGCCTTCCCATGAAAACCAATGCAATCCGTTCCCTATTTTTGACTTTTCTGATCTCCAGAACAGATTAATTGGTTTTCAATCCATTCCTATGGAAAACTGGATTTTGCAAGACACAGGAAGTTGGCCTGATCCAGCATGACTATTCTTATGGTCACATGATCACAACTGAACCAATGTTTTTTTTTCTCGCTGCGGGATTGTGGGTGGTTGTCTCCCATGCTCTGTCATTGTTTGGCAGAAATCAGTAATTTTTCAGAACATTGGAAGGTGCCCACAACCTGCATTAGTGTATTTTTTTTTTGTCACTTCAGAGCACCTATGGACAGTCCTTTGCTTTTCCATGTAAGAGTAAGCTTAGGAATGTTCTGCTTCATTCTAGGTCAGGCTGCCCACAGATATAGGCCCTTTACTTTCCTGCTTTATTGCCAGTTTCATTAAATCCAATATATAATTGTTTTATTTTTCTTTATATTTTGTATTTTCTTTAATATTTTGTATTGTATTACAGTATCATAATTATTTTATATGGATATTTTGGGTTGTAGAACAGATAATCTGAATTTCCATTATTATGGGGAAATTCGCTTTGATACACAAGTACTTTGGATTACAAGCATGTTCCTGGAATGAATTATGCTTGCAAACCAAGGTTTTACTGTATATGAAATATTGACATCTATTTGTGGGTGTCATAATAGTTGCATCTAAAGCTAACAAGATAACACTTATTTTTTTCATTATTTTTTATTTTGAAAATCAATGTGCCTTAATTACAATGGTCTAGTGATTCAAAACTTCCACTTGACATTTTATATGTCAGAGGGACCTTTCCAGTACAGGCAATATTATTAAATGAATTTTGATTTCACAGAAGAGAGCCATTTCCCAAATAATTGTTACATTCTCTGGTGTTATAATAGGGGATGGTGTGCTAGATCTCTCTACAAAAAAAGCAAACTTGGAACAGTCAACATATGATGGATCATGTTCTGAAAATTCAGTGTCTGGGTAAGCAAGATCAGCATTACTTTGATTTATTTGATAATAATGATAAATGAAAATAAAGTTTAAACTTGAAGCCTTATTTTGCTATTGATATGTGTAAAATATGTCACCAGTTCTCGCTTTTTTCAAAGAATTTCATTCATAAATGTGTGTGCGTGTGTAACTCATATGTTTCATTTTGTGTTTTTTACTTTTTTCTGTTAAAGAAAAGTTATCAGAACAATCACCAAACTTAGTTCATGTTATAAAAAGTGAACTGAACCCTTAGTTACACAATACAACCAAGAACCAAGCAATAGATTAATTTTCTGTGACATAGAAAATTTTCAATTTTAAAAAACTTTAAACATGAAGGAGAGAGCTCTTGATTACCATTCTTGCATTTTGATTATACCTTGGAGATGTGCTACAAGATTGCCAAGTCACCCATTTGTGAATAGATGTTTAATGTGCTCATGTATAATAGTTGCTAAAATAATAAATATTACAATTATATCATTTGTGCTATTTGCAGGCATAATTTAAGAGCAACTAACAGTCTACAGCATATTATTTTAGTTAAAACTGTTCTTACATATAATCAGATTTTTTTGGTGTGTGTATGTATGAGTATGGAAAGTCCGATTATTTTAATAGATCAGATTATTAGATTATTAATAAATAGTACCTAAGGCCTTGTTTGCATAAAAAAATAGTTGGATGACCAAGTTGTTTTATGTTAGAGTTACAATAAAGTTTCTATGAGGGGGTTGACTCTTTTATTACTTGTTTAGCGGTAACGTCACGTTTCTACTAACAAAACTCCTTTAGGGCTGGGGCAGTCGGTGGATGTAAATTATGTAAAGAAAAGTTTTAAATGCAAGCATCTGTCAAAGGGGAATTGCAAGCAGATAAGAAAGTTATGAAATACTGAACCAGGATTTAAAGTTCTTGGAAGGGCTGCTGTAGAAGCTTGGGTATCATTTTGACACATGGTCCTACCAGAACTGTAACTTTTGCTATGCTAATTATAGCTACTGCAACTCAAAGACCTAAAACTGTCAGAAGCAGTGATGTTACCTAAGCAAGGAGTATAATAAAGGAGTGGACCCTTCCCTTCCATAGCTGTGTGAGAGTCTCATACATCAGTTCACCATCGTTTCATTCCATCCATCCAGGAGACTCCACAGATTCAGAGAGGACTATGTGGAAAGAAGTGCTGAGTTTGCAGATGGTTTGCTCTCAAAAGCATTGAAAGACATTCAGTCTGGAGCACTGGATATTAAGAAAGCAGGCATACTTTATGGCATACCTCAAAAAACTTTACTTCTCCACTTAGAAGCCTTACCAGCAGGAAAGCCTGCACCTTTTAAAGACAAAACTCAAGATTTCAATGACAGTTATTTTTACAAAGATAGTAAAGAAACATGTGCAGTGCTGCAAAAAGTAGCCTTGTGGGCAAAAGCTCAAGCAGAGCGCACAGAAAAAAATAAACTCAGTCTACTTGAAACCTCAGAATTAAGATTCCCAACAGCTTCCAGTTACCTCCACCAGTTAACTCTACAAAGAATGGTTACTCAGTTTAAGGGAAAAAATGAAAATGTACAATATGAAGTGTCAGCTCCAACTGTGCAATTAAAAATTCCTCAGTTAAGAATTAGTGCTTTTCCCAAACAGCCTGATAATGCTGGACTTCTGGATGTTATGTACCATGTTTCCAAAACCTCAACCATCTTAGAAGGATCAGCTCTTCAAAAACTGAAAAGCATACTCCCTAAACAGAAGAAAACAGAATGTTCTGCATCTGTAACTCAGTCAAGTGTTGACTCGTACTTTCTGCATGGGGACCTCTCTCCTTTGTGTCTTAATACTAAAAATGGAATTATTGATGGAACCTCTGAATCCACAGAAGATGGCTTGGATCGCAAAGATAATAAACAACCAAGGAAAAAACGTGGTCGCTATCGGCAGTATGATCATGAAATAATGGAGGAAGCTATTGCAATGGTAATGAGTGGGAAAATGAGTGTTTCTAAAGCACAAGGAATATATGGGGTACCTCACAGCACTTTAGAATACAAAGTTAAAGAAAGATCTGGAACACTGAAGACTCCTCCGAAGAAGAAGCTCCGATTACCAGACACTGGGTTGTTTAATATAACAGATTCAGGGACTGGCACCTGCAAAAATAGCAGCAAGCCAATGTAGTTTGAATTGCTAGAAGCGTGTGTGTGTGAGGGGGGGGGAGCACATGAGTGTGTGTGCATGTATGCATGTGCATGTGTGCGTGCACATGTGCACATATGTGTGCTCACATGTGTGTGCACTGCACATATGTGTGCACTTGTGTGTAAACATATACATATGAAAACGTGGACAACATAACATTTTACAGTCCAGAAACCACATACATGCCTTTTTGAAGAATAATTTTATTCAGGGTTTTCACTGTGGACAAAATGATAGAATTGATCACAGTTATGATAATTTGTATTTAATATTCTTGTACAAATAAGTTTAAAAGGTTGAGGTTTTATTTAGTAGTCATTAGTATAAAATATTTCAAATAACTGTGTCATATGAAGCATAAATTTTTACTGCTAAAAAGTGACCCTAACATTCAGTAAATCAACTTATTAAAGGAATACATGATTAATACTTTGATGACATGTATGCTTCAGAATATTTTCAAGTAGTTGGAAGTAGCTGAAAATATACAAATGAAGGGGAAATTTAAAGAGGACATTAATTTTTCAAAACAGAAACAAGCATGAAGTATTGGTTGACTACAGAATTTTCTGTGGAGGGGAAAGTACATCAAAACAACATCTGATACAGATTTTTTAAAATGAATTTTGAGTGTGTGTGTGTTAGTTATAAAACTGGGTTCTTATTTTATTGTTGGTTTAGCAAGAAATTGGTGTTTGCAAAATATATACTTGTGAAAACTGACAAATTTAGTATAGCTATAACTATTAAATGAGATGGAATACTAAAGGCATTAAAAACTCTTTTCCTTTAGTGTGGAAAATAAGCTAACATGTAAGGGTTAAAGATGAAAATTGAAATGCGGAATAGAGCATGTTCATAATGTGCACAGAATGAGCTTGAGAATGGTTATTTTGATTTGTGTGCTGGTTATTGCTATTATGACTACTTACATTTATTTGAGGATTGTGTAACACTCCTACCGAAAAACCTCACTTTAACAGTAATGTATTTGCTGCTGTGACATTTCAAAAAAATTTCAGTTTATCAGGATGAACTTCAGGTTTTCATTTTGGTGGGCCGATACATCTTCACTTTGCTAATAACCAAATTTACAGTTCAGGGTCTTGATAGAATTACAGATACAAAACAGTTTATCTTCTTTGAACTTTCAGTACTAGAAATCTTTTGTATATTTACTATTTGGAAGCCGAGCAATTCATTTTAGATATATAACTTTTCATAGAGTTTCAGGGGACTAATTAACTTTAGATTACTGTTTCTATATGATGTTCAACAAACTTGTATTAGGAGTGATAGTTTCCTCTGGAGACTATCCCATAAGGTTCCTGTGTTACTGTTGCTCTGCACTCTTTCTTGCAGTAATGTGCAACAAGTGCAGCAGGACAATCAGGAAGGTGAGAGGTCTCTGTGCACGTCACATATTTCTCTGCAGCTCCAGTATATCCTCCCATTATTAAGCTGGTGACAGGGAGTCTAGGTAAGAATATCAGGGAGAGGAGCACACAAGCTTTAGTCAGTCATTATGTATTCATGTATACTCATCACACATAAAGAGGATTTTAACTGTTTCCTCTGCCCCCATTGTTGTCTCCCACCTTTCCCATATAGTGTTCTGAAGAGAACACTATATGGGAAAGGTAGGGTATTGATATTACAGTATAGAAAGGCAGCAAGCGGTGATGAAGAGGATGAATCTATGGTACTCCCCTCTATGTTTAGGGAATAATCTCCAAGAAGTAATGCCTCAACAAATGTGATATCAGTTCCAGTTGCTAAAAATTGCCTATTCTGTATTGTCCTCAGTATGTTTTTGAGCTGTGGGATAAACCAGAGCAACTAAGTTCTCTTAAGATCTGTGGGGATTCCTTCGTGTGGGAGCACAGTATTCTCTAAGACAAAGGATCATACATGTTTGATTTTATATGAACATGCAATTTGGCATACTATCAGATTATTTCTGCATACAAATGAAGTCATCCATGGTCCTTTCCATTAAACCCCTACTTTTTTTTGGGGGGGGGGGGTTAAGTTTATAATATCCAAAACACTGTTTGGCCCATCCTGTGTGACTGGATAGATTCTTTTGCTATAAGATTGCATTCTTTAATCTCTATGAATTATAAATATGAATTCAAATGCAATGTATTTAAACTTGGCCACTTAGTTCAATTGGTAATACTTTACAATAAGCTAGGAAAAGAAGGGGAACTTTTAAAAATGGAATAATGTGTAAATGAAGGTAATAATACTAATCAATTTATTAACTGTTTGGCCTGTTAAAATTATCTTGAGTTCTGCAATTGAGTTTATTTGCATATTGGGAAAGAAACCTCATTCAATCCGAATTTTGGATTTAAAATGTTAAGAGACCATCAAATATTAGATGACAGTTTCATCTTTAATTTTGAAAGAACTAAGCCATATTTTTGTCAAAAGTAGAAATATTAATTTATTGATTCTTCCCCCAGTTGAAGCAAGATTAGATTTCAGACTTGTTCCTAGAACATTTTACTTAAAGGATTGTTGGTATTTTTAATTCATTGCTGAATGCATGGGGCTGGGATCCAAAGGCCTGGTTTTGACATTCCACATACATAGGAAAGCTTTTCTTGCTGCAGTATCTGGCCTCCAAAAAAAAGCTGTTCCTGAGTGATGAGACCATCTAGATCAGTGTGCAACTGTGGTGGGACATTAGATTTCCATCTTGTAATCTTGTATGGCGGGCTACTTGGTATCCCAGTTTGTTTAATTTCTCAGAAAATATAAAAAAAATGTCAGAGATGTATATCAAAGACAAGTTACAGTGCAGTTTTAATACCATTTTAAAGGTGGCCTGACCAAAAAGTAATAGGATTCACAAAATCAGGGATCATTTTGCTATTAACATTAGCAATGGTAGTTTTGTATGTAATATTTTAGTTAATTTTCAGCTTTTTAGTACTTGTATTTATTTTTGGCCAGAAATACTATATTAAAATATTTTTTGATAGTCTGTAGATAAAATTCAACCTGTAAGTTAAAAAAAAGAAACAATTATTTCTAATGAATAGGCTGAACCTTTGATTATACAGTTGAGAAAAGGCAGGGAAATACATAGACTCCCCTTATCCACCCCTACTGTTTAAATAGTTACATTATAATTTTGAACTACTAAATTTCAGTTACTAGTTGCTACTAAGAAATCAACATGTTTCTGAAAATTCATATTTCAGCAGACTTTTAAAGGAAGTAAAAGCAAGCCCTATGTGCTTTCTACTTGTTTGAATGTTTCTCAAGTATTTTATATTAAAAAAACAGTGCCTCTGTTTTTAGAACTACTGCTCAGTACAGTTGTTTAAACCATTTCTGGTAGCTAATGACTATTTTGTATTAAATTAAATTGTATATTAACTTTAGTGAGACTGATTTTTTAGTTGTTTACAGTACAAATACCTGTATTTGTGTTTTTTATTGCAGTATTTCCATTGTTGCAGTAATTTAGTAAAACGCTGTGGCTGCCTTGATTTTTGACAGATTTTGTTAATAACAGATTTCTAGGCAATTAGTTCTATTTATGCATAAATCAATTGCACTATAATTCATGAATTATTTATTACAATATTTTCTAATTAATTCCATGTATTTTGTCTTGTGTTGTAAATGTATTGTAGTTCTGTTTCATCTTTGTGTTGTTATATTTCTAAATCTGATTGTATGAATTTGTTAATGTGTTTCTGTGTTGTAATTTTTAGTAAAGCACTTCAATGCTTTTGCACACAAATTTGCAACACTTATGTGTGGTTGATTTGCTTATACAGTAAAAAGAAAAATACTTGATGTTGGCCCATTTTACTTATTCCTTGGGCATAACTGCATTGGTATAATAAGGTTATAGAAAACATAGTAGTAACATTTTTACACTTTGAACAATAAAAATATGAGAATTTCCTGGTGAATTGTGTCCATGGCTTGCTAGGCTCTATAGGTAATGCAAATAGGTACTATATTATGCTTTTCTGCCTAGTTTTGTGTCTGTGTCTGATCATTATACATGAAGTGGACATAATCCTGTTGGTTCTTTGCATCACTGTAAGTGCAGCGGTGAATTGCCACTAGTTGAGAAGTTGTCATTTGTATTCTTTGTAACACTTAAATTAGATCATAACTCCTGTGCTGTCATAAATAACTAATGGGTTTTTTTGCCAATATGATTAATTTATCTATAAAGATTGGTTGGTAAAATTCTTGCAAATGCCAAAGTATTCTGTTATACAAATTCTCTAATTCTTAATGCCCTACAATCAGTCACTGGTAGGAATCTAACATTTGAATATATTTTTAAAAATATAATCTACCTTGGTGCTCTCATAACATGAAATATATCATTGTATACACTTCCACAATTAATGCTTCAAAATATAGTTGAAACAGGGAAATAATACAAACAAAAGTATGCAGACTTAATATATTGTGATTTCACTGCAACTGTATAGGGCACATTCTAAAACATGAGTTTGAATGAAGAAGGCCTTTTATCTATGGTAAAGTGGCCATAAGAAATATGGATTGACTTTCTCATAGTTTTTTCAGTTGGAAAAGTTCACATTGAACTGTTGGCACTCCAGATGTTTTGGACCACAACTCCCACAGTCCTTTGTCATTGGCAATCTAGGCTCGGAATTTGGGGAGTTTTGGTCCAAAACATCTGCAGTGTCAAAGGTTTGCCATCACTGAACTAGGCAATGTGTAAATCAGGTATCCAAGTGTAAAGAATGGCAAAGATGTTTCTGAACTCTTAACCAGGGTAATAAATGTGTACAAGCAGAAGTGGCATCTCTTCCTGAAGCCTCAGTGCCATCCTTGAGCCCAAGGGGATCCTGGCTGCAACCTGGCTTAATTTACAACCTGGTGGGTGAAGCAGGGGCGCAGTGATGATCCTCGCCCAGCCCTGCTGCCACTTCTGCCAGGGATCACTTCTGCTGCACCCCACTCGGTCTGCAGCACCTGGTCGGATGCTCTGCCTAGCCACAATGGTATCTCTTAAAACGAAATTAATCCATAGTGATTTTTCATCCTTGTAAATATGCCTATTCCCAGAAATTTCATTTGTCTTAAGAATTATTTGTCTTTCTGGTCATCTTACGAGGTACAGTAAAAGCTACTTACAGGTATCCATTTAAGAGAACTGATCTCTTCAAATTATTGTTGCCTAGGCTGACTGCCAGTGTTTCTCCCAAGTCATAGGCTTTGGTGTTTATCAGTTCTACTAAGATGCATCTACAAACCATACTAGGCCCTGAACCTTGTTTATTCTTCCAGGGATGTGCTCTACCAATGAGATCCAATCCAAACCAGATTAAGAATCTCCTTTAGCTTCAGTAATCCAGGAACTCTAGTGGTGGTGGGTTTTTTGTTTTGTTTGTTTATTTTTTAGTCACTACAAAGATAAGAGATTAGATATTCTTTATACTTTTTCTAGATTATACCTTGGAATTTACAAATTAAATGTATTAATGTTATCTGTGATGTGATAAAGTATATACATGAGAAATATTTCTTTCTGCATTCCACAAGGTCAGAGTTGTAAACTAAGTACAGAAAACTGGTAATATGAATTAGTAGTTCCATGTTCAGAGTTTGGTGATATGTTTGAATATACATACTTTTCTGAAACAGAATGATATTAATATAATTTACTTTTGTTGAATTGGTACTCTGAAAGAAAATTTACAGCTATTAATGATGGAGATTATACTTCACCAGTTTTATTCTAAAATCTGTACAGTACTTACTTTCTGCTATAGGCTGTTAACTTTTCAGTTTGAATTACAGATTAGGTAAGTGGTAACAGTTTTAAAATGTAGTAAATGAGAATAGTTTGTTGGTTTAAGCTACAGCCTTAAACAAGATCTAAATATTTATTTAATAAAATTAATTTAACAATGACTTATTTCCCAAAATGTTGGCTTAACTTTCTAATAAATCAAAATACATATACTCATATACTGAGTGTTATGTTTACAATATTTCACTAGCTCAGTAGCACAATTATAAGTAGACATTGAACAACATTAAATTAGTCTTGTCCAGTCTGTATGTTATAGATAACAGCTTTTCCTGTTGGTTTAAATGAACATAAACTTTGTAGCAGAAGAAGGCATATAGAGAGTTGGCTATGTCTGTGAAGCAAATAAGGAAACAGTTGCATTGTGATCCTTTTATAACTTTGAATGAAGAAATAATTAAAGTGCTTTTATTTAAAAAAAGCTCTGAATCTAATTTAAAATAATTCTAGTAATTCACTTCATCCTTTGAAACAAACTGCTGAGAGCACATTGGACTATATTACAACCATGTTTGCAAAGTGATTTGCCACGTTAAGAGACTTTTAGTAATATTTTCTATGATTACTTACACAACAGTCTGAACTAAAGATAAAAGTATTGCATTTTTATTCTCCTGCAGCAGTTTTATTGAGTTTTCAAAATGAAATTCAGTATCATAGGACAATTTAATATCATAGGACACACAGGATGCTGTGTTTGTCTTGTATGTACATTTTCACATCTCGTAAGTAGAAACTGCAGAATGGACAGTTTTGGACTACAGTTCCAGAATTCCCAGTGTGGCCCTTATGTGACGAAAAATAATGTTTTATAAACTTTCCTTATTAATGCAAATGTAAAATGGACAGGATCTTGGAAGCTGCCAGACACTCCTTTATTGGAGATTTTAAAAGCAAAGGTTGAATAGCCATGTGTTGGGGTGCATTTGCTATGGATTTCCTACTTAAGCCTGCAGGTTGTCCCACTTAGTACTATTCTGTGTATTTTGCTGCATATACATAGTGGGAAGTCCTCAATGAACTGTGATTTTTTCTTTGTTACACATATCTGTAGCACCAGATCTACTTGCATGTATTTAAGAAATTTGCCACATGCAAAGCAGCCTCAAATCTTACTTAGTTTAGTGTAAGTTAATAATTGTGTGCCGACAACATGATTCCAATTCATGGTGTCCCTTTCCAGAGTTTTCTCGATACAGAATACCATACAGATACAGGCTTACCATTCATTTCATCTTGGAGGCACCATGGACCTGTAGGGACTTCCCAAGGCCACACAGGCTGGCTGTTCTCCCAGGTGGCTCTGGAGCCTGATGCTTAAACCATTGAGCAATCCAACCAGCTTCAATATTATTTATATAAGATTAACTAGTATCTGAAATTCTGTTGCTTAGAACAGTGAATTTCAACTAGAGTAGGCCTGTTGAATTAATGGAACTCTCGGAGAAGGTGACTGACCAAATGCCCAGATTCAACGTTACTTCTCTAGTTGTAACTGAATATGCTGAGCAACAGGGTTTTAGCCCATGTTTTTCTTACTTAATTTATCTCCCTGGAGTATTATAATTTAAATGCAAAGATGGAGTGACAGTACAGCATTTTTAATGTTCTTTTAGAAAGGGACAGTTTTGGTACCTTATGTCACTTCAGTCACATTGTGCCTTATTTAACTGTAATTTACTTTTTGTTTTAATCTGCTTTTTGTTTTCAGTTCACGCATAACAGCTGGTGCAAAATCAGAGGAAACTACCAAATTGGAAAACGGAAACTCTGCTCTAAGCAAGGTTTTGACATCGTTATGTTCATATCATTGTCATCAGATTTTAGCTATGTTGAAATTATTAATACAAGACACATGTAACCATGCAGGTTACAATTGCCAGCTGCCAAATATTATATGTTCTGAAACATCCGAAGATGATGGGTACATTCAAATCAGCGGTTGTGATAGCAACATGCTAATGAAAAGGTGCTGTTTACAAAATCCAATCCAAAATAATTGTTCATCACCTCTGTCTGCCTATGTGAAAGACATGAATAATTTATCTTGCCCCTCTGTAGCAGTTAAATATTTTGATACAGTGCTGAAAAAAGGGAATCCTGTGTCTTTTAGTCCACATAGATGCTGCCCTAAACCTTTACAGATGCACTATGAAAAAGCAGCACTTTGTACAAATTGCTTTTCAATGGGGCAAAAGGCTAACAAATCTAGCAGATGCCACAGCCCGTCACCACCACCATTGTCACCTGTGGAAGCAGATGAATATAATACTTTGGAGGAATCAGTTGAAGGTTCTTTTGCTTTAGGGAACAGACTTGAAATAAATAGTAACCAGCCTCCATCCCTTTTGCCAGATGAAAAAAGTTCTGTTTGTGAACAGAAAGACAGTGTATGCATTGCAGAACTGTCTGATAACTTGGATAAGATATTTCTGAATCAAGAAAATAACCTAATGAAGTTTGAAAAAGTTGAAAATACCCAATTTCAAGACCTAATGGATCGAATCAATGAGAAATTAAAATCAATACAAACTACTGATACAACAGATGTTTCTAAAATATCCAGGGGTGATGGCAGAATAGAGAGTGGTAATAAATTACAGAGTCTCATAACAACTGTCTTACATGATGCTAAGGACAGCGATTACAGTTTTATGGAATTACTCAGCCAACATGACAAAGAATTAGAAAATAAAATTATCCAAACAAGGTTTCGAAAATGTCAAGAAAAATTATTGGCAATGCATCATTCCCCTGATTCACCTATTTTTAGACGGCAGTCTTTGCATATCAAGAGGGAATTAGCCACTCTGGATGAAACATTTGTACAGATAAAAGCCTTTTCAGAGAAAAATGCAAAAAAACTTGCAAAAAGTGAAAAACTATCACAAAACAAAACTGAAAGTCATTGTACATTGAAAACTCACGCATTACAAAGTGATGAAAATGAATGGAGTATGTTACCTGTCATTAAATCAAAGTCTATGCCAATATGTCAGGAAGAGTGGCTAGAACTACCTTTGAATAATTCAGAAAGTAATTCTAATTTTGTGGCATTTTCACAAACTGACTCTGTAACATCCCAAAACAATTTGGCAAAAACACATGGCAACTATGAAGTATTCATTGATCCAGTCCTTTTGAAGGGAGATGATGACAGGTTTCTGGACAGGAGAAAACATATGATTATTCCTCCTATGTGGTGTTCTGTGTATGTAACAAACAAAATATTATGTCATAAATCCTCAAAGGCAAAAAGCCTTCCTAACAGCATAGAAAAAGATAGATCACTTAAAAAGTTTGATGCCAAAGCATGCAGCCATGAAGATCTAAATAAGGTAGTTCGAAATACAAATTTGCATGTTGTAGAGCATTTGGAAGATACATTACATATGGCCAAAAGGGCTAAAGAAGCATTGTTTAACAGTTATAAATTATCCAGCAAACTACACAATTCTAGAAGTGGCCTTCATATTAGCATGAGTGAAAATGGAAACAAAGAACAATATGTACTAGCACAAGGTCATATACTGTGTAGCAATCATAGCAAAAATGAATGTGTGTCAGCAAAAGAAAAAGAAATATCTGCTGGTGGATATAAAGGTTTCTTCAACTCTGCAACTTTTGATTCAGATGTATTGACTTCCAATAAGTATGAAACAAATTGTGTGGCTGAAATTAATTCACCAATGCTAAATTATACTAGTCCTATAAAACTTATGTTCCTTTCTGAAATTAGCAGCAACGATGGAATCAAATACACACTAACCTCTGTAAACAATTCCTCTAAATTAAACATTGATCTTTATTCTCTTCATGGAAAAACAAATATGCTATTAAAAAAACAGCCAGAAACAAGGGAGCCTACTGAAGATGTTTCCACTGAAGGATGCAGCTGTAGTGAAAATAGTCATAAAATTGAAGAAAATACCACTTCGACTACAGTAATTGACAATGAAATTAACACAGGTGACCATAAACAAAATAACAGAGCTATAGAACAAAACAGCAATGGAGTCTCCCTGAAAAGAAAACCTGGACGGCCAAAAAAAATAGGACCTCAAGTTGTGAGGCAGGTTAAGCGGCCAATTGGTCGACCTCCAAAGCCTAAAGGGGATGCTGTTGAAAAGGCCAGATATATGAATGATTCTACTAGAACTTCCACTTCTGCTAGCAGTGGTGTAGAAGTTCCAGAGGAGGATGGCATTAATAAAAATATTACTGTAACAGTTGTCTTTGGAAGATCACGGAGGGCTAAGAGATGTATTTCCGAAGGTAGTGTAAATGTAGTGAGTGTGATACCAGCTCCTCACAATGTTTGTGATGTGGTTTGTGCATCTGCTGCAGTGAACCAGAACTCAGAAACCAATAACATTGTGAAGCAAAATAAAAATGTGCAAATTTATCCAAGAGAAAGAAACTCTGGATCAGATTATGAGTATGTGAGGCCTCTAGAGAGCAGCCCCCTATTACCATTGCTTTGCAGTAGTAGTATGAAACCAAAGCACAAGCCTATAAATGTAATTAGAAAACCTGGCCGACCAGCAAAAGTAAAAATATCTGGCATATCAGTAACTATTAATCAGATTTCATCTCAGGAAAGAAAAGTGATTGTTAGCAGCTGTCTGCCTCCCTTGGAACATGAACCTATATTAGAAAAAAATGTATCATCAAAGAAGGAAGATAAGCAGTCCAATGAGAAGCATGTTTCTAAAAGTGTTTGGGATGATGATACAAGTGAGACATTTTCATGCAACATGATTTTAGCCTCCAAGAAGCCTGAAATATCCTTGAGGCAGTCTCCCAGAGATCAAAGACCATCACTGCCTTTCTCGCATTCATTAAGATCTTCTAGTTCACTGCCTTGTAGACATACATTTCTACACAAATCGTATCAATTTTGTTTCAAAAAGGCTGAAGATGAAAATATAAAACATTACTCAAGTGTAATACCCACACATACCTTGGTAGATAAGAATCCAGAAAATGCAAAAAAAAGTTCTGAGAACATGTTCGGGTCAATTAATGAAATGCCACTGGATCCTATCATTTCATCCAGTTCTTCCCTTAGGTGGTGGGATCCATCGGTTTCTAGTGATTCCTTGTTAAAAGAGCTAAACAATAGATACGAACAGATAACAAATACTTGGCTAAATGTGAACAGAGAAGAACTTGAAAAATGTCAGTATGATGAAGAGTGTAGCATTAAAGTATCAAAACCTTTGGATCCATGCTTTCTACAGTTTGAAAATTCACCTATTAAAATGCTTTTCCAGAAAAAATGCAGTATAGATGAACTGAGTACATGGTTTATGCAAACAACAGAAACACAGTCACTGTCATTAGTGAAAAAAGCAAATGCTCGCAATCCTTTTGAAGTAGTTAATACAAGGCAGTTTAAAATAGAAACAAGACAGGATGATTGTAATAGCAGCCCTTTGAGAAGGCACTTTAAAAAATTTGCACTATCCACACCTTCAAAATCTGCAGAAGAGTTACAAATTCTGCATAAAATAATCAGGTCTCAAGTCTTAAACAGAAAACAGAAAATTGCATTAGCTAAATTAAGAAGAGCCAGATTTGAAACTGTACAGCATGGTTGGTGGCAACAAATGAAAAAAATGTATAATTATGGAACAAGAGAGTGGAAATCTAAAAAGAGAAACCTGAGGTTTTTATGTCAGAGCCAAAGTTTTGCTAATGCCAGCACCAAAATAGTCATGAGGCACAGGAATGGTACAGTAGAAACTAAACCACCCTCTGTTTTGATAGAATCTCATGCAGTCACGTCAACAACTGGAAAGGAAATCAGGGGTGCATTTTTTCGACAAAGAATGCAATTGACTAACATTGGCACAAAGTCTGGATTAATCAGTAATTATAGCTCAAACCCACCGTCTGCATATTGCAGCCAGCAAAATACTGAAATAGTGCCGGCCCTTGATGAAGATGCATGGAAGAACAAACCCTTTAAGGATTGTAGAATATTTTTGAAGAAACTCAATGCTGTAGATAAGCAACATTCATTTAAGAAAAACCCTGTTCACACTCCAGAATCTGTTGAGCATAGTACCAGGCGCAGCTACTTTGAAAGGAAAAGACATTGTACCTTAAGATCCCATTCTGCTAAGCACAGCATGTCTGATAGTTGTGAGAAAGATGTAGAGGTATCTACAGAAACCAGATATTCCACCTTGGTGAAA
Organism: Phrynocephalus versicolor; assembly: GCA_023846285.1. Lineage (NCBI taxonomy): Eukaryota > Metazoa > Chordata > Lepidosauria > Squamata > Agamidae > Phrynocephalus > Phrynocephalus versicolor. The sequence goes on along the minus strand of JAHTLZ010000274.1, from coordinate 11,939,114 downwards.
GGGTTGCATGTTGAACAAGTCAACAAGAAATCAAGTAAACGTACCACTTTTGATGATGGTGCTATTGAAGTTCCCAAAGAAATTAGTAAAAGGAGGAGGACACAATGCAAGCTCACTGGCTTGGACAAAAGAAAAAGGAGTAAGAGGGAGTTGTGCAGTGCAAACCAAGAATCGAGCTGTTACTCCAAGTACCATTTGGGTAAGTTTTATCTCATCTCCCCCTCTTTTACAAAATTTGATTAGCTTTACATTCAAACAAAAATATTATAGAAAGTAATTTAGCATACTGTATATTTCAAGCATCACAATGCTATAGATTCTCATTTCAATTGTGTTTACTTTCTAAAATTAAATTAATTTTTTACTGTAGAATATTTGAAAGCATTTCAAGACTTGTCTAGGAGAGTTTGACAGGGAGACTTTGTGCTTGATTAAATTTCAAGCACAAAGTCTCCCTATTCATGAAGTGTAGAAAGCAAGAGTTTCATCAGAGATTTACAGGTGGATTGGAGGATACTGTGTGTGAGAGACTGCAGTAGTTGGTTCCCCACATCAAGTGCTTTTGACTGGTTTACTTTGAATTAAATAAGGTGGTCTTTAGTCTTCCATTATTCTTCTCTATCATTGTCTTACTGGTGTGATTTTGTACCACAATCTTTAACAACAATTTAAAAAGTAATTTTGTTTCTTTTATTAAGTGAAAAAAATGAAGTGGGAATCCCTTTAATTTATTTCCATGTTTCTTCAAAATAAAAATTGCTGATTAAAATGCTAGGCGAACAAGATAAAAGAAAATGTGTATCTGGATTTATTGAGGATGTTTGGTTGAATGTGTTCTTTGGTGTACACTTGCAAACCGGAAGAACCAACTGGCATGAGGTCCTGTGATAGAATGAAATGGCTTTTAAAAACACACACATTATTGTACTGAGCTCTCTCTAGGTGATTTTTTTGTTTGTTTCTGGGCAAGATTGCCAGACCGTTAACCCAGATATTATATCTGCTGCCCCAGAACATTTAAAAATACAAATGGGTTCTCTAGGTTGTGCTCTGCCAGTCATCGGCTTATGTATTGTTACAACAGAAATGAACAATCAGCATATATAAAATTGGCTGCCACCACCCAAAAAATTAAAACAAAACTACATTCTAAACTGAGTTACTTCCATAATGATAATTTTTTGTTATATGCTTTTAGGGAGAAAAACTGATAACTTTTTCATAGTCTTTCATTATTTCACTTGAAACTTCTGTTGTCTTAATTTCTTTTTCCTTCCATATTTTGTTTTGTTCCTCTCTGTTGTTCCCATACATTAGCATTTAATCAAATCTCACTGGGTGGCTTGAAAATGAAAACAGTTTGCCTCTGTTTGCAATCTATAGTACCAAATGTTAGCACATTATTAGGATTCACTTGTCCTTTTCCAATGATTGCAAGAAACAATACTGTTAAAAAATTTGTTAGTGGGACTAATTCTTATGACAGAACGAGTACTGTATATGAAAAGGACAATACCAAGTTTCAATAACTCAATTCAAGTATCAAGTAAATAGAGTTCCACTATTCAAGTACCATTTCAGTAGGACCAGAGCTTCCTTAAGAGATTAAGAATTACAATAGCTTGATCTCTTAGTTAGTTAGTTAGTTAGTTAGTTAGTTAGTTAGTTAGTTAGTTAGTTAGTTA
>JAHTLZ010000274.1:11892886-11937419 GCA_023846285.1 Phrynocephalus versicolor | reverse complement strand
TTAGTTAGTTAGTTAGTTAGTTAGTTAGTTAGTTAGTTAGTTAGTTATATACCACCTGTCTTCCTGAAAGAACTCCGGGCGGTTAACAAAAGGGATAAGAAAAAACCCATTACAATAATCACTATAAAAAATAAAAATAAAAAGATAAAGAATTAAAAAAAACAGGACAAAACAGTCTTGGGCAAGATGGCGGCTCAGAAGAGGGGAGGGAAGAAAAAAAAAGATTAATGGTCACCAAATGCCTCCTGAAAGAGGAAGGTTTTAAGAGCTCTTTTGAAGACAAGCAGGGACTGTGCAAGGCGCAGCTTACTCAGAAGGTTGTTCCACATTGAGGAGCCAGCCACAAAGAAGTCGTGATTACGGGTGATTGATTTACATGCCTCCCTGGGCGTGGCCACCCAGAGTGAGAGCGTCCATGACATTCTAGTGGGCCGGGCCTCAGTTGATCTTTGGGTGATACGGTCCGACAGGTATTCAGGACCCAAGCTGTGGAGTTTTGTAAATAAAAACCAAGATCTTGAACAGGCAACCAGTGCAAGTGAGCCAGAACTGGGGTGATACAGGCAAATTTATGCGCACCCACCACCAATCTGACCGCTGCGTTCTGTACCCGTTGGAGTCTCCGGACATGAGTCAAGGGCAGCCCCACGTAGAGAGCATTGCAGTAATCTATCCTCGAGATCATGAGGGCCTGCATAACTGTTCTCAGGGAAGCCTCATCCAGGTACATACGGATCTGGGTGATCTGATGCAGATGGGAAAAGGTGGTTCTGGAGACAGCCATCACTTGGGCTTCCAGGGATAGAGCCGGGTCCAAGGCCACTCCCAGATTCCTGGCCATGTCCACAAGCAGGAGGGTAGTACCCCCCAGATTGGGGAGAGGGCCACTGTACGCGGCAGAGGGTGCCCCAAAGAACAGAACCTCGGTCTTCTCCGGGTTGAGCTTAAGCCTGTTGTTCCTGGTCCATTCCATGACCTCCAGGCAGAGATCAAGGGAGCATACCACCTCCACTGCAGAGGTGGAAAAGGAGAGATAGAGCTACATGTCATCCACATATTGGACACAGGAAACTCCTGTCGCAGTGGTCTCATATAGATGTTATTTATTTATTTATTTATTTATTTATTTATTTAAAGGCTTATATCCCGCCCATCTTCCCTGACGGGAACTCTGGGTAGCTAACAATGTTAAAAAAGACATAAAATAAGTGGAGGAACCTCCGAGCGAGAGCAGCGGAGGGCAAGATGGCGGCGATAAATAGGGAGGGGGGAGGAGGGAAAAAAAACTAACTGATAAAGTCACCATAGGCTTCTTTAAAGAGGAAGGTCTTCAAGGCCCTCTTGAAGGCAGGCAGGGACTCCAGCAGGCGCAGCTCAGAAGGGAGGTGATTCCAGAGTGAAGGCCCCACCACAGAGAAGGCGTGGTTTCGCGTGAGCGTTTTCCGCGCCTCTCTGGGTGTGGCCACTCTCAGTGAGCGCGCCTGCGATTATCTCGTGGGTCTGGAACCGGATGCTCTTTGGGAGATACGCTCCGCCAGGTACCCTGGTCCCAAGCCGTGGAGGGCTTTGAAAATCAAAACCAGGACCTTGAACCTGATCCGGAAGACAACGGTGAGCCAATGCAGGCGGACCAGGACTGGGGTGATGTGCTCATATCTACGAGCACCCACCACCAGCCTGGCTGCCGCATTTTGCACCCGCTGTAACCTCTGGACCAGGGTCAAGGGCAACCCCACGTAGAGGGCATTGCAATAGTCGATCCTAGAGATCACCAGGGCCTGCACGACTGTCCTCAGGGAGGACTCGTCAAGGTACTGGCGGATCTGGGCGATCCTGCGGAGATGGAAAAAAGCGGCCCTGGAGACAGCCATCACCTGGGCTTCCAGGGAGAGGGCCGAGTCCAGGACCACGCCCAGATTCCTGGCCCTGTCTGTAGGCTGGAGGGAGATACCCCCCAGACTAGGGAGGGGGCCATTGTACCGAGACGAGGGCACCCCGAAGAACAGAACCTCAGTCTTCTCCGGATTAAGCTTGAGCCGGTTATCTCTGGTCCATTCCAGTACGGCCTCCAGGCACAGATCGAGGGAGCGAACCGCCTCCTCTGCAGATGAAGAAAAGGAGATATAGAGCTGCATGTCATCAGCGTACTGGTGACAGCGAACTCCATATCTCCTGATGACCTCCCCCAGCGGCCTCATATAAACATTGAACAGCACAGGGGAGATTGCCGGCCCCTGGGGCACCCCACAAGGGAGAGTCCAAGGAGCCGACAAGTCATCCCCCAGCTGTATCCGCTGAGTCCGGCCGCCAAGGAAGGAACGGAGCCAGGCCAAGGCCTGACCACCAATTCCCGCCTCAGCGAGCCGGGCCAGAAGGTTACCGTGGTCGACGGTATCGAAGGCTGCTGAGAGATCAAGGAGGACCAGCAGGGAGGAGTTCCCCCTGTCGGCCTCCCTGAGGTCATCCTGCAGAGCGACCAGGGCGGTCTCGGTCCCACGAAGAGGCCTGAATCCGGACTGGAAGGGGTCCAGGATATGATTTACCTCCAGGTATGACTGAAGTCGGACAGCGGCCACCCCCTCGACAACCTTGCCCAGGAAGGGAACAATGGCGATCGGACGAAAGTTGGAAAGGTCATCCGTTGCCAGGCCAGGTTTCTTAAGAGTGGGTTTCACCACGGTCTCCTTCAAGCGGGAAGGGAAACAACCCTCTCGAAAGGAGGCCGTGGCAGTCACAGAAACCCACTCAGGCATGTTCCCTTCGGCAGATTTAATGAGCCAAGCTGGGCAAGGGTCAAAGGGAGTGGCAGCCGGCCGGCAACGAGCCATAGCTCTGGAGGTTGAACCAGCATGGGGGAGATTGCTGACCCCTGGGGCATGCTGCAGGGGAGCATCCAAGGAGGCAACAACTCATCCCCCAGCTGCACACGCTGGGACCAGTCACTAAGGAAGGATTGAAGCCAGCTAAATGCATAGCCTCCGATCCCTACCTCAGCGAGCTGGTCCAGCAGGATACCATGGTCGACGGTATCAAAGGCCGCTGACAGATCAAGGAGGACTAACAGGGTAGAGCAACCACTGTCAGCATCCCTGAGAAGATCATCTTGCAGAGCGACCAGGGCAACAATGGCAATCAGATGGTAGTTGGCCAAATTGTCTGATGCCAAGCCAGTTTTCTTTGGCGTGGGCTTCACCACCGTCTCCTTCTGATGAAAGGGAAAGACCCCTTCTCTGAAGGAGGCAGAGGCAATAACTGAAGCCCACTCTGGCATGCTCCCTCCAGCAGATTTAATAAGCCAAGATGGGCAAGGGTCAAAGGAGGAGGCCGCCAGCCGTCAATAAGCCAAAACCCTGGAGGCCTCCTCTGGAAAAACAGGCCCAAACCCAACCAGATGAGGAGACCCGGGGGCGGGGGGGGGTTGCGGCGCTTGGGATACTAGAGGAGGGATTAGGGCAACCGGAGTCCAGTTCAGAACGGATGGCCTCAATTTTGGATGTAAAATAGGTTGCAAATTGCTCACTAGTGAAATCACTAGGAGGAGGAGGAGGCTGACTAGGGTTGGTGAGGTCGCGAACCACCCGGAAAAGCTCCGACTGGCGGTTCGAGGCTGCACCAATCCTCAAGGAGGCACAAGCACGCTTAGCATCCTTGATCGCAGCGACATAGCGCCTGGTCAGCACACGAACTGCAGCCCGATTAACTGCCGACTGATCATTTCTCCAGCTGCTCTCAAGCAGTCTTCGTTCTTGCTTCAGCGCTTTCAGCTCAGCCGTGTACCACGGTGAGGAGCGAGCTCCACAATGAAGAAGGCGCTTGGGGGCGATCCAGTCGACAGCCCAGGCAGCATCTTGATGCCACCTTTCTACCAGGGCTTACACCGGGTCATCAGCAAGTCTGTCAGGAAGGTCCCCAAAGGCCTCCAGGAACTGAGCCAGGTACAGAAGTCTTCAACGACAGGCCCAGACAAGGGGCCAAGACTCCCCGCAAGGTGGGGTGGTGATCAACAGGGAGAAGGACAGCAGATGGTGATCTGACCATGACACGGGTTGGGGAACAATGTCCCCAACCCTCAGACTGAAGTCTGATGACACGGAGGAAAATACCAGGTCGAGGGTATGGCCTGAATTATGGTTGGGACAAACAACATGCTGAGACAGATTCATGGAGGCCATGGACTGCATAAAATCCAGGGCTACTCCTGAAAGATCATCCTTGGCATGCACATTGAAGACCCCTACCACTAACAGGCGGGGGGGGACCTCAACAGAGCCGCCAAGATGAACTTAGTGAGCTCTGGAAGGGATTGTGCAGTGTTGCAGGGAGCACGGTACCCCAGCACAATGCCGAACCTGTCTCGCTGACCCATCAATAAATGAGGGCATTCTAACCCAGGACGCACCAGTGCCACAGATCTGCTGACATAAAGAGAGTCCCTGTAAACAATGGCCACCCCGCCACCCCCCGACCCTCTGGCATGCCCACACACTGGACCTGAAACCCAGGAGGGCACAGCTGGGAGAGGGAGGCCCCCCTCTGCTCCCACCCAGGTCCCAGTAATGCATGCCAGATCAGCCCACCCATCCACTATGGCATCAAAGAGGATGGGGATTTTGTTGTGGACCAAGCTGGCATTAACGAAGAGGCAGGACAGATCAGATACGCTGGCAGAGTGACTCCCTGATACGTGGCGGAGAGCGGGGGGATCAGAACGGGGGACAGGCACCAATTGCCTGACCTGAGTTGTTCTTACCTGACTAATCACCCCACACCTAGCGTACCTCCCACGGGCAGACACCACCGAAATAGCAGTCCCTGCCAGCATGGCAACCAAAGGGGGAAAGGGGGGGATCCCAACAACATGAGCAAAGATAACAATATTACAGAGGGACTAAACAGCAATTAACAATATAAACAAAATAAGTAATAAGTAATTACAGCTCTTATGCTATAAATGACTTTGCTTGTGTAGTTGACAAATAAACATCAGTTTAATTTGGGCATCTAATTGCCCCCAGATTAGGACTCAGGGCAATGGTTTCAAACTACAGGAAAAGAGATTCCATTTGAACATTAGGAAGAACTTCATGACAGTTAGCGCTGTTCGGCAGTGGAATATGCTGCCACAAAGGGTGGTGGAATCTCCTTCTTTGGAGGTTCTTAAGCAGAGGCTGGATGGCCATCTGTAGGAAATATTGTGATGGGGTTCCTGCATGGCAGGGGGTTGGACTAGATGGCCCTTGAGGTCTCTTCCAACCCTATGATTCTATGATTCTACAGGCATGTGTCTAAAGGAATTATCTTAAGGGAAAATGTACATATTCCATTTAACATATGAGCTGATCACCAGGGCATATCTTTTTCAATAAAAAAATTATTTCATACTGTTATGCTTCAGGAAGAAATGTTCCAGTATGCAGTATTTCAAATTACATGACATTATTCCTCTGATATTACTATATTTTAGCTAGTTTATGGGCTCTATACATTTTGTTGCTTCTACTATATGCCATTAATAATACAATCTTGTGCATGTGCACAAAAGTCCGAATATGTTTGGTGGTACTCTCCCAGGTAAGTGTGTACAACATAATTTAAATTGGTTTAATTTTTGGAGTATGTATTTCTAAAGGCATAATTTAGTGCTAGAAGCTGATAATAGTATCCCCCTATTATGTTGAAGTTGGTAGTTTAATCTGTTTGAATTTGCATACATTTTATATAAATACAATGATGCCTTGAATTACAAAATTAATCCATTCCAAAGGATCTTTTGTAATTCATAATTTTTGTCATTCATAGCTCAGTTTCCCATAGGGAATGAATTACAATAGGGTTTCAATGCATTCTTATGGGAAGCCTGTCCCAACCCGGCAGAGCAGAGAAAGAGCTTCCCCTGCTTTGCTGGGTTGCCGGGAAACCCCCCAATGAGCTGTCAAGATCAGCTGTGTGGTGGTAGCCATTGGGCTAAACCCAGACTGGAGGGCAAGAGTGAAGCATTGACCCCCTCCCCACTGCCATACAGCTGATTTTGATAGCTCTTTCTCAGCTAGTTGAGGGTCAGGCGGGTGCACCGCCCACCCGACCCTTGCCAGGCTCTTCATGCCCACTGTTGCCTGGCTGAGACCAACAGGCTGCAGTGAGATCTGGTGGCGGGGGGGAGGGGCTTTACTCCAGCCATCGGATCTCGTTGCAGCCCGTTGCCTGAGGCAAGATCCAGAAGCTGGAATAAAGCCACCAACCCCCTCACCACCACCACCAGTTGGGTGGCAGAAGCATGTGCACCCTGCAAAAGACAGGTTGTGTGCAGTTTTTTTTAAAATCAGACCTTGACATTTCGAACCCAGGGGGCGGGAGCAGCAAGGATTTGATTTTAAAACATTGGTGTGCGCCCTGAAAAAGGCATCTGTGCATGCATTTTTTTAAAAAAAGATCACACACACACACAACCTGCTCCACTCCCATTCTCAGCCAGGCAAGCAGGTGCCAGAGGTGCTGCAATCCTGCCTCCCATGCAGCCTTTGTCACCCACTTTTTGAGTACCTTCAAGTGGCACCTCTATCACCCGCTTCCTCATCCTCTCCCCCAGCTAAGGCTTGGCAAATCTCAACCCTTGCAACAGCATGGAGCTAGCAGTCCCGACCAAGCAGGGTTGAGAACTGCCAAGCCTTAAAGCATGGAAAAGCTGCCTAGATGCCCTAAGCACATCCTATCTCGCTTGATTTCAGAAGCTAAGCAGAGTCGGCCCTGGTTAGTACTTGGATGGGCGACCACCAGGGAATACCAGGTGCTCTAGACGCCTGAAGTAGGAACTGGCAAGCCACTCCAGTATTCCTGCCAAGAAAACTCCATGGACATGGAGTCACGAAGAGTCGGTCACAACTGTAATGACACAACACACACACACAGCATAGAAAAGGCTTTGCAAGCAGGCACCTGACTTTGCTTGCCATAGTGGTGGTGAGATTTGGTGGGGAGTAAAGGTGGATTTTTTTCTTTTCCACTTTGGTGGTGGCAACTTTTTGCAATGCAAGTCCAGTTCTCACAGGGTGCTCAGCACCACAGGGGAAAAGCTGACGTTGGCTGGGCAGGCACCCCAACAGCAGCTTTTCCCCTGTGGCTCTGGACACCCTGTAGGAGCTGGTCTTGCATCACAAAATCCCACTGCGAAGAAAGCAGGAAAAGCCTTTTTCACTTTGGTCTCAGATCCCAGCCACCATCGCTTCCCCCTCTCCGGCTGCCTGGTTCTCCACACATCCCAGGCAGTGGAGGCGCGGAGCCCCAAAGGCAGCTGCCCTGCTGGTGCAACTGAGCACTTTTAGCTGGCAGCTGCCAGGCAAGTGATGTTAGGGCTGAGACGCACCTGAGCAGTGGCAGGTTTCGTGGTGGATCCAGATGGTCTGTCTAGGCAACACCAGCTTTTCCCCTATGGCACTGGGCACCCTGTGGGAGCTGGACTTGCATTTCAAAAACCCACCACTTGAAGGCACCCCAAAAGCGGATGACAAAGTTGGTGGGGGAAACAGAATTGCAGTGCCTCCATCACCAGCCTTCCAAGCAGCTGGGTGGGGGGAGAGAGAGAGAAAAGAGAAGTTCTTGGGCAGGCTTGGCGGGCTAGTGTCCTTTTTCAGGGAAGAGGGTGGAAGGGAGGAGAGGAAGCCTTGGATGGAAGGGAGCCAAAACACAGCTTATCCACCACTAGCACCACCTTCCCTCCCTCCTCTGTTTGCACACACAAGGAAAGGATTCCGTCACCCAGGAGCCATACAATTTCCTTCTAGCTGTCTCTTGGCTCCCTTCCACCTGAAGCTTCCTCTCCTCCCTTTCCCCCTCTGCCCCGAAAAGAACACCAGCCTGCCAAGCCTGCCCAGGTACTTCTCTCTTATCATAGAATCATAGAGTTGGAGGAGACCTCAAGGGCCATCTAGTCCAAACCCTGCCATGCAGGAACCCCATGACAATATTTCTGACAGATGGCCATCCAGCCTCTGCTTAAAAACCTCCAAAGAAGGAGGCAGCATATTCCACTGCTGAATAGCTCTAACTCTCATGAAGTTCTTCCTAGTGTTCAAATGGAATCTCTTTTCCCCACCACTACTCCCAACTGCTTGGCTTTTAAAAACACCCGCCACAAGGTCTGTTTGCATTGCAGGCAGGGATCTTTTAAAAGCAGATTCTTGCTGCTATGATGGGGGAGTGGGGGAGTCACCCCTACCATCTCCCCCCCCCACTGGATCATAACAGCAAGTATCTACTTTTAAAAGTTCCCCGTGCACAATGCAAAGATCAGACTGTGCTTTTTTCCTTCAGCATGCCTTTGATCTCCACTTTCCAGCGTGCCCTGATGTTGACACCTCTATTGAGGGGGTTTCCTGGCACCCCAGAAAAGGAGGGAAGCTCTTCCCTTGCTTTGCTGGGTTGGGTCACGCTTCCCCCTACAACTGCCTTGAATTAATTAATTTTTTCATAGTTTGAAAAAAAAACATGCCTTCTTAACCGGCAGATTTCCTTTTATAATTTAATTTTTTGTTGCTCAAGGCACTCAGAATTCAAGGCATTACTGTATATTCTCCATCTGTAGGAAAAAATAACATTTTAAAATAGACATATTTCCAGCATAGCATTTAAGAATTTTAAAATCTTAGAGCTATACAAAGATTTAGATAAATGTAATAGCTGTTGTGCCACTAGTATATTTCAAATAAAAATAATTTACAGATGAAATTGGGAGGCCCAGGTGGAGGTGGAAGCAGCAGAAGAAATGGCGAGGGAGCCCCAGGCAACAGATGAGAGAGCGCAAGCAGGAAGGAAGGAAAGGTGGAAGGGGAGAGAAGAGAGGAGGGTGGACGCAGGAACGAAGGAGCCAGAGATGCCATATGGCCCATGTCAAAAGCAGCTGTGGCAGGCTAAGACCACTCCCTCCACCCCTGGGTTATCAACCCAATCAGTGGTGGGAGGGGTGGTGGGGTGATCCGAAAGGCTACCCAGCACTTGGTACTGCCACAGTGCCCAGTGGGGCCCAGAAGAGCAGACCTCTGCCACTGCCGGAAGCAAAACTCCATGCTGGTAGGAAGGAGCAGGGCTGGGCATCCACGGGTCAAGCTGGACATGGCTCGAACTTGCCGCAGCGGCATTGCCTGGTGTGTATGTGGGAGGGGGGTGACACCTGAGGGTGGAACCCAGTCGGAAGGGGGAGGGATGGTGGGGGCAATCCCAAAGGTCGCACAAGGCTGGGGAGAGCTGCCTGAAACTCCAGTGGGTGGGGTGGAGGTTCAGCTACACCATTGGGGTTGCTCGAGTTCACACACAGGTAGAAGGAGGCCTGGGCTGGAAGTTTGTTTGTTGGGCAAGAAACAGCCCATTATCGTATGGCACTGCTGGCCATGTGAGGGGGGAACACAGTTATGGGTCAGCTGCTGCTACAGGGAACACAGTGGGCAGCCAGCAGAAAGTTCAAACCCCATCAGTTTATAAATGTAATAGGGTTTTTTTTTTTGCCCCAATGTGCTTCACTCTATTGTTGAAGCTCATTTGCCACTGGTTTGCTCACCTCCACCCCCCAGTGTCAAGACATCCCTTTGGAGTTCCTCACAATCTCTCTCAGTTTACTACCCTGTATACCTTAGTGTCATCAGCAAATCCCTATTTACTCCTACTTCTAGATCATTTATGAAGAGGTTGAGAAACAGGGATCCCAGTACTTAACCTTGGGGGACCCTACTCTGTTCCCTGTTGGCTATGCAACACGAAACAGAAGCTAGCACTAAATTGACACTCCACTTGGAGAAGTGTCAATTTAGTGCTAGCTTCTGTTTCCTGTTGCATAGCCAGTTGCTAATCCAGGACAAGATCTGTCCCTTTATTCCATGACTGGCAAGTTTATTCAAGATCCTTTGATGTGACACCTTGTCAAAAGCCTTTCTGAAAGTCCAGATAAACAATGTCAACTGGATCGCCCTTATCCACATGCTTGTCGACACAAAAAACTCCCAACAGATTAGTGAGGCATGATTTGCCCTTGCAAAAGCCATGTTGGCTCTCCTGCAGCAGCACCTTCTCTTCTATGTGCCAGTCTGATCATGTGTCTCTACTTCTGACTCCTGAATATATTCCTTTGAGGAAGCGGATGCCAATAATAAAGAGGTATATCATGATATGGCAGCAGGAGCATCTCAACAGCTGCAGGATTGTTTTTATGACACTATTAGGAGGCATTTGCCCAACAGGATTTAGACACTTACACTGAGGTAGTGTTGGACTATATAAAGGTTTTTACTGACAGTGTAACACAAAAGTGCCAGGTAAAGAACTATCCAAACAGGAAACCCTGGATGACAAGGGAGGTTCAGGGGCTGTTAAAGGCAAGAAATGCTGCTTTTAGAAGTGGAAACAGGTCACTGTATAGTACAGACAGAGCAGATCTGAAGAGGACCATCCATGTGGCTAAAGAGACATCAGCAGCGATTGGAGAATCATTTTCAGCGTAGCAACACTAGGGAGGTGTGCTGAGGTGTACAGGAAATGACTGGGTACAAATCTAAATTTTCCCCTGTAGTTGAGGGAGGGGGTATCTTTGGCAGAGGAGTTAAATGCCTTTTTGCCCATTTTGAAGCAACATCAGTAGGGACACCAGCAGAGTTTCTGCCACCTTCACTATTGTTATCATCATCGGCACAAGGGAATGTAGTTTTTAGTGTGGAAGAGGGAGAGATGAGGAAGGTGTTGAAGGGGATCAATCCAAGGAAGGCTACGGGGACAGATAGAGTTACCGGAAGGGTACTGAAGTATTGTGCAGATCAATTAGCAGGAGTTTTTACTGGGATTTTGAATCGATCCCTATCCCAAGCTATTGTGCCATCATGCCTAAAGTCTGCTATTATTGTTCCGATACCAAAAAAAACAAATCCAGAAAACTTGAATGACTTTCGTCCAGTAGCACTTACACCTGTAATCATAAAGTGCTTTGAAAAATTGGTACGGAACTATGTTACTGCCTGTTTACCAGAGGGACTGGATACATTCCAATCCGCCTATGAAAAGAAGAAATCAACAGAGGATGCTATGCCGTGTGCTCTTCATGCTGTTCTTGAACATCTGGAGCAGAGGGGGGGGGGCTATGCTAGATTGTTCTTCATAGATTTTACCTCGGCTTTTAACACCATTCTTCCACAACACTTGATTTCTAAACTGGAAGGTCTAGGGCAGTGTTGGCAAACCTATGGCATAGGTGCCAAAGGTGGGACTTGGAGCCTTTTCTGTGGGCACCCGACATCACCCCTTCACAGCCACCTGTATTCAGGTTCAATTGCTGCACTGGCACTTTGTGGAAAAATTAGTGGGTTCGGAATCACAGTTTGGGCACTCGGTCTGTAAAAGGTTCGCAATCACTGGTCTAGGGCTTCCACCATCACCTTGTGGATGGATTTTGGATTTTCTGTCAGAATGTTCTCAGAATGTACGGTTGGGCCCTTACACCTCTAATACTCTTAATACCAACTTTGGAACACCACAGGGATGTGTGCTTAGCCCACTCCTTTATATTCTTTGATTGTGTGTCTGCCTATCCTAGCAATAGGATCATTAAGTTTGCAGATGACACAACTGTGATTGGTCTTATCTCTGGCAAGGAGAGTGAGATGGCTTACAGAGATGAGGTGGAGAGGTTCACCAAGTGGTGTAGAATTAATAACTTGCACCTAAGCGTAAAGAAAACAAAGGAGCTTGTGGTGGGTTTTATGAAGCAGAAAACTGATATTAAACCACTGGTGATTGATGGGACTGGTGTGGGGAGGGTTACAGTTTTAGATTTTTGGGCATTGAGTTACAGGAGGATCTGTCCTGGGGTGTCAACACAAGGGGGTTGCAAAGAAGGCTCAGCAGAGGCTATTTTTCTTGAGAACTTTAAGGAGAAACCATCTTCCACAAAAGCTGCTGCTAGACACAAGTCCCAAAAGAAATTAACTCCCACCCTCCTTTGTCATTGGCAATCTAGGCTCAGAATTCTGGGAGTTGTGGTCCAAAACCGAAGGTTCACCATCAGTGATCTAGGTCATGGAGATTTGGTGGTAAACCAGCTTCAGCTTCTCCTAGAGGAAACCAACACCCTCCACCCATTCCAGACTGCATTCAGGCCAACCTGAAGATGACCTTTTGAGGGAAACTGAAAAGGGCAAAACATTCCTCTTGGTCCACCTTGATCTCTCAGCAGCCTTTGATACTGTCAAACGTGGTATCCTCCTAGGGAGGCTCTCTGAGTTGGGAGTCAGTAGCCTCACTTTGGCATGGCTTCACTCCTACATGGAGGACCTACCACAGAGAGTGGAAATTGGTGAAATGCAGTCTGCACCTTGGACTCTCAAATGTGGTGTCCCCCAGGGGTGAAGCATCTCACCAGTGTTACTTAACATCTGTATGAGGCTGCCATGACAAGGTAATCAGGATGTTTGGAGCTTCGTGACATCAATATACTGATGACACCAAGCTCTATATCTGCTTTATACCATCTGTAGTGGATGCTGTCCCGTCTGTTGAGCGGTGCCTGGATGCCAGTAGATGAGGACAAACAGACTGAGGTTGAAACCAGACAAGATGGAACTCCTATGGGTTGAGGCCCCTGATGTCCATGGGCTGGGAAACACCCTATCCTTTGGGATTTGACTCTTCTCAGTATGAGATTCACAGTTTTTGGCATTTTTCTGGACTCGATGCTGTCCATGGGGGCCCATGTGGCATTGGTATTCTGCACTGCCTATTTCCATTTGCAGAAGATCTCCCAGCTGTGTCCCTATCTGGACTCTGGGACTCTCATCATACTGATCTGTGTACTGGTAGTCTGGGGACTGGACTACTGCAACACTCATGGAGCTGCCTTTGGGGCTGGTGTGGACACTTCAACTGAACACAGAACACAGCAGCTAAACTTTTAGCAGGGACTAGAAGACATCTATATCCCCAACTCTGGACTCCAGATCGTTTCTGCATTGACTTCAAAGTTTTGACAACCTACAAAGCCCTAAACAGTTGAGGATCTCCCTACTTGTCAGAGTGCCTTCTCCTACTGAGAACTGATAATACCTGATCTTTCCAGGCCAGGCATTTGAAGCTTCTCACACCATGAGAGGCCCATAGAAGCAGAAAGGAAAAATAGGACCTTCTTCACAATCACCACACACCTTTGGAATAATCTTCCACCTTCCAAGAAAATTTACTTAAAATGTTCTATATATGGTATAGGACACCAGCTATGCTTGCTAAAATGTATCCCACTCTTTCAAGCAAATGCTGGAAATGTAAAAGTCAGGAGGGTAGATTCTATCATAGTTGGTGGACTTCTGCAAAAGTTAAGGGACATGATTTATACCTGGTTAAGACAGATGATAAAGCAAAACTTTAAATTTAAGCCTGAAATATGTCTATTTGGAATTCTGCCAAAAATTGGAAATAAAGAAAATAAATTTCTAGTGCTACACATCTTAATGGTGGCAAGATTTGTGTGGGCACAGTTATAGAAAACAGATAAGATACAAACAGAGGAGTTGGTTATAGGGAAAATTTTGGACTGTGCAACTATGGAAATATTGACTTATAAACTAAAAGAAAGGGAGGAATGTAAATTTGCACTGATATGGAATTTATTCTATACTTGGTTAGAAAATAGAAAAGAATGAAGAGATGAAGTAGTAGTCTGATAAATCTCAATTTGTTAAGGTACTGAATAACTCACTGATAAGTGACATGACCAAAAAGATATGGTAGTGTATTATATATACAATAATAATAATAAAATATGGAATAATCTTCCACCTGGGATCTGCTTGGCCTCCTCACTAAACAGTATTTGAAAACTTGGTTATTCAAGCAGGCATTTACTTCAAACAAAATACAAATACATTTTGTATCTTTGCTATCTCCTTGTTGGCATGATTTAACAACATACATTCTGATTAATCCCAATTCACCTTTAGTTCTTTTCCTATTATATCTTTATGTTCTCCAAATACATTATCCAGAGCACAGAGAAAACATCTAGTTCCCTGAGGTCCTTGCCCTCTGAAGATGCCAGCCAGAGTCTGGCGAAATGTCAGGAAGAAAAACTTCCAGAACACGGTCTATCAGCCAGAAAAACTCACAACAACTATCGGATCCTAACATTTCTGTTGTCAATGCAAATAACACTGATATAAGGAGCATCCTTGCCTCATTCCTTTGCCTAGATCAGGGGTCTGCAACCTTTAAGACATAAAGAGCCACTTGGACCCGTTTCCGACGGAAAAAAAAAAACCTGGGAGCCGCAAAACCATTGCGACATTTAAAACAAATATAACACTGCAAATATATTTTCCCCTCCCCTCGCTCCTGGTTTTTGGGTGCTCGCAAGCAACACACTCCCTCGCGCGCTCCTCGGACACGCTGCGCCCCGGCGCCGGGCTCAGGTGGGGTGGGAAGGAGCGCTGGCGGCTGCGGCTCCTCCGGGCACCCCCGAAGGGCTTCTGAGAAGGAAGCCAATGAAAGTTGCTTCTTCGGCACTTCAGGCGCCGGGAGAGAAAGCAAGTGGGCGAGCCCGAGCCGCCGCCGCCTCCCCCACTCCGCCACCCTTTCCCCGAGGGTTTCCATCGAGGCGCGCACCTGCCTCAAGTTCTCCCGCACGTGCAACTGGGGCGGCTGCGTGTCCGCCAGCCTCGGGGAGGGCCGGGCTGGGGGTGGGTGGGCGCGCAGGAGGCACATTCTGTGTGTTAGAATGGAGCGGAAGGCAGCTGCTCGCGGGCTTTCTGAGAGAGCGAGAGCGAGCGAGACAAGCAGGCAGGCGCACAGGCGCTCCGCTCCGCTCGGCTCAGCTTCTCGAGCCAGGTGGCGCGCCGTTGGCCTCCCCAGGTGGCCAGGGGTCCCTGAACAACTTGAGCCCGGCATCCCCACCCCGCCGCCGAAACTGGCTGACTCCAGGAGGGAGCCGCTGGAAGTCTAATAAGAGAGACCCCTCCTCGGGCCGGGGGGGGGCGGGCTCGAACTAGCTGTCATGCCGTGTCCCTCGACTGCCAAGTTGATCTCGCGCAGGAAAAAGAAAAGCCGACTTCCTCCGTTGCTTCTCGCCTCTCCACCGTTGCCGCCACTCCCCCCCTCCCCGCTCCCGCCGCCACCAACCCCTTGCTTGTTGGGCCAGAACTGATAGCACCCGGAAAGGAATCAGGGCGGCGGCGGCGGGGGGGGGGTGGGGAGAGAGAAGACTAGCCGTGGCCCCCTCCCCACACCGCCTTTCTTGAGGTTCCCATTCCGCCCTCGCTGCCTTCTGCCCGGATCCTGCAGCCATGGTCTGACTCTCCCACACACACACACACACTCCATCTCTCCCTCCTCCTCCTCCTCCTCTCGCCCCCACCCTCCATGGAGGAGGGAAGTGCAGCCCGAGTGCGTCGTGCCCACACCGCTTCCACTTTTTTGGGGGGGGCAGTTTTTAAAAATCTTCCAAAAATAGTACAGGAGGGAGAGGAGGGGAATTTCTAATCTCTCTCTCTCTCTCTCTCTCTCTTTTGCGGAGACACGCCCCCGCGCGCGCCCGCTCCCCCGCGTTTTTGGAGCTTCATCCCGGCAAGTTAGTGCAAAGCCGTAGTTTTTTTTTGGGGGGGGGGGGCTGTAGTGAAGCAAAAGGAGAGAGAGAGAGAGAGAGATGCCAACTGCACATGTGCAATGCTTGGAAGGGGAAGGGGGGAAGGAAGGAGGGTTGTCTCTTCCTCCATGTTGAACCGTCCCATCTAAACGCTGCCCCCCCACCACACACACACAACACACACACACACACACACACACACACACACACACCGCTTCTTCCCCCTCCCACCAAACACCCAAGCAAGAAAGGAAGGGGAAGGGGGGAAGGAAGGAAGGAGGGTTTTCTCCTCCCGTCTTTTTTTCTCGGGGGGGGGGGGGAGGCAACAATCCAGATCTGGGAGGTTTTCTTGAAGTTAAAAAAAAAAAGAAAAAAGGCTGCCTTTCAGCGGGCACTTTCCACCACGCCTCCCTCTCTCTCTCTCTCTCTCTCTTGCTCTGAAGAAGAGGGAGCGCGCTGAGAGTGTGGCTGCGCTTGGCTTCGCGCCGCCTTGTGGGACGGGCTGTCCTCGCGAGATTCGGCGCCTTTGTATTGAAATTTCTGAACCCTCCCGGAGCCGCGGCAAATGTTCCAAAGAGCCGCATGCGGCTCCGGAGCCGCGGGTTGCAGACCCCCGGCCTAGATATATTGTTTCTGTTATACCATCATTAATTAAAAACCTTCTTTGGGCGTGGTTCTGGTTCCAGCCCTTTCAATGGAAGCCCAGGTGGTTGCCATGACCAGAACCGCTTTTTACCATCTTCGCCAAATTGCCCAGATCCGCCCAGATCTAGACTTTGACTCCCTGAGAACTGTGGTGCAAGCGTTGGTGATCTCAAGGCTGGACTACTGCAACACGCTCTACATGGGGTTGCCCTTGACTCTCCTCCGGCGTCTGCAGCGGGTGCAAAATGCGGCAGCCAGGCTGGTGGCGGGTGTGCGCCGTCATGACCACATCACCCCAGTCCTGGCTTGCTTGCATTGGCTGTTATAGCTGCCTTCTGGTGGGGGGACCAATTGAGTTGAGGGTGAAAAAGGAGGTCCAAGTATCTGAAGGATCTCACTTGTTCAACAGGTTTCCCATCAACTTTCCATGAAGTAGGTTTCCAAGTTCTGGAGAATATCAAAATTTTAGATTTCTCAGTGTTGATTGTCAGGTCATTCTTAGAGCAAAACTCAGCGAAAGCAGACAAAAGGCACAGGAGGCCCAGTGTTGTCAGCATAGATTAACAGAGGGACAGGAAGTTGATTCATATGTGGAGTATGGTCATCACATTTGGCAAAGAAATCCGGTAAATCAGACATAAAAAGATAGAAGAGAGCAGGAGCAAGGAGGCAAGCCTATTTCACCCCTTTGGTGACAGGGATCTTTGGAGTTAGGAGGCCTTCATGGTTTAAGCGAACTTGGCAGCTATTTGCTGAGTGGAGCTGATGAATCAAAAATAGCAGACGGGAGTCAATTCCCATATTGGCAAGTTTAACCCAGAAGAGAGATCAATTGATAGAATCAAAAGCTCCTCTCAGGTCTATAAATACTGCATACAGTTTGCCTTTGAAATGCTGGGAGTATTTCTCTGCCAGAAAGGTTAGAGTGAGAGTATGGCCAAGCGTAGAGTGCTCAGCACAGAAGACCACCTGTTCTTTGCCTGGGAGATTGGAATTAGACATCCAGTCAGACAGACAATTCAAAAGATGTTTAGAGTACAATTCCCCAATCACTGAGAGTAGACTTATGGGACAATAATTAATGGGGATTTCCGGGTTGCCTTTTTTGAAAATTAAAAAAATGAGTGAATATTTATTTGTAATTGGAACAAATGGAGTAACAATCTCCTGAACTGCTTACTAGTTTATGTGGACCAAAAAGGCCTCTACAAATCAATGTTTAAAAATCCATAATTAACAATTATTCATATTTTCTCTCCACAGCAATAAATAAAAATAAAATAAAAATATCATTCTCATCAAAATAATTGAAGAGAGGAGAAATTTATAGAAGGGAGTGGGACTAAGTTTCAGTAAATAGGCATGAAATTTAATCAGAATCATTTTTCTTGTGACAATATCAGCACCTTCTAAAGGAAGAAATGCATCTTGTTCTTGCATTGGAGAGTTCATTTTGTAGCCTAGGACTTGTTGTCCTCAGTGCACAGAAATTAAATCTGATACTATTCATATTTTTAGAAATGATTTGTTAAATATTTGAACACCCTGTCTTAAAATATTTTATTCAAATTGTTAAAACAAAACATTCCATAGTCATTTTTTTCTTTTTCCTTTTTCATTTTTTTTAAAAACCAAAACCAAAAAGGCTTCAGGAAAAAAACAGAAAAAACTTTTTTTTCCAAATTTTTCAGGGTTTTTTCCCCCAGGCCTTCACATTTCTAGCCAACACTGTTATATTTCATTCTACACATCTCTTCGCTAAGCATGATCAGGATGTTACAGGCTGGAGCTTTCAAAAGTTGGGAATAATGCATTCATGTGGCCATGTGGCTGTGTATTTTAATGCCTTACATTGACACGCTGCCCCAAACAGCCTTGTTTTATTTAATTTTACTCCACATAGTCTTTTTTTTTAGTGTTTGTTCCATTCAACTAAGGAGAAAATTACAGTAGATTCCAACTTAAGAACATAAGAACATAAGAAGAGCCATCCTGGATCAGGCCGAAGGCCCATCTAGTCCAGCTTCCTGTATCTCACAGCGGCCCCAGTAGATGCGTTTGGGAGCGCATGAGACTAGATATCTGTCTCCTGATACTACTCCCCTGCAGCTGGCCCTAGAAGTACTCTGGTTTTAAGCCTGGAGATTACACATCTGCATCATGGTTTGTAACCTGTGATGGAGTTTTCCACCAGGAATCTGTCCAATCCCCTTTTGAATGCATCCAGGCCAGATGCCATCACCACATCCTGTGGCAGGGAGTTCCATAGACTACCAATGCGCTGGATGAAAAAATATTTTCTTTTGTCAGTTCTTACTCTCCCAGCCCTCAATTTGAGTGTATGTCCCCTAGTTCTGGTATTTTGGGAGAGGGAGAAGAGCTCCCCTCTATCCACTTTACTCTTCCCCTGCATTATTTTGTATGTCTCAATCATATCCCCCCTCAGGCACCTTTTTTCCAGACTAAAGAGCCCCAAATGTTTTAGCCTTTCCTCATAAGGGAGGTGCCCCAGCCCAGTAATCATTTTAGTTGCTCTCTTCTGCACCTTTTCCAGTTCCACTATGTCTTTCTTGAGATGCGGTGACCAGAATTGTACACAATACTCGAGGTGCGGCCTTACTATTGTTTTGTATAATGGCATTATAATGTTGGCTGTTTTATTTTCAATCCCCTTTTTGATAATCCCTAGCATGGAATTGGCCTTCTTCACCGCTGCCACACATTCGGGAGACACCTTCTTGGAGCTGTCCACCAACACACCAAGATCTCTTTCCTGATCCATCACGGATAACTCAGAGCCCATGAGTTGACAGATAAAGTTTGGATTTTTTGCCCCAATATGCATTACTTTACATTTGGCTACATTAAAACGCATTTGCCATTTCTCATCCCATTCCCCCAGTTCGGAGAGATCCCTCTGGAGCTCTTCACAATCTTCTCTGGTTTTTACCACACGTAAAAGTTTTGTGTCATCTGCAAACTTGGCCACCTCACTGTTTATCCCTGTCTCCAGGTCATTTATGAACAGATTGAAAAGGACCGGTCCCAGGACAGAGCTCTGGGGCACACCGCTTTTCACTTCTCTCCATTGTGAAAATTTCCCATTGACACCTACTCTTTGTTTCCTGGATCTCAACCAGTTCTCAATCTATAAGAGGACCTGCCCTCTTATCCCCTGACTGTGCAATTTTCTCAGCAGCCTTTGGTGAGGGACTGTGTCAAAAGCCTTTTGAAAATCCAGATAGACTATATCCACCGGTTCACCCCAATCCACATACCTGTTGACCTTTTCAAAAAATTCTAAAATATTTGTCGGACAAGATTTACCCTTACAGAAGCCATGCTGAGTTTCTCTCAGCAAGGTTTGTTCTTCTATGTGTTTTAAGATTTTCTCTTCGATGAGGCTTTCCACCATCTTCCCTGGGACAGATGTAAGGCTAACTGGCCTGTAGTTTCCTAGGTCCCCTCTCCTTCCTTTTTTAAAAATTGGTGTGACATCTGCTATCCTCCAGTCCTCCGGCACTGTGGCCATTTTAAGAGACAAGTTGCATATAACCGTTAAGAGATCTGCAATTTCATTTCTCAGTTCCCTAATAACCCTTGGGTGGATGCCATCTGGGCCCGGTGACTTGTTAATCTTCAATTTATCAATTAGTCTTAAAACAACCTCTCTTTTAAGCTGTATTTGATTTAATTGTTTAG
Source organism: Phrynocephalus versicolor (assembly GCA_023846285.1). Classification (NCBI taxonomy): domain Eukaryota; kingdom Metazoa; phylum Chordata; class Lepidosauria; order Squamata; family Agamidae; genus Phrynocephalus; species Phrynocephalus versicolor. Next base: position 11,917,474 of record JAHTLZ010000274.1, on the reverse strand, counting down.
TCAAGAGGGGTGGTTCAGGCAGCGGAATCTGCTCGAGGTCTTCTGTCGTGAAGACAGATGCAAACAACTCATTTAATTTCTCTGCAATTTCCAAGTCCTCCTTAACCTCCCCTTTTCCTCCCTCACCATCCAGAGGGCCAACTGGTTCTCTGGCAGGTTTTCTACTTCTAACATATTTAAAGAAGCTTTTCTTATTTCCCTTTATATTGCTAGCCATGTGTTCCTCAAAATCTTTCTTTGCCTGTCTTATCATCTTCTTACATTTCTTTTGCCAGATTTTGTGTTCCTTTTTTATTTTCCTCATTTGGGGAGGATTTCCATTTACAGAAAGACCTCTCCTTGCACTTTAGAGCCTCTCTAACTCCACTCATTAACCATGCCGGTGTCCTCTTGGACTTAAATGAGCTCTTCTTTCTTTATGGTATGCACTTGTGCTGGGCATCTATTACCGTTGTTTTCAACAGGCTCCATGCACTCTGAAGAGATTGGATTCTTCTAACCTTCCCCTTCAATTTCTCTCTAACTAGTTTCCTCATCTGAGGGAAGTTTGCCCTTTGAAAATCAAGGGGTTTTATTCCTGATTTGGTTGACGCTCTTCCTCCAACATGCATGGCAAAGGAAATTGCAGCATGGTCACTGTTCCCCAGAGGCTCAGTGACATTCACATCCCTGACCAGGTCCTGAGTATCACACAGTATTAGATCCAGATTTGCCTGTTCTCGGGTGGGCTCCATGACAAGTTGCTCTAAGGCACAATCATTCAGCAAGTTGAGAAACCCAGTTTCTCTTTCTTGCCCAGAGCTCGCATTGGCCCAGTCAATGTGGGGATAATTGAAGTCCCCCATGATTACCATCCTATCCTTCTGAGACACCTCCATGATTTCTCTCCTCATTTCAAGGTCCCCCTCAAGTTTTTGATCTGGTGGACGATAGCATACCCCAACTATCACATCACTTCTTGGACCTTGTAGTTTAACCCACAGTGATTCTATGGTGGAGTCAGACCCTCTGTCAATCTCCATTCTGCTGGATTTTACCCCTTCTTTAACATAGATGGCCACTCCTCCTCCAACCCCTCCCTCTCTATCCCTTCTATAGAGTTTATAGCCTGGGATTGCTGTATCCCACTGGTTCTCCACATTCCACCAGGTTTCTGTTATGGCTATTATATCTATGTTATCCCTAGCTGCCAAATGTTCAGGTTCTCCCATCTTTGCTCGGAGGCTTCGAGCATTGGCGTAGAAGCACCTGTACAGTGGGTCCCGCAACAACAGCTGCTGCCTTGTTCTTTTTCCCCCACAGCTTTTATTTTCAGTAAACACACTATCATATTCCATTATTCTCCCAGTGCTAATACCTGCTATGTCATCTCTATGTGATTCTCTACCCTCTCCAACCTCATTCCCCAAGGATGAGGTGTTCCGAACCGGATGCCACTCAGCTCCTGTTGGCTTTCCCCCATTTATCAGTTTAAAAGCTGCTCTGCAGCCTTTTTGAGGTTGAGTGCCAGAAATCTGGTCCCATCATGATTCAAGTGCAACCCATCCCTCCTGAACAGGTTTGGCTTGTCCCAAAATGTTCTCCAGTTCCTGACAAATATAAAGCCCTCCTCTCGACACCATCGCCTCATCCACGCATTGAGGCTTCTGAGTTCTGCCTGCCTGGCGGGTCCTGCACAAGGAAGAGGTAGCACTTCTGAAAATGATACCTTGGAAGTCCGGGACTTCAATCTTCTACCTAACAACCTGAATTTGGCTTCCAAGACTGACCGCTTGGCCTTCCCGACATCATTGGTACCAACATGTACCACGACCACTGGCTCCTTCCCAGTTCTCTCTAACAAGCTATCTAGATTTCTCGTGATGTCTGCAACCTTTGCACCTGGCAGGCAAGTGACCATACGGTTATCATACTCATCACAAATCCATCCCTCTGTATTTCTAATTATAGAATCCCCTAGTATAAGTTGTTCTTGTTGTTATGTGCCATCACGTTGCACCCATCCTATAGCAATTATACCAGTGACTTCTATCTAAAAGAATTAATAATTATACTAAACTCTTGTAAACTCAAGTCCATTGTTTCCTTATTGGAGTTAATCCATCGTATATTTATCTTCCTTCTTTCCTGCTGCCTTCAACTTTCTCTTGCATTATTGTCCAGTGGGTCTTATTTTCTTATGGGGTATCAGTTTTGTCATTTTCCCTCCAGAAATAGTTCAAACCTGCTTAATCTAGGGCCCACTTGTCCATCTTTCTGGCAGTAGGGGTATCTGCATAGCTCCCCAGCATCATATTTCAAATGCATCTCTCTATTTTCCTCCTGTCAGATTTCTTCACTGTTTATCTTTCACACACATACATAGTACAGTGATGCCCTGAATTATGAAATTCATTCCAACATAATTTTCATAATTCAAAATTTCCGTAGTTCAAAATGCGTCTTCCCATAGGAATGCAATGAAAACCAACCAATCCATTCCGGAGGTCTTAAGAAAGGCAAAACAAGGGGAACAAATTAATTGGTTGTCAATGCATTCATATAGAAACCTGCCCCATCCCAGCAAAGCCCTGGAAGAGCTTTCCCCCTTTGCTGTGTAAAAGGCATTTTAGACAGGATCCATTATAGACATTTTCTCAAAGCTACAATCCTTGACACAAATTTGCAATTATTGTCTCATACACAACAATGTATGATGTTCAAAATTTAATTGTGTGTTTCCTTTCTTATAGGGCCTCTTAAACCTGTTGGATTGCCTTTGCTGGATGACTTTGCAAGCAGACCTGTTGAATACTCCATGATTCCATTTCAATTGCCTCTTCATGGAAATCCCCAAGTTTAACAACAGAACCTTCAAGATTAAGCCATCTGACACATAGCCCCTTATAAGCATGCAGTACTGTGAATAATTATAAAAACTGAGCAAGTCATTGCTGTGGTAATTAAACAAAATGGCCTTAAAGAGCTAGATGAAGAAATCCTTTCCAGAGGCTTAATTAACACAGGTTGCTGTTGGAATTGATACAAGGTTGAATGTTCCACCTGGGTAAGAGCTGCTTCTGATCTTCAGGCACAGTCTGCTGGGAAAACATCATGTGGAACGGATACCTTCTCATTTCAGGAATACATATTTCTAAATAGGCATGCCAAAGTGTTTTGAGGATGTTTAGCCATTCCATTGTGACGATGCATGTTTGCCAAGCTAGCTTCCAGAAGCCCGCCACCTACATCCAAAATGGAATTATTGTCTAAGTTTTTATATTACATTTTGCAAGAATCTTAAGAAGCATATTTGTAGCGGTTTTTAAAATAACTTAAACAACTCTACTGCATATATTTGCTGTAGCAGCATCAGAAATGTCTCTAGTATAGCTGAGATTGCTATAATAAGCCTTTTCTAGTTTTTTTGTCTCCCCCCTTTTTCTGTTAAGATTTTCTATGTGGCGACAGAGCTAAAGAACTTTGTTACTATTTCCCATTTAATGGAGAAACTGATGGACAAATTGTTTGACCATAAGGGATCTTGACTGGATACTTTGCTTTTCTACCGCCTGAGACAGCTTTACAGGAATGTAACACTGGAAGCTTTAGATACCACAACATGGAATTCCTATAGAATATATGTAGAAAATAAATATAAGGCTCCTGGGGGTTAGTATTACTCCATCTGTACTTTTTATTGTGTCAGGCTGTTTTCCAACTCATATTTTAGTCCAGACAAGGCAGTTAGAGAACATTTGGCAAGACTGGCCCAAGACATTTTGCTACCTAAATTGAATGACAAATGCCCCCCTCTCTTTGTAGAAAGAGAGCATAAAATGTCACACAACTTTGGTCTCCAGCATCTCACAGCTCTGCACTCACTGCCCAAAGCAGCATTCCACTTAATGAAAAGGCCAATCATTATTGTGTCCATGTTAACAGAACCCTGCTTTTATACGTAGGTCTCTCATGTTTCTCCAGGGCAGTTTAATTTTATGATACAGAAGGTAAATGAGTGCAAAGGAAGGTGTTTATAAAACTGTTATATATCTGCAGGGGCTAATCTTATCCCTTGGTGAATTTAGCTTTGAAACACATAGGGTTCCTAGATCCAGTTATAACACTACCTCTGCACTCAGTAATGTATTTTTATCTTGGCTCAGTGGGAGACTTAGTGAACTTTACTGTCTTCAAGATCTTAGGTATGTAAAATGTTCCTTAGGCACAAGAGAAAGAGAACATCCATCCACAGAGGTTGATGTATTTTTCTCCCTGAACTCTCTAGACTCAGATTTACCAGGCATAGAGTGGCAAAGACAATCATGTATAGTCAGACTCAGCTTGGGTTATCCATATGAAAATGTTGAGAAAGTGTCTCAAGGAAGGATTTGTGCACATGTATATTATTTGGATGTTTCTTCTGTATTTGAGCAATGCAGTCTGTGGTTTAGCTTTGCTTAATGAAGTGATTGCTTTAAAAAAACAAAGGCCAAGTCTATAAGCATATAGTAATAGTAGGCATTACTTAAAGAATCCTATAGTTTTGTGTGTACATCTACTCATTTTCCAAATTATATTTTAAATAAATGTATAAAATGTCAGAATGTTTTAATAGTTTGTAATTATACAATGTAAGATGAACAGATGGAATTACAGCTCACAAAGAGAAGTGTAGAATAAATCTGTGGCCAGCTGCTATCTACAGAGTCAGTTCTGACAGAGGAAACCTTTGCACTGGAAGAAATAATGGCCATTTTAATTGGCAGTTCTTTTGTGTTGCTGCCCCATGTGTTTCTATATGTATACCCTGAATTCTGAATCTGCAGAACAATAATGATCCCTTGATTGTACCCCCTACTCTCATGACTGAAATGTATGGTAAGAGAGAATTACTTAGATTACATTTGTTTCTCTGCAGCAGCAAGGTTGATAGGGAATTCCACGAACCTCATATATATATAGATCCCTTAGTCCAGGTCTGACATGTCTGACAGAGAAAGAGAGAGATGTTGTATTTCCGAAGCACTCCCTGTGTGTCACAGTGAGAAACAGCTGAATGAAACCTGAATGTAGATTATGATAACCAATTATTCATCTTTTTAAAAAACTCAGGACATTTCTAAGATCTCAGAGTTTGTATTTACAGATTGGAAATCCATTATATATTACATAATAAGAATATGGAAAGTGTTTAGTTATGAATTGGTTGTCTTTATTATTTATTTATTTTTCTGAGGACCAAACACAATTATTTCTCCAACATATAAACCCTTATACAATTCCCAAAGGTTGTTCGCCCTTCTTCTTTTGTCCTCCCCCACCTAAAGCAAGCAACTAGTTCCAGTTCCCTCTCATATATTGTCAAAGCCTGATGGAAAAGTCTAGCCCATTTCTCAATCTCAGGTTTTCCTTCCAACTATTCTATGAACTTCTGCCACTCTTTCAAAATTCTATTTTTCCCTTCAATTTTTCCTTCTTGCATTATTTGTATCCATTCATTTTGAAAAAATTGATACAAATAATCTTTCCATTTGTCATATTTCCATTTTCCTTCATCCTTCCATCCTGTTATTAATACCATTATAGCAGCTGCTATTCCATAATACATAATCTTTTTTATTTCTCTCCAATTGCTCCACCAATCCTTAAAAAATGATCTATTTTTAACTGAATCCTTTTTTGTTATTTCTGTTAACCAGTTTTCTACTTTATTCCAAAAACTTCTTACTTTCTCACACTTCCAAATGATATGCCCGAAAGTACCCTTTACTTTCTTACAATGCCAACATTGGGATGGGATTTTTTATCAACTCTACTTACTTTTTGTGGGGTATAATACCATTTATACAATACTTTAAACTGTGTTTCCTTAATTTTTTCCATTTTAACCTCTCTTACCCTGTTTATCATGGCTTCAATTTTTCTTCCCAAATATTTTTAATTATATTTTCTGACTGATTTTCCAGACTAACCAAATATTTATAAATAGCTCCTGCTCTTACCCTTTTCTCTGTATATATCTTATACATTAATTCCCATTGCTTATCTTTGTTTCCCAGAAGATATTGAAACCTTTGATTATATCTCTTTTTCATACTTTCTATTGTTAACCTTTTTTGATCCCCTAATATCCCTTTTAACTTACTTTCCCCCTCTCCTGTTTGCATTAAAGGATGGAGATCCTTGATTTTATTATATCTCATTTAAATTCTTTATGCCGTTTGATGATAAACTCTTCCCTTCTTTATTTAGTTGTTCTATCAGTCCTCATTTCGATGGTCCTCCTATTTTTGTTCTCTTAATTAGGATCCCCATCATTACCTTCCTTGGGCCCTCTAATTGTTTGAATTTTTTCTACCTCTATCAAATAAACCTAAGCAACTCACTGATTTATTCATTTCATTTACTCTTTTTCATTTTGGGATGGGGAAACCCTCCATCTTCATTGCCCACTTTAACTGAAAAGCTATATAATAATTTTCTAATGAAGGCATATCCAACCTCCTTCTTTTACAGCATATAATATTTTATGGCTTATCCTCACCCTCTTTTTGCCAAAACCCCAATTTCTTAATGAGGCATCCCATTTCTTTGATATTTTTTCTGACAGCATTATCAGTAAAACTTGAAATAAGTAAAGTAACTTGGATACTATAAAATTGTCAAAGCTCTAATCCTGGACAAAATCCCCATTTATTTATCTTTCCACCCCTTTGTTATATTATGCATCTTCCTCCATGTCCTTTTATAATTTTCCACCCCAATTTTCTTCCAGTTTTTGGTTATAACCACTCCCGGATATGTCAATTTTTAAACTCCATTCCCCATTTTCATTTTTTTTCTTTAGCTCTTCTTGATCCTTCCTTGGAACATTTATAAACATAATTTCTGACTTTTGTAAGTTTACTTCTAACCCTAATATTTCCTCAAACTTCCTTAGTATTTTAGTCAAAAAAACTGCCACTTTGGCAGGATTGGTTAGTACTAGAATTAGATCATCCGCAAACATATTAATTTTTATTTCCTTGTTTTCTGTTTTATATCCTTTAATTTGATTACATTCTCTAAAACTTTGTGCTAGTGGTTCCATTGCTAACACAAAAAAGCAGAGGGGAAAGTGGGCAACCCTGCTTGGTTCCTCTCTCTATCTTAAATTTCTCTGTTAATGATCCAGTTACTCTCACCTTAGCATAATTTTCTTTGTTTATTTCCTTTATTGCAGGGCTGTCCAACTTTGAGCAGCCCACGTCCTACCTGATGGTCCCCAATGTCCCCCACGGTCGACTGTTGGGGTGGCAGCAGCACAGGTGGTTGGAGGACCCCCAGGGGGTGCCAGGGGGTTGCTGCCACCGCCCCTGCTGCCTCAGCCTTGCCTCCCAAAGAGGGTGCGAAGGCGCACCCAGGGACAAAATCAGTTTTTGCGTGTGTCCCCCATCTTATACAGATGCGCGTGCGCGCTCACGCGCAAACGTGCACACACCTCTCCCTCGTTCAGGCGGGCCCTCAGCTCCCTCTGGTGAATGGAGGGACACAGACGCGAGGCCAGCGGGAAGTCCGGGGGAAGCGCTGCCACGCCTCCTTCCTGGCCAGGGTGCCTTGCAGCTCTGGCGGCAGCAGCAGAGGGGTGTGGGCGGAGCCCCGTTCCCCCGCCGACCATCCAGGCTGCTCTGCCGGCTCAGCCAGGAGCCCATCATGGGCCGCCCTGCTCCTCCTTCGGTCTCCGACACTGCGGTCTGGCAGGGGTGGGGGCAGGTGCATTCCCTTCCTCCAAGCGGCGGGGGGGGGAGAGGAAAGCCACGCGGTGGACGGCTTGCATGGGTCGCTTTCTGGGTGGTGCTGCTGAGGCCGAGCCTCTGGGACCCGGATTGCTCTTGCCATCCACAGTGCAAGAAGCACAGCACCTGGGCGCCTCCTCTCCAGCCTGGTTCCCCTCCCCAGCCAGACCCCTTCAGAGCTCCTTTGCTCCCTCCCCCAGCTTGCGAGATCGCAGGCGGACCCCACGGAGGCTGAGTGGGGCATTGGCACCCTAAGATGCTGTGCCCGGTGGAGCCGGGTAGTGGCGGTCCCCCTCCTCCTTCAACGCCTCCCCCCTCTGGGTGGTGTTCACCGCCACCGCCGGCCACCCTCCCAGTTCAGCAGCCAGGTCCCCGAGTCCACTGCTGGAGAGGCTGAGGGGGCGGGGGGCGGTTGGGACAGACAAGTCCAGCACCATGGTCCCAAAATGACAGCTGCTGGGAGGGAAGACAGGAGAGCAAGGGGGGGAGCTCTGCGCCTGCTGTGTGTGGGTAGCAACAGGGGTGGCCAAAGGCAAGGAACCGAGGCAAGCAGCAGGCAGCTACCACCATGCAGGCTTAGGGCCGGCTCTAGGAAATGGTTCACGGAAGGGAGTGTGCGTGTGCAACTAAGGCTCCACCACCTACGTCTCCACCAAGCCCGTCGGCGGCCACCAGTGCGTCCACGAGGCCGGGTCCTTAAAGCGCTTGAGCTGTGTCTCCTGCACCAGCTCCATGTCGCCCTGCCCCCACATGCCTTGTCAGGGAAAATATCCCACCACCACCAAAGGAGGCATGCTGGGGAACCAGCAGGGACCCGGCGGGCGACCTCCAAGGGCGCCGCGGTCGACTGGTCGCCCGCGGTCGACGCGTTGGACAGGCCCGCTTTATTGCAATCCTGTAACGACCTATAATATCCATCTGTCTCAATAATTTTAACAAATACTCTCTTTCACCAAATCAAAAGCTTCTTTAATATCCAGTTTCATGATTGTAATTTTTTTCCTTTTCCTCTTAGCATCAGCCATTACATTCAATACTATCCTTATTGGTTCACTTATAAATCTGCCCTTGACAAAACCATATTGATCTTCCTGGGTTAATTCTGGAATTATGTCCTTTAGTCTTTTTGCCAATATCTTCGTAAATATTTTGTAATCTTGATTTGCCAGAGTAATTGGTCTGTATGAGGCTGCTTGATCTTCTACTTTCCCTTTCTTTCTCACAGGCAAAATTTCTATCTCTCTCCATGACTCTGGGATATTTCCCCCTTGTATTATTTATTTATTTATTTATTTATTTATTTATTTATTTATTTATTTATTTTTACAACGTATATGCCGCCCACTACCCAAAGGTCTCTTTTATATCATTGAATAATTTCTCCGAACCCACAAACCCTGCTGGAACTGTTTTTTTTAAAAAGCTGTGAATCCATCTAATCCTGGGGCCTTCCCTATTTTAATTGCCTCTTTTATTTAGTCTAAATTAATCTTGTCATTTACCATCTGTTTTTTCTTTTTAAAGCCGTCCTTCAAAAAATCTTCCATAATTCTTTTTTTTCTCCTCTTGATATTTATGTTCCCCCATTTTATTTCTTAGTCCTGTAATGAAACTTTTACTTTTCTGCGATTAAGATAAGATGCAAATGTTTTACCTGCCTGAAGTGTTGTCCTTTGAAAATCATTTTAATCAATGCTTGCTTCTTCCATAATAATAAATTATTAATTTCATCCAATTTTTCTCTTTTTTGCCTTATTTGCTTTTCTAACTTTTTAGAATATATGTTTTGTAATTTTTTTCTGCAATTCAAACAAATCCTCCATACCTTTATCCACCCCCGTTATCTTCATAAACCTAGTCTCCTCCTCTAGGCACATTCCTCTTATAACACATTTAGCAGTGTCCCATAATAAGGATGACTTTATTCCTTCTTGATCATTTTCTCTGAATATTCTTTCAATCTTCCCTTCCAATTCTTTTCTCTTAGCATCTCATGATATAATTCTTGGATCAAATATCCATTTCCAATCCTTATTTGGAAGATTGGACTCTATTTGCAATAATAAATATGCATGGTCCGAGATATAAATACCTCCTACCTTAAATTTTGAAACCATTTCCTTTGATTCCTCCCTCACTAAAATATATTTTTGACCTCAAATCAAACACTTAACTGAGTATCTATAACAATTTCTTTCATTTGGACATCCAGATCTCTCCTAAATAAAAGTCCCACCCCTCTGGCTTTCCTTGTTCCCTTTGATTGTACCTGCCACTGATAGGGCCATGCTGGATGAGAAAATAGTACTCTATTATCTCTTTTGTCTTTGCAAGTCTCCTGTAAGAAGAGAATCATTACATTCTCCATCGTGGCCTTCGTGAAGACACACAGATGGGTTTCCCAAGCGCCCATGCGCAGAGGTCAGCCTTCCCTAGCAATAGGAAAGCTCGTTAGTCTCCTCCCACTCGCACTGTGCATGTGCGAGCGGGCTCCCACCCACACACCTCAGTTCCCTCTTACCACCGTGCTAAGAGGTCGCGTTTTGGTTAGTCTCCTCACTTTATCTTCTGGAAATTTCTCTCGGCTTTTGATTCGGATTTCGGACTTCGGACTATTCTGCGTATCCCTTCGGCTTTGGTTTTGCTGACCGTTGTTTATGGCACAACACCCCCCCTTTAAGCGCTGTGTTGCGTGTAACATGAAGATTCCTCACACTGACTGTCATCTGAAGTGCCTCTATTGTTTGGGTGAATCTCATCAGCCTGATTCCTGCCTAATTTGTAAGAACTTGGGAGCTCAAACGCTTAAAAACAGGTGTTTTCGTCTTAACGCTTGTTTGCTCGAAAAGGCACTTTGCCCAGCTTCGATGGAATCTCATGCATGACTCTTTGCTGCTTCTCCCGCCAAAACTTCGACTTCAAAGAAGCAATCAAAACTACCCTCTCTTTCCAAGAGGGACACTAAAAAGACCTTCCACCGAAAATCCAAGCTGGACTCCAAACCGTCTGTTTCGAAACAAGATTCTTCTTCGACTTCGAAGCCTACACTGCCTCAGTCTTCGGCTTCTTCCGAAGTCATCCTCGTGGAGTCGGAGCACCCATCTCTTTCGCCTCGGCCAAGGCCTGGGTATGAGCCGCTCTTTCCCTCAGACTCCTCTTCTGTTTCTGAGACTGAGCACCCTCCAGACATTTCACTCATGTCCACGCAATTTCATTCTGCTCCTTCACTGCCTGTGCTACTGCATCAGGCCCTTTCTGTTTCCACGCCGCTATCAGCTTCTGCTCCGTTGCCCGACGCTCAATCAAGACCCACTCAGTTGCCTTCTGTTGGGTCTTTTCCGATGTCGGAGGGGACTTCGTTCAGTTCGATTCGGCTGAATTTGTCCCTCAGCCAATACTGGAAAAATTGGCTTTGAAGGAGCTTAAACATCATGCCCATCGAAAGTGTGATGTTGCTGCGGAGCATGCCGCACCGATTTCGACTTCGGCTTTGACTGACCTTCGATCTTCCATTCCACCTCTCCTTTCCGAGAGCCGCTCGACTTCGGTTTCCGCACCTGTCTCGGCGGCTCCAATGCTTACCAGCCTTTCCATGCTGAATCTTCCGTCCGTTGGCTCCTCCATTCCGGCTTCTCAGCTTCAAGTTTCTTACCTGCCTCGGCTTTGCCTCCCGCAACATCCTTTCCGTCTCTGGCTTCTGTGTTTCCAACGTGGTCTCATGCTCTATTCCAGCAGGTAATGGCGGCCAGTCAGCCTCAGCTTTCTCAGCTTCCTCAATTACACCCACCTGTGTTACCAGTCTCCGCACCGTCTGTGCCTCGTACTGCTTTTGACCCACCTTCGGCTTCAGACTCTCAGCCTGCCTCATCCACCTGCATTCCAACGACAGTCTTGGCTCCTCCTCTCCACCCCTTGCCACCTAAAAAGAAAAAGCGCAAGCTTGCTACTGCTCCTTCAACAGACCAGGAGGCTCTCACCACGGTACTGACGCAGCTGCCAAAGTCCCCTTGTTCGGCTTCGATGACCTTGCCCCCATTGCCAAAGTTTTCCCTTACATTTGATGGCTCTCGATGGCTTCTACAATCTGACTCACCTCCGCCACCTCAGGGGCCCCAAACCACTACTTCTCCTGCTTCGGAAACTCATTCGTCCTCTCTTCCCGAAGACGAGAATGATGCTGATTCATTGCATTACGCCACTTCTCCTGACTCCGACATTGAGGAAAAGTCTCCTCCTTCTTCATGTGAGGCTATGAGAAATTACTCTGATTTTGTTCTCCGCATGGCGAGGTCCATCGATCTGCCCACCCACCATCCAAAACCTCGGTTCACTGACCACATTTTTGGAAAAATTTCTTCGGATGATGCCTCTCCCATCCATCTGGCCGTCTTCCCTTCCTTCGTGGCTATGATTGAGGAGTCCTTCAAAAACATCGCTTCCTTGTCTGTTTCCAGGAAAACTGAGAACCTTTATCAGGTGCATGATGAGAAGGTACCTTTCCTTTCCAAGCACCCTGTGGCAAACTCTGTGGTGGTCGTTTCCTCTCAAACACAATCTCGCTCTAAACAGCTCCCAATTCCCCCTTCTAGGGAAGGGCATAAGCTTGATACGTTAGGGAGAAACATCTACAGTTTTGCTTCTCTTCTTCTGAAGATTGCCAACTATCAGGGCACTATGGGCGCTTATCAGCGTGAGCTGTTGGCTCATTTGCACCCTCTTCTTGAACTAATTCCTGAAGACAAGAGGTCCGATGCTACTGTCCTCTTTGACGAGGCTATGGCCTTGGCAGCTTAACAAATGCGCTCTTCGCGCCATGCTTTTGATTGCACCTCAGAAGTCCTGGGTGCTGCTGTTATCCTCCGTCGCCATGCTTGGCTTCGTTCTACTGGTCTCTCTGAGGATCACAAAGCCTATATCGAGCACTTGCCCTTTGAGGGCGACAGCTTGTTTCATCCTTCAATGGATACAGTTATGGAGGATCGGCACAAGAAGCAAAATGCTGCTAAAAAGTTAAATGTGGTGCCCCAACATTCTCAGCGTCCTTTTCCTTTTCAATCAAGACGATTCACCTACCACTTGGGTTCCCAGTCCTCCTTTGGTCACCACCAATTCAGAGACCATTCTTCCCGTACCTCCAGCTTCTCTGCCTTTGTACCTGGGAAAGGTAAAAAGCCCAAGTCTTCCTCTCCTCAATTCCCCAAGTCAAGAGACCGCAAGCTTAAAGAAGAATTCTGACCGCCCCACTCCAATCCATCTGGCTCCCTTCTTACCTCAATGGCAGTCCATAACCTCAGACAAACTGGTGCTCTCCATTGTTTCCAATAGCTACCACTTAGAATTTGCAGCCCTTCCCCCGTTGGGACATGTCCTACATACTGCTCCAAATCCTTGCCTTCTTCAGGAACTTGCATCCCTTCTTGAAAAAGGTGCCATCGAACCTGTCCATCTACGACTCTTCCACACGGGGTTCTTCTCCAGGTACTTCACCGTGCCCAAAAAGGACGGAGGCCTTCGTCCCATCATGGACTTAACGTGCTCTCAACCTACATCTGCACGTTCCCAAGTTTTGTATGGTTACCCTCGAAAAGGTGATCCCATTTCTTCAAAGAGGGGATTGGTTTGGCGTGGTAGACCTCAAAGACGCCTACTTCCATGTCTCCATCCACCCTCAACACCGCTGTTTCCTCATGTTCGCTGTGGGCGATCTAGTGTATCAATACACCGCCCTCCCATTTGGATTAGCCACCTCTCCGAGGATTTTCACCAAGTGCATGGCGCCAGTGGCAGCGTACCTTCGCACTCGAGGAGTGATTGTGTTCCCTTATTTAGACAACTGGCTGGTCGTGGCGGACTCTCAGCATCGAGCCACCAAGGACATTCACTTCATCCTCGAAACTTTGTCAAGTCTAGGACTCCAAATCAACAGAGAGCAGTCTGTCCTCACTCCCTGCCAGGTCATCCCTTACATAGGCGCAATCTTGGATTCCATCCATGCCAAAGCATTCCCTCCTCAGGACCGTGTCTCAGCCATTCGCTCCCTCCTCCCCCACTTTCAACAGGATGCCTTGGTTTCGGCATTAACGGTGCAGCAGCTTCTGGGGTTCATGGCATCGATGACATCAGTCCTGCCGCTAGCGAGACTCAAGCTTTGACATCTTCAAGCTTGGTTCCTGTCTCAGTTCAATCCCATGAAGTTCCCTCCAGACAAGTTACTCCATGTCCCCTCCCTCCTGCCTTATTCGCTGGCTTGGTGGGATTCCTCTACCAATTTGCTCGTGGGCTGCCCGTTTCGGTCTCCTGTCCCTACCATCCAGGTCAACACAGATGCCAGCAACCTGAGATGGGGAGCGGTTTGTTTGGAGATAACCATTCACGACCTTTGGTCTCCTCAAGAGAAGCTCCTTCACATCAGTGTCCTGGAGCTCCTTGCCATTTTCAAGGCCTGCTGTGCTTTTCTTCCTCATCTTTTCGGGAATGTGGTACTTCTGGTAACGGACAACTCCACTGCAATGCACTATATCAACAAGCAGGGAGGAACACACTCTCAACCTCTACTGCAGTTGACTCTGGACTTTTGGGAATGGTGCATCGACCACAGCATTTGGCCCATTGCCATGCATCTACCGGGAGAGGACAATGTAACAGCAGATTCACTCAGCAGGCTTCAATCCGGGTCTCACGAGTGGGAGCTTCATCTTCCCACATTTCTTCAGCTCTGTCACTGATGGGGTTCGTCTCAAGTAGACCTCTTCGCCACTCGGGGGAACGCCAAATGTCCCCGTTTTTGTTCAAGGGCCGGGATCGGCGCTGGGTCCATCGGGGATGCTCTCTCGCTGCCCTGGTCATCCCTCCTCCTCTATGCGTTTCCACCAACTCCACTCCTAAGCAAGGTGATCGGCAAAATTTTCCAGGAGAGGGCAAATGTCATCTTGATAGCTCCCTGGTGGCCTCGCCAACTGTGGTTCGTGCCTCTTCTGCGGGTGGCAAGCTCTTATCGACGGCTGCCTCTCCTGCCCAACCTCCTGTCCAGGGATCACGGCAGAATTTTTCACCCGGATCTCCATCGTCTCCGGTTGACGGCTTGGAGAATCACGACAACATAGACTCCATTCTCTCCTCGGCTAGAAAGCCCTCCACTATTCGTCTTTACTGTTATAAGTGGAAGAGGCTTGTGTCCTTTGCCACTCAGCACCATGTCCCACCTTTGGACACCCCCCCCCCGCAAGGTGTCCTGCAATACCTCCTATCTCTGAAGAAATCCGGTCTCACTCTCTCGTCTCTGTGGGTTTATCTCTCTGCTATTGTTGCCCATCAGTCAGAGTCCTCTCCTGCTGCTGCATTCTTCCATCACCCTAGTCTAAAGGCTTTTCTCAAGGCTCTCCATGACACCTATTCGGATAGAAAGCCCGTTCCACCTCAATGGTCACTTTCCTTGGTTCTGCAAAAACTGATGCGTCCACCCTTTGAGCCTTTGGCTTCCTGTGACCTTCGACTCCTCTCCTTTAAAACTGCCTTCCTTTTGGCTATCACCTCTGCCAGACGGGTTAGTGAACTCTGTGCCCTCAGGTGTGACGCACCTTACCTACAGTTCTATAAGGACCATGTCCTGGCTTACGCTGATGTTTCCTTTTTGCCTAAGGTGGTTACTCCGTTTCACCTCTCTCAACCGCTTTCGCTACCAACCTTTTCCCCTAACCCCTCAACTCCTTTGGAAACAGACTTGCATACGCTGGATGTGAGACGTGCTCTTGCTTTTTACGTCTCTCGCACAGCTTCTTTCAGAAAAACTTCACATTTATTTGTTTGTTATGATCCCAGTTCCAAAGGATCCCAAGTTTCGCCCCAGCGACTTTCTCACTGGGTCTCTTCTACCATTGAGTTGTCTTACCAGCTCGCAAAGTTGCCTGTACCGGCGCCTATTCGTGCCCACTCCACCAGAGCGATGTCTTCATCTGCCGCTTCTTTGAAGGGCATTCCTTTGGAGGACATATGTAACTCAGCAACGTGGTCTACTCCGTCCACCTTCGTGAAGCACTACAGGTTGGATGCCCGAGTGCGGTCTACTACTTCATTCAGTAGAGCTGTTCTTTCAGTGGTGCTGGCGTGACGCCCTCCATCCTGTGAGTATGCTTGTAATCACCCATCTGTGTGGCTTCACGAAGGCCACGATGGAGAAGAACCAGTTACCTGTAAAGGTGGTTCTTCAAGTGGACCTTCGTGAAGCCACACAGCACCCACCCTCCTCCCCTCATGCCGTCATGCCTTGGCTGGTATTTACCTGTCAAGCCGGCGGTAGGAGGAAACTGAGGTGTTTGGGCGGGAGCCCACTCGCACATGCGCAGTGCGAGTGGGAGGAGACTAACGAGCTTTCCTATTGCTAGGGAACGCCGGCCTCCGTGCAAGGGCGCTTGGGAAACCCATCTGTGTGGCTTCACAAAGGTCCACTCGAAGAACCACCTTTACAGGTAAGTAACTGGTTCTTTTCTTTAACAACTGAGTGATTTTCATTCTTTTTGTCTGAGATGACAATCCATTGATATTCATAGAAGCTTTAAGTCCCTTCCCATTCTTTTATTTGTTCCATTTTGGCATCAACACTTCATCTAGCTTTTCCATAATCCCCTGCCTTGCAACCCCCATCCCTCCAAGGACCTACGTCCCATTCTAGATCCTGTTGCAAGACTGTGACTTCCTATTGTCAGTCTGCTCCTCCTCAGCCCCTGTGAATCTACTTAACTTAAACTTAAGTTTTTATGCCCAACCTGCTTATTCTTTCTAAAATTTACTTTTACAAAACTTTTTTTACTCACATTAGTTCCTTAGCATCTTTTACTTAGCTCTAGCTACCTCCCCCATCTAATTTTAGTTTATAAAACCCTCCATAGCTTGGGACCGGACTACCTGGCAGAGCGTATCGCTCAGCGATCCACCTCGGCCCGTCCTGTTCGGCAGGCGCGAGCGCACTTGCTGCGGGTCACCACCGTCCGAGAAGCCCGGAAGACAAGTACTCGGACCCGGGCATTCTCGGTGGCGGCCCCTAGCCTTTGGAATTCCATCCCTACCGAAGTGCGCTCTGCAGAGTCCCTGCTGGCCTTCCGGAAGGCTTTAAAAACCTACCTTTTCCAAGAGGCCTTTGGCGATTCTTATTCTTAGGTTTTTTGTTGTTTTTTGTTTTTTCTTTTCTCTTCTCCGCCATCATACGCTCTAGTTGATGAGGTGCCACTAGGTTTTACTGTTCTTAAATTTATTGTTGTAATTATATTTGTTTATCCTTGTACTTGTGTGGCTAACATAGCCCTTGTAAGCTGCTTAGAGTTCGTTTGAAGATAAGCGGGATATAAATGCAAAAATAAATAAAATAAATAAAATAAATAATATCAGCTGCTAACACCCTCCCTTAATCTTGAAACATAACAGTGAACAAAAATTCTCTCCAAGGTCAAGGACTTCCAATTCACCCTCCCTCTTCCTTCCCCCTTCTTTAGCGTCTTTTTCTTCCCTCATGTCCAAAACATTTACTTCTTTATACTATTGTCCCTTACCAAAAGCATTTACTTCATTATTCGTTTACCCCCTCTTTTTGAAAAAATTATATTACATCAATGATATCATAAGTCAACCCCTCTTCTCATTTTTCCTTCTTCACATTTTAAACTCTAAACCTTTTTTGATATTTTTAAGGGTAGTCATAAGTAGAGTCATTTATTCTTCCTCTTCCAAAGCCTCCCCCTTTTGTTCCTCTTGAAGACTTCTTGGGGAATCCTTCTTAATCCCCAGTCTCTGTAACATAGTTTCTGCCTCAGATGGATTCCTCGCTTTGTACTGTCGGTTTTCTTTATATACCAATATTGTAGCTGGATAAATCCAGGAAAATCTGCAGTTAGCCTCTGACAGTTCTCTTGTGAAAACTCTCATTTCTTTTCTTTATTGTCTCCAAGGATAAGTCCGGGAAAAATCTTATTGTAGCACCATTATGGGTCAAAAGGCCTTTTTCCCCTCAATTCTTTCAACAACTGTTCCATTACTTTCTCCTTACACAAGGCCACTATTACGTCCCTCGGGCGGGCGTTATCTTTGGGTCTAGGCTTTAGCTGTCTGTGCACTCTTTCAATCTCCTTCTCTGTAATTATTTCTAAACCATTAGCTGACAAGAGAGATAAGAGTTCTGGAATAATGTATTTGCCCTGAATCAGTTCAGAAAAAAACTGTCTCCCTGAAGTTTCTTCTTCTCTGTTGGTCTTCTGCCTGCACCACCTGAGATTCTAGTCTTTAATCTCAATTCTGTTGCATCCACCCTTTTCCCCATATCCTTAATATCTTCCAATTCATCCACATGCTTCACCAACCTTTTTATGCTGTCACTTAATTTTCTGTTTTCTCCTTGAAATCCTCCTGGATCGCTTGTCACATCTCAGTATGGATTGTTTTGGAAAGTTCCTTCCGCACTGCCTTGACCACTTTCTATAACAGAATATCTTCTTGCCGCCTGGTGGATGCCATTTGTCTTTCAGCTTTTCACTCCTTTAATCAGCAGTAGCCTTCAGACAAGATAAATTGCAGCAAACACTAATTAGGAGGGGTATGATGGATTTCTTTTTCCTTCAAAGACCAAGTTTTGCCTCTCTCCTCTTTGGCTGGGCTCTATAAAGTAATACGTTAATCAGCAGAAATGGGAGCTTGTTCCAAGGTGACTCACCCCTCTCAGTGCATGCATGGAAGTCTTTTGAGCCATTTTCTAAATTTCCAGTCTGGAAAAACAACAGAGATTATTGTAGCTATGGGAATTTTCAGTGAATCTGGAAACTTACATTTATGTAACAGAAAAAAATAACTTAAAACATTTCCATTGGAAAAAAGCCTTTGGAAATAGAAGAAAGTGGTTTTGTTTGTTTGTTTTGTTCAAGGTAGCCATTAGACAAAAAGCTTATTGAGACACTTATCTGACAGTTTTCCTGTACAAAAATGTTCTCAATTTCAACATTTTGGCAAACACTAGGCTGGAACATGTTATGAAAATAATAGTTCTGCCGTAGCATGGTGAATGAAGAAACCAGGGTTGACAACAATGTAGGTTAATTTTATTTCTTGAGCACAAGTTTATTCTACTTCTGTAAAACTTTCAGTTGTCTCAAAATGCATTGAAATCCTAAAGCTGAAATATATAACAATATTTGGGAATTAGTAATTGTGGTTTGGATTTGGATGTACGAGTGGGACTAGTAGAAGCAGCTACTCCACCCCGCCCCAGATCTTCCCCACAACACTTTGATAGCTGTATAGCTATCACAGAATCATACAGGAGTGACATTGGAAGGAGCTATGAAGTCGAACCTTCAATGCTCAGTGCAGGGATACAAATCAAAGGATAGCTGCCAGGTGGTTGTCCAAATTTCTCTTGAATGCCTCCAGTGTTGGAGCACTAACTTAATGGACCTGGAAAAGGTGCAGAAGAGAGCGACTAAAATGATTACTGGGCTGGGGGACCTCCCTTATGAGGAAAAGCTAAAACATTTGGGGCTCTTTAGTCTGGAAAAAAGGCACCTGAGGGGGGATATGATTGAGACATACAAAATTATGCAGGGCATGAGTAAAGTGGAGAGGGGGACGCTCTTCTCCCTCTCACAAAATACCAGAACTAGGAGACATACACTCAAAATGAGCGCTGGGAGAGTGAGAACAGACAAAATAATTTTTGTTAGTTTGTGGAACTCCCTGCCACAAGCTGTGGTGATGGCATCTGGCCTGGATGCCTTCAAAAGGGGATTGGACAGATTCCTGGAGGAAAAGTTCATCACAGGTTACAAACCATGATGGAGATGTGTAATCTCCAGGCTTAAAATCGGGGTACTTCAAGGGCCAGATGCAGGGGAGTGGTATGAAGAGACAGATAGCTAGTCTCATGCACTCCCATAGGCCACTGTGAGATACAGGAAACTGGACTAGATGGGCCTTTGGCATGATCCAGCATGGCTCTTCTAATGTTCTACTGCCATACATATTGGCTGAGGGATACTTTTCCAAGGTGTGAACAGCAGAAATGGACCTGCAACCACTATGGAGTGCCTACATTGAAAACTTTAATATAGTTGGGAAACCATACTCAGCCGGCACATGATTATTAACATTTCACATGAAATAAAAACAAAACAGTACAATTGCATTTACAAGAAGCCATTAACAGAACATTTTTTTTAAAAATCACCAAAAAAGGCTTTTACTGACCATCTAAAACGGAACAAATAGGGAACCAATCTAACTATGATGGGCCATAATCAAACATCCCATTGTAAAGTTAGTGGGCAAATTCATATGGAACAAGTTTGTTCCAATATCCAAGCTGCAAATGGTTTACGGTTCTGTGTCTTTAGACTTTAGAGAGTCTGTCAAGAAAGAAGACTAGAAGAATGTTTGTATGACACTTTTTATTTGGTTGACAGCAAATCAGTTGATTACTGTCCAAAATACCTAAAACCAGTCAACTCTGTTCTCACCAAATGAGTCCCATGAATTTTCTGTCATAAGGGGCAGAAAACCGTCGTGTGAGCCTGCTTCCATTTGTAATTCTCTAAATATACTCAGAAACATTCTAGAAATGTCCTGGGCACCCTAATTCATGAGATAAAGTTATATAAGAACATGTTACCTCTGTGCCTTACTATGAATCCAAGCCATGAAAAATGCCTGAAATGTACAGCATATTTGATAATCAAACATAGAGATTCGTTTCATGACCATAAGCACACTACAGGCACATGATGCAGCAACTTTGTAGAAACTGAACATGTTAATGTATAATCAGAAAGTAAAGAAATTAAGAAGCAGAATACTTTCTGTGTGTCATTTGTCTTTCTTCCATCATAGAAGAAAGGTGAATTACACAAGGAATAAATTCCATTTCAGGGCCAGGTGGCGCCTCGTGGTGCAGTGGTTAAATGCCTGTACTGCAGGTAAAACTGTGCTCACGACCTGGGTTCAATCCCCGGTAGCAGGCTCAAGGTTCACTCAGCCTTCCATCCTTCCGAGGTCGGTAAAATGAGTACCCAGCTTGCTGGGGGGGGCAATGTGTAGCCTGCACACTGTAATTAAAATTGTAAACCGCCCAGAGACCACTTGTAGTGGTATGGGGCGGTATATAAGCAGAACACTTTGCTTTGCTTTTATTCCAGTGAGAAACCCACAACCTTGACAATATTTTTCAGTTGTTCCAGGGGTGAGTAAAATGCAGCCCTTATTCTCATCACACTCTCCAATCATTTAAATTTGTTTTTCCATCAAGAATGCCAAACTGCTGTTCCAGGAACCCCCAGGAGCACAGAATAATATTTCAAACAGGTCACATCTCAATAACCTCTCTCTCAGTATTTAATACCAAAAAATAATTCCAAAAGAACCGGTTGCTTACCTGTAATGGTAGTTCTTCGAGTGTCCTCCGTGAATCCACACCACTGGGTTCTCGGTCGCGACGCGAGCGATGGCACCGGAAACACTTGAAAGCAAGGAAGCAGAATCATTAGTCTCCGCCCCACCACCCATGCTCCCTTGCGTTCCCGCCTAAACGCCTCAGTTCCCTCTGCACGCCGCTGTGAGGAAAACAGTCCCCAGACAACGTGACTAGAGGGGAGGCGGGCGGGTTGGTGTGGATTCACGGAGGACACTCGAAGAACTACCATTACAGGTAAGCAACCGGTTCTTCTTCATCGTGTCCTCCGTGAATCCACACCACTGGGTGAGTACCAAGCTACCTGAGAAGGCGGAGGGTAGTCACGGCAACACACTAGAGAGCACGGCCCTGCCGAATGAGGCATTAGACTTAGCCCTGGTGTCCAGGCTGTAGTGCCGAACAAAGGTAGAGGCTTGAGACCAGGTCGCTGCTCTGCAGACTTCCTCCATAGGAACTCCCCGGAGAAAGGCGGTCGACGAGGCAACAGCTCTTGTAGAATGGGCTCGAACACCCGGAGGGAGAGGCTGATTAGACAACTGATAACACAGTTTAATAGTAGAAACAACCCACTTAGAGAAACGTTGAGTGGAAATTGGCAACCCACTGAACTTAGGAGCATAAGAAACAAACAGGCGAGTGGTCTTCCGAAAGGAAGCAGTCCTAGAAACATAGAAAGCTAGGGCTCTCCGAACATCAAGGCAATGAAGTTCTCTCTCAATGGCAGATGACGGGGAAGGAAAAAAGACAGGAAGGATAATAGGTTGGGATAAGTGAAACTGGGAAACCACTTTGGGGAGGAAGGAAATGTCGGGGTAGGCGACAACCTTGTCCTGAAAAAACTGTAAAAAGGGTGGGTCGTGGCGAAGGGCACACAGTTCACTGGCCCTACGGGCTGAGGTGATGGCCACTAAGAAGGCAACCTTAAGAGTCAAGTGGTGTAACGATGTAGTAGCCAGCGGTTCAAAGGGAGGTCTGGCCAAGGCTCGTAGAACAAGCCGGAGGGACCACTGGGAAGGAAGTGGGTGTCTATCTGGATAAGTATTATTGAGGCCCTTCAGGAAGAGCTTCAGTCGCGGGTGTCTGAAAAACGCCGCAGCAGGAGAATCCTGGGGCTGATGGGCCACAATGGCCGAGAGATAGACTCGGAGCGAGGCCAAAGAAAGACCGGCCTGCTTCAGGTGAAGGAGGAAACGCAACACCACTAAAAGAGGGGGGTTGAGGTGAGGATAAGAATGCTCAGCTGCGAAAGCCCTGAAACGAGTCCACTTGAGGCTATAGTTCTTTAGAGTCGAAGGTTTCCTGGCCGCTCTGCAGATAGCAGAAATCAGCTCTGAATCCTCCAAGCCGTCAATTTGAGATGTGGGAGATCCGGATGGAGCACCCGACCGCCGTCCCGAGACAGGAGAGACGCAAAGAGAGGCAGAGTAAAGTGGTCCTGAGCCATCTGCAGAAGAGTGGCGAACCATGGTTGCCGGGGCCACCAGGGAGTGATGAGGATAACATTGGATCTGTCGTGTCGGATCTTCACCAGAGCTCTGTGGAGGAGAGGGATTGGGGGGAAGGCATAGAGCAGATGACGAGACCAGCGGAACATAAAGGCATCCCCCAGAGAGTGGCTGCCCACTCCAGCCCTGGAACAGAAGCGGGCGCATTTGGAATTGGCCTCCGTGGCGAATAGATCTATGGAGGGGCAGCCCCAGCGTCTGACCAGGAGACGGAATACCGACGGGTGCAGTTCCCATTCGTGGGAAGTGGAGGTCTTGCGACTGAGACTGTCCGCTAGATCGTTGTCCTCCCCTGAGAGATGGATAGCCATCGGCAAAATATGGTGGATGATGCACCAGTCCCATATAGCAATGGAAAGATGCAGAAGAGCAGCAGAATGGGTTCCTCCCTGCTTGTTCAGGTAATACATGGCCGTGGTGTTGTCCGTGGCCACCAAGACTACCTGGTTTTGGATGATAGGGAGAAAGGCTTTCAGCGCCCTGAAGATGGCCAGCAACTCTAGTTCGTTGATGTGTCAGGTCCTCTCCGTAGGGGACCAGAGAGCATGAATCTGGTGAGTGCCGCAGAAGGCTCCCCATCCCGACAGACTGGCGTCCGAGGTAATTTGGATAGTCGGGGAGGGAGGCTGGAAACGGCGGCCCACTAAAAGGTTGGAGGAATTGAGCCACCAACATGTGCGCTCCCAAACCGGAGTGGAGATGGAGATCAGCTTGTCCTGAGAGTCGTGTTCCGGGTCGAACTGAGAGAGGAAGCACCACTGGAGCTGCCGCATATGAAGGCGGGCGAAAGGGACAACCGACGTGGTTGAGGCCATTAGGCCCAGAAGGCGTTGCACCAGCGAAGCGGGTAGAGAGGCGCCCGGGCGCAGAAGACAAACTATGGAGGCGATGTCCGACAGCCGGGAGATCGGAGGAAAGGCTTTTTGACGCCGGGAGTCCAAGATGGCGCCGATGTATTCGACCCTTCGAGACGGGGTAAGTCTGGATTTGTCGAAGTTGACCTCGAGACCCAGGCGACGAAGGAGTTGTAGGGTGAAACTGAGGTGAAGAAGTGCCTGGTCGCGAGAAGACGAGACCAGGAGCCAGTCGTCTATGTAAGGGAAGACGACTATCCCCTGTGACCGAAGGTGGGCGACGACTGGGGCCATACACTTCGTAAAGACTCTGGGGGCCGTGGCTAGTCCAAAGGGAAGGGACTTGTACTCGAAGGCTTGGCCCTCCACCATAAATCGAAGAAACTTGCGGAAAGAGGGGTGGATAGAAATATGAAAATAGGCGTCTCGAAGATCGATGGTAGTGAACCAGCAGTCTCGCTGTAGAAGGGGCAGAATGGTCTCCAGGGTCATCATCTTGAACTTCTTTGGAGGAATGAACCAGTTCACCGACCTGAGGTCCAGGATGGGTCGAAGACCGCCGTCCTTCTTTGGGACCGTGAAGTAAGGAGAGTAATGGCCCGAAGGGATGTCCCAAGGAGGTACTGGGGAAATGGCATCCTTTTGCAGGAGAGTGGAAATTTCCTCCCAAAGGGTTGGAGATGGGGAGGTGTGGACCAGGCAGCCTGTAGGAGGGAGGGCAAAGAACTCTATTCTGTATCCGAGAGAAATGATGGAGAGAACCCATCTGTCGGTGGTGATGGCGGACCAAGCCGACAGGAATGGTTTCAGCCTTGGGGAGTCAGAAATCCTTACGCCCACGTTTGTCCTGATGTCGAGCAGAAGTTCGGAACTTGGGCTTCTGAGGTCTGTCCTTTCCAGTAAAAGTGTTGGAGGACGAGGGGAAAGGCTGCTCACGCTGTTGCTGTCTGACGGAGGTGTGACTAGGATCTTTTCCAGGAAGGACGAAAGGACCGATGTTGTTTAGCAGGCAGGAGGTTAAGACGTTTGGC
>JAHTLZ010000274.1:11869851-11892876 GCA_023846285.1 Phrynocephalus versicolor | reverse complement strand
ATGGCGGACCCCATGGCCTTGGTAGCAGCATCCGAAGCATGACGGCCAGACCTCATCTGCTGAGCAGCAATGGAGAGGGCCTCCTCAAGGGCTGGTACAGCGACACCCTTGGCAGCATCAGAGGTAGAGTCAAGAGCCGCCTTGGCCTTATTAAGGAGCGCTCGCTGGTAGGCTCCCATGACAGCTTGATAATTGGCTATCTTGAAAGACAGGGCCACAGTCGAGTAGAGCTGTCTGGCCATGGTATCCACCTTACGACCTTCCTTGGTCGGGGGAATAGGTACCTGAGAAGATTTAGATTGGAGCTGCGAGGCAGACACCACCACAGAGTTGGGCGCCGTGTGCTTGACCAGGAAAGGTGCTCCTTCATCATAGACTCTGTAGAACCCCTCTAGCTTCCGAGATTTGGAAGAAGAGGGGATTTTCTTAAAGGAATCCTTGGCCATGTCAAGGATTGACGGCAAGATGCCCAGGTGAATGGGTGACGTGGTGTCAGATGAAATCTGATCAAAGACATGATCAGAATATTGTGGAGTCGGATGGTGCACTGGAATATTTAAGGTCGAAGCCATCTTGGAGATAAACTCCGAGTAGTTTCCAATGGAGTCAGCCGAGGAAGGGGGACTCTCACCAGCCACATTAGAATCAGGTGTAGCAGCTCTCTCTTGGTCGGAACCATCAGGTTCCTCAGAGTCGGAATCCCCGGAGGAAGAGGAGTCAGAGTCCGAAGGGGAAGGCGGATTGGTACCAGAGTGGTGCCGGGAAGAAGAGCGTTTGGCTTTCTTGCGGTGCCGAGATGTAGCTGGTTCAATGGCCATTGAGCTCGGGGATCTAGGTTCCGAGGGGCCCTCAGGATCATACCAGGGTCCCGGGCGGTTCCAGAACAGCCCAGCGTTGTACGGTACCGGTGGAAACCCAGGAAAAATTGGGTAACCCGAGAAGGGAAATGGTACCATAGTCGAAGAAGGACCGGCAGGCCAGGCAGATGTCATTGGTGGTATCGATGACACTGGTGGTACCGAGGGCCATGTCGGTGGCGCCGATGGCCATCCCCACGGTTGGGACGGAGATGGTACCGAAGCAGCCGGGCGAGAAGATGGCAGGGTAGCAGTAGGAACAGCCTCGGTACCTCTAGTCGACTTCTTGGGAGGCGGAGGTGAAGATGCTGCCGTCTTACACTTCGCCGAACGGGAGACGGCGGCTGGGTATCGACCGTCTGCGCCGGAGGCAAGGGCGGTACCGTGCCCTGCCATTGCGGCTGAGTACCAACTGACTGTGCCGGTGGCAAGGGCGCAACCGTGCCCTGCCAAGCCGGTCCGGGGAAACTCTGGTACATCGACGGTGGCAGTTGAAAGGCCGTGGAAGCTTGGCCGAAGGAGGGCTGTAGGGGAGCATTGGAGAACAGACTCACCAGCTCTGACCTGTTGCCTCTCTTCTCAGGTATCGAGAGCGCTACCGACGCTTCATCCGAAGAGTCCAACGATACCGGTGAGGCACTCCTTCGGTTGGGGGAAAGAGATGGAGATGTCTGACGAGAGGGAGACCTTTCGCGGCGAGAAGGAGACTTCTCCCGGCGGGTTTCTTCGGTACCGAGGCCTCGGTAGTAGATTTCTTAGACTTAACTTTTTTCGCTGATTTTTCGACAAGATCCGCCGAAGTCTGAGAAGCAGGATCCGCCGTAGCCTGGGAAGCAGATGACTCCATCGCCGGCCTCAAGGATTTCTCGAGAAGGTAAGTATTCAGGCGGTGTCGACGGTTCCGAAGGGCCTGCGAACTTAGGCTCTTACAGTGAGTGCAGGAGTCCGGAGAGTGGGCTTCCCCCAAACAATACAGGCAGCGGGAATGCCCGTCTGAGAAAGGGATTTTCCCCCCGCACCGGACACAATTTTTAAACAATGACCGCTGGGCCATAAAAGGCGAGAAGAATCCAAAATGAAGAATCCGTGACGAGGTAAAGGTTTCCGAACCATCCAACGCGGCGGTTAGAGGGAACTGAGGCGTTTAGGCGGGAACGCAAGGGAGCATGGGTGGTGGGGCGGAGACTAATGATTCTGCTTCCTTGCTTTCAAGTGTTTCCGGTGCCATCGCTCACGTCGCGACCGAGAACCCAGTGGTGTGGATTCACGGAGGACACGATGAAGAACCAGAAGTGACTTCCACTTTCTCCACCTCATTTTTGGTAGTCTGCCTGGCACATGGAGAAACAATCAGACACAAAACTGGATGTGAAATCTACACACCTCTCTAGGTAAACAAAGAAGATAATTACCAGCATTGAACCCATTCAAGAATGTTCTTGAAGATTTAGACCACAGGTTTCTACTTCATTTGATACACAGTATCAAATTTTTCCAGATTGGGAAGAGTGCAATGATGCTCAAAACCACTATAGCAATGGTTTCCAACGTAGGCAACCCAGAAACCCCAGCCAGCATAGCTGGTGGTATAAACTGGTGGTACAAGCTCCAAGGACACCTGGGTTACTCAAGGTTGGGAACCACTGCACAGCAATATTTTATGTTGTATCTATAGAATGTATGTTAACCACTTTTGACACTCTCTTTTTCTGTTTGGCAAACAATTTCACGGTGGTTTTTAGATGGATCTGTGTCTTGACATAGCTTGATTAGAGATGTGAAGGCCCGGAAGAAAACCGGAAAAGGGGGGGATGGTGGTTTTTTCATTTTTTCCTGAAGCCTTTTTGGGGTTTTGTTTTGTTTGTTTGTTTTTTGAAAAAAGAAAAAGAAAAAATGACTATGGAATGTTTTATTTTAACATGATGAATAAAATATGTTAAGACAAGGAGTTCAAATAATTTCCAAATCATTTCTAAAAATATCATTGAAACTTGTCCCACTCCCTTCTATACATTTCCCCCCTCATTTTATGAGAATTATGTTTTTTTATTTAATACTGTGGTGAAGAAATATGAACAATTGTTAATACTGGATTTTTAAACATTGCTTTGTGGGGGGTTGTTTTGTTCCACATAAACTAGTAAACAGTTTAGGAGATTGTTACTCCATTTGTTACTTAAAATTACAAATAGATATTATTTAAAAGTAAATTCTGTTTGTAATAATTGTTTGGATATACAATATTTTAGTATGCTAGTTGTGATAATTTTAAGTCAAATTGTCCATAGTCATATTTTATGGTCCTAAAGTAACAGAATGACTTTCAAGATGTACTCATGTGAGTAACGGAACGTCTAGCTTGGAGCTGCTTTGGGCAGCTGGGCAGCTTTTAATGAAGTCTCATAAACTGAACGGACAACACTGTTTCTCTGAGTGCTAAAACTAAAACTAAGAGTTTTTGTCAACACTTGAGACAGTAATTAATTAATTCAGCTTGGAACTCTAGTTCACTGATATTATTGGACTCTTTTGGATGTTTTCTTTCTGTTCGGGGCTTTTTAGTTTATTTATTGCCTTACTGAGCAGAGCCAACATAAACAGTGACTGATAAGGAGTTGAAGCTGGACTTTGGAGGCTGGATTTCTTTTTCTTTTTTTAAATTGCTCTGGACTTAAATAACTTTTGCATCTATGCTTTCACTTGGGGAGTGTGATTGCCATATATCTATCTCAAGAAAGTATTTTAAGATTAAAGCATTTAATGGGGGTGAAGGATTTCGAATTTTACTTATTCAGAGAAAATGGCATTCTGGAACAGTTAAAGTCCATAGCTGGATACAGCATCAAGGATGTGCTCCATCTGCTGTGGAACCCAATCTGTTGGTTTTTTTTCCCATTTCCCCTCTGATTCTTGCATAAATTTTAATGGGCTCTACTCTAATAAATAGCAGTTGAACATTCTTAATTTGTAGTTATTGATGAGGCCCTATGCATAAGTTGTTTAAGGGAAGTACACAAGCTGCTTGGGTGAGGAAAGAGGAAAAGGAGAAATCGGGTCCAAGTAATAAATCTGTTGGAAGATTAGTACGCTTAGAGGCCTCTCAACAACAGCAGGATATTTTCAATATGGATGTTCAACAAACTTAGCAAGAAATCTGCTCAAATCTTTTAAAAGTTGTTGGAAATACAGAATTGGTGGCCAATAATGTGGCTGTGTTAAACAAAAAAAATCTGGATTAGAGCAAAAAATGGCTTTTTTCAATCCTTGGGAAAGATGGACCAGAAGGTTCTTGTCCTCGATAAAAAAAAGTTGAGGGTATCGACGGAAGGGTTTTGGACTTACAAAAGGATTATAAAAAACTTGTCAGCAGTGTGGAAATGGAATTAAAGAAAATGGGACCAGCGGTTGAAAACACCCAGAGGCAACTTAAATATTATTCAGGAAAATTGCTGGATCAGGAGATGGCAGTTTCTGAGAACAAATGATACAAGAACAAGATTTTTCAAGACAAAATAATATTAGAGTGAAAGGCTTGCCAGCCAGACCTTGGTGTGGATGAGAAAAACCTGTTACAAACATTTATGTATGAGAATATTTTTATTGTAGTTGTTATTGTTACAAAATAAAAAAGGAAAGGAAAGACGAAGGTAGAAAAGACAAAGAATACAATATTAGAGTCACAATTTATGCCTTCACATTTCAGAATTATCAAAAAATATCTATGATTCAATTTAACATCAACCTACATCCGTGCAGTTACACCCACCTAGTCTATCTTTGTGCGTTTTTATATTTTGCCACCACCCCCTACATTGTGCGGTCTTCAATGTCTTGTGCTTCATCAAATAAAAATTATCTTACTAAGTTCTCCCTCTAATTTTTCTTATTAAGTCTCTTATTTAACCACTCATAAAATATTTGCCAAGTTTGTGCATAGACGTTATCTTCTTTGTTATTTATCACATTTGTTAATTTATTCATCTCTGCACATTCCAGAATTTTAGAGATTATTTCTTTGTCCTTGGGCGTTGTTTTCAGTTTCCATTTTTGGGCCCAAGCTAACCTTGCGACTGTTAGAATATGTATTATTAGGTAATTTATTTCTTTGCGTTGTTCACCCATAGTCAATCCTAATAAAAATTATTGAGGCTTAAACTTTATTATTCTTTTCTTTATTTCCTGTAGTCATTTATGTATTTTAATCCAAAATTGTTTTGCTTTTTTGCACGTCCACCAACAGTGGAAGAAAGTTCCCTTCTTTTGTTACATTTCCAGCATTTATCAGAAATTTGTGGATTAAATTTATGTAGCCTCTCAGGAGTTATGTGCCATCTATGGAACATCTTCAAAAGGTTTTCTTTATAAGATGTAGCAATAGTTGCTTTATAATTGGTCTTCCATAACCTTCTCCACTGCTCTAGACTTATTTCCTGATGGATGTTTCTCGCCAATTTAATCATAACGTCTTTTACCTCCTCATCCTTTAACTCCCAATCCAACATGAATGTGTACAGTTTACTAATGAGCTTAACCTCCGTTCCTAATAGTAGTTTATCTAATGCTGATTCCTGATTTTTAATCCCAGTTTCCTTTCTATCTAGTTTGTATCTCGTATTAATTTGATGGTACAGCAGCCATGATTTAATAAGACCCGATGTGAGTAACTGTTCGTATGATTTTAACTGCCCCTATCTGTCTAGTAAGTGCTTATATGTGGATAGTGTTCCTCACTCTGTTAAATTTGGGTGCGTAATTGCCTCTAGTGGCAAGAACCATCTGGATATTTTCATATAATATTTCCTTTTAATCTCATTCCAGCTTTGAGCGAGGGAAGGTCTAAGGAAGTGACTATTGAATATCTTACTTTTAACTCCTCTATGCCATAGATGAAAATGCCAGACCCTCGGGAGGTTAAAACCCTCTAAATTTAATAATCTGTTGTCTCACAACGAGATCCAAGCCTTTAGCCAAGTCAGTACATGTGCTTGGTGGTAAAGGCGCCAATTGGGTATTCCCCAACCTCCTCCGTCCTTACACTCCTGCATTAAATTGAGTTTAATCCTTGGTTTCTTCCCCATCCAAATGAATTTATTTGTTATTTTATTCAATTCTCCAAAAAACTTCCACCCTAAATTAATAGGGATGGTTTAAAATAGGAAAAGTAATTTTGGAAGCACATTCATCTTTACTGTCGCTATTCTTCCTAAGGTTGACAAGTTTAGTCGATCCCATTTTTAAAAATCCTCTTCTATTTGGTTTAATAATCTCCTATAATTGTCCTCCTTCAAAGACGTACATCTCGCCGTCAGTTGAATTCCTAGATATTTAATTTTCTTTGTTATCTGTATTCCTGTTATTTCTTCCAGTTTAAGTTTCCGTTGGCTTATGATGTTTTTCGTAAGAAATTTAGTCTTATCTCTATTTATCCTCAAACCCACCACCTTCCCGAATTTTTCAATTTCTTCAATCACTTTAGACGCTGAATCAATGGGATTTTCTAAAATAAAAGCCAGATGCTTGGACTTTGTATTCCTCTTGCTTAATTTCTTTATTCTCCCTTATTTGTCTGTTTAAAATTTCTATAACCAATCTAAATAATAACGGGGATAAAGGGCATCCCTCTCTTATTCCATGCTGTATCTGAATGTCCTTTGTTAACTCTCCGTTGATTACTATTTTTGCCCTTTGTTTAGAATATAGTGCCCCCACTAATCTCGTGAACTTGTCTCTGAATTCCATCATTTGTAGTTGATTGAGCAGAAAATCCCAATTTACATTGTCAAAAGCTTTTTGCACGTCTAAAAAAAGTATTGCCATTTCTTTGTCTGGGTGGGCTTCATAATACTCCAAAACATCTAAAATCAGCCGTATGTTATTTCTAATTTGTCTTCCAGATAGGAATCCATTCTGGTCGTGATGTATAAAATCAATTAGGAATTTTCTAAACCTATTTGCTATAATAGTCACAAAGATAATCACAGTTTAGCAAAAAGATCAGCCTATAATTTGCTATCAAAGAGTTATCCGAATTTTCTTTAGGAATGATAGTTATTATCGCTTCTTCCCATGAGGGGGGTATTTTAGCTTTATTCAGAGTTTCATTATAGGTTCTCAACATTGAACCTAATATTACTTCTCTGATACATTTATAAATTTCAGCTGGGAGGCCATCCGGACCAGGTGCCTTACCCGTCTTTTGTTTATCTAACGCTTCTTGTAACTCTTCAATTGTTATTTCTCAATTTAACAATTCCTTTATATCCTTGGTTGCTTTGGGGATATTTGCTTGATTAAGATATTGGGTTATATCCTCTATAGCAGGGGTCCTCAAAGTTTTCAAACAGTGGGCCAGTCCACCACCACCCAGACACCACTGGGGACTGGATCACAGTCCAAAAGCAGCTGCGGAGGCTGGCTTGCTCACAAAACAGGGGGTAGATGGGGGGTTGCAATTGGTCCCAGGGGCCGGATTCAGGACCTTGGAGGCTGCATCCGGCCCCGGGGCCTTAGGTTGAGGACCCCTGCTCTATAGCTAATCCTTTGGATTTATATAGGTTTGTATAAAAGTCAGAGACAATTTCCTGCAAACATTCTTTTTCCACACATAGATTGCCCATTTCGTCTCTAAGTCCTCTTATGTATCTTTTTTTTTGTTTTTTTTTTCATAAGCTGACCATTTCCCCGGTTTATTTGCATTTTCAAAATAATTTTGCTTACACCTCTTAATCTGTTTGGCTAAATCTTCTGCTTCCAACATATTTATTTGATGTTTAACTAAATTTAATTCCCTTTTTATTCTTGATCTCTGCTCACACTTTCCTATTAACTGCTTTTCTAGCATACCAAGTTTTGATTTTAGCTCTCTAAGTCTTCTTTTCTTATCTTTATTTTTTTGCCACATATTACCCCTGAGCACTGCTTTAGCTGTGTCCCATATGATTTGTGGTTCTATATCTGCGGTGGTACTCTCCTTAAAAAAATATTCCATCTCTTTACTTAAATTATGTTGAAATTCTTTATCTGTCAGTATTTCCCTATCGAAGAGCCATCTGCCCGGTCTCTTTTTCTGTATTATCCATGATATTGTTATTGGATTGAGGTCAGCATAGGTATTGGGTTCAATGTTAACCTCCAAAATTTCTTTCCTAAGATTGGTCGTTGACCACACCATATCAATCCTGGACCACGATTTGTGTGCCATCGAATAAAAGGTATATGGTTTTTCCCAAACATGTTTTTCCCTCCAAACATTTGCTAAACATAACTCATCTACCCATTGGGAAAAAAATTTCGGTAGCGTCCTTTTATTACCTTTCTTTTTTTTTTCCCGGCCATATAATCCCTTTGTTTACATACCACTGCATTAAAATCACCCAGGAGTAAAATATAATCATATTTTCTTATTGTCTTCTTATACAGATTTTGATAGAAACTTCTTTGATTTTTATTTGGAGCATATATTGCCACTAAGAGGATTACTCTAGTTTCTTTTTTAAGTTCAACCATTAGTGTTCTACCCTCTGAGTCTGCCTTTATGAATTTTGCCTCTATTCTAGCTTGAACATACAGGGTGATTCCTCTTTTTTTTCTTTTCTGAATCCGCAGAGTAGAATAAATTCCCAAGTTTTGAACATTCTTGTAATTTAGAGTCTTTCTTTTTAATGTGTGTCTCCTGGAGACAAATAATGTCTGCATTTTCCTTTATTAATTTATTAAATATTTTCCTTCTCTTCTCAGGTATATTTAATCCTTTGATATTTACTGAAATTATATCGGTTTTCATTTATACTTTCCTTTAGTTGATCTACTAATTTAAGTTATTTTCTTTTTCCTTGTTTTTTTTTTTCTAATTTCTTGTAATATTGTCCCTGGTTTTTATTTCCGGATGTTCCTATTTTATCTTCGTCTGCCTCGGTTGCGTGGTCTCTCTCAGTTTCTTTGAAGTTTTGTTTGTAAAATTCCCTTGCTTCCTGTAGTGTCTCCCTTTTGCCTGCCAGTTGACTATCATACCCTCCGGGAACAGCCACCTATATCTTATATTATCTTTATTTAGTTCTCCAGTTAGAAATCTATAGTTCTTTCTCATCTCCCTTATTCGTCGTGGGGTTTCTTTTAGAATCACTACCTCTTTCCCTAAAATCATCAGGGTTTTTCATTCATTACCTTCATCACCCTCTCTTTCATTTCTCGCCTTACAAATGTTACTCTCACATCTCTTGGTAACTTATTAATTTTTGTGAACGGGGGAAAAGGGCTGCAATCCTGGCTCCGCACGCCGAGCCAGGATCGCAGCCCCCTTCCCAGCGATCTCTGCCCCGATGCATGACAGTCCAGTCGGGCTGTCACACACCGGGTCGGAGGGCGGGGAAAGGGGGCTGCGATCTCCGCCCCAATGCATGACAGTCCAGTCAGGCTGTCACACACCGGGGCGGAGGGCAGGGAAAGGGGGTTGCGATCTCCGCCCCGATGCATGACAGTCCAGTCAGGCTGTCACACATCAGGTCGGAGGGCGGGGAAAGGGGGCTGCAATCTCCTCCCCAGTGCATGACAGTCCAGTCAGGCTGTCACGCACCGGGTCGTAGAGTGGGGAAAGGGGGCTGCGATCTCCGCCCCGATGCATGACAGTCCAGTGAGGCTGTCACGCACCGGGTTGGAGGGTAGGGAAAGGAGGCTGCAATCTCCGCTCCAATGCATGACAGTCCAGTCCGGCTGTCACACACCAGAGCGGATGGCAGGGAGAGGGGGCTGCAATCCTGGCTCTGCATGCGGAGCCAGGATAGCAGCTCCTTTCGCAGCGATCTCCGCCCCAATGCACGACAGTCCAGTCAGGCTGTCACACACCGGGGCAGAGGGCAGGGAAAGGGAGCTGCGATCTCCGCTCCAATGCATGACAGTCCAGTCCGGCTGTCCACACCAGAGCGGATGGCGGGGAGAGGGTGCTGCGGTCCTGGCTCTGCATGCGGAGCCAGGATCGCAGCTCCCTTCCCAGCGATCTCCACCACTATGCATGACAGTGGATATGGAGGGCGGGGGGAAAGGGCTGCGATCCTGGCTCTGCATGCCGAGCCAGGATCGCAGCTCCCTTCCCAGTGATCTCCGCCATGATGCATGACAGTTTGGTCGGGCTGTCATGCACCGGGGCGGAGGGCGGGGGGAAACGGCTGTGGTCCTGGCTCCATCTCCGCCCCGATGCAGGACAGTCCAGTCGGGCTGCCATGCACCAGGACTGAAGGCGGGGAATGGGGGCTGCAATCTCCACCCTGATGCATGACAGTTCAGTCAGGCTGTCACACACCGGGTCGGAGGGCGGGGAGAGGGGGCTGCGGTCCTGGCTCTGCACGCGGAGCCAGGATCACATCTCCCTTCCCAGAGATCTCTGGCCCGATGCATGACAGTCCACTCGGGCTGTCACACACCAGGGCGGAGGGTGGGGGAAAAGGGCTGCGGTCCTGGCTCCATCTCCGCCCCGATGCAGGACAGTCTAGTCGGGCTGTCACGCACCAGGACTGAGGGCGGGGAATGGGGGCTGCGAACTCCGCTCCGATGCATGACAGTCCAGTCCGGCTGTCACACACCAGAGCAGATGGCAGGGAGAGGGGGCTGCGATCCTGGCTCTGCATGCGGAGCCAGGATCGCAGCTCCCTTCCCAGTGATCTCCGCCCCAATGCATGACAGTCCAGTCGGGCTGTCACGCACCGGGACAGAGGGTGGGGAAAGGCGGCTGCGATCTCCGCCCCGATGCATAACAGTCCAGTCCGGCTGTCATGCACCGGAGCAGAGGGTGGGGGAAGGGGGCTGCGATCCTGGCTCTGCAAGCCGAGCCAGGATTGCAGCCCCCTTAACAGCGATCTCCGCCCCGTTGCTTGACAGCCTGACCAGACTGTCATGCATCGGGGCGTAGATCACTAGAAAGCAGTCGGGGGGCGGGGACCTGCCACTGCCCTGGTGGCTCCGGGGCATCTCCCATACGCCTCCCACCCGCCTCCCAGGCTCCCAGACGGAGCCAGGATCGCAGTCCCCTTCCCAGCGATCTCCACACCAGGATGTCACGCACGGGGGCAGAGGGTGGGGAAAGGGAGCTGCGATCCTGTCTCGGCACGCATAGCCAGGATTGCAGCCCCCTTCCCAGCGACCTCCATTCCGATGCATGACTGTCCAGTCCGGCTGTCATGCACCAGAGCGGAGGGTGGGGGAAGGGGGCTGCGATCCTGGCTCCGCACTCCGAGCCAGGATCGCAGCCCCCTTAACAGCAAAATCCGCCCCGTTGCTTGACAGCCTGACTGGACTTTCATGCATCGGGGCAGAGATCACTAGAAAGCAGGTGGAGGGGCGGGGAGCAATGTAATCACTCCCCGCCACCCTCCTGGTGGCTCCAAGGCTTCTCCCGCGTGCCTCCCAGGCTCCCAGACGGAGCCAGGATTGCAGTGCTCTCCGCCCCAAAGCATAACAGTCCAGTTGGGCTGTCACGCACCGGGGCGGAGGGCGGGGAAAGGGAGCTGCGATCAAGGGGGAGGGCATGGCAGGGAGTGATGTGATCACTCCCCACTGCCCTCATGTGAGCCTCCCAGGCTCCCAGGCAGAGCCAGGATTGCAGCCCCCTTCCTAGAGATCTCCACCCCGATGCATGACAGTCCAGTCGGGCTGTCAAGCACCGGGGCGGAGATCGCTGTTAAGGGGGCTGTGATCCTGGCTCCGCATGCAGATCCCGGTGTGTGACAGTCGGATCGCAGCCCCCTCTCCCTGCCCTCCACCACGGCAGCCCCTTCCTTCTTGACTCCGTGGCGGAGGGTGGCGAGAGGGGACTGGGATCTGGCTTCCACACGTGGAGCCAGGATCGTAGCCCCTTTCGTGCACTGCTTGCCCGGGCTTCCTGGGAGGCGCAAGCGGGCAGTGCGTGATCCCAACTCCCTCAAGCCCTTTCCAGGTCCCGCGGTCCCCTGTCAAGTTCCACTATGTCTTTTTTGAGATGTGACCAGAATTGTACAAAATACTCCAGATGTGGCCTTACTATCGTTTTGTACAATGGCATTATAATGTTTGCTGTTTTGTTTTCTTTTTTCTTTTTTATGATAATAAGAAGTTTATTAGTATTCCATCATCTTAACAATTCATATCTCTAAATTAATTTCTACAAACTATTCCATTTGTCTTTCATCATATTGTCTGGGTGCAATTAACATTGATTACATCCTGTGTTAGTACCACCTAATGTATTGTTTTTTCTCTCCAACCAATCATAAAATCTATTCCACATTGAGTAATACACAGAGTCCTCTTTTTCTTTGATTCTTAATGTCATTCTGTCTACAGTATCTCAGCACAGTCTAAGATTTTTTGTATAAGATTTTTTCCTCCTTAGGCATGTTTTCATTTTTCCACATTTCGGCCCAAGCTATTCTATCAGCAGTCAAGAGATGTAATATAATATATCTATCCTGTATACTAACATTTTCTGGCATAATACCTAGTAAAAACATTTATGGCTTAAATTCTATATTCAGATTAGTTATTTCTTTGAGCGATATATGTAGTTTAACCCAGTATTTCTTTGCCCTCACACAAGACCACCATGCATGATAGTATGTCCCATCATGATTTTTACATTCCCAACATTTGTTAGACAAGTTTGTAAACATTTTTGCTAATCTAGTTGGTGGTAAGGGCCAATGATAAAATATTTTATATAAAATTTTTATAAGATGTTGCCAGAGTTAGTTTGTTATTCAGACTCCATAACTTTTGCCATTTCTCTAGTTCAATTGTGTTACCAATATTCTTGGCCAAAGATATCATTATCTCCTTTACTTGCCCATCTTCCATTTTCAAATCTAGCAGGTTATAAAGTTTTTAAATTAAATTATCTTCTGATAGTAGTAATATTTTATCAAACAGGAGGCTGTTCTTTATAAAATCCTTATAATTTAAGATCTTCTTTATATGATGATTGAATTTGCATAAGTGGCCACCATGGAAGTATCAGTCCTTGATTTGCTAGTTGTTCCTTAGTATTTAAGTTCCCTTCTGAATCTAAAAGATCGTTGTATGTAACAATTTTATCAAATTTTATGAGATTTGGAAAAGTGAATGCTTCTAGTGAGGAGACCCATCTTGGAGTTTTCATGTAGGTTCTCGTTTTAATTTTCTCCCATGTAATAATTAAGGAGTTTCTTATCAGATTAGTTTAAAGTATTTATGTGTTCTGGTTTTTCCATACCAAAAAAAGGGATGCCATCCTAGCTGTAGATCATGTTCTTCCAAGTATAAAAGTATTTTACCTTTCAGCAGTATCCATTCCCTTAGCCATGTTAACACACAAGCTTGGTAGTACAGTGTCCAATCTGGTAAGCCAAAACCTCTTATTTCCTTCTTTTCTTGTAGCAATTTGGTTTTAATTCTGCTTAGTGTTCTGCTTATATACCGCCCCATACTACTACAAGTAGTCTCTGGGCGGTTTACAATTTTAATTACAGTGTGCAGGCTACACATTGCCCCCCCCCCCAGCAAGCTGGGTACTCATTTTACCGACCTCAGATGGATGGAAGGCTGAGTGAACCTTGAGCCTGCTACCGGGGATTGAACCCAGGTCGTGAGCACAGTTTTACCTGCAGTACAGGCATTTAACCACTGCGCCACGAGGCTCCTTGCTTTTTTCTTTAACCATACAAACTTTAAAATAGTTTTGTTCAGTTCTCCAAAGTATTTTCTTCCTAGTTTGATTGGGATTGTTTGGAAAAGAAAAGGGATTTTAGGCAATATATTCATCTTTATAGTTGCATTCCATCTCAGGAATGAAAGTTGCCTGTTCTCCCATCTTTCAAGGTTGTGTTTGTTTTCTTTGAATAATTTACCATAATTATCTTCTTTAATTGTGGAGCATCTGGGTGACAGGTAAATTCCTAGATATTTGAGCTTTTTTACTATTTGCAGATTTGTCTACTCTGTTAGTAACTTTTTTTCCTGTCAGGTTCTTAACCATTAGTTTTGTTTTCTCTTTATTTATTTTCAGGCCAGCAAATTCCCCATATTTCGCAATCTGATCTATTAATTTCGGCATTGTTTCT
Source organism: Phrynocephalus versicolor (assembly GCA_023846285.1). Classification (NCBI taxonomy): domain Eukaryota; kingdom Metazoa; phylum Chordata; class Lepidosauria; order Squamata; family Agamidae; genus Phrynocephalus; species Phrynocephalus versicolor. The sequence continues at coordinate 11,878,958 of JAHTLZ010000274.1, read as the reverse complement.
AACGGGTTTTCCAGAATAAAGACTAAACGGCCACAGTGCCGGAGGACTGGAGGATAGCAAATGTCACACCAATTTTTCAAAAGGAAAGGAGGGGGTACCCTGGAAACTACAGGCCTGTTAGCATTATGTCTGTCCCAGGGAAAATGGTGGAAAGCCTCATCCAAGAGAAAATCTTAAAACACATAGAAGAACAAACCTTGCTGAGAGAAAATCAGCATGGCTTCTGTAAGGGTAAGTCTTGCCTGACAAACCTTTTAGAATTCTTTGAAAAGGTAAACAGGCATGTGGATTTGGGTGAACCGTAGATATCGTCTATCTAGATTTTCAGAAGGCTTTTGACACAGTCCCCCACCAAAAGCTTCTGAGAAAATTGCACAGTCAGGGGATAAGAGGGCATGTCCTCTTATGGATTGAGAACTGATTGAGATCCAAAATCCAGGGAAAGGAGCGGTAGGTAAAATATATAAAATGATCGAGGACTCTCTAGAAGAAAGGGAGCAAGAAACAATAAGAGAGGTGTGGAAGCAAGATATTGATAAAGAAATAAAAAAAGATGAATGGAAAAAAATGGAAGATGGGGATTTCATGATAATTATCAGAATAAAAAAAATTATTTTAAATTAATTTTAAGATGGTATATGAAACCAGTCAGACTGAATAGAATAAATCCAAGATATTCCATGCTATGCTGGAAATATGAAAAAAGATAGGCATCTATATTCGTCTTTGGTTGGAATGTGAAATAGTTCAAAAGTTTTGGCGACAGATTTTTAGTGAGATAAAGGAAATACTTTAAGTTGATATTGAATGTAAACTGGAAATAGCATTGTTATCATTACCACTTACTAATGAACATGATATAAAAACAACAGAATTAATTGCAAATCTTATGACAGCAGCAAGAGTGATTATAGCCCCCCCCAAAAAAAAAAAAACCTGGAAATTGAAGCTAGATTTCAAGATTGATGACTGGTATAATGAAGTGTGGGACATAGCTTTAAATGATAAATTGTCTTGCAGTTTAAAAGTTTTGTGAGGGGAAATGAGGAAGGATATTTTTATGATATTTGGGGAAATTTTATAGACTATGTATTATTAAAAGGGGAAGGTAAACAACCGATTTATAATCCAACACAGTTCTGGAGAAAAGGACTCTAAGAAGCCAGTTAGAAAAAGAGAAGATGAAGAAGAAAAAGAAGCCAAAGGAATAACTGGATGGTCCCAGGGGGGTTTGGGGGTGCACATTTATTGTTTGTATTGTTTGTTTGTTTGTTAGTTTTATTATAAAATAATGAAAAATTTAAAAAGAGGACTGGTTGAGATCCAGGAAACAAAGAGTAGGTATCAATGGGAATTTTCACAATGTAGAGAAATAAAAAGTGGTGTGCCCCAGGGATCTGTCCTGGGACCGGTGCTTTTCAATCTGTTCATTAATGACCTGGAGACAGGGATAAGCAGTGAGGTGACCAAGTTTGCAGATGACACAAAACTTTTCTGTGTGGTAAAAACCAGAGAAGATTGCGAAGAATCCATAGGGATCTCTCCAAACTGGGGGAATGGGTTGCGAAATGGCAGATGCATTTCAATGTAGCAAAATGTAAAGTAATGCATATTGGGGCGAAAAATAAAAACTTTATCTATCAACTCATGGGCTCTGAGCTCTCCGTGACGGATCAGGAAAGAGATCTTGATGTATTGGTGGGCAGCTCAATGGTGTCTCCTCAATGTATGGCAGCGGTGAAGAAGGCTAATTCCATGCTAGTGATTATTAAAAAGGGGATTGAAAATAAAACAGCCAACATTATAATGCCATTGTACAAAATAATAGTAAGGCCGTACCTGGAGTATTGTGTACAATGCTGGTCATCACATCTCAAAAAGGACATAGTGGAACTGGAAAAGGTGCCGAGGAGAGCGACTAAAACGATTACTGGGCTGGGGCACCTCCCTTATGAGGAAAGGCTAAAACATTTGGTCCTCTTTAGTCTGGAAAAAAAGTGTCTGAGGGGGTATTTGATTAAGACGTACAAAATAATGCAGGGTATGAGTGAAGTGGATAGAGGGACACTCTTCTCCCTCTCACAAAATACCAAAACTAGGGGACATCCACTAAAACTGTGGGTTGGGAGAGTGAGAACATACAAAAGAATTTTTTTACCCTGCGTGTTGTTAGTCTGTGGAACTCCCTGCCACAAGAGGTGGTGATGGCGTCTAGCCTGGATGCCTTCAAAAGGGGATTGGACAGATTCCTGGAGGAGAAGTCCATCACAAGTTACAAACCATGATGGAGATGTGTAATCTCCAGGCTTACAACCAGGGTACTTCAAGGGCCAGATACAGGGGAGTGGTTGCAGGAGACAGATATCTAGTCTCAAGCGCTCCCATAGGCATTTGGTGGGGCCACTGTGAGATACAGGAAGCTGGACTAGATGGGCCTTTGGCCTGATCCAGCATGGCTCTTCTTATGTTCCAGATGATTTCTTTAACCGCCCTTGGGGAGTTCCCTACTTCTATGATGGGTGTTTCTACTGAAGCCTTGGTTGAACTCTAGAATGGGGAAATGAGCAAAGCCATTAACTGGATAGCTCCTAAATGTCTCCTTCCTCAAAATAGACTCAAATTGGCAGCTTGGTTTACTGGGGAGTTTGCAAAATTGAAATGGGTGGCCCGTAGAGCTGAAAGGTGTTGGTGGAAAACCAAGATTAAAACAGACAAAGAAATAATGAAAGGCCTCTGGAAGGCTTACTCCAAGGCAGTGGAGGCAGCAAGGAAATCTTTTTTTCTACCATTATTTATTTGACATAAAATCCGCAAGGGCAGCTTTTCAGAATAGTCAAAAGTCTGCTGCACGCTGACCCACAGGCGGATAATACAGACCAATCTGTATCTCGCTGCGAATAATTTGCGCAACACTTTACAGGCAAAATTGAACAGATCCAGGGTACCTTGATCCAGAGCCTCTAAATAAAACACCCTGCCCAACTTCTCCTGTATTAATGGATGACTTTCAGCTCCTATAGCCAGGTGATGTGGCAGGACCCTTGCGGAGGTAAGGGCCACCACATGTCTGTTGGAGCCTTGCCTCTCATGGATCATAAAATATTCCAGAGAAGGTATGGCAGACTGGTCAGGAAGAATAGTGAATGCCTCCTTACAACAGAACAGGATTCCTGTTGTATGTATAAAGGAGGCAATAGTAAAATCACTGTTTAAAAAGCCCTCCTTAGACCCAATGATACTGAACAAATTACCTACCAGTATTGAATATCCCATTCATAGGGAAGGTCCTAGAGTAGGTTGTGGCCTTGGAACTCCAGAGGTTTCTGGATGAGATAAACTACCTGAATCCATTTCAATCTGGCTTCAGTCCTGGCTATGGGCATTTACGCAGGGAAACAGATAGGGGATCAGAGTCCCTTTTGGTTTTGCTAGACCTCTCAGCTGCTTTTAACACTATAGACCATGGCATTCTCCTGACTCGTCTCTCTGAAATGGGAATTGGGGTTACTGCATTAAAGTGGCTCCGGTCCTTCCTGCAGGATAGAACACAGAAAGTGGTGTTAAGTGATTCATGTTCGACCCCACAACCACTGTCAGGGTTCTGTTCTGTTTCCTATGTTATTTAACATCTATATGAAACCACTGGGGGAGATTATCAGGTCCTTTGGGGTTAGGTGCCACTAGTATGCTGATGATACCCAGATCTACCTCTCGTCACCTCCAGACTCTAAGGGAGCTACTATCTCAACTTTACATGAGTGTTTAGCTGCAGTAATGAACTGGATGAGGATGAACAAAATGAAACTAAACCCAGACAAGACAGAGGTGCTCCTGGTCAGTCAAAAGGGAGATAGAGATGCAACCTGTACTGAATGTGGTCACCCTCCAATTGAAAAACCAGGTACGCAGCTTGGGGGTTCTCTTGGACTCATCTTTGAGCTTTGATGCCGAAGTCACAACTATGGCCAGGAGCGCATTTGCACAATTAAGGCTAGTATGCATTTTACGACCCTTTCTTGAGAAACCAGCTCTGGCCACAGTGACACATACCCTAGTGAGTCCCAGCTAGACTACAATAATGCACTCTATGTGAGGCTACCAATGAAAAGTCTCAGGAAACTTCAACGGGTCCAAAATGCAGCAGCCAGACTGCTGACTGGGGCGGGGTACAGAGATCACATTATATCCTTATTAAAACAGCTCCACTGGCTGCCAATCAGCTATCGGGCACAATTCAAGGTGCTGACCTTGAATAGCTACCCCAAAGATCAAGTCTCACAGTATGAACTGACACGGGTGTTAAGGTCATCAGGAGAGGCCCTTGTCTCTATCCTGCCACTCTCACAGATACGCCTTGTGGGAACCCATGAAAAGGCCTTCTTGACTGCTGTGCCAAGACTCTGGAACTCCCTTCCACTAGAGGCCAGGACTGCCTCATCTCTGTTGTCGTTCAGGAAACAGGCAAAGACCTTTCTTTTCAGGCAAGGTTTTCGTGAATGATGGGCTACCAATATGTCTTTTATATGAAACTATAGCTTCACATAGACTTTGTGTTTATAACTACTTATAACCTTTTCGCTTTAATGTAATGTTGTCTATTAATGCTGTAAGATGTCCCTCAATTCCTTGTTCTCAATACTTGAACATGTCTTAATTGTACTGGACTGTATATTATCCTTCATTACTGTAAGCTGCCTTGGGTTCTTTTCCAAGGAGAAAGTTAGGGTAAAATACTCTAAAATAAATAAAATAAATATATTGTCCTGCATTAAGAGGACCTTTCTGTGTTGGATCTCTCTTATTGGGCATTGGGGAAATCCAGCAACTTACAGCGGGAATAGCATGCTGTGAACTCAACAGTTACGAGGAGCTCGAAGGCATGCAGGGCATTGATGATGGTGAGAAGCTCGAGGTTACTGATATGCAAAGTTTATCTTTGGGGGACCAGAGCGCATGAATCTGGTGGTGGTCGTAGTGAGCAACCCCATCCTGTAGAGCAGGCATTAGTAGTTATTTGAATAGTGTGAGAGAGTGGAACAAATGGTCTGCCCATCTGGAGGTTGCATGATGTAAGCCACCATGGGAGTTGTTCCACATGCTCCAGTGTTACAGCTTCCCTGTGCCAGGGAAATAGAAAAATGGCAGTAGGTATGTCAGGAAATTGAGAAAGGGTTTGTGAAAAAATGGTTTGTGTAGTTGTTTTCCTAGTTCTTTCCTAGGCCTTTCACAGGTGCAGCCTGAGGAGAGAAGAGGCTACAGAGAAGTCATAACATCCAAATTCCTGACGTTGAACTTCATGAGAACTGAAGGAGGGGAAAAGACTGAAAATGAACTATTGAATATGTTGATAATTGCTTTGTGATTGGTTGACCACTAGAGTGACTGTGGAAAGTGGGAGGAGATGCTACTAATGAAATGCTGCTTCATGCTAGTGAAAGAGAATCTTAGATTTTGCATATGCCTTTGATTGAGGATTTTTAGCTTTTAGTACTCCAATATGGGTTTTGTAGTCTTCTATGCTAGCATTACTTAGTTACATTTCTTTTACGGAAATTTTAAATGATTTTGACTTTTACTTTTTACTTTTCTAATTGTTAATAAAAATTATAACATTTTACTAAAGTGTAGTGCCCAGTGTCTTGGCTGGATAAGGAACTTTGGGACATTTTTATTCATGTATCCTGCCTTGCAGGGTTGGTATTACTTTTAAAATACACAACCAGAATTAAGTTAGTGGAATCTAGTAACCTGAGAGTCCTCAGAGCACTTGCACAGACACTCTCGAGAGCGAAAGCATCTCAGGACACAAGAGAGGCCAGAGCTAAATTGAAAAGGGGAATCAGGGATGCCAAAGCTATGTATAGTCAGAGGAATGAACATCATTTGGAGAGCTCTGATCCTCGTCGGGTATGGCAAGGTCTGCGACAAATCACGGGGCAGAATATTAAAAATAGTCTGTCCAGTAGCAGTGATCTTTGGCTGAGCAGCTGAATCAATTCTTCAGCCGTTTTGAGGTGGAAACTGGAACCACTATCACTGCAGCATCTACTACCAATAGCACACCATTAGAATCTACTACCGGTAGACAACCACTTCTACTGCAGATTTCTGATGTGCAATGCACTTTCCAGAATATTAATGCTTGGAAGGCAGCTGGACCAAATGGAATCATGGGACGAGTTGTTAGGGACTGTGCTGCAGAATTAGCTGGAGTTTTTACAGATATTTTCAATCTATCTTTGTTGCAGTGCTCTGTCCCTACTTGCCTGAAGACATCTATTATAGTGCCAGTCCTTAAGCAGTCAATAGAGGTATCTCTCAATGACTATAGACCAATAGCTTTAACATCTGTTATTATGAAATGTTTGAGAGATTGGTGCTAGATTATATTAAGGCTAGACTTCCATCTACTTTGAACCTGTGTCAATTTGCATACAGGAGTAATAGATCTATTGATGATGCTATGTCCATTGTTGTCCATAATATACTGAGCCATTTAGAACAACAGGGAACATGTGCAAGGCTGTTATTTGTGGATTTTAGCTCTGCTTTTAATACAATTCTACCCAATAGGTTGTTTCTTAAAATGGTCAGTTTGGGTATACATCAGAAGATTTGTTTGTAGATAAAGAATTTTCTGACGGATAGGCCACAATTAGTAAAGATGGGATCCCACCATTCCTCTACTCTGGTATCAAGTACAGGAGCTCCTCAGGGTTGTGTGCTAAGCCCCTTCCTCTACTCCTTGTACACACATGACTGCACACCACTGTATAACACAACACAGTCATCAAATCTGCAGATGATACAACGGCTTATTAGTAAGAACGATGAGTCTGCTTATAGGAAAGAAGTACAAGGGTTGACACAGTGGTGTAAAGAACATAATCTTATACTTAACATCCAAAAAACTAAAGAATTTATAATTGATTTTAGGAGGAAGAAAGATGTGCATCTACCACTGTACATAAATGGTGAGGAGGTGGAGAGGATTGGTAGCTTTAAATATCTGGACACTTACACCTCAGAGGACCTCTCATGGACTGCAAACACCAATATGGTTGTGAAGAAGGCACAGAAGAGGCTGTATTTCCTGAGAAAATGCTCAGGAAGATGAATTTTTCTCAGCATCTACTTTTGTACTACTATCACAGCACCATTGAGAGTGTCCTAACTTATGGCATGCTTTCATGGTATGGGAGCAGCTCTGTAGCCGACAAAAAGCTCTACAGAAAATAATTAAAATTGCCCAGAATGTCACCAGGCTCCAGCTACCAACCAAGGATGACATCTTCACATCTCGCTGTTTGATGAAGTCACACAACATTCTGAGAGACTCTACTCATCCTGCTCATAATTTCTTCAAACTGTTGCCTCCTAGCAGAAGATACAGAACAATTAAAACTCAGACCACAAGTCTTCTGAGCAGTTTTTATCCCAGAGCTATAACTGCACTTAAAGACCACCAGCAGTGAGCACATGGACAGTATTACCCAGCCCGTTGTGTAGATGCTTGTGTTTTTAGGGGTTGGTGGGTGGGTGGGGTGTTCAGGGATTTTTTAATGTGTGTGAGAGTGTTCAGGGATTGTATGTGTGTGTTTGTTGAATCTGGTCTCTGGGTGTCTGGATTTCATTGTATACATATACTGTGTATATACACACAATGACAATAAATTGTTGTTGTTGTTGTTATAGTGGTGGATTTTTAAGGTAATCAGTAACTAGTAACAATCTTCAGAACCCCGCTTTTCCTGTCAAAATGGGATTGAAGAGGGCCAAGTACCAGGCCTGAAGGGAACTCATTTTCAACCTGGCATGTTGAATGACTGAGGATGTGGGGATCATGAAGCCTAGGAGTTGTTGAGTACGATGGGCAGAGACTAGGGCATTGGGATGGAAGAGGCAAAGAAGTGTGGTAAATTGTAGGAGCTGTTGGTTTGGTAGGAAGGCTCTGGACTGACTGGAGTTGAGAATGGCACCTATGTATGTCACCTCCTGAGATGGAAGGAGAACTGGTTTGGAGTAGTTGATTTGGAATTCCAGTTGAGTGAGGATGGAAAGAGTGAAAGCAAAGCAAAATGTTCTGTTTATATACCGCCCCATACCACATCAAGTAGTCTCTGGGTGGTTTACAGTTTTAATTACAGTATGCAGGCTACACATTCCCGCCCCCGCCCCCAGCTGGATACTCATTTTACTGACCTTGGAAGGATGGAAGGCTAAGCCTGCTACCTGGGATTGAACTTCAGGTCGTGAGCACAGTACAGGCATTTAACAAATGTGCCATGAAGCTGAGGTCCTTCCCTGTTTTGTGGCAGGAATTGGACACAAGCAGCCAGTCATCTATGTAGGGAAAGACGGAAATGCCCTGAAGATGGAGGAAGGTGGCAGCAGAGGTAAGACATTTTGTAAAGACTGTGGAACCGTGCAGAGCCCAAAGGGAAGGGCTGTAAACTGGTAAGTCACATGACCCAAGGGTGAATCTTAGGTATTTGCAGTGGTCTGGATGGATGGTGATATGAAAATAGGTGTAATAATGTTTCTAAAGTCACCATACAAAAAAAATCTGGGCATGATGTAACTGTTAAGGTAGTAGAGGTCCATAATGTGTCAGAGGTCTCCGTCCCTTTTGGGTGCTGTGAAGTAATGGGAGGAAAACCCATTGTGATTGTCAATGGATGGGACCGGTTGTATGGCTTTTTTCTGTAGAAGAGAATGAAACTCTTGTTGTAGGGCTGGAGTTGTGAATTTGACACGCCCCATAAGAGGAGGAGAAAAACTCTATTCTTCTTCGTAGTCTTCTGTGATTCCACACATTGGGTTAATGTGTGCTTGTTCAGTAATTTCTGTAAACCTTCTAATGCTGAAAGATACACAAGGACCTCCCCTATATAAGCCTGGCTCCACCCCTTCTTACCTCACTTCCTTCTTTTCTGCTGCTGTAGTACTACTCGCTCCTGAGCTGCTCTTCAATTTTGTCTTTGTGAAGTCATTCCTTTCTTTGCTTACTTATTCTTATTTTTCTTATTTCCCCCTTCAAGAAAGAAAGAAAGAAAGAAAGAAAGAAAGAAAGAAAGAAAGAAAGAAAGAAAGAAAGAAAGAAAGAA
>JAHTLZ010000274.1:11851136-11869841 GCA_023846285.1 Phrynocephalus versicolor | reverse complement strand
GAAAGAAAGAAAGAAAGAAAGAAAGAAAGAAAGAAAGAAAGAAAGAATTTTATTTTAAACAAAATTCTTCCTCCCTTTCCCCTCCCATTTCATTTGCTTACAACCCTCCCCCCACCTTTTCTGGCCATCTTGTGTCAGAACAATATTCCTTTTACAGTCTGATAACAACCCTTTTGCCTTTTGCCTTGGGGTGGATCAGCAATATGAAGCTCACACCCAGGGCAGACTTCAGAGCCTTAGTTTCTGACTCTGGGGGTGGGGGAACGGCTGAGCACTATGCACAACAATATCCAATTCTAAGGTCCCAATCGACCATTGTCGAATGAAGAGCCACTGTCATGCTGCACTCCCCTTCTGCAGAGGAGGCTGCCCCTTACACTCAATGAGATATTTTACAATCTCCAAGATTGTCTCATTCTATCACATGGGGACAAACTTCTACAGAAGCACTGATGATTGTGCAATGAGCACCCTTGAGCCACAATCTGGCATCAAACTTGTCATTTACAGACAGGTTGTGAGCCTAATACACTCAACATGAGACCCCTTTCTCAGCGACATCATAATCCACCCCCAAATTCATTAGACATCGATAGAAGGTCTCTGAACATGAGGCATTCCATTGAAGTTTGATAAGAGAGGCAAAGAATGATTTTGAGGAACTAATGACTAGCAATATAAAGGGAAATAAAAGCTTCTTTAGAAGTAAAAAACCTGTCAGAGAACCAGTTGGCCCTCTGGATGGTGAGGGAGGAAACAAGATGATAAAGGAGAACTTGGAAATTGCAGAGAAATTAAATGAGTTATTTGCATCTGTCTGCAAGACAGAAGACCTTGGGCAGATTCCGCTCCTTGAACGGCCCCTCTTGACTAAAGAATGAAATCAAAATACAGGTTAAAAGAGAGGATGTTTTAGATTTAATTGATAAATTGAAGATCAGTAAATCACTGGGCCCAGATGGCATCGACCCAAGGGTTATTAAGGAACTGAGAAATGAAATTGCAGATCTCTTAACAGTAATATGCAACTTGTCTCTTAAAACGGCCACAGTGCTGGAGGAGTGGAGGATAGCAGATGTCACACCAATTTTTAAAAAAGGATGGAGGGGGGGCCCGGGAAACTACAGACCAGTGAGCTTTACATCTATCCCAGGGAAGATGGTGGAAAGCCTCATCCAAGAGAAAATCTTAAAACACATAGAAGAACAAACCTTGCTGAGAGAAAATCAGCATGTCTTCTGTAAGGGTAAGTCTTGCCTGACAAACCTTTTAGAATTATTTGAAAAGGACAACAGGTATGTAGATTTGGGTGAAGTGGTGGATATTATCTATCTTGATTTTTAGAAGGCTTTTGACAGAGTCCCTCACCAAAGGCTGCTGAGAAAATTGCACATTTAGGGATAAGAGGGCAGGTCCTCTTATGGATTGAGAACTGGTTGAGATCCAGAAAACAAAGAGTAGGTGGCAATGGGCAATTTTCACAATGGAGAGAGCAAAAAAGTAGTGTCTGGGTCCAGTGCTTTTCAATCTGTTCATAATTGACATGGAGACAGGGATAAGAAGATAGGTGGGCAAGTTTGCAGATGACATGAAACTTTTCCATGTGGTAAAAACCATAGAAGATTGTGAAGAGTTCTAGAAGGATCTCCCCAAACAGGGGGAATTGGCTGAAAATGGCAAATACATTTCAGGAAGGCCAATTCTATCCTAGGGATTATCAAAAGGGGGGTTGAAAATAAAACAGCCAACATTATAATGCCATTATACAAAACAATAGTAAGGCCCCACCTGGAGTATTGTGTACAATTCTGGTCACCGCATCTCAAGAAAGACAGTGGAACTGGAAAAGGTGCAGAAGAGAGCAACTAAAATTACTGGGCTGGGGCACCTCCCTTATGAGAAAAGGCTAAAACATTTGGGGCTCTTTAGTCTGGAAAAAAGGTACCTGAGGGGGATATGATTGAGATGTACTAAATAATGCAGGGCATGAGTAAAGTGGAGAGAGCGACACTTCTCCCTCTCACAAAATACCAAAGCTAAGGGACATCCACTCAAACTGTGGGTTGGGATAGTGAGAAGAGACAAAAGAAAATATTTTTTTACCCAGCGTGTTCTTAGTCTGGGGAACTCCCTGCCACAAGATGTGGTGATGGTATCTAGCCTGGATGCCCTCAAAAGAGGATTGGACAGATTCCTGGAGGAATAGTCCATCACAGGTTACAAATCATGAAAGACATGTGTAATCTCCAGGCTTAAAACCAGAGTACTTCAAGGGCCAGATGCAGGGGAGTGGTAGCGGGAGACAGATATCTAGTCTCATGCGCTCCCATAGGCATTTGGTCAGGCCCCTGTGAGATACAGGCAGTTAGACTAGATGGACCTTTGGCCTGATCCAGCATGGCTCTTCTTATGTTCTTATGGTCATGTTCTTTTTGACAAGAGGTCTCTGATCATGAGACGTGACCAGTGGGGTGCCCCAGGGTTTTTGTTCTGGGTCCAGTGCTGTTCAATATCTTTATTAATGACTTGGAGGAAGGAATAGAGAGTATGCTAATTAAATTTGCAGATGATACCAAATTGGGAGCGGTTGCTAATTCCCTAGAGGATAGGATGAAAATTCAAAAAGACCTTGACAGATTAGAGGGCTGGGCCAAAGCTATCGGATTGGATTTCAACAGAGGGAAATATAGGGTGCTACATCTAGGTAAAAAGAATGAATTGCACAGATATAGAATGGGGGATACCTGGCTGGAAAATAGTACCTGTGAAAGGGATCTGGGAGTCTTGGTGGACCACAAATTGAACATGAGTCAGCAGTGTGATGCGGCAGCTAGGAAAGCCGATGCGATTCTTGGTTGCATCAACAGAACCATAGTGTCTAGATCAAGGGAAGTGATAGTACCACTCTATTCTGCTCTGGCAGACCCCACCTGGAGTACTGTGTCCAGTTCTATGCACCTCAGTTTAAAAAGGATGTTGACAACCTCAAGCGGGTGCAGAGAAGGGCAACCAGGATGGTTGAGGGTCTGGAGGAAATATCTTATGAAGAACGGCTTAGGGAACTGGGAATGTTTAGCCTTTCAAAAAGAAGGCTGAGGGGGGATATGATAGCTATGTTTAAATATTTGAAAGGATGTCATATTGAAGAGGGAACAGGTTTGTTTTCCATGGCTTCAGAGACTAAGACTCGGGGCAATGGTTTCAAACTACAGGAAAAGATATTCCATTTGAACATTAGGAAGAACTTCATGACAGTTAGAGCTGTTCTACTGTTCCTGCTGCCACAAAGGGTGGTGGTGTCTCCTTCCTTGGAGGTTTTTAAGCAGAGGCTGCATGGCCATTTGTCCGAAATATTGTGATGGGGTTCCTGCATGGCAGGGGGTTGGACTAGATGGCCCTTGAGGCCTCTTCCAACTCTATGATTCTATGATTCTAAGATGAAGAGAGGCCATTTATGATCACCCTTTGGGTTCGATCAGTCAACCAATTACAAATCCACCTAACAGTAGCACTATCTATCCCACTTTCTACTAACTTCTTAGCAAGAATAGCATGGGGAACCTTATCGAAGGCCTTACTAAAGTCCAGAGAAGCAATATTCACAGCATTCCCCTCATCCACCAGGCCTGTAACTCTATCAAAGAAAGAGATCAAATTAGTCTGGCATGACTTGTTTTTAAGAAACCTGTGTTGACTTCTTGTAATGACAGCATTGTTTGTTAAATAATTGCTGACTGACTGTTTAATAATCTGCTGTAGGATCTTCCCAGGAATTGAAGTCAAGCTGACTGGGCAGTAATTATTTGGGTCCTCTTTCCGCCCCTTTTTGAAAATGGGGGCAATATTAGCCCTCCTCCAATCGATGGGGACTTCCCCTCTTCTCCAGGACTTCTCAAAGATTATTGCCAATGGTTCTGAAATTACTTCTGCCAGTTCTTTTAATATCCTTGGGTGTAATTCATCTGGCCCAGGAGACTTAAATTTATTTAATGTTTCCAGGTGTTTCTGTACTAGCTCTCTGCCTATTCTGTTAGAATTTCCATGCTACCTCATCTACTCTTTGTCTCAGTGGATCTCTTTCTTCCTTTTTGGAAAAAATGGAGCAAAAGAAGGTGTTGAGTAGTTCTGCCTTTTCCTTGTCTCCTGTTAGTAACTGGTTATTATCACCATGCAGAGAGCCTACCATTTCCTTATTTTTCCTTTTGCTGCGGACATAACTAAAGAAACCCTTTTTACTATCTTTAATCTCTCTGGCAAGTCTAAGTTCATCGTGCTTTTTTTTACCATCCACCTTCATATATTAGCTGTTTGCTTATATCCCTCTTTGGTGCATTCCCATTTTTCCATTGCTTGTACTTTTTTAAATAGTTAGCTGAGTTGAAAGTTCTTTAGTAAACCATTGCAGTTTCTTTAGTCTTTTCCCATTTTTTCCTTCTTGCTGGAACAGTTTTATATTGTGCCTTTAATATCTCACTTTTAAGGAACTCCCATCCATCTTGGACTTCCTTATCTTTCAGTGTTTCAGTCCATGGAATCACAACCAATAATTCCCTAAGTTTACAAAAAATGGCTTTCGTAAAGTCCAGGATTCTTGTCTGACTATGCTTAGCTTCTCCTTCCAACTGTATAACAGATTCCAAGAGGGCATGGTCACTTTTACCTAAAGATCCCACTACTTCAACCCTATTTATAAGGTCCTCGTTGTTTAAGACCAGATGTTTGTGCCTCTTGTTGCCTCCTCTACCTTCTGGACCATGAAATTGTCTGCAAGGGCAGTAAGGAATTTTCTAGACATTGCATTCTTAGCTGAGTTGGACTGCCAGCATATACAGTATTAGGATAGTTAAAATCTCCCATTAGTGCTACATCTCTCCCTTTTGACTGTGTGGCCATCTGCTCACAGAAGGCATCATCCCACTCCTCCGGTTGGTTTGGGGGGGTCCATAATGTATGCCCACAGTGACATCCTTCTCAGTTTTTTCACCCCTGATTTTCACCCAAATACTCTCAACATGCTTCCCCTGTTTAATATTTTATTTCTTCAGCAGTATAAATTTTCCTAATACATAAAGCTACACCTCCTCCTTTTTTACTAGGTCTGTTCCTTTGAAACAGGTTATGCCCTCTTATAACTACATTTCAATTATAAGTCTCATCCTATCAGGTATCAGTGATTCCAATTATGTCATATTTATTTTGCTATATTAGGGGTTCCAGCTCCTCTTGTTTGTTCCCCATGCTCTGTGCAGTGGTGTAGAGACATTTGAGGCTGTGTGTGCTTCTTACATGTCCTTTGCTTAACCTGTTTTTCCTTGCACTGATGGTCTGCACTACTCCTTGTCCTGCTCCTATTGCAACTTTTGGGCTAATCTCCACAACCCCTTCTGGATCTCTACCATGAAGAAATTTTTCTCTCCCCCCCCCTTTGCAAACTCAGTTTAAAGCTCTCCTTCTTAAATCTGCAAGTCTCTTGGCAAAGATTCCTACCAGCAGTGGTGAGGTGCACCCTCGCCCAATATCCCATCTGAATGAAATAGCAAACCATGGTCCAAGAATCCAAATTGTTCCTGCCGGCACCATCTCCGAAGCCAATTGTTCACCTCCACTATTGTTCTTTCCCTTCGTGGACCACACCCTTCTACAGGGAGGAGAGATGAGATTACCACCTGTCCACCCAGGTCTTTCAGCTTCCTACCCATCTCCTCGTACACTTTTGTGATATCCTGAAATCTGCATTTTGAAGTATTGTTAGTTCCTACATGGACCGAGAAAGGGGTTAAAAATCAGTGGGCTTGACGAGTCTTGTCAGTCTCTCCGTTACATCCTGAATCTTGGCTCCAGGGAGACAGCAGACCTCTCAGTTCATTTTGTCAGGCCTGCAGATGACCACTTCTGTTCCTCTAAGGAAGGAATCCCATACCACCACCACTCGCCTCCTCCGAGGACTGCTAGATGTCCCTCGGTGTGCTGTTGGAAGTCTCTGATGATTAGATATTCTACTTTGAGCCCAAAGCTTGACATTGACCTTATAAGCATATTCAAAGGGTCATATATATCAACCCTGATATTGCATAACTCCCAAGATGTAAACTTCTACATTGATAACGATGTTACTATTCCCAGTATTATGCCTCTTGCCCACCTGATGTCAATGATATTACACAAACGTGGATCTCCCTATCTTCTTCATACCAAAGGCTCACAGCATCAACCTGTCAAGGCTCCTTCACGCCTTCTCATAGCCAGAGGATTTTCTTATTGCCTGATGTTCAGTCACCACAAAATGGTGTTGACACTCTTAGGACCCTGATGGTGAGGACTGTAAATCATACTTCCAAATGATAGCCAATGCAGCTAAGATTCTGAATCTTGCACTAGCTCGACCCCCTCTGGGTGATGACAATAAAGCTTATGGGGACATTGCACTAGATTCGGCTCGTTCCCTATGCCCTGCCTTTGTGAAACCATTCATTAATCTGCTAACAGGAAAATTAGAGCTTTGAAGCAGGGCAAAGGCTCTGTTTCTCAGTATTCAATGGAGTTCCAGCTATTGCCCCAGGACCGGAAGTGGAACAAGCTCGCTCTTATGGATCTATATGTGGAGGGCCTGTCTGATGTGGTCCTAAGATGAGTTGGCCTGAGTTGATCACAACTCAGAGAGATACACACTACAGGAGCTCATCACCTTATGTTTTGGGATTGATGGGCCTTACCAGGAGCAGCAGCTACTCCCAACCCCTCGTGCAACAAACACCTGCGCTGCCACCTGTTGCTGCCAGAGCAGAGGAGCCAAAACCAATGCAACGGGTTGGCTAGGCCATGCCTCACCCCCAAGGAGAAGGCATGCCAGTGCTCCCTCCACCTTTGCCTATACTGGGGCGGGGGTGTCATTTTGCTGCGGCTTGCACCTTTAAATGTGCTTCTCCACCTTCTGCAGTGTCATCAGCAGTAAAATGGCAGCTCCAGGCCGGAAGGAGGCTGCGGGTTTGGAGCTTGAACATGGGCCACCCGGTCATTTATGGTTCCTCAAGGACCTTTTCAGGTGCCCATGACTCTAGGAGTGCCTGATGGCTGGGAAATTCTGGTGTTCTAGCCACCTACTGTTTCATGGACACTGGGTTTGCAAAGCAGCACAGGATCCTAGTACAGGAAAGAGCAACTCCCCATCTTGTAGAAGCCATTAATTGTGGGATTATCCATTCAGTTCCAGTAACCCAGGAGACTTGCCCAGTCATCCTTCAAGTGTTACATCATGTGGAGCAGCTGAGGCTGAATGTGGCTCGTATGCCTCGCTTCTCATTCATTTTAGGATTGTCCTGGCTCTGAGCGCATAACCCCGTGATGGACTGGATACAAGGGGAGTTGCATTTCAAGGTGCCCTGTCTGCACTTTGATCCACCCCCTGCCACCACCACAACTGGTGTCGATCTACCCTCCTCATTGCCACCACCTGTCTACCAGGACTTCGCTGATGTCTTCGAGGAAAAGAAAGCGGACATGTTTCCCCCTCACTGGCCCTACGACTGTACCATCAATTTGGTTCCTGGAGCAACTCTCCCCATAGGGAGTCTACCCAATGTCAGAACTCGAGCTGGAGGCATTGCATGCATTTCTGGACAAGAACCAAAACAAGGGTTCATCCAGCCCTCCATCTCCCCATCAGCCTCCGTCATCCTCATCAAGAAGAAAAGTGGTGAGTTGAGTCCCTGCAACACCTATCCAGCCCTTAACAAGATAAACATCTGGGACTACTACCTATTGCTGTTAATCTCTGAACGTCTGGCTCAGATCTACACCAAACTGGATCTTCTTGGAGCATACAATTTGGGGCGGATACATGCATGAGATGAATTGAAGACCACATTTTGAAATCACTATGGGGTCCATGAGTAGTTATGCCATTTGGCCTAAACACACTGGTCATTTTTCAGCACATGATGAATTATATCTTCCAGGATCTCTATCTGGATGACATCTTAATCTAGTTAAAGGATCTCATTCAGCATATAAGAACATAAGAAGAGCCATGTTGGATGAGGCCAAGGGTCCATCTAGTCCAGCTTCCTGTATCTCACAGTGGCCCCACCAGATGCCCCTGGATATCTGTCTCCTGATACCACTCCCCTGCATCTGGCCCTTGAAGTACCCCGGTTTTAAGCCTGGAGATTACACAGCTCCATCATGGCTTGTAACCTGTGATGGTCTTTTCCTCCAGGAATCTGTCCAATCCCCTTTTAAAGGCATCCAGGACAGATGCCATCACCACATCTGTGGCAGGGAATTCCACAGACTAACAACACACTGGGTGAAAAAATATTTTCTTTTGTCTGTTCTTACAATCCTAGGCCCTAAATTTGAGTGGATGTCCCCTAGTTCTGGTATTTTGTGAGAGGGAGAAGAGCTTCCCTCTATCCACTTTACTCATGCCCTGCATTATTTTGGATGTCTCAATCATATCCCTCCTCAGGCGCCTGTTTTCCAGACTAAAGAGCCCCAAATGTTTTAGCCTTTCCTCATAAGGGAGGTGCCCCAGCCCAGTAATCATTTTAGTCACTCTCTTCTGCACCTTTTCCAGTTCCACTGTCTTTCTTGACCAGAATTGTACGCAATACTCCAGGTGCAGCCTTACTATTGTTTTATATAATTGCATTATAATGTTGGCTGTTTTATTTTCAATCCCCTTTTTGATAATCCCTAGTACGGAATTGGCCTTCTTCACCGCTGCCACACATTGGGTAAACACCTTCATGGAGCTGTCCACCAACACACCAAGATCTCTTTCCTGATCCGTCACGGATAACTTAGAGCCCATGAGTTGATAGATAAAGTTTTGATTTTTTGCTCCAATATGCATTACTTTACATTTGGCTACATTAAATCACATTTGGCCTTTCGCAGCCCATTCCCCCAGTTTGGAGAGATCCTTCTGGAGCTCTTCACAATCTTCTCTAGTTTTTACCACACAGAAAAGTTTTGTGTCATCCACAAACTTCACCACCTCAGTTTATCCCTGTCTCCAGGTCATTTATGAATAGATTAAAAAACACCGGTCCCAGGACAGATCCCTGGGGCACACCGCTTTTCACCTCTCTCCATTGTGAAAATTGCCCATTGACACCTACTCTTTGTTTCCTGGATCTCAACTAGTTCTCAATCCATAAGAGGACCTGCCCTCTTATCCCCTGACTGTGCAATTTTCTCAACAGCCTTTGGTGAGGGACTGTGTCAAAAGCCTTTTGAAAATCCAGATAGACGATATCCACCGGTTCACCCAAATCCACATGCCTGTTGACCTTTTCCAAAAATTCTAAATTCTTAAAATTCTATCCAGGATGTTTGTCTGATATTAAATCATAGAATCTGTGGCCTTGTGTATTCTACTCATGGCAGTTGACCCCCGTGGAAAGAAACTACACCATCTGGGAACGGGAGTTACTAGCTATCAAGACAGCCTTCGATGTCTGGAGACATTAGGAGGGAGCCCATCACCCAGTTCTGGTGCTGACCGATCATCGGAACCTGGAATATTTACAGACTGCTCGCCATCTCACCCAGCAGCAGAGCCAATGGTCCTTCCCCCATTTCAACTTCCACATACAGTACATTTCACAGACTCACAAGCCAGAATATGCAGCACCTCCAGAGGAGACCTCAGTTGCACCCATTTGGGTGCCCTCTGTTTGCAGCCACCAATCTGTGCCCTAGGCTTGCAAAAGAAATCCTGCGCAGTCAAGCTCAAGACCCATGGACCCAACAGTGCCTCCGAGACCTACAAAATGGGCCTATGGGGGAGTTCACCATCCATCAAGTTCTGCTGTTTCATTGGGGATTTCTGTAAGACTTGAGTTCAGCTGTTTCCCTGCACTCAAGTCTTACAATTGCTCACGACTCTCCTCACGCTGGTCACTTTGGTCAATACAACCCTTCATCTTCTCACAAGGTAGTTCTGGTGGCCTCAAGTCCGTGCCAACGTTGCTCAATATGTTAATTTCTGTAACACCTGCCAACATGCCAAGGAAATCCACGCCAAGCCAACCAGTCTACAGCACCCACTATGCACATCCTCTGAGCCCTGCAATACCGTCTCCATGGATTTCATTACATTTAGCTGGTCCCAAGAACACACATGCATTCTTGTGTTTGTAGACCTCTTCACCAAGATGGCCCACTTTGTCCCCTGCCCGAAACTTCCTTCTGCACCCAAAGCCACCCAGCACTACCTTTAAAACATCTTTCACTTCCTCGGACTTCCTGCCCATCTGATTTTGGACTGCGGGTGTCAGTTGACTTCCCATTTTTGGCAGGCCCTGCACAAAGCCCTTGTTATCAGCAAGATGACGGGTGCTTTGCTGCCCTTAGCGGAGTTCACTTACAACAACGTGCTGCACTCTTCAACAAGCCAAACACCCTTTATGGCGACCTAGTACTACCCCGGCACTTTCCAGCGGTCTTACTGGCTACCCCCGTGCCTGCTGCAGACGCTTACCTCCAGGAACTATGAGTTGTTCAAGATCTGCTTCAGGAACAACAGGAATGGGCCAAGGAGGCAGCTGACCAGCACTGACAAGGAGCACCTTTGGTTCCGGGTACTCAGGTTTATCTGTCTACCCATTACCCCACCGACTTCCAGACATACAGCAGATCTTTGTCAAAATAAAACATAAAGGTATCTCCAAGGGACAGATGACTTATAGCCTCTGGAACAAAAGGGGAGACACTTGTGGCTGACTTCTGACGCGAAGAGGTCAATGTCGAGGCAACCCCATCTTCTCCTCAGAATGTGAAAAACTGAATTGTCGAGTTCCCACTTGTGGGAGGAGGTGTACATTCTGCTGAGGTGGTCTGCCACCAAGTTTTCTTCCCCTGAAAGATGTGTTTCAGGCACCAGTCCCAGAAGAGGAGGATAAGATTTAGCAAGGGAAGAGAGTGAGTTCCCCTCTGCTTGTTTATGTAGTACAGTAACCCCCGCCTATCGTGAGGGTTAGGGACCCACCCAACCCTGTTGGTTTTCTTGGACCTGTCAGAAGAATTTGATACTATTGACTGTCCTCCTGATCTGTCTTTCTGGAATGGGACTTTCTACTTAAAACTCTGTCCAGGGCATGGAAACTGGAACTAGTTTGGAAGAAGACACCAAGGACAATCAGATCAAGGAAACCAAGCCCTGTCAGGAAAGACTGGAAGAACTGGGCATGTTTAGCCTTGAAAATAGAAAGCTGAGGGGAGACGTGACAGCATTCTTCAAATGATGGAAAGGTTATTGTGGATGGACTGGATCTGTTTTCAATCATTCCAGACAGCTGAATGCATAATAACAGTTTCAAATTACAGGAAGCCAGATTATGAGTGAATATAAGGTGCGGTGGGGCGTGGTGGCTCAGTGGACTAAGGCTCCAAAAACTGTTGGCTACAGAGTTGGCAGCTTGGCAGTTTGAATCCTGGGTGCCATGCAATGGAGCAAGCTCCTGCTGATAACCCCAGCTCTGGCCAACCTAGCAGTTCGAAAGCATGTAAATGCAAGTAGATCAATAGATACTGCTGTAAAAAGCAGGAAGGTAAAACAGTGCTTCCTTGCAGCCATGCCGGCCACATGGCCATGGACTTGCACAACACTGGCTCTTGCGGCTTGAATACGGAGATGAGTACTGCCCCTAGAGTCAAACGCAACTAGCATGCATGTGCAGGGGGAACCTTTACCTTTGCCTTTTTATAAGGCACAACCTCCTGTTAGAGCAGTACAGCAATGGAACCAATTACCCCAGAAGGTGGTGAGTGCTCCAGCACTAGAAGCTTTGATTTTATAGAACCCTTCTTCCAATTCCATTACTGTAGGATTCTTCAGGAGTGGCAACAGCTTCCTTAGAATGTCTTCCATTTGCTTCAGGCTAGCTGTTCATTATTTCAAAAGGAAACTACTGAATACTACTAGAATTCTCTACCACTCATATTCTCTCAGAACTACATGGAAAAGCACCAGGTGATTTCAGTGGCTTTCTTTCAGTTATAGAAGGGAATCACATTTCTCTAAATGCAAAACACAGTCTTATTTAATCAAGATTATTAGTAAGAAACATGAGCTCTACTCAACAAATATTCTTTATTCTATCTTTATTGATTCTACCATACTTATACTTTGCACAGTAAAATGCAAACAAGATAGCTTTCTATTTGCATATGTGGCAACTCGGATACATCTTGGACTTGCGCTACATATGCAGTAAAACCTGCTATTAAAATATGATTCTCAAGCATCTGAACAGTGAACTACTATATTTCTTTAAAACACTAGCAAAGTCAGAACAAAAAAAGTTTGGATTTTATGAGAAAACAAATGAAAGTCTCGTTTGAAACCTATCACCTGGCATCCAAGGATTCTCCCTTTGTTTACAAACTGGGGTCTCTCTGTGTGTGGAGGTGGAATCAACCAAGGGAGGAAGGAGAGGGTGAGAGAGAGAAAGAGAGTCAGAGTCCATACACACATAACCAAAACTGTATATAGCAACTGAATTCACTTTAAAGAAGCAAATTCATTCTTTATCAAGAAGTTTTGAGAGATTCATCTTGGTTCTTTCAAGAGCTGCTGTTTTTGCTCGACGTGATGGTCTTGAACTTGTCAGTAAAACAGATTGTTGAACATCTTCAGTACTAAAAGAAGAGAGATGGTTTAAATGGCATAGAACCAGTTGATCACAGTACATTGTTTTAGAACTGGGACTGTCCTCCAGTATTTCATTGTTTGTTACAAATTGATGTTTTATCCATCTGCTTGCTACTATCTATTCCTTCTTTGATTTGCTTAGCCTGTGCCTGCTTCTTTCTCACCAACCACAGACTAAGAACTTCCTTAGTCAACTAGAATAAAATAATCACAACTTTTAAAAGATAGCATTTTTTTAAAAAAATTAAAAGATAGAATTGCAGATCTCTTAACGGCAATATGCAACTTGTCTCTTAAAATGGCCACAGTGCTGGAGGACTGGAGGACAGCGGATGTCACACCAATTTTTAAAAAAGGAAGGAGGGGGGACCCAGGAAACTACAGCCAGTTCGCCTTACGTCTGTCCCAGGGAAGATGGTAGAAAGCCTCATACAAGAGAAAATCTTAAAACACATAGAAGAACAAACCTTCCTGAGAGAAAATCAGCATGGTTTCTGTAAGGGTAGGTCTTGCCTGGCAAACCTTTTAGAATTCTTTGAAAAGGTCAGAAGGCATGTAGATTTGGGTGAACCAGTGGATATGATCTATCTTGATTTTCAGAAGGCTTTTGACACAATCCCTCACCAAAGGCTGATGAGAAAGTTGCACAGTCAAGGGATGAGAGGGCAGGTCCTCTTATGGATTGAGAACTGGTTGAAAACTAGGATACAAAGTGTAGGTGTCAGTGGGCAATTTTCACAATGGAGAGAGGTGAAAAGTGGTGATGGCATCTAGCCTGAATGCCTTCAAAACAGGATTGGACAGATTCCTGGAGGAAAAGTCCATCACAGGTTACAAACCATGATGGAGATGTGTAATCTCCAGGCTTAAAACCAGGACTTTAAGGACCAGATGCAGGGGAGTGGTAGCAGAATCTATTGACCAGCATCCAACTGCATTCACTAAGGTTTCTATAGCTTACTGTAGCTTATTAACAAGGTATGGGCTGCATCTTCTTTGCACAATTAGGAAAACACACAAACCCCATTTATAAATTAGCTGCAGGGTGCATATTATCTGACCACAATAAACCACAGAGAAAGTGGATACAATATACTGAGGAACTGTAGAAGAGATGTAGATATGGCAGACTCATTCAAATGAGAATGTGATGCAGAAGCTGCAGTGGTAGCTTCTCTCAATGCATTTAGAAAAATCAAGGTACCAATGGCAATAAAATTATTCCAAGCTACAGAGACTGAATCTACCAAAACCCTAACAAAAATAAGCTAATGACTATGAAAACCAAGAGCCTCTTGACTGGAATCCCGGAGAAAGGTGATGCTGAAGAGTACAGCAACTAGGGGTGTACAATTTGATTTTTTTCTTGATTTTTAATTCAGTTCAGCAGTATTCTGGTATTCAGCAGGCAAGTAATCTGGAAATTACAGCCCACACACCAAGAGCTGCAGACACCTTCCTTTTTACTCACCTGTACATAGATGAGGCCTCTTTGGCTATATAGCATGATACCCCCCCCCCAAAAAAGGATTATGCACCTGGACAGACCAGTGAGTTGGAACACTAGGGAACTGAAATTCCAGCAATCACTAAGTTATCCAGCTGCACAATTTTTAATCCATTCACATCTAAAACTTCCTTTTTCTTTACTGTTAGTTGTCTTTAGCTTAATTCCATGCTATGGCTCCCAGAAGAGCCATCCTGTGTGGCTTTTGCCAAGCTACATACTTCCAGAGCATTCCAGAAGAAGCTGATGGCAAGCCAATTTTGAATACATGATGCCTAAAAAAACCCAAGAAGGGTCACCATATGTCAGAATCAATTTGATGACACACAATTATTCTGTGTGTGCAAGCACAGATGACTGAGAAACCACAATTGTGGGTTAGTTTTTGTTTTTGTTTTTACATTAGTAGCACATTATGACTCTCAGGAGATATGGCAGCTTAAGGAGAGAATTGACCATTAAAATACAGTGGTACCTTGCAAGACGAATGCCCTGTAAGATGAAAAACTCGTAAGATGAAAGAAATTTCTGGGAATAGGCATGTTTTGTAAGACAATTTTTTCCCTAGGGGTGAAATTTGACTTAAAAGGTACCATTGTAGATCGGGTGCTGCAGACCAAGCAGTGTGCAACACCCCATCCCTGGCATCGGGGGGGGGGGGGGTTCTGAGTGAGGCGGCAGCAGCAGAGGCAGGGCTGGGCGAAGACCCAGGGATCCTTGCCTAGCTCTGCTGCCACCGCTTCCCTCAGCTCACCTCCATTGCCAGGGATGTTTGCAAGGGAAGAGGCGACGGATCACTGCCACCGTCGTTTCCCTCATAAACAGCCCGGGCTATCAAACTGGCCAGGCTGGGCGAAGATCACTGGTTCCCTGTTTTGGATCACCGCCACACTGCTTACCTCGTAAACAGCCCGGGCTGGGTGAGGATCACTGGGTCCCTGCTTCGCCCACGAAATTGGTGGGTGAATCAGGGACCCAGTGATCCTCGCCCAGTCTGGGCTGTTAGCGAGCGAAGCTTTTCCCCTGCCCCAACCCAGCAAAGAGGAAAAGCTTTCCTCCTTTGCTGGGTTCACTGGTAGTGGAAGGCTGCTCGTGCACAGATGACAGACAGCTTGGAGCTGTCAAAATCAGCTATCTGTCGGCTGCAGAGGGAACAGCCTTCTGCTGTCCGGTGATTAAGGGGCTTTGGGACAGCCTTCCCATAAGAATGCACTGAAAACCCATTAATCCATTCCCTCTGGAAGAGATTAATTAGTTTTCAATGCATTCCCATGGGAAGCCACGTTTTGCAAGATGATTTTTTTCTAAGATGAATTGCCCCATATAATGAATTAAATTCATCTTACAAAGTCCCACTGTATAGTATTCTTGATGTCAATGTCCATAAGAGTTAAAAATTGGGACAAGACATGTATTTGTGTGTTTTGATGTAAGCAAATGAACAAATTAACTTAGGGACTGATTAAACATCCACCTTATTTGGAATTGGAAGGTGAGCATGAGAAAGTTAAAAACATTTGTCCAGTCAAATATAATTCAAGTTATGACTGAGGCAACTCTGTAAAAAAATAAATATTTACCTTTCATCTTCTGATTCAAACACTGCTTGATTTTTTCTTCTGGACACAAACTTTGCTTCTATTTTTTCCAGACCTAAAAGTAATAAATGATTTTTTTGAAACCCCCCCCCAAAAAAACCTGTAGAATTTCATTATTCTTTCTGTTGTCACTGCATCCACACTACAATTGAGACACAAGCTGAAATGCTGTTGCACAGCTCCATATATACAAAGATAGTGTCCTTAACAGTGGCAATTTCAGAGTGCATGTGACATGTAAGCAATAAAGTTATTGTACCCCTAAATCTCTCTTTAAAAACAAACAAACCTTTGATCAGCAATTTGCCACTCTTGATGACATCATGCCAACTATGTACATAAAGATGCATAAATTCAATTCTGTGTACTCTACTTAATGATCCCATGAAGATGCCTGGCTCAGATACACTGAAATGTGCCATAACTTTACAGGTCCATTGCTATCCATTTAGTGACAAAGATCAAAACTGACATTTCTACTATCTTTATGCACTTGATGGGTCTGGAAGCCAAAAGCCTTTCCCAAAAGGAGAAAACTGTAAAATTGCAAATGTTTCTTATCAAAAAGAGTGTCTGATCTCAGTTGAACTTTGTTAATGTCTGAAAATGTCCATGTGTGTATGTGTGTGTGCTCCCACTTAGCACCATTCAGCAGCAGATGTGCAGTTTATGCTCCTAAAATCCAAGAAGGCTTGCATGTTAATATATGATTATATTTTACACTGTTCACATAGTTAGCAACTTTAGCTACACACAGTATATGGCTCCATGTTCCTTAGAGGCCTCTTAGAATATTAAAGACAAGGGAAACTGAGGTCAGGAAGAGGCAGAGATGGATGATGTCCAGAAAGCCATTCACTAGATGTTACAAAATACAATTGATTAACCAATGGAAATCCATGGCACTGAGAACCATTAGTGATGTCAGCATCCCTGGGCTTGTCCCTTAACTTTTGCCATTTTACAGTTTTAACTTTTCATCATATTTGGGAATTCATACACACACACACACCCAGGAACATATATTTATTCTCTCATGTTTCCTATGTATTAATAGAGAGTTACAGTAACAGCATTTCTCAACCTAATCAAGAAATTT
Source organism: Phrynocephalus versicolor (assembly GCA_023846285.1). NCBI lineage: Eukaryota > Metazoa > Chordata > Lepidosauria > Squamata > Agamidae > Phrynocephalus > Phrynocephalus versicolor. Next base: position 11,852,979 of record JAHTLZ010000274.1, on the reverse strand, counting down.
GAAAGAGTGGCTAATTAAATCTCATGGATTGAGTTGAGTAGTATGTGAAGAAATACCTAGAGAGCTTTTAAAATAGCACTAAAAAGAAATCTCTTTGCTCCCTTTCCTGGTTTTCCTGTGCAGAAAATTAAGTGAAAGTGTTGTTAAAATTGATATTACATATCTAGACCATAATAAAATTAGTATATTTCAGAATACAATGATTTCAACATTTTCAGTTTTTACACGCAAACATAATTGTTTAGAAAAATAAAATTTATTCACAAGTCTCCATGGAAATTATCATTTGCTTTACAACATTGTTAAATACCTTTTGTGGCTTTAATTCTTCTGGATCTCAACCTTGCTACGGTATTCTCCCTCGCTTCAACAGCTTGAGTGGTTTCTTTCCTTTCTGTTTTAACAGAATGAAGAGTGTATAAAATAATCACAGATCAATGCACAAAATACTTGCCCCAATTTTGACGTATTTTTATCTTCTTATAATTTGTCATTAACAATGATGATGAAAAAACTGATAATAACTTAATTTGGACATGTCTAAAACTGGTGACCATCAAGAAAGAAACTGAAAGTTTGATCTTTGCTGTACAAGAACAAACATTCTGAACGAATGCCATGAAAGCTAATATTCAAGGGATTGGTGTAAACAGCAAGTGTCAAGAAAAAGATGAATCTAGGTCACACCTCATCCATGAATTTTCAATGATGATGCAGTCAAGCTACAAAGCTAAACATAATATTGGCAAAATGAATACACGGGTCATTATGTAAAAAAATATAATTTGTTAGCTCCTAAAAAATCTATGGGAATCAGAAAATGAACAAATGCTTATTTTGTTGGATTTTTGGATTCCGATGGACAGACCCTTGGAGCATAGCACAGCAGGCATTAAGAGAACAAAGAAATTTCTGGGTATTTGACACTACAAACTAACAAAATACGGAGAGCTAGCAATTGAAAAACATATTGCTTGTAAATTAAACACACTTCAGTGGTCCCCATAGTTACTGGGGCTTTGGGAACAATATAAAGGAATTTCACACAGCTCTGTACTATAAGGAGCTGCAGATCTCAGAAATAACCATCAGAGCTATGAAAAATGCAGTATTAGGAACAGTAATATATACTGCTCCAAAGTAGCAGGGGTACCTTCCCCAAGGAATTTTAGGTCACCCCCTGAAACCTGGAAAGTTTTGGGGTGCAGGGGACTTAGTTCTGAAGCTCTAAATGGGGTCCACGTACTTAATTGACAAAGTGTGCTGGGAGCTTACCAGCAATTAAGGAGTTAATACTATAGAATAAACTCCTAGATTGCTGGAGTGGCAACCTCCCCTAGCTGCATAAACATTTAAATATACAATTCTAACACTGTAAACACAAGTATATTTTATTGCAAGAACTGTAAATGGCTATTAGACTCCTTGCATGGCACTTTGATGTGCCAGTTTATTATGACCAATTCATTTAAATGTTTTTGAATGTTTTTAGATCTCTATCTGGCCTTGCTATGGAATATGCAACTCAATATTGGGAGTAGACATGGGCACGGAGCGGCGAAATTGTCGTTTCCATTTTCGGTTATTGTTTCCGTTACGTAACGGAAACGGTAACGATAATTACGCCGCTCCAGCTCGAACACGACCCGAAAAAAGAAAAATTAGGTCGAGTTTTTCGTTGTCGTTAATGGCATCGCGGCGATCGTGCGATGCCATTGCCAAGCAGCACAGAAAAAAAGTTTTAAAAAGTAAAAAAAAAACCCCGACTCCTGGCCAAAAAAGCAGGCGAAAATATGCCTGCCTGAGGACACCTACCAGGGGTGGTTTCTGGGGGGGGGGGTCC
>JAHTLZ010000274.1:11793960-11851126 GCA_023846285.1 Phrynocephalus versicolor | reverse complement strand
CCCCCCCCCCCCCCCCCCCCCCCCCCCCCCCCCCCCCCCCCCCCAAATCCAAAATGGCGACCGCAATTTTTCTTTAGAAATTGTGGTCAAAAACACACCAAATCACCACAGAAACATGTGAAATTTATTTATTTTAAATGCCTGATTTTTAATAGTAGCAGCAGTGGGATTTTTATAGCAATAAAATGTTGCATTGATTTACTTTATTTTATTTTTTATTTTTTTAGACCTGCCCATTTGGGCTGGGCATGGGATGGGACCATGCAATTTTTTTGAACCATTCCACCAATGGCATGGCCAGGTTTTGACTGACACTTCTGGATGTGCCAGAGGGCATAAAAAGCCGAGGCACCTTCCAGAAGTCGCAGTCGGGTCTTGGATGTGGACTAGGGTGGAGGGCTGTGTGGCTGGCTGCTGCTGGCTGATTCGAGGGAGGCTGGAGGCTTTAGATTTAAGTTAGGCAGGCAGGCAGGGAATTGAATTTAGAAAATAATTTCTTTGATTCTCTGCAGCTTTGTCTGCTGAAGGGAATAGCAGTTTATTCTTTTTTCCCCTCTGGCAGTTTGTGAGGATTTTTTTTCTGATATTGGGTAAAGGGGGAGGTTCGACTGGGAAGAGGTGTGGATTTATTTTAAAAATATATTACATTGGGACATCAAATCACGCTAAATTGCGGTGGAAACGACAAACGACAAGACGAAACGACAAATTTTTGAACGATTTCACGACAAACGGAAACAACCCAAAACGGACCCGTTCCGACAAACAAGAACTCGAAACGTCATTTTTTCTGGTCGTGCCCATGTCTGATTGGGAGTACTGAAGGAAGCTCTAGATTTGTTCTACGTTGATATTGTTTTTTATACTCTGCTGTATTTGATTGTTTGTTGGTTGTCACCGACTGCCCTGTTAGCCGCTTAGAGTTCTACTTGTAGAAGATAAGTGGGATATAAATACAACAATAAAATATAAATAAAATAAATATCAGCCTTGGGCAACTTGAGGCCATATAGATACTGTTATATAAATGGCCATGAAGAAAACTTGTCTTAGAAGTCACCTCTGTTGTGAGAAAAAGTAAAGTCACTGACTTCTTTTCGTCTTGTTTATTAAACTACTCCTCCAGAAGACAAAAAGAAAGTTTCCAATTATGTACTGGGTATCAATGTGTCAGGGATTCCCAAAGAACTGATAAAAGTGCTGGACAGACTCAAGAGTCTTATGACATATTGTGACTCTGCTTTATGGGTACAGTGTTGCCAGTGTCAGTTTTAATCTCTGTGCCTATTAGTAGATGTTTGAATGCTCAAATAATCTTGAATATTGCTATACACTCAAGGTAGTTTATGTGGTGACCACCAAGCATGAGTTTGGTAACCCAAGCAATGAGCTCCCCAAACAAATCTGAATACCTTATGCAATCAAAAGATGAAAGGAGGGCATCCCTTACTGCATAGACTGGCGATGAAACCAAAGATCCCTGGAGAATAAGCTGTATCATCATTAGAATTGCGACAATCCAGTGTATGATGAGGATCTGAGCTTTGCTGCTACTTTGAATCTTGATAGTGTGGCTTTTAAGCTGGAAGGTTCTTTGTATGTTGTGGTTGTTTCAATAGAAGTGGTGGTACCAAACACTAGCAATAAGGAAGATTTAAAGGTGTTTGGAATTGACGCTTGCTGTCAATCATTGAAGCAGCCACAGTCACTCAAATGGTTTTATCAAGTGATTGTTGTCAAGTCCCGCTTTGATTTGTCTGAATTGGAAATTCTGATCTCAATTTTAAGAGATCACAGCAGTTCTCTTGCTGTTCCCTTCTTTGTTCTCTAGGCAACCAAAAGTCCTCAGAGACAGGACGTGGTGCTGGCTAGTTATAGCTTCCTCTAAAGTATGGAGTCAGATAGAAAAATGGGGGCATGAATGAATCATCTCCTTTCTACCCCATTATAAGTACATGATAATTGCTGATATTTACTCAGTGTTGCCTCTCTTGATTCAAGACTTCAATATGGGACATAAAGGCATAGACTTAGATTTTGACAGATTCCAAGGCATTTCATAGAATCTCTTGTTAAACAGCAAAACTAATTGTTATCTTGAGCAGCTCTGAGCAGGCATGTCAGATCTTTTCCCTAGTGATAATGAAATGGATTACTGACTGACTTATCATTTGAAAACCTACAGTAAGGAAGTACAATGAGAGTGAGAGTGGCACGCCAGTGGACTCATGTACAATTTGCCTTCTCCATACCCCGAGAGTCTGTTTGTGTGACCAAAAATGAACTGAGAACTTGGCACATGTGGTATTTCACTGAGAGATTGGTGCTAGATTATATTAAGGCTAGACTTCCATCTACTCTGGACCCGTTTCAGTTTGCATACAGGAGTAACAGATCCACTGATGATGCTATATCCATTGTTGTCCATACTGTATTGAGCCATTTAGAACAACAGGGAACATATGCAAGACTGTTATTTGTGGATTATAGCTCTGCTTTTAATACAATTCTACCTAATAGGTTGTTTTTCAAAATGACCAAATTGGGTATAGATCAGAAGATTTGTTTGTGGGTAAGGAATTTTCTGACTGATAGGCCACAGTCAGTAAGGATGGGATCCCACCATTCTTCTACTCTTGTATTAAGTACAGGAGCTCCTCAGGGTTGTGTGCTAAGCCCCTTCCTCTACTCCTTGTACACACATGATTGCACCCCACTGTATAACTCCAACACAATCATCAAATTTGCAGATGATACAACAGTGGTGGGGCTCATTAGTAAGAACGATGAGTCTGCTTATAGGAAAGAAGTACAAGGGTTGACTCAGTGGTGTAAAGAAAACAATCTTGTACTTAACACCAAAAAAACTAAAGAACTTATAATTGATTTCAGGAGGAAGAAAGATGTACATTTACCATTGTACATAAATGGTGAGGAGGTGGAGAGGGTTGGTAGCTTTAAATATCTGGGCACTTACATCTCAGAGGACCTCTCATGGACTGTAAACACCAATATGGTTGTGAAGAAGGCACAGAAGAGGCTGTATTTCCTGAGAATGCTCAGGAAGATGAACTTATCTCAGCATCTACTTCTGTCTTACTATCACAGCACCATTGAGAGTGCCCTAACTTATGGTATGCTATCATGGTATGGGAGCAGCTCTGTAGCGGACAAAAAAGCTCTACAGAGAATAATTAAAATTGCCCAGAATGTTACTGGGCTCCAGCTACCAACCCTGGATGACATCTTCACATCTCGCTGTTTGAGGAAGTCACACAACATTCTGAGGGACTCTACTCATCCTGCTCACAATTTCTTTGAACTGTTGCCTTCTGGCAGAAGATATAGAACAATTAAAACTCGGACCACACGTCTTCTGAACAGTTTTTATCCCAGAGCTATAATTGCACTTAATAATGAACTCAAGAACCACCAGTAGTGAGCACTTGGACAGGATTACCTAGCCTGTTGTGTAGATGTCTGTGTTTTTAAGGGGGGGGGGGGTGGGGGGGGGGAATGTTCAGGGATTTTATGTGTGTGTGTTGAAGGGTTTTTATTTTTATTTTTTTAATGTGTGTGAGAGTGTTTGGAGATTTGTGTGTGTGCGTGTTGAATCTGGTCTCTGGGTGTCTGAATTTCGTTGTATGTGTATACTGTGTATATACACACAATGACAATAAATTATTATTATTATTATTATTATTTATTCCTGGAGTACTGTAAAAGACTTCTGAATTCTATTCTAGAAAAACAAACTGGAAGAACTGACCTAGAAAAGCTAAAGATTTTATTTTCAAATAGGGACAAGTATGTCACATTCCAAACAGCAAGGTTTGTTTTCATATTCTTTAAAATAAAAATGAAATCTATAACTCCTATTTCTACTGAAGATGTCATATAGATTATCATTAATTGCATTTTTATTATGGAGACTGATCATTGTTCTTGTATCTGTGATTAGTTATTATACTAATTAATTGTCATACTTTATGAATAACTTAGTTTACAAGCATTTTGATCAACAAGCAAAAACCTGTTATTTTGCCTTGATCAACGAGCAATGTCTTGATATAAGAGCACTGGAGGTGCTCACTTTGCCGTCACCCCTCCACTACGGCCGGTTGCCTCGTTGGGTTGGGGCTGGTGGCTTCTGGGTGCCGGGTTGCTGCAGCTCCATGGATGGGCAGGTGGGGACAGAGGAGGACAGGGCAAATCCAATCCTCAAGCTGATTCACTCCTCTGAGGAGCCTCCCCTCACTTGCCCACCCATCCCGTACTTAAGCCAGCTCAGTGGCTGACTCTCTCATTCAGGCACCTGTCACTCTGTCTTCCTCTTTCTCCTCCTCCTCCCTTCCCCACTTGCCCATCCACCTCATTCTCAAATCAGTTTCTTGGCTGTCTTTCCTATTTGGGCACCTGTTGCCCTGTCTTCTTCTTTCTCCTCCTCCTCCTCCCCTCCCCGCCTGCCCATCCACCTAATTCTCAAGCCGTTTTTTTTTAACTGCCTTTCCCATTTGGGCTCCAACTTCCCTGTCTTCTTCTTTCTCCTCATCCTCCCCTCCCCATTTGCCCGTCAACCCCATTGTCAGGTCAGCTTCATGGTTGCCTTTCCTGCTCAGCTGCCCAGTGGGGAGTGGAGGATTACAGCCTTGGAGGGCAATGGAGGTGTTTAGGGATTCCGCAGAGGAGGGGATGACAGCAGTGGCAGGGAGAGGTCCCAGAATGAATCATTTAAGTTTCCATTATTTCCTATGGGGAAATTTGCTTTGTTTTATGAGTGTTTTGGTTTACAAGCACGCTTCCGGAATAGATTATGCTTGTAAACCAAGGTACCACTCAATTTCATATTTGATAAACATAAAGTTTTAGCTTCAAAATTTTCTTCTGCCAAATGCATATTGTATATATAATATATTATACAATGTATTTTGGAAAGGCCCTTGTGCTAAGTAATCAACTTGTATATGTGTGAAATTGAGTCAACACATAAAACCTCTCCTGAATGTTTACAGGTAGTTGAAATAAATATAACTAAGGTGTAAACCAGAGGCATGAAGGCCACAACCAATTTAAGTGTCCAGTCCGATGTCCTATCCTTTTTATATTTCCTAAATTATGAAAAGGCAGTGTTCGGCAGTGGAATATGTTGCCACAAAGGGTGGTGATGTCTCCTTCTTTGGAGGTTTTTAAGCAGAGGCTGGATGGCCATCTGTCAGAAATACTGTGATGGGGGTTCCTGCATGGCAGGGGGTTGGACTAGATGGCCCTTGAGGTCTCTTCCAACTCTATGATTCTATGATTCTAAATTTAGATGACACTTTAGATATTGCTTGCTTCTAGCATTTGCACAGTTTTAATTAATATTATTTCCTTGGAGATGTAGAAGTCATTTCTGTTTATTTTAGCTGGTTAAACCAAGTTGACTGGTTCAATTTTGATGATTTTAGCTAGAGATTGGCATGTTATGAAAAACTAAATGCTGTTTTGTCATTTTGTTAGCTTACGAATCATTTTGTAAGCTAACGAAACAGCCATTTTTTCCTGTTTTAAAACAAACTTTTTTGTTACTATATAAAATGAGTCTGCTGGGTCCAAGGGTCACCAAATTTGATTGGTAGCTCCCTTGGGCACTCTCCTTTAAGATCTCCAAATTTGGAAAGGTTTGGGGGTAAGTAGGCTGAGTAATTAAGCTCCAAAGGGGGTGCCCCAGGAAGATTTTTTTCCTAATTGAATCACAAAAGCCAAACCACAGCTTTGGAGCCCAAGGTAAGTAATTTTTGCACTCAAAAATTATTTTTAAAAATATATTTTTTTAAAAAAATTACTTACCTTTAACTCCAAAGTAGTAGGGGTACCTTCCCCAAGCGATTTCAGGGCACCCTCTGAAATCTGGAAAGATTTGGGGGTAAGGAGCTGAGTAATTAAGCTCCAAAAGGGAGTCCCTAGGAAGGAATCGAAAGCCAAGCCAGGGGACCCAGGGGAACATAGTTCATTTTTGTTTCATTTCGTTAGTAACAAAGCTACTTTAAAATTTCGTTAGTAATGAAATGAAATGAAAAAGGTATGGAAACAAAACAGCATGTTTTTGTCCCACCCATACTGCAGGCCACACCCTGGACCTGTTTTATTTCCTCCATGTCCATAGATTTTAGTCTGAGGGTTGGGGACATTGTTCCCCAGCCTGTGTCATGGTCAGACCATCATCTGCTGACCTTCTCACTGTTGATTGCTGCCCTGCCTTGTGTCAAAAGTGTGCTTGGTGCTGTTACATAAGAACATAAGAAGAGCCATGCTGGATCAGGCCAAAGGCCCATCTAGTCCAGCTTCGTGTATCTCAAAGTGGCCCCACCAGATGCATCTGGGAGCGCATGACACTAGATACGTCTCCTGATACCGCTCCCCTGCATCTGCCCCTTGAAGTACCCCGGTTTTAAGTCTGGAGATTACACATATCCATCCTGGTTTGTAACCTGTGATGTACTTTTCCTCCAGGAATCTGTCCAATCCCCTTTTGTAGGCATCCACGCCAGATGCCATCACCACATCCTGTGGCGGGGAGTTTCACAGACTACCAACACGCTGGGTAAAAAAATATTTTCTTTTGTCTCTTCTCACTATCCCAACCCACAGTTTGAGTGGATGTCCCTTAGTTTTGGTATTTTGTGAGAGGGAGAAGTGTCCCTCTCTCCACTTTACTCATCCCCTGCATTGTTTTGTATGTCTCAATCATATCCCCCCTCAGGCACCTTTTTCCCCCAGTCTGGAGATCCTTCTGGAGCTCTTCACAATCTTCTGTGGTTTTTACCACACAGAAAAGTTTTGTGTCATCTGCAAACTTGGCCACCTCACTGTTTATCCCTGTCTCCAGGTCATTTATGAACAGATTGAAAAGCACCGGTCCCAGGACAGAGCCCTGGGGCACACCGCTTTTCGCTTCTCTCCATTGTGAAAATTTCCCATTGACACCTACTCTTTGTTTACTGGATCTCAACTACTTCTCAATCCATAAGAGTACCTGCCCTCTTATCCCCTGACTGTGCAATTTTCTCAGCAGTCTTTGGTGTGTCAAAAGCCTTCTGAAAATCCAGATAGACTATATCCACCGGTTCACCCAGATCCACATGCCTGTTGACCTTTTCAAAAAATTCTAAAAGATTTGTCAGATAAGATTTACCCTTACAGAAGACATGCTGATTTTCTCTCAGCAAGGTTTGTTCTTCTATGTGTTTTAAGATTTTCTCTTGGATGAGGCTTTCCACCATCTTCCCTGGTACAGATGTAAGGCTAACCAGCCTGTAATTTCCCGGGTCCCCCGTCCTTCCTTTTTAAAAAAATGGTGTGACATCCACCATCCTCCAGTCCTCCGGCACTGTGGCCATTTTAAGTTGCATATTACCGTTAAGAGATCTGCAATTTCATTTCTCAGTTTCCTAATAACCCTTGGGTGGATGCCATCTGGGCCCGGTGACTTGTTAATCTTCAATTTATCAATTAGTCCTAAAACATCCTCTCTTTTAACCTGTATTTGATTTAATTGTTTAGTCAAGAGGGGCCGTTCGGACAGCAGAATCTGCTCAAGGTCTTCTGTTGTGAAGACAGATGCAAAGAACTCATTCAATTTCTCTGCAATTTCCAAGTCCTCCTTAACCTCCCCTTTTCCTCCCTCACCATCCAGAGGGCCAACTGGTTCTCTGGCAGGTTTTCTACTTCTAACATATTTAAAGAAGCTTTTCTTATTTCCTTTTATATTGCTAGCCATGCGTTCCTCAAAATCTTTCTTTGCCTCTCTTATCATCTTCTTACATTTCTTTTGCCAGAGTTTGTGTTCCTTTTTATTTTCCTCATTTGGGGAGGATTTCCATTTACAGAAAGACCTCTCCTTGCGCGTTATAGCCTCTCTAACTCCACTCATTAACCATGCCGATGTCCTCTTGGACTTAAATGAGCTCTTCCTTCTTTGTGGTATGCACTTGTGCTGAGCCTCTATTACCATTGTTTTAAACAGGTTCCATGCACTCTGAAGAGATTGGATTCTTCTAACCTTCCCCTTCAATTTCTCTCTAACTAGTTTCCTCATCTGAGGGAAGTTTGCCCTTCGAAAATCAAGGGTTTTTATGTCTCATTTGCTTGACACTCTTCCTCCAACATGCATGGCAAAGGAGATTGCAGCATGGTCACTGTTCCCCAGAGGCTCAGTGACATTCACATCCCTGACCAGGTCCTGAGTATCACACAGTATTAGATCCAGAGCTGCCTGTCCTGGGGTGGGCTCCATGACAAGCTGCTCTAAGGCACAATCATTCAGCAAGTTGAGAAACCCGATTTCTCTTTCTTGCCCGGAGCTCGCATTGGCCCAGTCAATGTGGGGATAACTGAAGTCTCCCATGATTACTATCCTATCCCTCTTAGCCACCTCCATGATTTCTCTCATTTCAAAGCCCACCTCAGGTTTTTGATCTGGTAGGCGATAGAATACCCGAACTATCACATAACTCCTTGGACCTGGTAGTTTCACCTACAATGATTCTATGGTGGAGTCAGACCCTCTGTGAATCTCCATTCCACTAGATTTTACCCCTTCTTTGACACAGATGGCCACTCCCCCTCCAACCCGCCCCTCTCTATCCCTTCTATAGAGTTTATAGCCTGGGACTGCTGTATCCCACTGGTTCTCCTCATTCTACCAGGTTTCTGTTATGGCTATTATATCTATGTTATCCCTAGCTGCCAAATGTTCAAGTTCTCCCATCTTTGCTCGGAGGCTTCGAGCATTGGCGTAGAAGCACCTGTACAGTGGGTCCCGCAACAACAGCTGCTGCTTTGTCCTCCCCGCCCCCAGGTTTTATTTTCAGTAGACAAACTATCACATTCCATTATTCTCCCAGTGCTACTACCTGCTATGTCATCTCTTTGAGATTCTCTACCATCTCCAACCTCATTCCCCGGGGATGACGCGTTCCGAACCGGATGCCACTCAGCTCCTGTTGGCTTTCCCCCGTTATCAGTTTAAAAGCTGCTCTGCAGCCTTTTTGAGGTTGAGTGCCAGCAATCTGGTCCCATCATGATTCAAGTGCAACCCATCCCTCCTGAACAGGTTTGGCTTGTCCCAAAATGTTCTCCAGTTCCTGACAAATCTAAAGCCCTGCTCTTGACACCATCGCCTCATCCACACATTGAGGTTTCTGAGCTCTGTGTGCTTGGTGGGTCCTGCACGAGGAACAGGTAGCACTTCTGAAAATGCTACCTTGGAAGTCCAGGACTTCAGTCTTCTTCGTAACAACCTGAATTTGGCTTCCAGGACTGATCGATTGGCCGTCCCATCATCATTGGTACCAACGTGTACCATGACCACTGGCTCCTTCCCAGTTCTCTCTAACAAGCTATCTAGATTTCTCGTGATGTCTGCAACCTTTGCACCTGGCAGGCAAGTGACCATATGGTTATCATGCTCATCACAAATCCATCCCTCTGTATTTCTAATTATAGAATCCCCTAGTACAAGGAGCTTCTCTCCTGCAGCCTGTTCATCTACATGTACCTGATCCTGTATCTCATCAATTGTGATGAGGGAGAGATCCTCAGGTGGAACCAGATGTTCCTCTGTGCATGCCTCATGAGGTGTGATGAGGAAAAGAGCCTCAAATTGATTGTGCAATATGAGACTCTCTGAGCGATCCCTTGGCCTTCTACTCATTTGAGTCACATTCCTCCACACATCTACCTCCTGAGTTGGGGAAGTGACTTCATCCTCAGAAGTGTGCCCTGTCTCTTCTTGGACCTGGATAGTCTGTTCCGCTCTGTCCAAGAACAGCTCAAGCCCCTTAATATGTTGCTGGTTCGATATGCATGCCTCTAGCTGCTGGACCTTCTCTTCTAATAGTGCAACCAGTTTGCACTTGCAGCAAGTGTAGTTCTCCGTGCGCTTTGTCAGGATGACAAACATGGCACAAGTGTTACAGGTAACTACAGCTGCTCCCTCAGACTCCATTTTAATGAATGCAGTATTCTGGGCCTTGAAAAAGTTATAGTTTTACTAGCTACTAATCTAGAAATAATAATCTAATACTATTTTTTTCCTTTGAGGGTCTCACACACCAGGCAAAAATGCTGAGGCTAACCTTCTTCTTCAGGGGAATACACTTAGTGCAACTCCACCCCCAAGCTCAGAGGAAGGCTTAGTCTGGCCCCACCCCCTGCTTCCTAGCTACTTCCTTTGTTTGGCTGACTAATGGCTCTTTGTATTTAAATGAGCAGTTAAAGTTAGCAGAGGCAGAAGTAAAACAGCCCTAGTTGAACTGCTCCAACCCAGAAACTTATCAGTGCTCACTTCTTTCTCTTTTGCTCTCTCAGCAGTAGGTCTGCTTCGTCTCACACACCAGGCTCAAATGCTGTTCTGTAGGTTTGAACTTCTAATCACATGAGGTTTGGGATGTGTAAAAGTTTGTCATGTGTAACGAGTGCTTGGTGCTGTTCTGTAGGGTTGAACTGCCAATGCACTGCACACGAGGTTTGGAATGTGTAAAAAGTTTGTCATGTGTAAAAAGTGTGCTTGGTGCTGTTTTGTAGGTTTGAACTGCCAATGCACTGCACATGAGGTTTGGGATGTGTAAAACATTTGTCATGTGTAAAGAGTTCTTGGTGCTGTTCTGTAGGGTTGAACTGCCAATGCACTGCATACGAGGTTTGTCATGTGTAAAAAGTGTGCTTGGTGCTGTTCTGAGGTTTTAACTGACAGTGCACTGCTGTAAACATGAAGTTTCGCATGTCTAAAAAATTGTAAAAATGTACTGTACAGTACTGTACCATACCATGTTTGAAAAGTTATGTTGTGATGTTTGAAATATTTATTCTTGATGAATATGTCTTTGTACAGTATCTGTACCTTAAAAGTGCACATTATAAATAGGTTTGAGGAAAAAACACACACAGGTGCCTGTGTTTTTTTCCTAGGCTCCAGAATGGATTAATTGGTTTCCCATTCATTTCTATGGAAACCGCATTTTGGATAACGAATGTTTCGGATAAGGAATTATCTCAAGAGAACGAATTAAATTTGTTATCCGAGGGACCACTGTACAGCAATATAAAACCATGACAAAAATAACTAGGCAGTCAAATAACCACTACTAACAACCTCTCAGAACTGTTGAACAGCTTCCTTTTGGTATAACACTGGAAAATGAGAAAAAGACTGAACAGCAAAATAAATAAAACAAAATTGTATTTTTCACAGTTCTATCCCACCTAAACTTGACACAGACAGTAACTGACATTAAAATTTTACTATTCTGAAGGCAGACCTATTTTTAAAAAAATTAAAATGTACTGATTCTGAGCATTACCTTCCTCCTTCTGGTCAGTGGGTTTACATGTTCTGTTACTGTCATGCAGAACATCAGGATCAGCAGCATTTTGAGTTACAATTTCCTTTGTTACTTGATAGGTGTCTCCACTGATAGGATTTCCCCCGCTAAAACTGGTCTTCATTTTTTCAACTATTTTTAAACATGTTTTATCTTTCACTTTCTGCAGTCGTAACATGAAATATTAATATAACTTTGTGGTGGGAAAAGACTGTGCAAATAAACACATCAGACATGCATTTTTCTTATTTTAAATGATGTTTGGTAGTTTTACTTAACTCAAGGTTAAAGAAACACATTAGCATAAAGAAACAGTAATAAATACATTTTATGGGTAATACCACTCCTAAATATTCATAAATAATACATTCATAAATATTGCCTTTACTTATAAAAGCCACCTTATGTCGTCAAATATCAGTTTAACTCTAGGAGTTTCTTAGCATCATCTATCTAAAATTATTTTTAAAAACATGATCATTCCTGATAAAGTGTGTGTTCTGCTAACTTCAAATATATCAGGACTAGTCATTTGAATCAATAATGAATCAATAATGAGCTAGCTGGGGAAAGGAGAAAAGAGGTAATGTACAACCCCAGGACCACGAGCTTACAAACTAGAAAAAGCCTGGTATCCAGCAGTTCAACATAAAACACATCTCTCCTGTTTTTACCATTTGAAAAGAATCAAGTAACAAGTAAACATGCAAACACTTCTAGACTGTATGACTTTTTCATGATCCCCTGGAGGCATCTATATGCCAGCAAACACCAATTCCCTTTATATGCCCATTTATTCATTATTATTTATTTAAATGCTTTAGCCTGCTACTCTCCTTGAAAAGGACGTAAGGTAGCTTACAACACTGAAGGACAAGATTTAAAGTAGAAGACAATAGGTATTCAGTGGTTGTTAACAACAATAAAGGCAATATTCAAAGCTAAGAACTACTTGTAAAACTTGCATCATTACAGAAATGCAAATCTACTCAAATTCAAATAATATTTATTTCTTTATTTTTATATTTCTGTACTGCAACCGATTTTCCCAATGGGAACTCTGGACGGATTACATAGAAAACAACGCAATTAAGACCAACACAATAAATAAATATCAACCCAATAATGCAATAAAAATGAATAAATAACCTGGCAAGGGGCACAAAACCGAGTAATGAGGAAACCAACACCAAATCACAGGGGAACACAGGATAAACATTAGCAATCAGAGCCAGGTTTTTACCACTTTTTAAAAGGCTGCCAGGGATGGAGCTCAGCGAATCTTGCTAGGCAATTTGTTCCATGTAGCTGGGCCAGCCGAGAAGGCCCGATTGCATGTAGCAACCTTATGGGTCTCCCTAAAGTGCAATTGAAGCTCTGGTGGGTTGGGCCAGCACTGACCTTTGGGAGATGCACTCTGCCAGATATTCACGTCCCAAGCCATGGAGGGTTTTGTAAACCAAAACCAACACCCTGAACCTTATTCAGGAGGCAACCGGCAGCCAGTGCAGGTGGGCCAGAATTGGGGTGAGGTGGTCAAATCTGCCCTCACCAACCACCAATCTGGGTGCCGCATTCTGCACCCATTGCAATCACCAAACAAGGGTCAAAGGAAGACCCATGTAAAGAGTGTTACAATAATCTATCCTCGATATGACCAGAGCCCTCACAACTGTCCTTAGGGAGTCCCAATCAAGGTAGAGGCGAATCTGGGTGATGGTAAAAGGCCGACCTGGACATGGCTGCCACCTGGAACCCCAGGGTCAGCTCCAGATCCAGAACAGCGCCCAGATTTCTCACTCTTTCCGCCAGCTGGAGGACAATCCCACCCAGACTGGGAAGAGAGTCACTGTACTCATCCCCCACCCCCCAAAGAACAGAACCTCAGTTTTTTCAGGGTTGAGTTTGAGCTTGTTAATCCTGGTCCACTCCAGAACTGCAGCCAGGCAGCGATCAAGGGTCTGGATGGCCTCCACTGCAGAGGTGGGAAAGGAGAGCTAGAGCTGCATGTCATCAGCATACCAGCATACTCTGTAACTCCGGATGACCTCAGCCAGCGGCCTCATATGGATGTTAAAGGGGAAATTGCTGACCCCTGAAGTGCCCCACAAGAGAGTGTCCAAGGGGATGACAATTCTCCCTCCAGGCTAATTCACTGGGCTCAACCCTCGAAGAAGGAGCAGAGCCAGCCCAAGGCTAAGCCCCCAGTCCCCACCTCAGGGAGCCTGTCCAGGAGGATACTGTGGTCGACGGTATCAAAGGCCACTGACAGATTGAGGAGGTACAAGGTAGAGCAACCCCTGTCGCCCCCCCTCAATAGGTCATCAAGCAATGTGACCAGGACAGTCTCAGTCCTGTGATGCGGCCTGAACCCAGACTGGAAAAAATTCAGGATGAGGTCTTGCTCCAGGAATGACTGGAGCTGCATGGTGGCAACTCGCACCACCACTTTGCCCAGGAAAGGAAAATTGGCTATAAGATGATAATTAGACATAATGCCCACAGCCAGGCCTGGTCTTTTGAGAATGGGTTTAACCACCATCTCCTTCAGCCGACTTGGGGGGGGAGGAGGTGGTGGCAATCAATGAAGGCCATTCTGGCGATCTTAATAAGCCAGAATGGGCAGGGGTCAAATGGAAAAACTGCCAGCCTGAAGTGCACCAGTGCCCCGGAGGCCTCAGCTGATGTCACAAGGCACAGCACTGGACACACTTGGGGGTAGATCAGTGCAACTGGTGTCCCAATCGGAACAGATGGCCTCAATTTTAGATTTCAAAAAGGCTGCAAATAACTCACTAGTGAAATCACTAGGAAGAGGCCCCGGTGGACCAGGATTAGTGAGGTCTTCAACCACCCAAAACAACTTTGCCTGGCGATTTGAGGCCCCACAATCTTTTAGCACCCCTGATTGCTCATACATAGTGTCTGGTCAACACAGAACGCCGTCCAATTCAATTCGGTCTGATCATTTCTCCATCTGCTCTCAAGCCTCCTCCACTCTAGCTTCATCACCCGCAACTCCGCCGTAAACCATGGGGAGGAGCGAGCTTGTCATCAAAAGAGGCACTTGGGGGCAATCCGGTCAACAGCGCCGGCAATGTCCTCATAACATCTTTCCGCCAGGGAGTCGATTGGGTTATCAACCAGACAGTCCAGTAGGCCCTCAAAGGTCTCTGAAAACCACACAGGGTCCAGGAGCCTTCGAGGGCGGTCTCAGATAGTAGGGCCAGGCTCCCCGCAGGGTGGGGCGGCAATTGACAGGGAAAAGGACAGCAAGTAATGATCTGACCATGACACAGGCAGGGAATGCAAATTCCTGACCCCCAGATCGAAGCCCGCAGATGTGGAAGGCAAAGACCAGGTCCAGGGTATGTCCACTCCTGTGAGTGGGACCAAGGACAAACTGGGACAGATTCATGGAGGTCATGGACTCCATGAACTCCAGATCCACTCCTAACAGCCCATGCCCGACATGCATGTTGAAGTCCCCAACCACCAAAAAGCGGGGGGACTTCAACAGTGCCACTGAGATGAACTCAAGAGAGCTCTGGGAGGGAGAGTGCAGGTTTGCAGGGACCCTGATACACAAGCACAATCCCAAACCTATCCCTCTGTCCCACCACAAGGTGCATTCCAACCCTGGACAGACCAGCTTCGCAGATTTGCTAACATAAAAAGATTCATTATAAACCCCACCCCAACCCTCCGATCTGCCCAGATGCTGGACAAAAAACCCTTGGGGATCCAGCTGGAAGAGAGAAGCTCCCCCTCTGTGCCCACCCATGTTTCTATAAGGAAAACCAGGTCAGCCTGCTCATCCACAATCAAATTGTGGATGATTGGGAATTTATTATGAAATGACCTGGCATTAATCAGCAAGCAGGACAGGTTGGAGGCAAGGACACAAGGGTTCCCTGGCATGTGGCAGTGGACCGGAAGGTGAGAACGGGGGATAGGCACCAAATGCCTGACCCGGGTTCTCCTTACCTGATTGCCCCCCTGTCCAAAACGTTCCTCCCACGACCCAACACCGAGATAGAAGATCCCACTGGCACAGTTGATCACAAAAGAGTATCACAAGGGGAGGATAAAAACATAACAACACAAAATTTAAACAAACAATAAAGGAAAACCTTTCAGTGACCAACAATCCCTTCCCAAGCCCTGGAAAAAGTAAACAAGATGACTAAACAACAATAAAATAATAATATAAGAACATACGAACAGCCTTGCTGGAACAGACCACAGCCCATCCAGTCCAGTATTCTGTCTCAGAGATTGTCCTTAGGCATCCATAATGATAGCCACTTGTACCCTTGTTCATCATGAAATTGTCTAATTCTTTCTGAAAGCTGTCAAGGATGACAGCTATCACCACTTCTGGCAGGGAGTTCCATAGACCAGTGATCCCCTAGGTGAAAAAGTATCTTATTTGTTTGAGATCTAGCACCCCAAAGTTTCATGGAGTGCCTCCTAGTTCTAGTGTTGTGTGATAGGGAAAACAGTTTTTCCTTATCTCCTTTGTCCACACCATGTATGATTTTATAAACTTCAATCAAGTCACCTCTTAAGACACCATCGTTCAAGAGTGAAGAGGCCTCAGATGGTAAGGAAGGTGTTCCAGTCCCCTAATCATTCTGGTTGCCCTTCTCTGCACTTTTTCCATTTCCATAACATCCTTTTGGAGGTATGGTGACCAGAACTGTACACAGTACTCCAGATGAGGCCTCATCATAGATTTATAAAGAGGTAAAATGACAATTGGTGACTTATTTTCTATACCCTTCCTAATTATCCCTAGCATTGAGTTTGCTTTCTTCACTGTTGCGGCACACTGGGTTGACACTCCATTGAGCTGTCCACTAGGACACCAGAGTTCAGACTCCATCAATTTATAATGTTATTGGGGTTTTATGCCCCAACATGCATCATTCTGCACTTACTAATGTTGAAGCTCATTTGCCACTGGTTTGCCCACTCCCCAGTGTCAAAAGATCCCTCTAGAGCTCCTCACAATCTCTCTCAGTTTTTACTACCCTGTATAATTTACTATCATTGGCAAATTTGGCTACCTTGCTATTTACTCCAAGTTCTAGATCATTTATGAAAAGATTGAGAGGAAAGGGGTCCCAATACTGAACCTTAGGGAAAGACTCTTTACCTCCCTCCACTTTGAGAAGTGTCCATTTAGTGCTACCCTCTGTTTCCTGTCCCTAATCCTGTTGCTTAGTATAGTAAAATCACACTAAAAGGTAAATAGTAAACGTTTCCCCTGCACATATGCACTAGTCATGTCTGACTCTAGGGGCAGTGCTCATCTCCGTATTCAAGCTAAAGTGCCAGTGTTGTGCAAGTCCGTGGCCACGAGGACAGCATGGCTGCAAGGAAGCACTGTTTTACCTTCCCACTTTTACAGCGGTACCGATTTATCTACTTGCATTTACATGCCTTCAAACTGCTAGGTTGGCAGGAGCTGGGGTTAACAGCAGAAGCTCACTCTGCTGCATGGCACCCGGGATTCGAACCGCTAAGTTACTGACTTTGCATCTGACAGTTTCAGTGCTCTAGTCTACTGAGCCACCACACAATCCCCGCCCGCCCAAAAATCACACTACAGTAGGTGAATTGAATCTATGGGGATTAAATGAGTCAACTCCACCATAAGTTCCACTGATTCAAATAAGCCTACTCAGGCTACAATTTACTATGTGACCTATATAAGGTCAAACTTGTCCATCCCTGATTTAAATATTTGACCTCAAACATTCATTTCAAACAAACAAACATCAAGAGAAAGAAGTCAGAGTATTACTTACCACAATAATCTCGTCAAACAAAATCAGGAGATCTGTTGTGAAGTTTTTACTGAGTTCTAAGGAACTTAGGGCTTTTGCATAGACACGAACATCTGGTACACTTGGATCCATCAAAATTTCATTGCATATTTTCAAAGCTAAATTATCATGAATGGTCAAGCCCTAGAAGAGCAACCACAATGCTGTAATACTTGTCCACACATCATTTAAGGAAAATATAAACATTTTATTTCCATTATTTAAATAATTTTCTAGAATATTATACTCAATTTTTAAATAGCACTCTGGTTAGCAACAATTAAATTAAAACTTCTCCACCCTGAATACAAAATTGCAAAGTCAAATTTCATAGTACAGTGGTCCCCCACCATTTCGCGGTTCACATACAGCAGTCCTGCTCTATCGCAGGACCGCAGGACCCTGAAAGGGCTTGAGGGAAAAGGGAGCCGGCTAAGAGCCCTTTCTAAAGATTGCGCACCACTTGCCTGCACTCCCCTCGGGGGTACAGGCGAGCAGCGCACAATGTTTAAAGGGCTCTTTCGGACATGGAGACAAGCGCCCGTCTCTGCAGCTGGGAGCCCTTTCCAAAGATACGTTTAAAGGGCTCTTTCGGACATGGAGACAAGCGCCCGTCTCCACAGCCGGGAGCCCTTTCCAAAGATCGCACACCACTGGCCCGCAGGTGGAAACCAAGCACTTGGTTCCATGGCCAACCCTTTTTAAACATCGCATACCGCTAGCCCGCAGCCCCTGGGAGCGGTGTGCGATGTTTAGTGTTGTGCCCACCCACCCCCATGATAGGTAGGGGATTACTGTGGCATCACAATGCAAATGACAGCATAGTTACTATATCAAGCAATCTGGGGCTGCAGTGTATGCTCATATACTTTCAAGGTACAAGACATCTTTTTTCAAGCAATAATGAAGAACAAGGTGGTGGGTGCTTGAAATCGGTCAGGAACACCTAAATGTCTGGAAACTGTGGACAGTGACTTCCAAACTATCACTACCTGTGTGACCAAAGGTGTTCCAGTGAATACTCTCTTTAAATGATGGTGGTTGACATGGTTGTAGAACCATTTAAAAAATATGCCATCTAACTTAACAGGGTGTGGGATGAAAAGTCAATGTGAAAACCAGGTGGAAACAGGTAGAATTGGGACCCAAGGGTTCTTAAGAAACATGGAGAGGGGAAGAAGATAGGAAGTTACTCTGATGAAACTATAATTCTTCAAGTGCTTATGCCTGAAATCTAACAAATGGGCTTTGTTCCTACAGAGAGTCCTATTTGCAATGTCTAGAGATAAGTAGCTTTTGCCACATTTTATTGTACACGTCTATGTTCTTGTTGACCAATGCTACAAAACTGGGAGGTGTGACAGACTATGTGGAGGTGAAAGGACTGCGAGTTCAGAAATAACCATTTGAAGAATGGTAGGTTACAATTCTAGCTGTAGTTTCTGTTGCAAAGAGTTCAAAGACACTCAAGTTATATGCATAAAAGATTCACATAGACAGTTGCTTCACTGCATTGATCGCGGTTTGCAACAGTGATGCCATGTGTCCTAAGGCTATATCATCCATGCTGTGGAATGTAGCGACCAAACCTCCTGGTGCCCAAACTGGCTGTTGGACTGGGATGACAGATCTAGCGAGTCTATGTACATCAGATATTAATGCTTTACAGCTGCAACATCAGTCTCCCCTGATGAGACCACTATAGTGTTATCAGCATGCCTTGAGAGGAACCAGTTACTTACCTGTAAAGGTGGTTCTTCAAGTGGTCCTTCATGAAGCCACACAGATGGGTTTCCCAAGTGTGAGGCCTGGACTTCTCTAGCAATTGTAAAGTTCGTTAGTTTCCACCCCCTCGCATTGGGCATGTGCAAGAGGGTTCCCACCCAAATACCTCAGATTTCTTGCAAATGCCAGTGTAGCAAGTAAGTATTGAACACGGCGTGACAGCCTAAGGGGAGGGGGGTGGGTGCTGTATGGCTTCATGAAGGACCATTTGAAGAACCACCTTTATAAGTAAGTAACTGGTTCTTCTCCTTCGTGGCCTTTGTGAAGCCACACAGATGGATGATTACAAGCATACTCACAGGATGGTGGGGAGTCACAACATCACGAAAGACAGGACAGATCTCCCAAAAGCGTCGAAGACTGCATCCTGGTGTCCATCCTGTAGTGTTTCACGAAGGTGCTGGATGTCGACCAGGTTGCAGAGTTACAAATGTCCTTCAAGGGTACACCCTTGAGCAGAGCCACTGAAGAAGCCATCATCCTCACAGAGTGAGCCCTTATCACAACAGGCAATGGCCTCTTTGCTAACTGGTACACCAAAGTGATGATTGAAACAATCCAATGGGAGAAACCTGAGGCAAAACCGGTGAACCTTCCTTCCTTCCTTCCCTCCATTATTTATTTATTTATTTATTTGTATACCGCCATCCGATTTTCCTCGAATGGGAACTCTGGGCAGTTAACAATAATAATTCATCAAACAACCCAAAACATAATAAAAATGGTAATAGTCTAAAGAAAAAAGAAAAGAAAAAACAATAATACAAACTACAATGGAACAACAAAAAACAAGTACCCAGCAAGAGGGAATAGTAATATAAATCTAATTCTAATAAACAAACAGAAAACAACACAGAGAACACAACACTCCTCATAACAGCTGTGAGGTCTTGTGAAATGTCGCAGTCCTGGACGTATAAAAGGCAAGGGCCCGTCGGATGACTAATGAATGGATGTCT
The DNA here is from genome assembly GCA_023846285.1 of Phrynocephalus versicolor. Lineage (NCBI taxonomy): Eukaryota > Metazoa > Chordata > Lepidosauria > Squamata > Agamidae > Phrynocephalus > Phrynocephalus versicolor. The sequence continues at coordinate 11,831,185 of JAHTLZ010000274.1, read as the reverse complement.
CTCTCCAACCAGCTGGACGAATTTGGAAAGGTACCACTGTGGGTGAATAGGTTTGTGGTCCAGGAAAAAGTTTCAAAGCCCTCTGAGGAAGAGTTTTCTACAGAACCCTGATGCACATGAGTCTTCTGGTTGATGAGCGACAAATACCACTAGGTGTACTTGGAGAGATGAAGTAGTTAAACCAGATTTTGTCAGGTAACATAAATGTTGAAAAAAATCTAGTGATGGATGGGCTAAGGGGAGAAAACCCCTTATCTGTTGCAAATAGAATATCTTCCACTTGTAGGCATATAGCCAAGTAGTGGATGGTTTACGTGAGGCTGCAAGCACCTCTTCAAGATTGGGTTGGGTTGGGTCGGTAGGCGTAGGTAGACGTGGGACAGCCTCAGGAGCGGGGTGAACCAGGGCTGGAGAGGCCAACAGGGGGCTACTAGAATGATATTGGATTGTTCCTGTTGGATCTTCTAAACTACCTAGTGAAGGAGAGGGATTGGTAGGAAGACATAGGTAGGTGCTGCGTCCATGGGAATATAAGAGCATTTACCAAGGAGTTGTGGCCTGCTCCCGCCCTCAAGCAAAACTGTGTGCATTTTAGTTTTCTCGTGTGGCGAACACGTCCACCTGTGGAGTTTCCCACCTGCGGCAAAGGCGAAGATATGTAGGATGATGTAATTCCCAGTTGTGAGTGGCATGTTTCCGTCTGCTGAAGTAGTCAGCATCTATATTCTCCCCTCCCGGCAAGTGCATGGCAACTGGGTGGATCTGATGCTGAATACACCACTCCCAAAAGTCTATTGTCTATTGGAGAAGATGTTTGGAGTGTGTGCCACCATGTTTGTTGATGTAGTGCATAGTGGTCGTGTTGTCGGTGACCACCAGCACTATATTGCCAGAGAGGTGATGGAGAAAGGCCTGGCATGCCTTGTAGACAGCAACTCCAGCTGATTTATATGTAGGCTCTGTTCCTCTGCAGACCATTTGTCATGCACAGACGTGTCCAGACAGACCCCGCCCCCAATCTGGTGCCACTGGCATGTGTAGTAAGTTGGATGTTGGGTAAGGAGACCAGAGCAGGCGACTGACTAGGTCCTAGTCACTAGGAGGTTGGTTTTGGAGGCCCACCACATGAGCTGGTACAGCAGGCTCTGTGGGAATGAGAGAAGCTTCGATGGGGAGTCCTGAATGGGGTTGAAATGAGTAAGGAACTAGGACTGAAGGTAGTGGAGTTGGGCATGTGGGAGGATGGAGGTCATTGATGCCATGTAGCCCAGGAGTTGTTGGACTGTGCAAGCAGTAACCAACTCGTTCAGCTGGAACAGAGACAGGAGGGAGTGAATGTCGGTGAATCAATCCCAAGGTGGAAAAGCCCTCACCTGAGACGAGTCCAATACTGCACCTATGAATGTGACAATTTGGATTGGACTTTTCCACGTTGAACTGGAGTCCTACTCTTTCCAGAGTGCAGAGAACATACAGTATATCCCTTTCTGACTGGTCTCTGGTTTCCGAGGCAACAAGCCAGTCATCCAAAAATGGGAAGATGATGACCCCTTGTGTTCTGAGATAAGCCACTACTGGAGCCATGCATTTGGTAAATACCCTTGGAGCTGTGGCTAAACCAAATGGCAGGGTGGAATATTGATAAATGGTGTCGTCCACTGCGTACATTAGAAATTGACGGTGGATTGGGTGGTTAGTGACATGGAAGTAAGCGTATTTTAAGTCCACCACCCCCTGAACCAATCTCCCCGCCGGAGGAAGGGGATTATTTTTTCTAGGGTCACCATTCTGAACTTTTGGATGTTGAGATGTAAGTTCAGAAGATGGAGGTCCAAGATCAGACGGAGGGGATCTTTTGGGGGATGGTGAAGTATCTTGAGAAGTGCACCATGGGGATTTGTGAAGGTGGAATAATCTGCATGGTGTTCTTCTGCAGGAAAGAAGATACTTCTTTTAGAAGGCAGGGAGAAGGAGTGGTACTGATGAAATTTCCAAAGGGGGAGGTGACACCTGAGGTCTAAACAATAACCGTGCTTGATGATTGTTAAGAGCCATTTGTCCAAGTTTACAGCCCTCCAACGGTTGAGAAAGGGGGCTAACCTGGTTGCTTGCAGGTGGCCCTAATTCTTTGCGTTTGTGATCTCTGGGATTGGCAGACTGGGAGGTTGAGGGCTTGGTACGCTTGCTCTTGGCTGATTAAAAGGAGAAGAAAGTAGATCTGTTGGATCAGTCTCAAGTTTGCTGCTTAAAGTTGGCTGAAAACCGGACTGGAAAGTCGTGCATCTGGAATGGAATCAAAATGGCTGTTGTTGCTTTTGGTGAACCACGTTGAGCATCTTAGCTTTTGCCTGTTACTTCTGGTAATCGACCATCATGTTGTCGGTGGAAAGACAGAAAAGGCCATCACCCTCGAAGGGGAGTTGTTCTCTTTGTGCTTTATGGTCATCTGACAAACCTGTGGTATGGAGCCAAGCATGCCTGCAGAGTGAGATGGAAGCACCCAAAATCTTGGACATGCAGTTGAATGCATGGTGTGAGGATTGCATATGCTGGGTAGCTAGGGCCATTGACTCTTCAAATAATATAGCTGCCTCTGCCCATTTATCTTCCGGAAGGTGTTCTAAAAGGGGCTGCACATGAGCTCACGTTGGTAGGCTCCCATAGCCCCCTGATAATTGGCAACCTTTGCAAAGAGGGATGAGATGGCATATACGTTTCTGCCCAAAGTGTCCAATTTGTGACCCTCCTTGGAAGGTGGGATAGGGACCTGCTTGGTCCTCGACTGCACCTGGGAAGAAGCCACCACCAAATTAGGGGTGGGATGCTTGGATAGGAAATTAGCCTTAGAATCATGTACCCGATAAAGGTTTTCGATTTGTCTTGAGACAGACAGGGATCCAATCTTTTTGAAGAATTCCTCTACCATGGAGAGGAATGAGGGAAACATGGCAAGATGAACCGGAGCCGTATCATCTGAGGATATTTTGCCGAATATATGATCCATGTGACAAGGTTGAGGATGGTGAGTAGGCAGGTTGATTGACTTCACCATTCTGATAAAAAAAATCTGAGTAATTCTGCATGGTCTCTGAAGAGGAGGGTGGGAATCGCTCCTCTACCTCTGAGTCAGGAGTGGTCACATAGACCGCAGAGTTTTCTTCCGTGTCCTCGGATGTTCAAGAAGAGGAGTCTGAATCCGAGTCAGGAGAAGCAGTAGAGGGCTTCTTATCTTTAGCATCAATATTCAGAATCCAATTGGATGAACCATAGTGACCTGTCAAATTTCAATGAAAAGGTGGGGAGAGGTTGGTCTGACTTCGACCTTGCATTGGATGACTTGTGGTGCGAAGCAGCCTTAAGAGCATTTGAGCCCTGAAGCGTAATTACTGAAGCCGAGGGTTGAGAAGGACATGTTTCACATTTTTTTCTTCTTCGGCTTCAGTGTTAGGAGTTTTTGAGTGGATGGGAGGCTTGACACTGAAGGTTGCTCCGGTAGATGCATTGGTAACACTGTCGAGGGAATCAGCATCAACTGATGCACTGATGGGATGGAGTGGCCGTCAGTACTGAGGATTGAACCATCAGAGTCGACTGGAAGGAAGAGTAGGCTGTTGGTATTGAGGGATGGTATGGTTGTGTCAGGGTCCCAGGTGGCTGAGGAGCTGGGTATACTGCCGAAACTGGCATTGGAGAGGCCATCAGCGGACAAGGTAATGGTACTCAGTGAACATGCAGGAAAGTATGCATTGATGCCATAACAAGGCTGGAAAATTAAAGCCAAGACAGCATCCACTGCTGGTACACAGCAGCGATGGCAAACCTTTTAGAGACCTAGTGCCCAAAATGCAATTCAAAACCCACTAATTTTTTTGCAAAGTGCCAATACAGTAATTTAACCTGTATACAGATGGCTATGAAGGGGCAATGTCAGGCGCCCACAGAAAGGGCTCCGAGTGCCACCTTTGGCACCCATGCCATAGGTTCGCCATCACTGGTATAGAGGCCCCTAAAGTGGAAGCTAGCTGGGCAGCTGGGGCTGGGACAGCCTCTGCTGTCAGAGTCGAGGCTTGAATACTGTAGTTGCAGCCATAAGCTGATGAGATGAAAACTCTGCGGAGTCTTCTCAGAGTGGTGCTTCTTGGCCTTCCAGGCTAAAGGCTCCGGAATCATCTGGCAGTGTTCCAAAGGCTCTTGGGGTTGAGCTGGAACGGCCTTAACTGCCGAGGCTGAAGGGTCAGAGTCATGTCCCATTGGACCCATTATATTCAAGGATGGAGCTGAGGAGGAGCCTCCGGAACTGTGATAGCCTCCGTAGCAGCCTGTCCTTCATGAGAGAAATGTCAGGTGAATATTTGTGGTTGGAGGCCTCCGACTCCGAAGATGACGAATCCGAGGGAAATAATGATTCATAACTGGGACAGATGGCTACTGACTGAGATGACTCAGTCGTGTGGTTGGCTTCGAGGTTGATGGTTTCTTCTGGTTTCAAAGGCGAAAGCGATGGTAGGGCTAACAATAGGTGCTCGAGTATCGGAAGGCTTCTCTTTGAAGCCTTCTTCGAGGTAGAGGAAGTCTTAGAAGTTTTCTTAGACTTCGGAGGGTTCATGGAAGAAACAGAGGAAAACGCCTCTTTTCCCATACCTTCAGTTTTTAAAGATTTCTCTAACAGGTAGGTATTGAGCTGACATTGCCTGTTCTTCAATGTTTGAGTGCCAAATCTTCTACAAATTGGACAGGAATCTGGTTAATGAGATTCCCCGAGACAATACAGGCACTCTTCATGACCATCTGAGTGCAGGATTTTTGCACTGCAAGTGACACACCTCTTAAATGGAAGCAAAAATGCCATAAAATAGAAAATTTGAAAAAGCAATTTGAAGAAAAGGAAAAGATGGAGACTAACAAAAGTGTTACCTCTCAGCGCAGGGCTAAGAGGGAACTGAGGTGTTTGGGCAGAAACCCTCTTGCACATGCCCAGTGCAAGGGGGTGGAGACTAACGAACATTCCTATTGCTAAGGAAGTCCGGACCTTGCACATGCATGCTTGGGAAACCCATCTGTGTGGCTTCACGAAGGCCACGAAGGAGAATCAACCTTTACTAGGCAAAATTATGACTATCACCAACAAGGGAAAAGGGGGGACAGAGCAGAGAGGTCCCTATGTTCACAGTTACCCTTTCTGAGTGTCTCCCTATAAGAACAGTAGTGGTGGCACTTCTTGTGCTGCAAGGTAAACAGACTCTTGAAGCGCCCACTCATGCATTGATGTAGTGGGCTGCTTAACTCATGAATATTTATTTCTTAGTATGATGTAAATGTCAGGTTTGCTTAACCAATAGAATAGCTCGTTGGCGGAGCTGGTGTGCTTATATATCCTTGTACATGCCTGGATAAGTTAGATAGGGACCTGAAGTGATATAGTGTTATTTTAGCCAGGATAATATTTGTCCAATGAGATAGATATATGTGTATATGTGGATACAAAGTGATTGCTAAATGTATTTCATCTTGGTGTTACAACAAACCTCTCTTGCTTATTTTAAAAGCTATCAACTTTGTGAGACTCCAATGATATTAGCAACAGAAGAAACGTTTAAACGTGGCAGCATTCATACCCTAGCTCATGACAATTTGGTGGCTTAACAGTGGGATATGGAAAAAATCCAGTGTGTGTAGAGAAATAATTCAGTGAAAGGAATGCATAATTCTCATTTGAAGAAGAACCAGTTAGGAAATTTAGGTAATTTTATGGGGGGGGGGTCTTGGGAAAATAAGGCTTCTCTGGAAGAATGGTTGTATTCAGGTCTCTAAGATGATTCCTCACTATTTTTGTTAGGACCTGGAGGGAGAGAAGCAGTTGCCCAAATAAGATGTGATAAGTTTTATTTTGGGAGACTTCTGAAGTAGGTCTGGAGAAAACCCTGGTTTTTAGTAGGAATTCAGATTCTAAAAACAAAAACAAAAACCTCAAAAAATTAAGCACCTGTTGGGGGGGAATCTAGTGCCAATGCTCTGGTGTGCCATATGTATGATTATTTGCCACTTGGGCAAAAGTCATGATATGTCCTCACTGCAAGGATCTCCAAGAGCTCGGGGTATGGGTTCCGTCCCTTGATGCCTTGGTTGTGGACCTGGAGACGCAGAGGCAGGGAGAGAGGGACCATGAGACTTCCAGGGACCTTCAGGCATTGTCCTACACACAGGCAGGCAGCTCTGCAGCTGCTCAGGTTGGAAGTCTCCAGGCTGGAGGACATTCTGAACAAGAGGGAAACCATCCCCTAGTGAGGACCCCTTCGGGAGGCAGGCCAGTATCCAGTCACACTTAGGATTCTCCTCAAGGCAAGGTTTGAAGGGGGCTTCTGATAGTGGGCAATTCGATAGGGACACAGAGCAGGGTGGGTGGGTTTTGTGGTGGATGTGAGAAACGCACGGTGACTTGTCTGCCTGGTGTAAATGTTGCAGACATCACTTCTTGTCTGGATAGGTTGGTAGAGAGTGCTGGGGACAAGGTAGCAGTGGTGATGCATGTTGGCACCAATGATGTTGGCAAATGTTGCTACATGGTTCTGGAGCACAAATTTAGGTTTACTAGGGGAAGCTAAAAACCAGAACCTCAAAAGTAGCATTGTCAAAAGTGCTACCTTTTCTACCAGTAGGACCAGCTAGGCAGGCAGAGCTCAGGGGCCTCAATGCGTTGATGAGAATGTGGTGCCAGAGGGAGGGGTTTAGATTCATTAGGCACCAGGGAACATTTTGGAACAAACCAGGCCTGTACATGATGGACAGGCTTGAACCTCAATGGAACCATACTGCTGGCGGCAGACCAGCTTTTAAATTGAATCTTGGGGAAAAGCCAACAGGAGGTGAGTGACATCCAGTATGGAACACCTCACCCCCATGGAATGTGGTTGGAGACAGTAGAGAATCACAAAGTGATGACATAGTAGGTATTAGGACTGGGAGAATAAAGGGATGTGATAGTTTGTCTATTGGAATTAAAAGCTGCAGGGGAAAAAGAACAAACAAGCAGTCCTTGTTGGGGGAACCACAGTACAGGTGCTTTTACTCAAATGCTCAAAGTCTCTGAGCAAAGATGGGAGAGCTTGAACATTTGGTGGCTAGGGATAACATTGACACAGTGGCCATAACAGAAATCTGATGGAATGCTGATGGAACCAGTGCTACTCACTCCAAAATTTGACAAAGAATTTACTATTTTTATTGATGCTTCAAATATTGGACTGGGAGTTGTCCTTTGTCAGCAGGACGAAAATGGAACTTTGCATCCTGTTACATATGTAAGCAAAAAGCTACAACCACATGAGATACACTTGTCTACCATCAAGAAAGAATGTCTTGCGATTGTGTGGACAATGCAAAAACTGAAACCCTATCTCTGAGGATACAAGTTTATTCTTTTGCACTAACTATTTTCCATTTCTTTGGTTGAACAGCATCAAGGTAAATAACAATAAATTAATGAGATGGGCCTTGTGGTTACAAAATTTTAATTTTGTGATAAAAACTATAAAGATGTATATATTGTAGCTATTTTCTCTCAATGTCCTATTATTATTATTATTATTATTATTATTATTATTATTATTATTATTATATAAATGTTTTGTTATTAAACAGGTAATGTTATTTAGTTAATATATTGCTTCAAATGTTCTATTCCAGGCATGTCCAACTTCGAACAGGTTGTGACCTACTTTTTCTGGCTAAAAGTGCTCCCAGTTAGCATGACATCTATTCCTGGAAAGATTCTAGAACAGATTATTAAGCAGACAGTCTGTAATTATTTAACAACCAATGCTGTCATTACTAGAAGTTAAGGCATAGGCAAGTTCTTGACATTTTGTTGTGTCTGCCCAAAAACATTTAATGAAAGCGAACGATAAAGTGACCAACAATCAGCACACGACACAACTAATACAGTAAGTGCATTCAGGTAAAACCTGGGTGAATGGATATTGCCCAGTAAATGACACACTTGGTGTTTGTAGCCTGCATACTGTAATTAAAAACTGTAAACCACCCAGAGACTACTTGAAGTGATATGTGGTGGTATATAAGCAGAACACTTTGTTGGGGCAGGGGCAGGAATGGGTGATTCTGAGAGGCAGAAGACCAGGTATGATGCCGGGCCTGTGGCATCTTGTCACAGAACACGGGCAACAGCCCCTGGAGTACCCACAAACTATCACCACAAAAACAACAAGCGTCCCCAATACACCCGTAGTCAAGATTCCTGCAGGCAGGGGAAAAAAGACAGGTAAAGGATCAGCAGTGGTGGCAAGACGTTGGTAGACAACCTGCCAGCACAAGCTCCTTCCTAGTGACGGGGCGAGCTGCTGGAGAGACGGAATCAAGTGGGGCTGACGATCTACCTCTGACCCCTCCGCAATCTACCTGTTGGACATGCCTGTTCTATACATATTACTTGTATTGTTTTCATGTTTTAATAGAATAAGTATGGGTATTACAGATATTAGGATATTAATAAAGGTATGTATTTATTGGAAAAATATATGAATTGCCATTTGTAATTGTATGTAATGTCCTGTTTGATTTTATGAGGGCCAACTGTTTGGATTTCCCCGGCTAAAACAAACTAATTAAGAAGGGAGGGATGTAGCAGTCTCCTTAACTCGTGAATTTTTTTTCTTAGTATAATGTAAAGGTCAGATTTGCTTAACCAATAGAATAGCTTGTGGGTGGAGTTAGTGTGCTTATATATCCTTCTATATGCCTGGATAAGTTAGATAGGGACCTGAAGTGATATAGTGTTAGTTAGCCAGGGTAATGTATGTCTAGTTTGGTAGGCATACCGTATGTGTATATGTGAATACAAAGTGACTGTTAAATGTATTTCATCTTTGTGTTACAATAAACCTCTCTTACTTATTTTAAAAACAATCAACCTCGTTGAGAGTCCAATGATTTTAGTAACAGAAGAAACGTTAAAAGGTGGCAGTGTTAATACTCGAGCTCCTAACAATTGCAGAGGGCAATCTCAGCATGCAGTTGCAGCATGGGAGTTCCTGGATGACAAAGATGTTGCAGATTCATTGAAACTCTACTGCGACCAGCTGTATATGCCACTGAATGCATCACTGCTGAATGTGAAGATTGAGGAAGAATGAAACAGACAAATGTGTACCACCCTGTTTACAACTCCCAAAAATCCTGGCCAGCATAGCTTCCAAGAACATCTGGAGACCCAAGCTGGGAACCACTAGTCTAGTACAATAGTTCCCAACTCTGGATAACCCGGGTGTTCTTAGACTGCAACCAGTAACAGCAGCCAGTACAGCTGTCAGTGAAGGCTTCTGGGAACTGCAGTCAAGGAACATTGGGTTACTATACAAGGCTGAGAACCACTGGTCCAATATATTATAATTCCCCCATCAAATATAGGTAAGTAGCCTTATTTGGTTTACAAACGGACATGTGTATCACACTTTTACTAAGTATCATGAAGAGTTCCTTGCACTCATTTGAAGTCACTTGCCTGACAGACTTTCAGTATGAAAGGTATAGTGACATAACATATCCATAACATACAAGGAACTTGTGGCATTTACCAACAAGATATTCTGCTGTACTGAAACCTAAATATATGTCCTTGGATTCAACATACCTCATAATTCTGGGAATTCTTGATACATTGATTCAGTCCACTTGGTCTTGTCAGGTCTACTAAGAGCTCAGTAACATTAGTGACATCAACTTCAGATAATGGTGATGATGCAGGAGCATTAAACAATATTTGCAAAGTTGGAATAAAGGCTTCTTCAAAGCACTCCTGATTAGCCCTGGGATTTTTAAAACATTCAGAATTAAATGCTAATATACCATATTACGTGCTTTTAAAAATGAGCTAAGAGACGATAAATCACCTTTCATTCCTGGTATACTGATAGTGAATAAAACTGCAATAGAGAGTGACTGTGATAGTATTATACTGGTGAATTTTACTGCTTTATTTATCAAGGTTGATAGTCCAGAGATCAACATGGAAAAGTATGTGTAAGCATTCGGTCATATATTGCCCCTTTCAATTTATTGCAGAATAATTTCAAATCAAATCAAGTCTGAGAATCACACAGTTTTGCTTACTGCGCTACAAGGAATAGCAGCAAAAACTGCAAGTCTAGGACTGAAATCCTGTTGCTTGGCATAATAATTTGCAACTAAAGTAGGAATCTTGGTGAATCTTAAATTTCCACTGATTCTATGGACCTACTCTTGGTGTAACTTATGATGCTAAACAATAGGATTTCTGCCTACAGATTAAAGCTTTCCTCTTCAGATAGGAAGTTAAGACACTTCAAAGCTTAAGACTCGTTGATAAAGATGAAAAAAGAGATTTCACTGTAGCACGGTCTGTTAAATACAGGTGGCTAGTGCCTTGCAAGCTGTCAATTTAACATGTGTCCACCTAACTTTAGTGGCAAATTAAAATTATTTTTTCTGGGAAGTACTTGAAGGGATAGGAGGAAATAATGGGTTGTTTACATATAAGTGTAGTTTTTAAGGTGGGTCATTCTGTACATTCTCACAGTTGAATTTTGTGCCTGTGCAGAAACACCATTTGCAGCTTTCCATAATTCTATTCTCCCCTCCTCCATCTCCTTTGCACATGCTCACAACACTTTCTTAGTCTCCCTTCTCTGCCACACCATAAAAGTCAACTGATGAAGGATACAGAGAAGCAGGAGGGTTGTGTGAATGCACCAAATGATCACTCAAAGATAAAGACTGGATATCTGTGAATTCTCAAATATGGGTGTTGTCTGTACCTGTGCAGAGCATTCAGAACCTTCTAGAGCTTCATTGTAGACCATTCTAGATGAAAGAAGATGCACTGTCATCCTCAATACTGTGGACTACCATGAAAAGGTTATCTCACTTTTAAATGACCAACACTCATATGAAAAACTAAGAGATCCCACCAGCCATTACAATAAAAAAGTAATAAAATGCTTAAAACACTTGGAGAAGGATAACACAATTGATAGGGTGACTTACCAGCAGTTGTATCCTGGATAGACTGTCCCTTGCTTTCATGGACTTCCCGATACATACAAACAAGGAATACCCCTCAGACCCATCGTCAGTAGTATAAGTTCAGTAACTTACAACATTGCAAAATACCTGGCGACTATCTGCAGAGTCAGCACTGGTTAGTACTTGGATGGAAGACCACCAGAGAATACCAGGTGCTGTAGGTGCCTAGAGTAGGAACTTGCAAACCATTCCAGTATTCCTGCCAAGAAAACTCCATGGACATGCGGTCACGAAGAGTTGGTTATGACTGTAATGATGCTACACACACACACACACCCTAGCCCAGTGATGGCGAACCTTTTAGAGACCGAGTGCCCAAACTGCGATTCAAAACCCACTATTTTTTTTCAAAGTGCCAATACAGTAATTTAACCTGTATACAGGTGGCTATGAAGGGGCAATGTTGGGTGCCCACAGAAGGGCTCCGAGTGCCACCTTTGGCACCCATGCCATGGGTTTGCCATCACTGCCCTAGCCCCACTAGTTGGACTCACAGACCATCACATGCACAATTCAGGAGTTTTTTTCTAAAGTCAGGGAACTGAAACTGGATACAGACGAAACCATGGTATCCTTTGATGTTACATCTCTCTTTACCAGCATTCCCACCACCAATGCCCTAACTACTATAAAGAGAAGACTAAGAGAAGATAGCAGCCTCAGCTCCAGAAGCAGTCTCAACCCAGACCAGATATGCCTGCTCCTGGACCTGTGTCTGAACACCACATATTTCATGTCCAGAGGAGACTTCTACAGACAGATGCATGGTTGTGCCATGGTTTCCCCTGTGTCACCAATTGTTGCCAACCTACACATGGAAGAAGTGGAGAAGGGACTCAACACCTTCTCAGGGACAACACCATCCCACTGGTTCAGGTATGTAGATGATACCTGGGTGAAAATCAAGACTCAGGATATACAGGTCTTTACAGACCACATCAATGCAGTGGACCCTAATATTGTTTACTAGGGAAGACACCCAAGACAATAGGATGGCTTTCCTGGATTGTGCAGTCATCATCAGAACTGACCATGGCCTTGGAGTAGAAGTTTACAGGAAACCCAACCACACTGATCAGTACTTAATGATCCATTAAAACAGGACCCCAAGCCACATAGCAGAGAGCATCCCCACCTCAACAGAAGCCAAGAAGAAGGAATACAGGCACCTGAGATCAGTACTTAAGGCTTGTGGAATCCAAAGTGGGCCTTCAACAAAGCAATGTACTGACCAAGATAGAGGCCTCGCAACTAGCTTTCTTCAGACTGATGAAGCTATTTGGATAAGCAGCAAAACGTTTCTCTCTCTCAAGAAAAAGAAGTCCAGTTGCCATGACTCAACTTCCAGATAATCTCACCTGGATGACAGAATCTTCACACACATATTGTAGACTGTTGGGACCTCAATCTCCCATTGCTCATGTTCCATCCAGTGGCAGCATAGTCTCAGTTCCCCAAATGGTCCACCACTGTCAATAAAGCGTAAGACATGCATGACAGATAGAGGGGAAGGAAAAGTGGGAAGTGTGAATCCACAGATGTCCACTCAAAGAACCAGTATTACAGGTAGATAACCTATTTTTCTTTGTCATGGCATCTGTGAATGCATACATATGGATGATTAACAAGCTTCCTTACCTGGTGGTAGGCTGTCATTGTAGAGTAGAAGATAAAAATGCATGGATGAAGATGGTATCAGCTCTAATCTCACATACAGTGTATAATGGATGGCAAATGTTGATGGATTGGACCACGAGGCAGCTCTGCACACATCAAGATCAACTCTTCAAAGAAAGACTGCTAAGGAGGCTATAGTTGTGGTGAAATGAGCCAGTAATGTTGAAAGCAGCAGTTCATGAGCCAGTTCATAAGGCAGGCATATAGTGATAAAAATCCATTTTGAGGTCTGAGAAGAAACTGTGAAACCTCTTGTGGAACCACATGCACTGATACACAGTCTATCAGACTTTCTAAAAGACAAGGTAAAGAGATGTAGAAGGCTAAGGCCCTATGCACATCCAGAAAATGAAGAGAATGCTCTTGCTCAGTGGTGGCAAACCTTCAGCACTTCAGATGTTTTGGACCACAACTCCCACAGTCCTTTCTCACTGAAAAAACAGGCTTGACATTCTAAGAGTTGTGGGCCAAAACATCTGGAGTGCTGAAAGGTTCACCACCATTGCTCTAGCTCATGGGATGGTGAAGGAAAAAAGTTGGCAAAACTATATGTTGGTGTATATGGAAGTTGGAGACTACCTTAGGCAAAAGAGATACAGTGGTACCTCTTAGATTAAAAATGTAAGACGAAAAACTTGCAAGACAAATAAAATTTCTGGGAATAGGTCTGCTTCACAAGATGAAAATTCCCTATGGGATGCTTTGCAAAATGAAAATCCATTCCGAGTTTTGAAACCAGTTACCCATGATGCATTGCACCCTTGTAATTTGTGGAGGGGTGGAAGGAATTTTTTCATCAAGTTTTGGAGCCATTCTAGACATTGTTTTGCAGCAGTTTTTGGACTTTTAGGACTTGGAAAGGTAGGAACCTGTGGTTTCCTTGCTTCCTTTTGTGTTTTTGCATTGTTGTTCATTGCACTCTTGGCCGGAACAACCTGGGGCTTTTCTTGGAACTTGCTTTTGTTTACCTTTGCTTTATTTTTCATTGCACTTTTGGCAGGAACGACCTGAGTTTTATTTTTGGAGCTTGCTTTTGATCATCTTTGCCTTGTTTTTCATTGCACTTTTGATGGGAATAACCTGGGGTTTTTGTTGGAGCCTTCTTTTGATCAGCTTTGTCTTGTTTTTCATTGCACTTTTATTGGGAACAGACTGGGGTATGTCTTGCTGCTTGCTTTTGTCCATATTTGCATTGCATTGTGTGTGTGGGGGGGGAGGTTCTAGGGGGTTCTGACTCTGCATGCCTTTAAAGTGCACTTTATAAAGAGGTCTGCAGAAAAAAACGGTTTTGGCCTTTTTTCCAACCTCCGGAATGAATTAATCTGTTTTCCATTCATTCCTGTGGGAATTCGCGTTTTGCAAGACAATGATTTCGTAAAACAGATTGACCCATAGAACAAATTAAAATCATCTTACAAGGCACCACTGTAGCTGGATACAGAGTAACATTATGAGGATGAAGCTGCAGGAAACCAGTCCGCTCTCACAGGCTCCTCTCACTGATGTTATAAGTACAAAATAGTCTTGAGAGAGAGCAAATGTTCTGGCATGACTGCTGTATGGAAATAAGTATGATGGGACAAATTTTGAATGGTTAAACTGAATACTAAGTGTACATTTAGGTCTTGTTTTAGTCCTTATCTAAAGTATGTAGAGGAACAGTTATAACAAACTAGCAGCACATAATATGATTAGCTACCATTGGTCAGTTATGTCATGTGACATTTGGAAGCTTTGAGAAGAAGAGAGAGGGAAGCCATTATTATACTGATTATTATGCTGATGATGTGCTTAGTATCACTTTGAGCAATGGAACTCACTGCAGTTAGGCAGAGTAGGAAAAGTTAGATTAGAAGAAATCTTGAATGTAAAGTTAGTCAAGATGACATATTTTATTTTAGGGAAATAAAAATATAATTAAGATTTGTTAAGTATCTGATATTTTTTATTTATTTTTTTTGAATTCTTATTTTTGCACCTTAAGAAGATAAAATACAATTTTTGAAAAATAACGTGGCCTCTTCTTTTGAAAAGAACCCAGAGTAAATTAGAAGGTGGTGATGTTTTGGAATATTTTGCCTCAGAGAAAAGGAATTTTCTTTACTTTTTAACTTGGCCAGTGCAACCACCCTTTTGATTTACTGTGCCAAAGGGAGGTCTAGCTAGTGTAAGACTGGAGTGAGAGACCATTGTAGAGTTGGAGGGAAATTGTTAGGCTGAGTATTTTATAATCCTTTAAAAAAATATTTTCAGTGTAAGGTGACAAACAGGCAGTACAAACTGAGAATTGGGTGGTTAGTTGGGCACTATGAGAGAATTCCAGGTTGAATAGGTAAAGGAAGAAGTTGAGGAATGTGTCCAAAGAAACTTGAGTTGTCAGTTGGTTGGGCGCCGTGACAAAAGCACAGAAAGTATTCCACGTATTTGTATAATGCAGTTGGGGATGGATGAATTGAGACTTGAGCTATTGAGACAGTATTCTCCAGGCCGTTAGGTGCAATGTTTGAAGGTCTGAATGGAGAACCTAACTGCTGTTTTGTGCCAACAGATCTGGACACAGATGGAGGCATAGGTGATCAGAAGTTACTTTCTGCAACACTGTGAACAAGAGTTTTCTCAGCCAACAAGATATCAAGTTGTGCTTTGTAGACGTGGGATCTGAGGGAACATGCAGTGGAGACTTGGTGACCATGTAGTCATGAATCCATCTCCAAAGGAGTTGAAGTCAAGACCACATCTGGAACAGTAACAATGGCAATTCCTGTTTATCTTTGCGGGCCATCTGTGGCACAGACTGTCAAATATCAAGTCATGTACTGACTAATTGTGAGTGTTGGTATGTAGCCTGCAGTGTAGTTGTCTACTGATGAAATGTGTACTGCTAAAGGGTAAATGTGCCTTGCGTAACACCACTCCCAGAATGGGACCATCAGATACAGCAGGGACATGTAGTGGGTTCCCCCCTTGCTACTTTATATAGAAGAGAGCTACAGTATTGTCCATTGACCCTTGTACTCTGCAAACGACAAGCATACGTTCAAATGACCAGAATGCGTTCATGACTTCTACCAGTATGGAGCCTATGTAGGCCACTACCTGAGTCGGTTCTAAAATGGATTTTTCGAAATTTATCTTGAGTCCCAGAGTTAATAGGATAGTCAGTTGAACATACTGTACATGGCAAGCTTTTGACTTGGAGGGGGCTACCAGAAGTCAGTCGTCGAGGTATACATTTACCTCCTGAAGGTGGAGGAAGGTTGCAACTGGGGCCAGGCATTTGGAAAAAATTCAGGGGGCTGTGGATAATCTAAAGACAAGGAATTTGAACTAGTAGGTGGAATTCAGAAGAGTAAATCTGAGGTATTTGCGATAATCCTAACTGATTGAAACATGGAAATAAGTATCTTTTAGATTGATGGTTGCAAACCACTTCCCTTTTTGAAGGAAAGGAATACGGATATTCATGGTAGTCCTACGGTAGTCATATGGAAGATGAGGGACATATGGCTCAGCAATACTACAAGTGAGAAGGATCTTGGAATTATTGTGGAACATAAGATATGAACAAACAGTATTATGTGGCCACAAAAAAGGCAAATGCTATTTTAGACTGCATTAGCAGAAGTATAATTTCCAAATTCCTGAGGTACTCGCCACTCTCTATTTAGCATTGTATAGGCCTCACCTTGAGCAATGTGTTCAGTTCTGGACAATGCACTTCAAGAAAGACACTGACAAACTGGAACACATTCAGAGGAGCGCAACAAAGATGATCAAGGGGCTGGAAACCAAGCCCAATGAATAAAGACTGTAAGAGTTGGGCATGATTAACCTAGAAAAACGAAGACTAAGGGGCAATATGATAGCATTTTTCAAATATTTAGAAGGGCTGTCATACAGAGGAGGGGAAGACTCTGTTCTCAATCAACACAAAGAGCAGTGCATCCTCCTCCAACCATATAGCGTCTCATACATTTCCCATTATTTCAAGAAAATAATAGATTTTCTGCCATGGCACTTGACGCATCCTTGTTCTGAGGTCACTGAAACTGGCTTTTTAAAAATCCAACATAAATATGTGGCTACACTCTGCTTTGGTTTCCTTTGAAATCAATTCTAGTAATTCATGGTCACTCACATCCAGAGTTCCTCTTACCGCCACTTTCACTACTAAGTCATCTCTATTGGTTAAAATCGAGTCAAGGATAGCTCATCCTCTAGTTTTTTCCTCCATTTTTGTAGGAGGAAATTATCAGACACACAAGCCAGGAATTTCTTGCAAATGCCATACTTGGCTGAACTTACCTCCCAACATATATCTACATAGTTGAAATCTCCCATCACTACTACATCATGATTTTATTTTGTTTTTCATCCTTGTAATTTGCTTCTCAAAAGATTCATCTTGATTGGGATGGGCTTAGTAAACTCCAATTGCCACGTTCCTTTTGTGTTTTTTTTTCAACCAACTAGATTGATGTAGATACTCTCAATGGGAGAGCCAATCTCCTCCTCCAGTATGTCTGCAGGAAATGCATATTTTGGACATAAAATACATCACAGGAGTACACCCCCCTCACATTTTGTAAATATTGTAGTATATCTGTTCACATGACAACTCTGAAGAAGCAACACTGGGCTACAACGTCAAGCAGTGAGTATACAGTGTGAATGTGCTGTCCCCTCAAAATAACACAACACACAAACAATGTCTAAACCACTAGCAACAAAAGCGAGTACACCCCTAAGTGACAATGTCCAAATTGGGCACAAAATGTCAATATTTTGTGTGGTCACCATTATTTTCCAGCACTGCCTTAACCCTCTTGGGCATAGAGTTCACCAGAGCTTCACAGGTTGCCACTGGAGTCCTCTTCCATTCCTCCATGATAACATCACAGAGCTGGTGGATGTTAAAGACCTTGTACACCTCTACCTTCCATTTCAGGATGCCCCACAGATGCTCAACAGGGTTTAGGTCTGGAGACATGCTTGGCCACTCCATCACCTTTACCCTCAGCTTCTTTAGCAAGGCAGTGGTCCTTTTGGAGGTGTGGTTTGGGGTTGTTATCATGTTGGAATACTGTCCTGCAGCCCAGTCTCCAAAGGGAGAGGATCATGCTCTGCTTCAGTATGTCACATGCTGGCATTATGGTTCCCTCAATGAACTATAGTTCCCCAGTGCTGGTAGCACTCATAAAACCACAGACCATGACACTCCCACTGCCATGCTTGACTATAGGCACAACACACTTGTCTTTGTACTCCTCAGGTGCTTGCCACCACACACACTTAACACCATCTGATAAGTTTATCCTGGTCTCATCGGACCAAGGACATGGTTCTAGAAAGCCATGTCCTTAGTTTGCTTGTCTGTAGCAAACTGGATGCAGGCTTTCTTGTGCATCATCTTTAGAAAAGGCTTCCTTCTGGGATGACAACCCTGCAGACCAATTTTATGCAATGTACGGCATATGGTCTGAGCATTGATAGGCTGACCCCCACTCCTTCAACATCTACAGCAATACTGACAGCACTCATATATCTATTTCCCAAAGCCAACCTCTGGATATGATGCTGAGCATGAGTACTCAACTTCTTTGGTCATCCATGGTGAGGCCTGTTCTGAGTGGAACCTGTCCTGTTAAACCGCTGTATAGTCTTCGCCACTGTGCTGCAACTCAGTTTCAGGCTCTTGGCAATCTAGTTACAGCCTAGGCCAGGCCAGCACAACGCATCGACCACAGGCAAATGGTAGCCCGCAAGGCTGTTTGAAGTAGCCTGCCACGTCTCTGGAAGCCTCCCAAGCTGGCGGTGGCCAGTGACGGCACTGACTGTGCATGGGGGAAGAAGATGGGGGAGAGCCAGCTAGATGTGGGCCGCAAGCGGAAAGGGGCAAAGCGGACCTGGCCCAGGCCAGAAGAGCATCCAAGGGTGGTCCTCTACCTCCCGCGCGCCAAGTGCCAGGCAGAGGAGCACCCGGGAAGCCAGCAGCACGCAGATCGGGGAGTGGAATGTGGCATTGTGGGGGGGGGGGCAGAGCCTGCAGGGAGCCGCCGTGTGGGCCAGGGAGGCCCTCCAGGAACAGGGGATGCTGTGGATGGGGTGATGCAAACCTACTCACCTGCTTGGCGCCATTATCACTCTGTACCACGGCTGCTGGGAGAGGCCATGAAGGTGGACGGGGCTGCCGTGGCCATGGAAGGGAGCGACAGGGACAACAGAGCAGGCCAGGCAAGCCCTGCAGTCCTCTCAGAAGCTGGGCCTAGCAGGCCCTCAGGGAGAAAGGGAAGGCACCGCAGCCGGAGTCAAACACTGCCCACCACCCAGTGGCACCACTGCCACTTGTCCCCCCCAATTCCCTTGCCCTCCACCACCACCACCGCCACTTGCCCCAACCCTCCCTGACGGTTTCCTTGCCCCCCGCCCCCCCCACCTCTGCTGCCACAGCTTGCCCCAACTCTCCCTGTTGGCTTCCTTGCCCCCCCCCCCACAGCCGCTTGCCCCAACCCTCCCTCTCAGTTTCCTTGCCCACCACTGCTGCCGCCTGGCACCCAAAAGTTATGAGGGACAGTGAACCTGCCCCCCTTGGAGACGTTCGGGATCTCAGAGAAGAGACCACAGGGACATTTGGTAGCTAAAGGATCAAAGTTGAAGACAGCCCTGGCCTAGGCCATCTTGATGTAGAGCAACAATTCCTTTTTCCAGATCCTCGGATAGTTCATTACCCTGAGGTGCTATGTGGAACTTAGTGAAAGACTGAAGGCAAAAGGAAAAGAGGATGGCAGAGAACGAGATGGTTGGACTGTGTCCTCAATGCAACCAATATGGATTTGACCAAACTCCAGGAGGCATTGGAGGATAGGAAGGCCTGACAAGCTCTGCGACATGGGGTCACGAAGAGTCGGACATGACTGAACGACAACAATGAGAGTGAGAATGATAACACCAAATGTGAGAATGCAAGCGATAACACTTGCTCCCCCTTCACCCCTAAGACCTTGTGATACTAACAAGTCTCATGACACTAGGAAAATGGGTACTTGGGCCCAATTTGGACATTGTCACTTAGGGGTGTACTCACTTTTGTTGCCAGTGGTTTAGACATTAATGGCTTTGTGCTGCATTAGTTTGAGGGGAGAGCACATTTACACTGTTATACAAGCTGTATACTCACTGTTTTACATTGGAGCCAAGTGTCATTTCTTCAGTGTTATCACATGAAAAGCTGCAATTCAAACTCCCTTCCTATTCTCTGCTCTTTTTAAATAATTTATATCCTTCAATTGCTGTTTGCCAGTCAAGGGAGTCATCCCACCAAATTTCAGTTATTCCTATCAAGTTTTATTTGCCCTTCTGAACTAAAATTTCCTGTTCTTGTTTCCCTTACTCCTGGCATTTGTCCACAAACACCGGAGACAGTGTGATTTGTGGCTTTATATCTTTTTGATTATTATTGTTTCATGGCTTCATCTACCTTTAATTTTGTGCTTGCATCTCCTTCCCCTTCCAATTCTGTTTAATGGGCCTCCCTAGATGTGGATGCAGAGCCCCCCCCCCACCAGCTTTGACACTGACGGTTTGGAGCTTCACTTCAATGTTGAGGTCGACTTAAGCTTCAAGGCGAATTTACCATTGGAGGGGCTGACGTTATGCATCAACTTGTTGCATGGCCTTTGGTGTAGAATCCATTGGTTTCAGGGACTTCTCCCACAACAAATATGACTGGAAGCATTCAAGGCATTGTTTGAGGGTCAGCTTAGTGAGGCTTTTCCAGGCTGAACAACTGTCAGGCTAGTGGGATTCTCTGAAGGAGAAAAGGCACTAAGAGTGCCCATCAGTAATGAGTACCTTGTCAGACCAGGAGCAGCACTTAAATGGAACCATAGATGCCATAAAATGGTGGGAAAGGAGAAGGGGGAGGAAGTCTATTTCTCTCTCTCTAACTCACGTGTTGTGTCGTTACAGTCGTGACCGACTCTTCGTGACTCCATGTCCATGGAGTTTTCTTGGCAGGAATACTGGAGTGGCTTGCCAGGTCCTACTCCAGGCGCCTACAGCACCTGGTATTCCCTGATGGTCTCCCATCCAAGTACTAACCAGGGCCGACCTTGCTTAGCTTCCAAAATCAGGCGAGATTGGATGTGTTCAGGGCACACAGAGAAGGTTAAAAAGAACAGAACTGTTAATAACAAGAGAATTAATTGAAGCTTTCCAACTTTTACCCACATACGAGCTCAAAGTGCGAGTGCTACTGCAGTGGCAGTAAAAAAAGGAATTAAGGCTATGCCAGCACCTGATGGAGCATGCATGATGGGAGAGAGATTCCTAACAGTTTACAATGAAGCTCTAGAAGGTTCCACGTAGTCTGCACAGGCATAGACAATACAGTAGTCCCCCAGCACATTGCACCCCAAATGTTGCGGTCCTGCTATATTGTGGGATCCACTGCCACACCTCCATTTTGGTAATGGTGGCCAGACTTATCTGCAGCCCCAGTGGAAGCCTCCTGACCCAGCTCCTGAGGTCTCCACTGTGGCTGCTGCTGGAGCCAGAGGCTTCCGCAGTCGGGACCTCCACTGGGTCCAGAGGCCTCAACTGGGAGAGACAGACTGATGGACAGAGAATTGGCCACAGCTATCCAGCCACCAGCAGCTACCACCTGCCTGTCCCTCTCGCACCTGCTTCCTTCCTCGCTCGCTGGTGAACTCACCAGAGGGGGTCACCCGGTGGCCAGAGAGACCGCTCTGCCATTCCGCCTCCTTCTCTAGTCCTTTCTTCTTTCTCCTCAGCTAG
This sequence comes from Phrynocephalus versicolor, assembly GCA_023846285.1. Taxonomy (NCBI): domain Eukaryota; kingdom Metazoa; phylum Chordata; class Lepidosauria; order Squamata; family Agamidae; genus Phrynocephalus; species Phrynocephalus versicolor. The sequence continues at coordinate 11,809,636 of JAHTLZ010000274.1, read as the reverse complement.
CTGAGGGAAAGGGGTCCATTCCCAGCCACACAACTACCATCGGCCTTTCCCCTCACCCACCCGCTCGATTTCCAGCATGGTGGCATGGCTGGGAAGATACTCCCTTCCGGTAAGCCAGCTCAGGCGAAAGAAGGGATAGGGAAGGAGCACCTCCAGACCCAGCCACGGCCACAGCTGGGGCTTCTGGGTCTAACCCGATATATGGACGCAATCACGGCAATGGCATCCACATATTGCAGATTTTCATTTTCATGGTTTGGGATACTAAGCCCCACGATAAATGGGGGACTACTGTACTCATGCATGTGCATGTGCATGTGCCATGTGCAGATGCTATAAAGAAATGCTAGTTACAAGTAACCAATTTTTCTTCTTTTTGGTCTTCCGTGATTCATACAATTGTGTGATTAATAAGCTCACACTGTATGGTGAGATGCATGGCAAAACTGATGAACAACTCTGCCAAAACCTGGATCTCCAGAACCTGAAAAAGTAATCTGTGATGCTTTACGAAAAGTCATGGGCTGCAACCAGGTGGTGGCCCCACATAAACCTTGTAAAGAGGAAGGTAAAATGGCAAGGTCAAATACAAAAGGAAGAAAAGAAAGGATAATTCAGAGAAAGGAAGAAGAACAAGTTAAGATGTGCTTAGCTGAGGACTGAGGTGAGGATACAAGCAGAACACTAAGCATAACACTTTTGAAAAAGACTCTGAGGTGGCAAAAAGACAGCCACCAGGCATACATATGTACAGTGGACCCTTGTATAACAAACAGCTTGTATAACATAAAATCTGTGCAACATAAAAAATTCCGAAGATAGGGGAAATCTGCTTAACATAATTTTCTATGGGGTGAATCTGTACAACATACAAATGGGATTACTCCATTTTCAATGCATTCCTATGGGAAATTTGTATAAAGGAAAATTTGCTTAACATAATTTCATTTGGAATGAATTAATTCCTTTATACAAGGTACCACTGCATATGTGTATTTTAGTGTGTAGGTTACCACTAAAAGCTCTACTAGGAACATTCCAGAACATAGCTGTGCGCATGCACAAATCCATTTTGTATCATCCAGAGACCATGAAGAACTTAACAATACCAACTGTAGTGGATTTTGAAGGTTGTTTTTAAAGCTCTGGAGCTCTCCTTTCCTACTTCTGCTCTGGGTACTTCTTAATGTTTTGTTTCTAAGAAAAAAACTAACTGTGTGAACTACAGAAGACCAAAAAGAGGAACAAATAAAGGGCATGATGGGGGATATTCAGCCCACTTTCCATATCCCTAATTTAAATGGCAGAAAATATTTAAAATACAGAAAAAAATAACATGAGATTTTTAAGTGTTATACCTATTTGAGTATGCAAATAAAGGGAAGAAAACTCCCAAGCAATGGCGGAGACGAGTGTCTTCTTCAGTTACTGGATTGTACCACAACAACAAAAGTCGAGAAAGAAGCTTAGCACTGATCAGTCGCCCTGAGAATATGAGCTTCGCTAGACCCTCAGCAGATTCAGTTCTCAGTTCTGAAACCTTAAAAAGAAATAGGAATATTGGTGCTTACTGGGAAATGTTCATTATATGTAGCAGAAGGACATCCTCAAGAGATGGGCTGTCTCTCCTACTCACTTCCACAGGAAGCACTGATCAGTCAAATAGTAGGACTCCCATAAGAGGGAGGGACCAACCCTGGCTGAACCAGTCTTCATCTCCACCCATGAGAAATGGACTAATACAAACTATGTAGTATAGTTGGGGGTGGGGGGGAACAGACCTTGTAGGTGCCTCTCCAAGGACCTGGTCAAAATAACAAAGGAGGGGGAGGATGTTCTTCTGCTACATAAAATGAACATTTCACGGTGATTACCAATGTTCCTTTTTTCTGTAGCAGAGAACATTCTCAAGAGATGGGTGAGACCAAAGCAAGGTTTCACCTACCCCTAAATGATATAAAATACCATTCTAATCGGACTTCGGATATGTCATTTACCTGCTGAAAAACATTTCTCCCATTGCCACCTCAGCTCTACACTCCCAAGTGACCACTTTGCAACCTTCCTCCAGTGAGAAACTAGTAAAAAAAGCTGTTGATATGGCTCAGTGATGCTACGGGAAAGCCTCAAAAAGAATTCTGATAGCACAAGCCACTTAGAAAATACCTGCAAAGGTGGTTCATCAAGTGGAACTTCATGAAGCCACACAGATGGGTTTTCTAACGCACATGTGCAAGGCTCCGTACCTTCCTAGCAACAGAAAAGTTGTTAGTCTCCTCCATCTCCTACTGTGCATGAGTAGCAGGCTTCCTGCCCAAACACCTCAGTTCCCTCCCAGCTGCAGCGTGTAAGATAAATACCAGGCACAGCATCACTGGAGTGGAGGAGGGCAGGTGCTGTGTGGCTTCATGAAGGTCCACTCGAAGAACCACCATTAAAGGTAACTGGTTCTTCTCTTTCGTGGCCTTTGTGAAGCCACACAGATGGATGATTACAAGCCATAATAACAGGATGGTGGGCAGTCAAGCTGTCACAAAGGACAGTACAGTTCTGCCAAAAGATGTGGAAGACCTCATGTGGACGCCCATCCTGTAGTGCTTTATAAAGGTGGTTGAGCCGAGAATTAAGCGTAAATTATTACAAGAAGTGAAAGAAAGAGGATTTGACCCAAATTGGACACCATATTATCACGCAAATGCATTAACATGGATAAAAGAATGGATACTTCTAAGAAATAAAAGACTATTGTATTCAGAAGATCATGATCTGCAATTAGGCTGGCATGCATTTTTATGGTATGGAAGGAGAAAAACACACAAATATTTTAAAGAAACTTAAGAAATTCACTACTAAGAATTTGGGAAACAGTCAAATTAAAATTTTATGTGAAGATACCTAGGTGGGTCTCACCAATGGAAGCATTTACCTATTCAAATTTGCTAAGATTGGAGAAAATAGTCACCTATAATGAGTTCCTTAATCCTGAGGGAAATTTGAAAACCAAGACTCAATTAGTGGATCAAGGTCTGACTTTTTCATGGTGGCCTTTAATGCAACTACAAACAATCTATAATCAAGATATAAAGTTACAGCATTTGACAAAATCTTAATAATGACAGAAGAAAAATTAAAAATCTACAGTTTTTTACTAGAATGGGATATGCAAGAGGAAGAAGTGAAGGACACTATGCTAAAATGGGCCAAGAATTTTGGCCACAATATTGAACTTCAAAAATGGCAACAATTATGGACAAATAATTTTACGCTAACATTTGCTAATTCATATAAAGAAAACCTTTATAAAACATTTTTAGATGGCATATAACACCAGTAAAACTGGCTAAAATGCTCCCCAATGTATCAAATAAGTTTGGAAATGCAAAACTCAAGAAGGAATGTATTATTATGCTTGGTGGACTTGTATTAAAGCAATAACTTACTGGATTAAAATTCATACTTGGGTTTAGTAAATTTTAAAATTAGAACTATAGTTTAAATCAGATATATTTTGTTAGGTTTATTGTCAAATATAATGGCTAAACAAAATTCTTATATATTACTACACCTTTTGACAGCAGCTAGATTATTATCGGCCCAGTTCTGGAAATCAGAAAATCCCCCCACTGATGATTATTTTAAAAAATAGACTGGATCAACTAAAAGACTACAAGGACAAGAAGAATCGAAATTTTATCTTAGTTGGAACCTCTTTTATAACTGGTGGAAAGCTAAAGCATTGTGGTATTAAAAATTTTAAAATGGGAGGAAATATGAATAGATAGCATAATGTCAATGACAGAGAATCACCAAACGAGATGTTAGATTTTTTTTAAAAAATGTGTCCTTTTTTTCTTTTACATATATCCTTTCTATGTTTTTAATTGAAAATAAAATTATTTAAAAAAACCAAAGTTGGCTGAGCCAAGATAGCAGAATTACAGATTTCTTCCAATGGAACACCTCTCAAAAAGGCTGTGGAAGAAGAAATTGCACTTGTGAAGTGGGCATGGTCAAAAGCAAGTCCTTTTTAGCGAGCTTACAACATATTTTGATAGTGGAAATCACCCAGTGAGAAAATATCTGGGAAGAAACTAGGGACCCCTTAGAACTAGGATCATGAATGAACAAACACTGTGTAGAGTGGAGAGAACTTGTGTGAGAAGTATAAAGGGCAAGGGCTTTATGAACATCCAGCATGTGGAGTTCCTTTTCAACAGTAGTTGAAAGATTTGGGAAGAAACTCGGCAGGGTAAGAGGTTGGCATGTGGAATGTTGAAACAACTTTAGGCAAAAAAGAAATGTCAGGGTAAGCCACGACTCTATCCTTGTAAAATTGAAGGCATGGTGGTTCACACCTGAGTGCACAAAGTTCACTAGCCCTTTTTGCAGAATAGCTAATAGAAAGGCCGTTTTAAAAGTCAGCAAATGTAGATCGGAAGTAGCCACAAGTTCAAAGGGTGGACACACTAAATATTGCAGGACTAATGACAGGGACCACAGAGGGGGAATCGGCCTCCTATCAGGAAACAAATTCCAAAGGCCTTTGAGGAATTTCTTAAGTCTAGGATAACAAAAGAAGGCAGCGGCAGGAGAGACTTCTGGTTGATTTGCCACTATAGCTGATAGATGTACCTTTACAGAAGACAGAGTAAACCCAGCTCTCTTACGATAAAGCAAATACTGTAGAACATTAAGAAGAGAAAGGCAACATGGAGAAAAACCTTTATCAATTGTGTAAGACATAAACCTTTTCCATTAGTATGCATATAACCACAGAGTGGATGGCTTGCGGGCAGCTGAAATGATGGTATCCATCACCTTGCAATCCTCCATGCCATCAGATGTAAGCGGGTCAGGTCGGGACGAAGAATCTTGCCATTATCCTGAGAGAGGAGGTTGGACCAGGGTAGAAGCTTGAAGAAATTTGAAGCCATGTTCACTACTGTTGAGAACCATGGCTGCCACAGCCACCAGGGAGCTATTAGAATTATATTTGCTCTGTCGTGCCATAGTTTGGTTACCAACTTCAGGAGGGGAATTGGAGGGAAGGTGAAAAGGAGTCGACGTCCCCAGCGGAACATGAAGGTGTCCCCCAACTGTCCTTTCCCTGCCCGTGAGCAGTATGTGTTGCATTTCTTGTTCTCTTGCGAGGCAAAGAGGTCTTTCTTGGGGTTCCCCAGCGGCGAACTATCAACTGAAAAGTGGCTTGGTGAAGTTCCCGCTCATGTGAGGCCGTCCTACTGTGACCATCAGCAACAACATTTTCTTTCCCGGGAAGGTGCACAGGTTATATGTGATGCTGTATGCACCATTCCCACAATTCGACAGCCAACAGCAGGAGACCTTGCGAGCGGGTGCCACCCTGTTTGTTGATATAGTGCATGGTGGTCGTATTGTCAGTGACCAGCTGCGCTACATTGCCGGATAGGAGTTGGAGGAAAGCCCTGAACGCTTTGATGACTGCTAAGAGTTCTAGGTGATTTATGTGCAGTGACCTGTCTGCAGGTGACCATGCATATGGTAATAGTCCGGTAGACTGTTCCCCAGGCTTCTAAGCCTGCATCTGTAGTCACTTGGATAGTGTGGCAAAGCGGACAAAAGGGACAGCCCATGAGTAAGTTCTGCTTGATTACCCACCACTTGAGCTATTTTGAGAGCTCCAGTGTTAGTTGGAGTAATTTTGAAGGATGATCTTGTAGAGGATTGAAGAGAGCAAGGTACCAGGTTTGTAGGAACAGGAGTTTTAAGCAGGCATGTGGTATGACTGAGGTTGTGGAGGCCATTAATCCCAGTAGTTTCTGAGCTACTTGTGCAAGCAAATGGCTCCAAGGTTTGAATAAAGGGATGAGTGTAGCCATGTCGTTGAGACGGGTGATTGGGGAAAATGTCCGCGCCAGAGAACTGAGTACTGCCCCGATATAGGTGACCTTTTGTACCGGGTCAAGATGGGACTTTTCCACATTTATTTGCAATCCTAAGGTGCCTATAAAACAAAATGAATGCCATTTTGAGCCTCTTCTCTTGAAGGAGACACCATGAACCAATCATCTAGGTACAGGAAGACACAGACTCCGCAAGTTCTCAAGTAAGCAGCCACTGGGGCCATGCACTTGGTGAATACTCCGGGTACAGTCACCAACCCGAAAGGAGGAGCTGGATACTGGTAAACTTGTTCTCCAATTGCAAAACAAAGGTATCTTCTGTAGGACGGATGAATGTAGATGTGAAAATAAGTGTCCTTGAGGTGTATGACCCCGAACCAATATCCGTTGTGGAGTGGCACCCTTTTCTAACAATGAAGAAACCTCTTGGCTAGAGATGTAAAATTTCCAGAAATTTTGAAGCTTGGGAAAAAATGGTTTTTTTCTGTCCGCCCCCGTTTCCAGGAAAAAAATGAAAATTTTCAGAAAAATGGAAAACAATGCTACTTTAGCAATCCCCTCCCCCCTTTACAGCTTGAAAGTCATTTTGTTACTAGAGATGGGCACGACTCAAAAAATGGTGTTTCGTTTGTCGTTTGGTCGTTTAGGGGTCCGTTTCGGTTCGTTTTCGTTTTCGTGAGGTTTTTTGCAAAAAAAAATCATTTTCGTTTCGTTAGGTAACGAAACGAAGAAACAAAAACGAAAACGAAAAATTGCTGTTTCGTTACCATTTAGTGCAATTCAATGTATCTGCCATAACAAAAACGAAGCGGTCGACAACAATTTTCGTATTTCGGGTCGTTTCGTTTCATTTTGGAGTCAAAATTCATTTTTTCGTTTCGTTACGTAACGAAACGAAAAAACAAAAACGAAAACTTGCTCGTGTCGTGCCCATCTCTATTTGTTACATTAGGAACATAAAATATTGCAATGGAAAATTTGACTTGGCATAAAGTTAGCACAACCAGTATATTAAAATATAGTGTATCTCAATAATTATTACAAACAGAATTTACTTTTTAAATAATATTTATTTGTACTGGAGTAACAATCTCCTTAACTATTTACTAGTATTTATTTATTTATTTATTTATTGAATTTATACCCTGCCCATCTTCCCATGGGAACTCTGGGCGGCTGGGTACAAAAAAAACCTCTACAAAACTTTTTAAAAATTCAGAATTAACAATTATTCATACTTCCTCCCCACAGTGTTAAATAAAGATAAAATAAAAACCTCATTCTCATAAGTATTGGAGAGGGGGTAATGTATAGAAGAGAAAGTTTTAATGACTGGGCATGAAATTTTAATCAGAATCATTTTCTGAGCTGTAATTATCAGTATCAGTTTCAGTCTCAACTGAAGATATACTAATGGGTACATTATGATCTTCAATTATTACTGTTTCTTGAAGAGCTTCTGTTTTTTTAGTAAACTTTCAAAGGAGATCACCACTCCAGCTCAACGAGTTTTACTGTTATTTCAGTTATTGAAAATGGTGTTCTAGAAGAGTATATTGCTCTTGCAAGAACTTGATCAATTTTTCCCTGATCTTCAGATGTTATAAGTTAATGTGTAATTTTTGGATGCACCTGTTTTCAGTATTTGTTTACTTGAAGATGCTACTAATGGGACAACACTTTGTGTTGCTGCTGTTGTTACAGATGGAATAGAAAGAAGACTTCTTGAACGAGAATGTTGAGAAAAGCTATATGCATTTTCATCACTGTGGTCTTTGCTTAGATCCATGAAGGATTTTATAATATCTACAGGACACTTGTTCATACTTCATCTGACAATATTTGCAAATCACATTTTTCTTCTCAGAAGAACTTGTAATGTGAAAATGCTCCCATATGCTAGATGCTGGTCTCACTGTTTTCCTGAGGGGATTTAGGAAAGAAAAATAATTTAATGGCTAGTGTCCAAGAAGATATTAATGCATGGTTGTGGGTGGGCAAAGTAAAGAACCAGATTAGTCATAATTAACTTATTATTTACACAAAGGTTATAAACTAATATAGCTAAATGATTCAATTTTCTGGAATCAAATAAATGTAAACTCTTACCTTTTAAAATTAAGAATATACTTCCAAGTTCTTTTTGTTGCTCTGTACTGTATTTCCCTCCAGTGCTTTAAGGCCTAGTGAGGACAGAACAGAACTAAACATACCCAGCTACATGCAAAAACAAAAGTGAAACCTTTTTTCTTTTTCTTGTGACAACAGCAGGACCTCCTAAGAAGAAATGCATCAGTGCACATAAGTTAGAATAATTTGATACTGTATATTTTTAAGAAATTCTGAGAGGAGGTATGGAACAGAGTTCTATATGGTAACTGTGGGCTATGATGGAAAGAACCCAGCGGTCTGAAGTAATTTCTTTCCAGGCTGGAAGAAAGGGGGTCAGAAGTATATCATTAGAGGAGTCAAAAATCCTGGTGCCTTTTGTGTCAACTCTTTGAAGATTGGGAAGAGGTTTTCTGGACTTTGAGGAAGTGTATCTGTTAAAGGTGAAAGGCCTAATATTTCTGTCTCCAAATTGTGGTTTGGGGAAAGCAGATTGATAGGACTGCTGCAACGGTTGCTTCCTCAAGGGAAAACGAAAAGGTTGTTGTGGCTGAGTGGTGACATTTAAACGTTTGGGCATTGTCTTCTTCTTTTGATGATCCTCACTGATGTCATCAGTGGAGGTGTGAAGGCCTTCCTCATCAAAATGAAGCTGCACAATATGAGCTTTGTTATTATCCAAAAGACCTGTAGACCTCAGCCAAGCATGTTGAAAGGTGATAGAAGATCCTAAGATGTTCGTTGTGCAATCTAAAGTGTGGTGACCAGAGCACATCTGCTAGGCTGCCAAAGCCATTGATTCCTCGAAAATTGTAGAAGCATCAGCCTTCTTCTGGCAGAAGATCTAAACATGGTTACAGGTGGGACAATAGTTCACACTGATAGGTCAAGATTGCGCCCTGGTAATTAGCTATTTTATAGATGAGAGATGAGAAAGAGTAAATATTTCTAGCTGAAGCATCAAGCTTTCTCCCTTCCTTAGAAGGAGGGACCGAAATTTGTCTGGTACAAGAATGCACCTGGCACTCTGTCACAACGATTCAGGTAGGAGTTGGATGCTTTTGAAGAAAAGAAGCCTTGTCATAGAATACCTTATAAATGGATTCAATACAATGTGAAACCCTTTGTAGAGCTAGCTTTTTGAAAGCTTCTTCAGTCATTTGGATAAAGGATGGAATGATCCCCAAATGCACCGGTGCAGCCTCTTCTGAAGAAATCTTTCCATAAAGATGACCAGTAAATCTTTGCTGAGGTGGTGAACCAGAAGGTCTATCGCTTTGGCCAAGCAAAGTACAGAGCTGGTATAGTTCTTCATCGACTCCGACAAAGATGGAGGAGGTATCTCTTCAATCTCCGAATCCGGAGTTGTAACAAATGGGGACTTTCATTTTCCTCCATATCAGACTGCTGCGACTCGGATTCAGAGGCAGCCGAAGTCAATGGCCGGTGATCAGGAGACCTTGAACCTGATGGGAGCCGATCTGTATGGCTTGGCTCAGGAAGAGGCTGGAATTGCCATTGTTTATTGTCAAAGTAAAGTGAAAAAGTCGGGCGCAGTAGCACTGATACCAACAGCATGTCCGGCTGGATGGTCTGAGCCTGTGCTGCGGAGGTCGAACCCAACGTGATCACCATCAAAGCAGAAACAGGTTGAACAGTTGTAGTTGAAACTGACTGTGTCGGGATGGTCAGACTGGACTTCGGTGCAGGTTGAATGGCTGTGGTCAAACCCGACTGTCACGATGGAAATCCGGATTTCAAGACAGTCTGGATCTTATGCTTGGAAATAAGAATAGTGTTGTGGCCCATAGCTTCAGCCAGTTTTGACTACACAGACTGTTTGAGCTCAAGACGGGGACGTTTATGGCATTCGTCTCTGTCACCATGCCTCTTTTTCGCCTTCCGGGCAACAGGCTCCGGAATCGTAGGCTGTTGCAGCAACGGCTGCTGAGAGGTATCTGTTGGTACCATTGTGGAGTGTTCTTGAATGTCCTCATTGTCGGAAAGCACCACCATGGGAGCTTGTTTGAATAGTTCCTTCAGTCGGTCGAGAGTTGGAGGAGAGTCCTCGACAGAAAAAAGTTGGAGACCTTGATCCTCCAAAGGAAGAAGTGGGGCATACTGAGCCAGGTCGGACTGAACAGGTGTTGACACCAAAGGGTGTTCGACCTCGACCCGGGAAAACAGAGAGGTCGAAGCGGTTGGTTTCAATTTCGAGCGTTACTCAATATAGACTGGAGACATTTTCAATGTAGAGGTAGAAGATTTTGGCTCAAGCAGAGGCAATCTTTTCGGCTCTTTACAGAAAGCTGATTTCAATTATCTTTTTGAAGCCTGAGAGGCAGGAGAAGAAAGTTGTGAAGAATGAGTCTTGTCCATCTGGGGACTCAATGCCTTCTCCAAAGGTAAGAGTTCAGTCAATTCCTTCAGTTTTTTACTGCCGCTGTACTGAAGCGCTGGTAGAATTCAGAGCTATCAGAGTGGTGACCCTCTCCGAAGCAATAAAGACACTCAGAATGCCCGTCCGTGTGAGGAATTTTCCTTGCACAAGACGTGCACCTCTTAAAAGGTGGCAAAAATGCCATAAAATATATAAAATTTCCAAAAGGACAACAGCAGAAATATCGAAAGCAAGGAGACTAAGAAAAGTGAACTTTCTAACGCTGTGGTTAGAGGGAACTGAGAAGCATGGGTGCGAAGCCTCCTACTCGTGGAGACTAACAACCTTTCTGTTGTTAGGAAGGTCCGGAGCCTCACACATGCACATTGGAGAACCCATCTGTGTGGCTTCACGAAGGCCACAAAGGAGAATCCTGTTTTCCTCTGGTGGAAGTTGGAAGGACAAAAACAAGGCATACAATGCTTGAAATGTTTAGACAGACTGTCGGAAATATGTGGACAGGTCAGAAGCTTGTAGACAGAGAAGAGGATACTCCTCATGATACCCAAGTCTGATCCCCAGTGCCATCTGCTTGGAAGAACAGAGGACAAAGCTGTCAACTGTCTCTTGAGAGTACAGTGAACCCTTGTATAACAAACGGTTTGTATAACATAAAATCTGTACAACATAAAAAATTCCGGAGATAGGGGAAATTTGCTTAACAGAATCACCCATGGGGCAAATCCATACAACATACAAATGGTCGCGATTAGTGATTACTCCATTTTCAATGCATTCCTATGAGATGTTTGTATAAAGGAAAATTTGCTTAACATAATTTAATTGGAACGAATTAATTCCTTTATACAAGGTACCACTGTATTATGTCTCAATCCTTTGTCTATTCCATCCAGCAGAGAGAGAAGCCAATGTAAAAGAAAACAACTAGAGGATCTTTGCCCTTCCTCCTGTAGCATCTTTGGAACGTGTTTCCAAAGGACTTATAGATGTGTGAGGTAGAATACTTCCTCAAAACTAAGATATCTCCTATGACCTTTGGATTTATATGGCCACACCCTTCAACAACCATGTGTGAAGTGCAACTATGCCAGGTCTGAGTGGAAAACTGCCTTGGCCCAGGAGCTCCTGACATGGAGAAAGGGACACAAACGCCAAATGTAAACTGAGGAGCTGGAGAAGCCAGCCTGACTATGTGGCGGAGTCTATGAGAATTGCCTTCTGGACTTCCACTCTCACCTTCCTGAGAAAGTGATGCAGTACAGTAAAGATGGGAAAGCATTCAGAAGTCCTGCAGGCCAGGGAGAGTTCAACAAGCCAAAGCCTTTTGTCCCCACTGGCTGGAACCCTGCTCAACTTTTTGTGGTTTGGTGAGGCAAGGGGGTCTACACAGCATTCAGAGATTTAATGCAATCAACTGGAACACTATATTGAAGAAGTTCAATTTGTTACTCATTTCTCAGCCAGTATGATTCTATGTTCTATTCCCTGGACATACTCACTTTTAGGGAAAAGAAATAAGACTTGGTCCAAATTATTATCAGGTCTATTTCCTTCTGGAGCTTTAATGTGTATCCCCTTGATATTGGACCTTGGGATATACATGGAGAGTCCTTACTGATACCACTTTGTGAATGTAGTCCTGAAAGGATTGCAGAGCAATCCTCACTGCTCTCAAATCCAGCCAATTTATGCCGGGACAAGGGGCACCTTTGCTGACCACTCGCCCTGTGTAGATGCGCAGTCAACTCCCAACAGCGTGCATCTTCTGTAATTTGAGTCCCAATGGGAGTCATAAAATATTATTATTTTCTTTTGTCCTTCTAACTGGGAGGTAAAAACCACTGAAAAAATCTGGAGTCAAAAGAATAGACAAGTTGAAAACAAGGTTAAAGTAGGCCTATTGACAGTGCAGGCAGGAATTGAAACTGGTTCAGTCAGGGTTGTTCCCACCCTCTTATGGGAGTCCTACAGCTGCCTGATTGATTGGCTGATCAGGCATGCCTGTGGAAATGAGTAAAAAGGACAATCCACCTGTTAAGGATGTTCTCCTCTGCAGCAGAAAAAATAAAACAGGTTGTAAATCTAAACAAACAAAACATTTTCTTGTTTCATTGCCTTACCTCACTGTCTAAAAAACTAGAAAGTAGTTGGAGGAGATTATGGGTAGTAACAATTTCTTCTTCATTTTCTTTAGTCACCTCTTTGTCACTGTCTTCATTTTCACTTTGGGGATCTCTTCCCTTTTTTACTTTGAATGGTTCCATTCCAAACAACATTAATTGATCAAAGAGGGCCTTTAAAGAACTTATTTTTATCTTCATTTCATCAATTTGCAATACCTGGGGAGATTTAGAAATAGGATACATTTATTTATGGAATTGATATTTAATTCTGATTTACAGTATGGTATAATCCTGAGCTTTACAAAGTGTCTTGTCTTACATGCTTCCTTCTTTCAGAACTTATTCAAAACTGGAATTGCAAATTCAAATGGATGCTGTTGAGAAAACATAAAAAGCCTCTAGGACAGTTCTACTTTCATTTGTTCTCATGGACCTTTTGTTCCAAAGTAATCCAAAATTAGAAAGAGATAACGTAGACATACACACTTAATTTAAAATAAAGTCATTTCGCTGTTGTCTTTAAACATTACTGAACGTAACAGGGTCTGAACTAAAAGAGCAATACTTTGTAGCTGTAGGGGACAGTAGACCTTGTCATCTTGCAACAGAATTTTCAACAAAAACTACTGCTATTATCAAACAGCAGTAGCCTTAGCCAGATGAAGCACTGGTGGCTACAGGTGATTTTAATCAAGCCAATTTAAAGACTGTCCTCCCTAAGTTCTATCGGTACGCTGAGTGCCCCAGCAGAGGGAAAAATACCTTGGACCAAGTATATAGTAACATCATCCATGGATACAATACCTTTCCCCAATTTAGGACAGTAAGATCATATATCTCTGTTAGAGATGGGCACGAAATGAACTTTTTTTTGTTTCCATTATTTGTTATTCGTTTCATTACGTAACGAAACAAATAATGAATATTGTGATGAAATTGGAATGAACCGAACAGAACCACGAAAATTAGGTTCGTTACGTTTCGTTTTTCGTTAATGGCGACACACAATGAAATGAGCTGTTTTAAATGTTAAAAAATGCCCTGGACATCCATAAAAATGCAGTGATAATTATTTATACTGTCTGATAATACCTACCAGGGGGTTGGGGTCCTTAAAACGTTTGTTTTTGTCTTCTCCCTTCGCGATGTATTTTTCTTTTCCCTTTAAGGATGACAAAATGGATGTCGCCAGCCACAAAATGGAGGCAAGCCATGTGATGGGATCATGTAAATTCTTGGACAACTTCAACTAATAGCATGCCCAGGTTGCAGACTGGGCAGGTCTGGCAGCCACAGAGGGCATAAAAAGCTCTGGCAGCCCCCATCCTCCTTGCAGTCTCCGGTGGGAGTTAGGGTGGGATTGCTGTCTCTGCAACTCATTATTTTCACTTTAGGCCAGCCAGGCAGGTGTGTGTCTCTGTGTTCCTGCCGGCTGCAACCTGGCTCTTAGGGAAGAGAAAGAAGAGATTTCTCTCTAGTTTCAGTCCTGCAGCCTCCCTGTGTGCGTGCGTGCGTAGCGTACCTCTCAGTGAGTACCCTCCTCTGCCCTGCAGTGCAGTCACTCTGTGGCTGCCTTGCACCCTGGGCAACGCCCGCCGCTGCCTTCGCAGCCTCCCTGTGTACCTAGTCTCTACTGTGTCTCTGCCAGCATCAATTTTCTTTAGTGTACTCCCTCTGGTCTGGGGCGTTGGGGGACGCCCGTGCACGGAAATGCTTTAAAAATCACGGGGAAAACAGGTAAAAATGAAAAACGAATAAACGAAAATGATTTTTTCCCAAAAATTCACGAAAAACAAAAACAAACCGAAACAGACCCCTCAACGAAAAACCGAAATGACATTTTTTCAATTCGTGCCCATCTCTAATCTCTGTTCTTGATCCCATCATACAGACCTCTCAGTAACAGAATCAGACCATCAACTAATCTTCGTGCAAGCACTGGTTATCTACATGGGGCTTCCCTTGATCCTTATCCGGCAATTGCAGCGGGTGCAGAATGCGGTGGCCAGATTGGTGGTTGGTGCAGGAAGAATATGACTGCATCACCCCCATTCTGGCCCACCTGCATTTGCTACCCACTGCCTCCTGAATTAGGTTCAAGGTACTGGTTTTGATTAAAAACCCTCCATGGCTTGGGACCAGCTTATCTGATGGAGCGTATTGTCCCAAGATCTTCTTTGGCCCAGCCCACTAGATCATCCCATGTCCTCATGCTTAGACTCACTACCTCATGGAAAGCTCATAAGACCTCTACCTGGAACCGTGCCTTTTCTGTAGCGGGTCCCATTTGGTGGAACCAGCTTTCCAGCAATATTAGGACTGTGGAGCCCCTCTCAGACTTTAGGAAGAGATTAAAAACGTGGCTCTTCCAGGCTGCTTTTGGCGACTAATGGTGGTTTATCCTATCCTCTTTCCCCTTCTTTTTTGCCACCATCGTATAGCCCATGTTTTTTAAAAATTGATTTTAATGTCTTGATCGATTGGGTTTGTTTTACATTTGTTTTTATAGCTGAATTGTATGGATTTTCTTGTTGTGAACCACCCAGAGTTCCTTTGGAAAGTTGGGTGGAATATAAATAAAAATGTAAATAAATAAATAAATAAATAGCGAGTGTGGCCAGTGGGTGCATCTGAGGAACTTCAAGACTGCTTTAGGAGCACAAAATGGGCACTGTTTGAGAAGGACAATGTTGATATGTATACCTCAAAAGTACTGTTCTATATCAAGAGCTGCACTGTTGTTACTACTAGCAGACAAGTACATGTGTTTTCTAACAACAAGCCATGGCTAAATAGAGATATGCGCCTTTTGCTAAAGGCCAGAAATGCTGCTTTCCACTCTGGTGATGCACTACAGTACAGAGAGCCCAGAGCTAAATTGAAAAAGGGAATCAGGGATGCCAAAGCTATGTATAGTCAGAGGAATGAACATCATTTGGAGAGCTCTGATCCTCGTCGGGTATGGCAAGGTCTGCGATAATAAATCACGGGGCAGAATATTAAAAATAGTCTGTCCAGCAGCAGTGATTCTTTGGCTGAGCAGCTGAATCAATTCTTCAGCCGTTTTGAGGTGGAAACTGGAACCACTATCACTGCAGCATCTACTACCAATAACACACCATTAGAATCTACTACCGGTAGACAACCACTTCTACTGCAGA
>JAHTLZ010000274.1:11769422-11786536 GCA_023846285.1 Phrynocephalus versicolor | reverse complement strand
CACACACACACACACACACACACACACACACACACACACACACACAGGTATATATTTTTAATGTATTTCCATCTTATATTTTTGTATGTTTATGTATGATACTGGGTATGTATGTTAATAAATGCTTTACTCAAGATTTTAACAGAAGTAACAACAAAATAATACATTTGAAACCTTAATAAAAGAAATGTGTTCTGATGCCACGTGGTCCATTTATAGTGGACAAAGACAGATTCAAATTTTTACCATTGTCCCATCTGGATCATGTGGAATCTAACCTTCATTTTAGAATTTAAAATAGGGTTGAAATTATGTGAGATTGCCTGTGCTTCTTAAATTGGTAGTGAACTCTTTTATGTATGAGTGCAAATCTATTTTTTTAAAACAACGCAATTATGGGAAGATCAACTTGCTGAATTTCTGAATGCTACTACAGGAGCACCTTTACAACTATTAATTATTTTTACTGTTTGACCACAGCTATATCAGTAGGATCCATGCACATCTGAGAGAACATAACGCAGAACTACATCTTTGTAAAAAATACACATGTACTAAATGAAAAGTTACCAGAAGAATAAGAGGGCATGTGGAGTGGAGCCACAGAAAGTACTCTCAGAATTCTTTCACTTATTTTTGAACACAGATCTCCATTTCAACACACTATAAAATCTATTGAATGCAGAATGCTTATAAAATATACCCTGTATTACTCAGTATTCTAATACAGAAGATACACAACTCTGCTCCCTTTGACTTTTTCTTTTCTTTTCTTTGTTTTTTTTTTTGGGGGGGGGGGGTGTCCAACTGATACAAAGCACTTTCAATTCTGGGTACAGTGCTGTATTTAAAATGTCCCTGCATTTAATGTAATCCAACTCTATTCAGTCTAAAACGAATATGAAGAACCAAACTGCGCTCAACAGAATCTTTGATTCTCAGTAGAATTTGCAGTTGGACTGCAGTTCTCACCATCCTTAACAGTTAGCCTTGACCTCTAGGACAGTCGTGGTTTCAAAAACATTTGCAGGACATTTTCTGCACCTAAACAAGCACAATCGAAAAGATGGGACGAACCCAAGGGATTTGGGGGAGGGGAGGGGGCAGTTAAGGAGGAGGAGG
The DNA here is from genome assembly GCA_023846285.1 of Phrynocephalus versicolor. Classification (NCBI taxonomy): domain Eukaryota; kingdom Metazoa; phylum Chordata; class Lepidosauria; order Squamata; family Agamidae; genus Phrynocephalus; species Phrynocephalus versicolor. Next base: position 11,785,414 of record JAHTLZ010000274.1, on the reverse strand, counting down.
AGGAGGAGGAGGAGCATCTCCTCCACCACCAGGAGGGGCTTGAGGTCTCTCGCTCCAAAGGGGCCGCTCGAAGTGAAAAGCCACGGCGGACACCCCACCCCACCCCACCCCACCCAAAGGGGCGCAGTGGTCCTCCTTCCAGCCCAGGGAGTGGCGGAGGCTTCCGGGAGTTGCAGTCCAGGAACATCTGGGCTAGCGCTTGATCCCTCCTGTTTCGAGCAAGCTATTGGTTTAACGGCTGGGACCGAGACCCCCGTTCTTCAGCTTTCGCTTCCACCCCCCACCCCCCGCGAGCCCACACGCAAGGAATTCACCTAATAACAACACACGCCGGCGAACCTCAAGAAGCTCCAGCCGTTGGCACTTCGGAGGAGGAGGAGGAAGACCAAGACCCTTCTTTTCCCGCCGCCGCCCCGTTCAAATGCTGCCTCTTCGACGGAAAGACTGCAATCTCGATTCAACTCTCGCGAGATTGTAGATCCGCCACGTACCCTCCCAGAAGGAACGGCAAGTTCCGCGGAGGGGGAGGGGGGAAGGGGAGGGGGGCAGGAAGTCCCCGGAAAACAAAAGGCGCTCTCCCCATTGAAATTCCGAGGTTGACATATAGAATTTTACAGCAGAGTAAAAGAAATTAAATGCAGGCAGGCAAATGTGCTAAAACATATTTATTCTAAAAATATACCTGTTATCAATTGTTTTATTAAAACCCAAAGAAATGCCTTTTTTAAAAAAGTAAAATTGAATGTATATGTATCGGCAGAAAGGTCTTTATAAGGCATTGATATTTGCAGACATTCATCTCTACCAGCAGGGGGTGTAAGTTTCCTATGGAGATCCAGTTACACATGGATCTCCATAGTTAAATTCTAGTGGTATTTCTGTATCAAAACAGCATTCTTGGAGCAGAGCTGAAGGGGTTTGAACTCACCAAATCCAAATCCCTTTCATTCTCCAGACAGTACAATGAATCCAACCCTTCAGCTATACAAGCCTGTTGTTAACACAGCTAATTTTCCCTATCCCAGGAAACCATAAATTAAAGCAACTTATGTGAGAAAGAATGAACAGATAAAGAACAATCTAGGTAGGAAAATTGAATTGCATAGATATAGGATGGGAGGCACCTGGCTGAAGAATAGTACCTGTGAAAGGGATCTGGGAGTCTGGGTGGACCACAAATTCAACATGAGACAGCAGTGTGACGCAGCAGCCAAGAAAGCCAATGGAATTATTGGTTGTAGCAAAAGAAGCATACAGTTGTTTCTTGAGCAAGGGAGGTGATAGTACTACTCTATTCTGCTCTGGTCAGACCCCACCTGGAGTACTGTGTCCAGTTCTGTGCACCGCAATTTAAAAAAGATGTTGACAACATCAAGCCAGTCCAGAGGAGGGCGACCAGGATGGTTAAAGGTCTGGAACATACCAGTATGTCTTACGAGGAGCAGCTTAGGGAACTGGGAATGTTTAGTCTTACAAAAAGAAGGTTGAGGGGGGATGCAATAGCCATGTTTAAATATCTGAAAGGATGTCATATAGAAAAGGGGGCTGGCTTGTATTCCATGGCTTCAGAGACTAGGACTCGGGGCAATGGTTGCAAACTACAGGAAAAGAGATTCCATTTGGACATTAGGAAGAACTTCATGACGGTCAGCAGGGGAATATGCTGCCAGGGCTGTTCAGCAGGGGAATATGCTGCCAGGGAGGGTGGTGGAGTCTCCTTCCTTGGAGGTTTTTAAGCAGAGGCTGGATGGCCATCTGTCAGAAATATTGTGATGGGGTTCCTGCATGGCAGGGGGTTGGACTGGATGGCCATTGAGGTCTCTTCCAACTCTGTGATTCTGTGAATACCAGCAGAGCTTTGGAAGTGACTCATCATCTCCCACATTGCTCCACAACCCAGTTAAGACTATCTTCTGTCAAATGGCATTTTGTTTTGCTTTGTGAGGCGACATATGTCACCTGGCATTTTGTAATCAGGCCTCACATATGTCTTGGAGTCAGCTTCTCAGTCAACTTAGTTACCGCTGATTCTCAGTTTGTTTACTGTGAAATGGATGTAAGAATAAGAATAATAGCAAGAATTAGAAGAGGTGGCAAAGGGCAAATCAATACAGAACAATGACCATAGTATGAAAGAAGTAGAGAACAGAGGTAGACACAATTGTGGAAGGAAATGTATCAGTAGGGAACAAGTTATGGAACAACCCAGAAATTATGACTTGACCGAACAGTAGACATCTCTGTGGGAAAAATAGTAATGCATATGTTAAACAGGTCCTACTTTTATGGCAAAAGGGTACATTGGACAGAAGGCCTATGGCTATATAGGCTGAACTGGCCTCCAGACATATGGACTACTGGCCTATGGAATGGCCTGCGCATGAAATGGCATCAAGGAACTATTTGCTTTATACACACCACAAGTGACTGATACCTATTGGCAAAAGGTGCTGATGAGGATTCATTCCAGCATGGACTTTTGCATGATGGAATGAAAGGAAAGATACTGATACATGATTGCTATGGCAAAAAGCTCTGGTTGAACTAGAAGACAATGGAACTGTTGAATTTAAATGTGTCTAATGTTGAGATTTCAGCAAGACTAGTCCCGCTGAGTTCTGCCGGACCCCAGAGACCCAATAAGGAATCCAACAGGGGAGAGATCCAGGAAAAATACTGCTTTTATTGAGCCCAATAAAGAAAACAGTAGGCGAACACACCACCAGGACAGAGCAAGAATGTTCCGCCCCAAAGACAATGGTGCAACACATTTTATTTCCTCCCTTTTCCCTCCCTCCATGGTGGCGCCTCCCCTGGGGCGGGTAGGGGCAGTCTTCAGGGGTCATCCAATAGATGCAGTCCGGAGGCTGGTCCAGGGGTGGTCCTGGGCGGTCCCAAGGCACTCTTGATGATCCGGGGTTGGACATCTGCCCAGGTGTGTCTGGCCTAATCTGTCCCTTATGGGCCATCTGGGGTGTGACAATGATAAGGGGAAGCAGGGTATTGTGTTGAGTTCTTGGCAAACATGAGGAAATCAGTAAATCAATAGGAGGGGGAAACAATGAGTCAATAGAAGACATGAACAATTCAATGGGGGAGCCAGAGTGTCAATGAAATGAGACTGGAGGCTGCCAGATAGTCCTGAAAGGTGAGAAGCCAAAACGATGGGATGCCTTTGGCTGTTTTTTAATCCAGGATGCAGCTGCTGGAGACGTGCCTGGATCAAGAGGAACAATGGAGTCGACTTTTGGAAAATGTAGCATTGTGTGGAGCCGCCATCATGGTGTCCGTTTGTCCTTGCCGTGTGCCCATGCCCGAGATAATGAAGGTCCAGAGATACAGAAGCAGTGTAGGAAACTCGTTAAAAGCACACCCAGGGTTAGTGGGGTACAGGGAGGAGAGCAGAAGAGAGAAAGAGAGAGAGAGAGAGAGAGAGAGAGAGAGAGAGAGAGAGAAGAAGATGAGGGAAAGGGGACTGAGGCCAGCTAGGGTCAGGGGCTGTGACCATGATATAGGCAGGAGAAATAAGAGAGGCGAGCGGTAAGAGAAAGGGCATCCCTGGGGGTTTGAGGATGATGGCTTCTAGTCATCCTCCCGTGAGCCAAGAGCATGATGGAAATAAATCATCAGCTTGGAGAAAAGTTCTCTGGGCTGCGTCTCTGGCTGGCTTTTGAAGGGTTAAAGAATATTTTCTGAGTCAGCCAGAAAGGGGTTAATCAACCTTGCCGGCAATGGGCTTCATCTGTCCCTCGGCGGAAACCTTTGGAAGTGGAGAAAATAAGTCTCCAAAGGTTTTCGCAAGGGAGGGAACTCTGTCCAGTTGATTTCGGGGTGCCGGGTGGTCTACCACCATAGAGAGATACAGGAAAGCGAGGAAAAGCAAAGAGAGGGAAGGTCTACCGCTATAGAAATGAATGGGCGGGAGAAGGCTGGTTTTACATTTCTCCCGATAACTCGGGAACGGAGTGGAATTTTTGGACGGGGATTGAAGCGTCGTGCTTGTGACGGTGTGGTCCAGGTCCGGGCGGTCCCGAGGAATTTCGAAACCGCTACGGTTATTATTTATTGTAATTTTACCTTCCATTACAACTCTTCAGAACAGCACAGACAGCTACAAGGTTAAATACTTTCAGTGGCTCCAAGTTCAGAGGGCACCCTGATAAGGTGATCCGGTTGCATCATGTGCCTCAGGACAAAGGGATGCTTGACTTTCTGGGAATAGAATCATAGACTCATAGAGTTGGAAGAGGCCTCAAGGGCCATCCAGTCCAACCCCCTGCCATGCAGGAACCCCATCACAACATTTCCGGCAGATGGCCATCCAGCCTCTGCTTAAAAACCTCCAAAGAAGGAGACTCCGCCACCCTTTGTGGAAGCATATTCCACTGCCGAACAGCTCTAATTGTCATGAAGTTCTTCCTAATGTTCAAATGGAATCTCTTTTCCTGTAATTTGAAACCATTGCCCCGAGTCCTAGTCTCTGAAGCCATGGAAAACAAACCTGTTCGCTTCAATATGACATCCTTTCAAATATTTAAACATAGCTATCATATCCCCCCTCAGCCTTCTTTTTGAAAAGCTAAACATTCCCAGTTCCCTAAGCCGTTCTTCATAAGACATTTCCTCCAGACCCTCAGTCATCCTAGTTGCCCCCCTCTGCACCCGCTTGAGGTTGTCAACATCCTTTTTAAATTGAGGCGCACAGAACTGGACACATTACTCCAGGTGGGGTCTGACCAGAGCAGAATAGAGTGGTACTATCACTTCCCTTGATCTAGACACTATGATTCTGTTGATGCAACCAAGAATCACATTGGCTTTCCTGGCTGCCGCATCACACTGCTGACTCATGTTCAATTTGTGGTCCACCAAGACTCCCAGATCCCTTTCACAGGTACTATTATCCAGCCAAGTATCCCCCATCCTATATCTGTGCAATTCATTCTTTTTACCTAGATGTAGCACCCTACATTTCCCTCTGTTGAAATCCATTCAGTTAGCTTTGGCCCAGCCCTCTAATCTGTCAAGGTCTTTTTGGATTTTCATCCTATCCTCTAGGGAATTAGCAACCCCTCCCAATTTGGTATCATCTGCAAATTTAATTAGCATACTCTCTATTCCTTCCTCCAACACATTAATAAAGATATTGAACAGCACTGGAGCCAGAACAGAACCCTGGGGCACCCCACTGGTCACGTCTCTCCAAGCTGAAGAGAGGCCATTTATGGTCACCCTTTGGGTGCAATCAGTCAACCAGTTACAAATCCACCTAACAGTAGCACTATCTATCCCACTTTCTACTAACTTATTAGCAAGACGTGCAAGGCTTTTTGGCTCCTGGCCTTCCATTTACCAACAAAGAGAACTAAGTTTTGACTGTTCTGGGCCTTTAGGCCTTAGCTTGCCTTGGTTTTCAGATAAACTTCCATTTTTTACAACCTTGCTGGAAGATTGTATTCTTCCATTATTGATTCTCTCTTAGCTTGCCTTGATTTTGAGATAAACTTCCATGTTTTACAATGAGTAGACTAATCTCTGGGAGATTGTATTTCTCCATTATTGATTCTCTCTCTCTCTCTCTCTCCTTCTGATTTTCCCTTCTGGATTTTCCTGGATCAGTTCTCCTGCACATTACCTTGAATCTTCAGGAACCTGTTCCTTGGGATACATTTTTCTTTCTCAATCTTTGGATCAAATAGCTGAAAAATAGGGAGCTTCAAGTAGAGGGCGGGTGGAATGTTAGGGCAAATATCTTTAATGTATCCCATTTTACTATATCAAATGTTTTAAAAATATCTGATCAGATAATTCCTGCCTTACTTTTGTTTCTATTAGTTAAATACATATTATTGAAAACTCTTCTAACTAAATCTGCCATTTGTCTACCTCTAATAAATCCAATTTTGGCTTCATTTATATAATTTCCTATAAAACTATATAATCTATTTGCTAAAATCGCAGTAAATATCTTTGCATCTTGATTAATTACAGTAATTAATGGTCTTCATTAATTAATTGATTAATGATTAATTAATGAAATTGACCTATGTGATTCCATTGCTATAAATTCTTTTCCTTGCTTTAAAATTAATACTAATATTGATTATTTCTGTGACTAAGGGATCTCTTCCTCTTTGGTAATCTTTTTGAATCTTTCTTTATAGGAATTAGTAATTTCTATAAAGTTGTAAAAAGTTGGTCCTAACCCATCAGAACCCAGTGTTTTACCTATTTTCAGTTTACCTATAATTCCTTCAATCTCTTCATATTATTAATTGATACATTATATCTCTATCCTCTTTTGTATTTTTTCATTATTGTTCTTCTCTATAAGCTTACAAATTCTAATGATGGATTTTTACTTCTGAATTCTGAAAAAATTCTTGAAATGTCTTTTTTCATTGGGTTAAATGTTTTATTTTTTTGACCATGAATTGCCTCTATACAGTAATACCCTGGTTTAAGAGTACTGCATTTTTCCGTCTATAAGATGGTGCTTTTTATTAGACCCCCCCACTTTTAGACCCCCAAATAAATAAAATTAATAAATCATCCTTGAGGTGTCCTCCACCCCCACCCCCACCCCCATTGTTACTTTCATTTCCTCATTTTAAACATTCCTCTTGGATGTGGTGGATTTGTTTTTTGTAGGATCAGGCTCCATTGGGCTTGAGCAGCCCATTAAGAATTGCCTTTTCATGCTAAAAAAAGGCATGGCTTTTTTCTTTTCTGAGCCCAGAAGAGGCAGGAAGAAGCCTCACGCTGGCAAGGGAAGGAGGGGCAATGGAGGAGAAGCCACCGCCTTGTCTGAGGGGAAGGCATGTGGGCAACGCAGCAGCCAGTGTGTAAGCAAGTGGGTGCGGAAGGGGAAAGAGAGTTGCTGGCTGTGGCTGCTTCTCCTCCATCCGTCAGTCCATCCCTCCCAGTGGAGGCCTTCTGAGGGCCTACTTCAACAAAGTGGAGGGGGAGGGGAGCAGATACCGCAATATAGTGGGACCGCACTATTTGAGGCACAATATGGCAGGGGACTACTGTACTCACTTGACTAGCTGCTCCATGTCTAGAAATGGTTTGAAAAATAAGAAGTGTTTAAAACAAATTAAAGAAAAATATAAAGAAAAATAAAACAGACTCCTAATCTGCAGCCCCCTATGAAAACTTTCCTTCCTCTCTCTTCCCTGTTTTGGAGGCTGCCTGAGATAGAACGTTCCAGATAATCACCCACAACCCAGTGGCTCACTTCTGATCTTGTGATCTGCTCCAGTTACTTGTATTGCAAAACACTGCTTGTTGATCAAGGCAAAATATAGAAGAAATATTTGCTTGTCTTGCAAAACTCACTTAAACCAAGTTACCGTATTTTCCGTGTATACTACACTACTTTTTCTAAAATCACAATGCTAAAAATTATGAGGTTTGGTATACATGGAAGTAAGCCTTTCAGGGTGGGTGGGTAGGGGAGAACCCAAACTCACCTTTTTTCCTCCGTTTTTTTGCATGATCTTCTCTGTCTTTCCTTGAGTTCTCCACCCCCTTCTTTCATTTCCCCATTCCAAACACTCCTCTCAGCTTTGATGTGTTTGTTTTTTGCAGGATCGGGCTCTGTGGGGCTTGGGAGGCCATTAAGAAATGTGCTCTGGAAAAAAAGAAAAAAGCCATGCCTTTTTAGCATGAAAAGGCAATTCTTAATAGGCTGCTCAAGCCCAATGGAGCCTGATCCTACAAAAAACAAATCCACCAAATCCGAGAGGAGTGTTTAAAATGGGGAAATGAAAGAAAACGGTGGGGGTGGGGGTGGGGGACACCTCAAGGATGATTTATTTATTTTATTTATTTGGGGGTCTAAAAAGTGGGGGGTCTAATAAAAAGCAGCATCTTATAGACGGGAAAATGCAGTACTCTTAAACCAGGGTATTACTGTATAGAGGCAATTCAGGATCAAAAAAAATAAAACATTTAACCCAATGAAAAAAGACATTTCAAGATTTTTTTCAGAATTCAGAAGTAAAAATCCATCATTAGAATTTGTAAGCTTATAGAGAACAACAATAATGAAAAAAATACAAAAGTCTTCCAACTGCCAGGGGGGAGAGGTATGGCCCACAGTCCTTGCCATGTACTACTGTATCTACTGATTGGCGATCAGCAGGGAGGTGCTGGGGGGAAAGCCACCCAGGGGTGGCCCTGGCTACCGGAGGCCCCTCCTTACCAACAGCCATTGTTACCTCTGCTGCCGCAGCTGCTGCTGCTCCTTCCCTCCCTTCCTCGCTTGCTGGCCGTTTGAGCAACAGACGGTGGGCAGCCCGTCACCAGCCAGCTGGCTCCTCCGAAGGGGATTATCACAACGGTTGTGCCAGTGGGGGCCAGAGGCCACAGAATGAATCATCTGAGGTTCCATTATTTCTATGTAGAAATTGCTTTTATATATGAGTATTTTGGTTTATGACAGGGGTCCTCAAAGTTTTCAAACAGCGGGCCGGTCCACCACCACCCAGACACCAGTGGGGGCCGGATCACAGTCCAAAAGCAGCTGCGGAGGTTGGCTTGCTCACAAAACAGGGGGTAGGTGGGGGGTTGCATTGGGCCCGAAGGCCGCAGCCGGAGTCTGCCGACAGAAGGAGGAGGCGGGGGGCCGCCCGCCCAGGAGCCCCGGGCTCCCCCCCACCCCGCCCGTGCGCGCGGGGGGAGCGCACGCCCGACGCCCCCAGCCAGCGGCCGCCGCCGCCGCCGCTCCCGTGGCCCCCCCGCAAGGCACACACGCCAAGCCCCCCCGCACCCCCTCCTCCCTCCCCCCATCTCCCCCCCTCCCCACCCCCAGCCCCGGGCCATGGGGAAATCGTCAAACATTTCCCGGTCCGTGGGGACAAAAAGGTTGGGGAGCACTGTTCTAGAAGACAGAAATAAGTCCATCACAGAACTTGTGGCCAAATTCCTTCTCTCAGCCCAAAAAACATGAAAGAGAATTCTGGCGCTTACCAAATTTTAAGTTTCCTTTATTTATTGGAATGTGTACTTGTTTGAATGTATACTGTATTTTATCGGGCCTTTGGCTGTAAAATAAAAATTGATTGATTGATTGACTATAGTAGTAGCTAATTTGGCTAGAACAAGGACTAGGTTCTGGGCAATTGTTCAAACATTACTTTTATACCATCTTAATAGAAGCCTAAATACTGAATCCATATAAAACCAATCCTCAGTGTCACATGTAGTACTTAAATGCTGACACATGGAAGAAGTCCCAACATGTACCATCATCCATGTCTCTTTAGAACCCCATAAGCTGCCCTTCTGTATTTAAGTGAAAGAATAAACTGAAAAGCATCTATCATTTCAACAAGTACTGTATTCATTTACACACAGCAAGATTAGAAAATATTGTGAGAGCCAGACTTTTTGGTAACATTTGATATGAAACAATGTACTTGAAAGAAAGAGGAAAAAAAAGAACTGAATAAAATGGGTGTCAAGGGAGTAAAGAATACCAAGGGTATTTGCTGTATATATTTAAAACCATTTACTATCACATGATGAAAATAAAAATGAGCTCTGCTATCAGCCCACTTGTGTACCATGTAAATCTAGTTAGATTTTGACAGTACCTGTGGTGTAGATTAATGTGTCTGGATAGGATCTAGGACAGGGGTCCTCAACCTAAGGCCCCGGGGCCGGATGTGGCCCCCCAAGGTCCTGAATCCGGCCCCTGGGACCAATTGCAACCCCCACCTACCCCCTGTTTTGTGAGCAAGCAAGCCTCTGCAGCTGCTTTTGGACTGTAATCCGGCCCCCAGTGGTGGTGGACCGGCCCGCTGTTTGAAAACTTTGAGGACCCCTGATCTAGGAGATGGAGTACAAATCCCCATTTTGACTATAGAAACATATTTATCATTGATATTTCCATTCTGTCATTATATAACAAGAATTTTGAACTACAAAGCGGAGACACTTCTAAGCAACATGTGACCCAGAGCCAGAAAAAAAAACACATCTTGAAACAAACAAACAAATATGAAGGGAGTAGAAATGTCAGGCATTGTGATTTGAGGGAAAGAGGATGTTAAAGGGTCTGTGTCTGTTACCCTAGGCTGAAGGGAAATATTAAAGCTATGTTCTATAGAGCAAAATCTTAGGTCATGAAAACAGTAGTAGCAGTAGTAATAGAAGAAAAGTGGTAAGACTTAGTTTAGAAATTTTTTTGGCAGTGATACAAAGGGCTACTTTAGCCGCATTCAGATGTATGCGTATTTGCTTTGGGCCACAGTCCACATAAAATATACAGCCTTTGTAAAGTACTACAGGAAAGAGAAAAACAAATTATAAAGATACAGAAGGTTACTGCTTTTTAATTTTAATATCACAAAGCAGAAATGTTTGTTTTTAGTTTTAACTTTGTGCTTTGGGTGTCTGAAATCATTACTACAAATACAATAAACCTCAATAAAGTCAGACGGTGTTCTCATTTATTTTATGCATCTTCACATCATTTTTTAAAGTTATATAAAATTACATGAGACAAACAGTACAAAGTTTTTTTAAAACCACACTTCTAGTCATTATATAACAATACCATTTGAAGTATATTTCTTGATCATGTTTGCTTAAGTGGTGCAGGGATATTAGCTGAAGCCTGTTCTAAATATGCTAAAGGTCCTTGAGGCACTTCAGTAGGTTTTTTGTGCTGCATATTGATGTCTTCCAAAACCTGTTGCCAGTGTCGCAATTTACCCAAATGCTTCTGGATTAGTGCTTCTTTCCTCTGCAATTCATTTCTCAGTTCAGAAACATCCTACAAAGGAGGGAGACATCTTTTTGCATAAGCAGGTAAACCCTATGAACTTTTAACAACTATCAACACTACTTCTAGCAAGTCACCCTTCGTGTACCTGTTAAAATGCAGACAGGGGGATTTTTAAATTAAACAAGTATTTGCAGCCTTGTCATAATTTCTAAACCAGGCCTGCCCAACAGGTAGACCGTGGGCTACTGGTAGCCCGTGAAGGGTTCAAAAGTAGCCCGCCGGCCATCAATTAAAAATGTGAGGAGATAAGTTCTCCACCCCTCCCTCCCCCATCCCAAGGACCACCCCAGCACCAGCAAGGTTCTGGGTCTGTCAGCCCACTGTCTCATCCGAGTGGGGCAGTTCAAGGGCCATGGTGCATTAAAATCTGTTCCCTCCAGAACAGATTAATTGGTTTTCAATTCATTCCTATGGGAAACCGCTGCTCTACTTACAAAAGTTTTTACTTATGAGCATGTGCTCAGAACGGATAAAATTCATAATTAGAGGTTTTAGTGTAGTAGCCCTCAGACACTTTGGGCTGGAAAAAGTAGACCTTGGCCTGTTAAAAGTTGAACAGCCCTGCTCTAAACCATATACAGCTGATATTGACAGCACCGAATGCAGGGGTGGGGGGAGAGAAAAATATATTAGAAAAGAGGCTTGAGATTCCCTGGCAAGTCACCTCGTTGTTGCTGCAGATGCATTTTTCAAAGACTTGAACAGAAAGAAGGAAGAAAAGGGGGGAGTTTTGGGGACAGAAATAGCACTGACGCACCAGAGAGAGACACCCTCTGCAAAGCCAGGGTGCACCGCGGACCTGCTAGAAAGAGGTGCAGGGATTATGGGTCGTTTTTTTTCTCTCTCTCTCTCCCTCCCTCCCTCTGTGCCTCCATCCACCCCTTTCCTTATGCTGATTGGAGCTGCTTTTTCCTCTCCTCCTCCTTCTCGGAGCTCTCCTGCCGCCACTTCTCAGCCATGATGACCCGACTCGATGGAGGAGAGGCAGTTCTCAACAGGGCAGAAGAGCACAAGGCACGGCCTTGCTTTCCCCAGGCTCCATGCCCAGAGCCCTTGGCAAAAGCAAGGAAGTGCCTTGCAAGCACACAAGATGCTGCCTTGCATTCGCCAAGGGCTCTGGGCATGGTGCCTGGGGAAAGCAAGACAACTCCTTGTGTACTTGCATCCTGCTGACTTGCTTTTGCCAAGGGCTCTGTGCACAGCTTGCTATAGCGGGAGGGAGTTTTCAAAGGGCTGCAGCCGAGGTGTCATCAGCTATAGCTCCTTGAAAACTGCCCGCCTGACACAGCGATCTGATCTTCACCCCACCCGTGCTGCTAGGAAGGCAAGTGGCAGCAGCAGATCGCCACCGCTGCTTCCTATCCAAGCCGGATGGGCTGGGCACAGATCAATGGGTCCCTGTTTTGCCCACCAATTTGGTGGGCAAAGCAGGGACCCAGAGATCCTCACCAAGCCTGGACTATTCCCTTGCAAGCAGCCCAGGGTTGGCCAGGATCAATGGTACCTAATAAGACAAATGCAAACCGGAAGGAAAAGCTCATCTTGCAAGTTCTCCTATCCCTGGAAATTGCATTCGTCTTACAATTTTTTGTCTTAAGGGACATTTGTCTTACGAGGTATTACTGTATTTAAGAGAATATATATAAACCATATATTTCTAACAACTACTTATAAGACACAATTTGCTTATCTAATGCCCATGCACTGGACATGCCCAGCAGTAATTTTTTTAAGATGTTTTATCCAAAAGTTGGGGGGGGGAGGCTTTACTAGAAAGGACAGTGGAACAAGCTAGATGGATGGATGTTTACAACAGACAGCTCAGTGTTTGTGAACTCCAAACAAGCATTCATTTTCTTCCAGCTCATATTTATTCCTACTTCAATCTTTCTTCCTTACAAAATGCCTTAACAGAGAGACACATAGGGGTTAACTTATCATTTAGCAACTGACTAGTCTTGATGACCTTATAGGCCCCTTCCAGCTCTATTATGATTGTAATGGGTCTACTCTCAGGACTAGGGATAGATGTTTGGAAAGAAATAACCTTGACTCCCATAATTTCATGAGACTCTGCCTCCAAATCAATCTATGGGAGAAAAAGAGTTATTATGTCCTTGCTGTTCCTGCTGAGTGTGGGTGGGGGGACCAACTGCTACAGTGTGTGTGTCACAAGGACTCAATGTGACTCACAAAGGTTCAGAGGAATGCAAGTTCCAATTAAGGAAGCCTCACCCAAACTTACTTGGAATCCTCACAATTCATACACTATACTGGGATGCTTTCTTCCTGTTCAATAGGAATGGTACAAGGCAGGACTGTAAGAGGATTCTATCACCTGCCAGTCTGAGAGCTTTTATTCCCATGAATTGGCTGAATTGCTGAGTGACAAATTCCACCCTTGGTTAGAACCAGAATTATATTGGCTCAGATTCTCCAGTCCAATACCTGGATTCAGGTATGATTAGTTCATCAGAAATATTATTATCTGCTTCCTTTCTATATAAGACTATATAAGTGGCAATGAAACTACAGCTATAATCTTAAACACATATACAAAATTAACTCCTACCCAAATTTAGTGTACCTGAACTCTAAGGAGTCTTTTGGTTCATGCAACATACTCCAAATACTTTCAAAGAAGCCAATTACAGATCTGGGGTTCACAAGAAAGTGTAAAATATATATAGTAGGGCCCCCGTATCCACTGATTCATTAACCAGATTCAGTTATCCACAGTTGGTGGAGGAAAAAATAAATAATTCAGCAGCCTCAAAGCAAGCTACTGTCACAAACAGCATCTGTGAAGCAAGCTACTGTCACAAACATCAGCCATAAAGCAAGCTACTATTGCAAAACAGCAACCGTAAAGCAAGCTACTATCCCAAAAAAAGCAGTTTGGGGTTTTTTGACATTCTCCTTTATCCACGGTTTTCGTTATCTACGGGAAGGATTGGAACTAGTCCCCAGTGGATATCGGGGTCCTACTGTGTATATACAATATTCAATCATTCATTCATTCCTTACTTACTTCTTTGATTACTTGTTCTGGTTTCTGGACAGACAGCTGTAACCTTTTCTGTAGAAAAAAGCATTCTGTCTGCCGTGCAACATCTAAAAACTTCTGGATACACTGGTCAACTCCTAATACACAGGCAAAGCAAGACTTTAAAACAGTTTTCATCATCAAAAGCAGAACAAGAATGCAGCTTTACAAAACAAGTTAGAGAAGAATAAGCAAAATAATTGGCCTAAATTCCACTGCCAATCCCAACTAAAAGATGCCCAGTGAATCAATTTAATTTACATAATAATTGATTGAGATTTTTATACCATCTAATTAGATAACAAGTACTCCGGGCAATGGACATCAATGGAACAAACAAGTAAACAAGCCCCATATGCCAACAAAAATGAACAGCATAATAAAAAAACATTAAAAACAAGCAATAGAACAAAGGTAACCATTAGAAGAGAGAGAGAAAATGAAAGCACATTACAGGTACTCAATCCTTGTTTATGCAGTATACTATTAAAGGCAGTTTTAAAGAGTTATGCCTTAACTAACTTTCTGAATGTTTGGAGGGAAAGGACTTGTGCATCCCTAACAGCAATTTGTGCCAGAGAGACGGAACCTTAACCCAAAAGACCCAGTTCCTCATAGAGACTTTCCTGAAGAGTAGCCATCCCCAGCAGCAAGGCTTTGAATGAGTAATGTAGGCAGTTGTTCTTTGGAGATGTTCTGAAAGGTATTGGCATCTCAAACTATTTAGGGCCATGGTGCTCAAGACCAGCTCCTTGGAATCGGGCACAGAAACTGACAGAACCAAAACAGAAAGGGCAGGAATGGGGTAATATAATTGAATCTGCTTATTCCAGTAATCACAGTGGCTTTGGACCTGCTGAAGTTTTCACATCCTCTTCAATAGCAGCCCCATGTATGTGTTTATTTAGGATCAACTACTGGATTTAGGCCAAAGTATAATATATTCATTTTATTTTTAAAACAATCCAAAAACGAGACTGCAAATAACAAGCCAGCAATTAATTTTAAGCACATCCCAATCCACTAGACTACTACACACCAGGAAATTCAAGTATGGACCAGTAATTAGCAGTGATAAAGTATGGTGAGCTGCACTGTTCATCTTTGGAAGGCACATTAAGCCTATTAAGGATTTGGATTTTCCCAGCTGGGCACAAAAGTTCTATCTTAAAGAAAAAAATCTGTAACAAGTCTTACTTCCACCCATTAGAAACAAAGGAGATTAAATGTATATTATAAGATAAAAATAGAAGGTGAAGGTGAAGGTGGAATTACAGTAGCACAAAGCATGTAAAACCCACAAATTAGAAATAAATTGCAGAGGCTTACCAGTTCTAATTTCCTCTTGGTCTGTTCCATTCACATAATCCTGACTCACAAGGGAAGCAAAGCAAGCCTAAATAGTATATATAATACATATATAAATTAGTAAATTAGTAAACATAGAAAAAACTAATTTGACTCCCACTAATACTAAATAATCACATGTAGTCCAATACTAAATAATCACATGCATTTGTCCATCTAAAAGAATACTCAAGTCCAGTTTTGCTTCACCAATCAGGAAAGCATTAAGAATAAAAGGATGCTGAGCAACAGAATATTTATACTGAAGCAATTAAAAATCAGCACACAATGCTATAAATGACAGCACAAATGAGTGCTATATTCTAGTTCTCCAGATCTGGGTAGCTTGTACATACATTCCTATAGAGATTCTTTCAAAAGTTTTATCTGTAGGTCAGTCACCCCAGAGCATCGTACTACACAGATCCCTTTTGGCTGGGAGTAATCAAATAAGCCACAGATTTACCCCAGGCATGCAGCATCAATATTGGATAACTATGTGAAAGAGTTATATGATACTTGAAACACAGAGAAGTGGAGGTGCCCATGAAACGTTACATTAAAATAAGAAAGGTAGTCTTTAAGGTGGCCCATGTTTGTTATGTTTTTCTTTGATTTTTTTTTTCGCCTGAGATTACACTACAAATTAATCCTACCCAAATTAATCTATCACCCTCCATGTTTTGTACTGCTTCCAGCATTCGAAGCCATAGTAGGGCATGCTGTCCCCGGCTGATGGGAGCTCAAGTCAAACAAGTTTCCTACACCACTGTGGATTCTACTCTGAGGAAGCTCTCTCTC
>JAHTLZ010000274.1:11712729-11739030 GCA_023846285.1 Phrynocephalus versicolor | reverse complement strand
CACATTTAATTATATTATATATGTAACTGCCCATCTAGTAATCTGTTGACACTCCAGGCTTAAAACCAGGGTACTTCAAGGGCCAGATGCATTGGAGTGGTATCAGGAGACATATCTAGTCTCATGCGCTCCCAAACGCATCTGGTGGGGCCACTGTGAGATGCAGGAAGCTGGACTAGATGGGCCTTTGGCCTGATCCAGCATGGCTCTTCTTATGTTCTTATGAATGAATTGCACAGATATAGGATGGGGGATACTTGGCTGGAGAATAATACATGTGAAAGGGATCTGGGAGTCTTGGTCGACCACAAATTGAACACGAGTCAGCGGTGTAATGTGGTGACCAGGAAAGCCAATGCGATTCTTTGTTGCATCAAAAGAACTGTAGTGTCTAGATCAGTGGTTCTCAACCTGTGGGCCCCAGATGTTCATGGACTGCAACTCCCAGAAATCCTGACCAGCTCAGCTAGTAATGAAGACTTCTGGGAGTTGCACTCCAGGAACATCTGGGGACCCACAGGTTGAGAACCACTGGTCTAGATCAAGGGAAGTGATAGTACCACTCTATTCTGGTCTGGTCAGACCCCATCTGGAGTACTGTGTCCAGTTCTGTGCACCTCAATTTAAAAAGGATGTTGACAACATCGAGAGGGTACAGAGGAGGGCGACCAGGATGGTTGAAGGTCTGGAACAAATACCTTATGAAGAACGGCTTAGGGAACTGGGAATGTTTAGCCTTTCAAAAAGGAGGCTGAGGGGGGATATGATAGCTATGTTTAAAGATTTGAAAGGATGTCATATTGTAGAGGGAATATGATTGCTTTCCATGGCTTCAGAGACTAGGACGCGGGGCAATGGTTTCAAACTACAGGAAAAGATATTCCATTTGAACATTAGGAAGAACTTCATGACAGTTAGAGCTGTTTGGCAGTGGAATATGCTTCCACATAGGGTGGTGGAATCTCCTTCTTTGGAGGTTTTTAAGCAGAGGCTGGATGGCCATATACAGGGCCGGCACATCCATTAAGGCGAACTAGGCAGTTGCCTAGGGCGCCAAAATGGAGAGGGGGCGCTGGCCAGCCTGCTGCCCACCCACCCACCACCCACTGCTGGCCACTGCCGTCCGTCCTCCTGCTGCCCGCCCGTCGCCCCCCGCGCCCGTCACCGTCCACTCTCCACGCCTGTCGCCGTCCCTGTCATCCGCTGCCCCCTGCCGCCCCCCCCCCCCGCCCCTCGCCTAGGGCACAATGTCAGAAATATTGTGATGGGGTTCTTGCATGGAAGGGGGTTGGACTGGATGGCCCTTGAGGTCTCTTCCAACTCTATGGATCTATGATTTTATGTTCTTAGGTGTTTTCTATATGTTGCTTTCCTGTTATAACTCAGTCCTGGACACCAAGAGGTTTGAGGTGCAGAGCCAGGGCTCTGGCTGAAGTTTGTAAACCATGGATCTAATAAATAAAATTATCCCCCAACCCCTACCCTGCCATGCCAACCAGCCCTAAGGACCTCCTGCATTTAATAGGATCAACAGCCGAGAGGTTTTACAGCAGACGAGCAAAAGACAGCCAGAGGTTGAACTGAGCACATGAGGAATGGGAAGGAAGCAGGGGCGGGGAGTTGGGGAAGGCAATGAGTCAGTCAGTAGTCAAAGAGGAGCCCTCCCAGGCAGTGCCAATGGTTTCCACCTCCATGAACCTAGTTGCCGGCTTTCTGATGACCAAGCAGAAGCAAGAGGCTCCAGAAGGAATCATATGAGTTTTAATTATTTTTATTAGAAAATTTGCTCTGATATATGAGTGCTTTGGTTTACCAGCATATTTCCAAAATGAACTTTGCTCATAAACCAAGGTATTACTGTGCAGTGGTACTTTGGTTTACGAGGATAATCTGTTCCAGAAACACACCCATAAATAAAAATCCAGTGGTACCTTGTATAAAGGAATTAATTTGTTCCAAATGAAATTCTGTTAAGCAAATTTTCCTTTATACAAATTTCCCAGGAATGCATTGAAAACGGAGTAATCACTAATCGCGACCATTTTTATGTTGTATGGATTTGCCCCACAGGCGATTCTGTTAAGCAAATTTCCCCTAACTTCGGAATTTTTTGTGTTGTACAGATTTTATGTTATACAAATTGTTTGTTATACGAGGGTCCACTGTATTCGTATATCAAAGCAATTTCCTCATAGGAAATAATGGAAACTCTGTGTGTGCTTAGTTTTATTCCAAAAGGTCTATTACTGTTCTTATATTGGAGGCAAATGTTGATTTAGGAAGAAATCCTGTCTGATCTTGAGGTTAACAAATGATACTAATATTCCTAGATGCAGAGAAAGCCTTTTGACAATGTGAATTGTAACTTTATGGTGAAACAGCTAAATGGGATGGGCCTCCAGAAAAAATTCTACCAGGCAGTAAAGGCAATCCAAACCCATCAGAAAGCAAGAATCAAGATCAATGGTCAAATATTGGAGGAGTCCAAATTGAACAACACATAAGTCCCTTTATCACCCCAAGTTTTTATTCTAACATTGGAAACCCCAAACAGACAATTAAAGCTGAACAAAAATAAAGGGAAAGGAATATAAATTACAAGCATATGCCAATTATGTAGTACTGCTGTTGGAAAAATCCCTCTGACTCCACAGAACTGCTACAAACAATAGAAGAATTTGGTGTGATGGTAGTCTTTAAAATGAACTATTAAAAAACCAAATGTTTGAACAAAAACATGATAAAAGAAGAGACAAAATTGACAACAGAAACAGGATTCGAGGAAGCCCAAAAATACAATATCTGGGAGTACATATAATTTGATGAAAGAAAATTATCTTTCAGTACTTAAAGAAAGACTGAAAAACATACAAGAATGGTACAATTAGAATAATTGTTGGTGGGCAGAATTGCTACAATAAAGATGCATACTACTGAAGCTTTTGCTTTTTTTTTCAAAACTTACCAATATTACTAAATTATAAGTATTTCAAGTATACTGTGAGGAAAGCCCTGCATCAAGTGTGGAAATAATTTCAGGGCCAACCATATTTCAAAAATCCCTATTTGGGTAGTGCCTATTGAAGCATTCACTCAACCGTTTTTTACTACAGAAGAAATGAGGACCACATATAAAGAGGTCTTAACTAAAGAGTAGCAACTCAAAGTTACTCAGGAGCTGAAGGGTGGGCCTCCCAATGGATTGGTGGTCGATGCTGAAACTAGAATTGAGATATAAGAAACATAAAGTTACAGGTTTTTATGAGGTGAGAGTACAGATGGGTTATGGGTATATACTGATAAGAAAATTATAAAAATGTACACATATATGTTAGAGTAAAATGTAGAATATGAAAAAGTAAATGCAGTAATGGTCAAGTGGGAACAAAATTTTGGCTATACGCAAGATATTGATGACTGGACACAAATGTGGAAGGATAATTATAAATGGATGAAATCGATACATTTAAGAGAAAATGTCTTGAAAATGTTTTATAGATAGCATCTTACACTGGTGAAGTTGGCAAAAATGTATTTGTGAGTTAGCAACGCTTGTTGGAAACGTGGTAATTTGCCCTGAACTTTTTTTCATCTTTTGGGTACAATTTCAGGATATTTCACAAGAGATTAAACAACAGAAAATAGCCTTTAACCATTAAACATTATGCCTGAAATTCTTGACAAAAAAACCCTGAACATCTGCTGATACATATATTCATGGCTCCAAGGCTTCTGTGGACCCCAAAATGGGAAAATCAAGAAAACCCTAAGACCGGGGATTCAATTAAGAAACTATTGGGCATTGCAGAGATGGACAGTCTCTCAGAAGCGCTACAAAACTACCTGAGATCTTCTATATTAAAAAGCTGGATAATGTTTTATGATTTGGCCCAGAAGCAAGGGTGAAAGAAGATAAGGTATTATGCTATGGCTATTAATATAACAAAGGCAGGAGCGATGATATGTAGTCACCCCAGAGCAGGGGTCTGCAACCTTTAAGACATAAAGAGCCACTTGGACCCGTTTCCGACGGAAAAAAAAAACTGGGAGCCGCATAACCATTGCAACATTTAAAACAAATATATACAACCGCCGCCGCCGTTCTCGCTGTTCCGCCTCAGCAACCGGGCGCCGGCACAGCCGCCGTTCGAGGCTCCGTGAGGCGATGACCCGCGCTCCGGGTCTACCAGCCTCAGCGGTTGAAAGGACAGCCTGCGACCCCGCGGCTGGTCCCTTTTTTTGGAAGCGGGCGAGCGGCGACCTCTCTCCACACACACACACACACACACACACACACCCTTCTTGCAGCCGTGGTGTGTGTGAATGTGTGGGCAAAGTTTGGCTTGTGAAGGAGACGGAGGGAAGGGGCGGGTGATGACACACACACACACACACACACTTCTTGCAGCCGTGGTGTGTGTGCGTGCGTGGGCAAAGTTTGGCTTGTGAAGGAGACGGAGGGAAGGGGCGGGTGATGCCACACACACACACACACACACCCTTCTTGCAGCCATGGTGTGTGTGTGTGGGGGGCAAAGTTTGGCTTGTGAAGGAGACGGAGGGAAGGGATGCCGAGGCTAAAAGAAGCGGGAGGGCGAGTGGCATGCTGGGCCACCGTGGATCTCCCCGGTCCGCTCCTCCATTCCGCTTTCGGACCCCCTTTTTGTCCGTCCAGGCCGCCGCCACCACCACCACCACCACCACCACGAACCCACCGGCTGCTTGGGCCTGGCCGCCGCCGCCTCCCCTCGCCCTTTTCCCGGGCGGACACGGCCATTGTGGCCGCTTCCCCCTCGCCGCCGCCGCCTCTGCCTCCTCCACTGCCGGCGGTTGGGCTGGTGGCGGGAGGAAGGGGAGGAGGAGGAGGAGGAGGAGGAGGATTACCAACAGGCTGGTAGGCCCGGAGCGTGGCTTCCTGCTGCTGCTGCTGCTGCTGAGCAGCCCCTGACCCCCGTGGCAGGAAGAGACCCCGGCGGCCACCGATGCCACCCCCACCACCCCTCCAACGCCGCCAATGCCGCCGCCGCCATCCTGGCCCTGGCCGGCCCGGGAGCCTTTGCCACAGCCGAGGAGGCGGTAGTGCACCGGCGGCGGCAGCAGTGGCTGCAGCAGCACCAGGAGGAGGAGGAGGAAGAGGAGGAGGAGGAGGAGGAGGAGGAGGAAGATGAAGACAAGGAGGACCGCGGCGGCGGCGAGCTGGAGTCTCCCCCACGGTCCTAGTTTAAATGCCGCGGGGCCCCTTCCATGGGGGGAACCTCCCGGAGCCGCGGCAAAGTTTCCAAAGAGGTTTGGCGCGCTTTCTCCTCAACCCTGTCCTCCTCCTCCTCCAGCCCAGGCTGGCGCACCCTCAGAAAAGCTCCTCCGCCTCCTAAAACGAGGCTTCCAGTTTTGCCACGCAGAAGCGAGAGGAGGAGGAGGAGGAGGAGAGGAAAAGACACAGAGGGAGAGAGAGATGAAGGGAGAAAGACTGTGACGGCCGCCGCTCTTCCAGAGCAGCCAGCACAGCAGAGCAGAGCTCGATGCGGCAAGGCTTCCCCTGCACCCCGAGACCCCACGCGCCTCCCCCGCCTCCCTCACCACCAGCAGCGGCGGCAGCGGCTGCCCAGCCACCGTTCTTTCTCTTCCTCCTCCCTCCACCCCCCCCCAGTTCGGAAGAGACCGCCTGAAGCCTCTGACGAAAAGAAGGAAAGGCGGGAGCGGGCGGTGGTGGTGGTGGTGGTGGATTTCCCTCTGGAATGGAAATGGAAACAACCGCTCAAGCCCTGACGGTCCAGCGTGCTGGCCATCTCCAGACGCTCTCTCTCTCTTCTAAAGCATGTTATTTTGCATGTGCCCGCCCTTTCTGACAGTCACCTCTCGGAGCCGCGGCAAAGGTTCCAAAGAGCCGCATGCGGCTCCGGAGCCGCGGGTTGCAGACCCCCGCCCCAGAGGCATAGGGTATGGTCTTTGCTCTCTTGGTTTCTGTCTGTACTTCTTTTTGTTGTTTCTCTTCTTTTACTATAAATAAAACTCAAAAAAAAAAGGGAAAGGAAAGGAATTAATGGAAACTCAAATGTTCTGGGGACCCAGTTTCCATCATGTCCTATGTGGAAGCTTGATTTGATATATAGGAGCCGGCAGCTGCAGCAGCCAGGGCCCAGCTGCTGGACTCCATGGTGAGAACTGGAGGCCACTGCCAAGCCTGCAGCCAGGGCTGTACGCTGCCACTGGCCACTGCCAAGCCTGCGACAAGGGCCGGAGGCTGGGCATGGGCCCACCAGGTGGTCCAGAGACCACATCCAGTCAGCACCAGGCTCACTGGACAGCATGGAGGCCACTTCCAGTCAGCAGTGGGCCTAGGGATGTGACGAAACCCTGGAAACAGGAGTAATGAATATACAAATCATCAGACAATCCCAGCAGGAGGGCGGGGAATGGTATGATATAAAAAGGGTGGAGCCTAGGCAGTTCAGTGAAGTGAAGTGAAGTTGAAGGTTTGAGAGTGAGTGCTGGGAGAGAGCACTGCTCTGTGAGAGTTCTGTCAGGCAGTGAGGGCTATACTGTTTACTAGTTATTGAAGACAGGGAGGCTTGTAGAGCTGATTAAATCTATTACAGTATATGTTAAAGGCAACGCATACCATCCTCAGATATTGTTATATTTATTATTTTCTCAATAAACTTCGTCATTAATTTTATATTATATATCTCTGAGTCAGTCCCAATTCATGAGGTGACGATTTTAAAAGGTGGCAGCATTACCAAGTAAATAAAAGGTGGCAGCATTACCATTTCCTTCACAATTCAGTGTGCAAAAGGGAGGTGTCGTCACAATTTGGTGGCACAGCAGTGGGATGTCAAAATAAACCCAGTTGTGCCTTTGAAAACCCAGTCTGTGAAAGGGGCGACGTCACAAGGGCAGGTCAAACGGCAGCCCGAAGGCTCTTGCTGAGCCCTAGAGGCCACTTCCAGTCAGAAGGAGGGGGAGGAGGAGGAGGAGAACAGGCCATGACTGCAAATGACCAACCTCCAGTGCTCGTTTTCCAAGACACTGCTTGCAAAGAGAAACAAAATTTTATAAATTAATTAAATTGTATTAAAATTTTGTTTGTTTTGTGAAACACTCGTAAACCAAAATACTTGTAAAAGAAGTGTAGTGGGCACTCTAACCTACGAATATTTTCTGCTTGGTATGATGTAAAGATCTGGCATTATCTAATAAAAGAGCCAATGTGTCTATATACCGTTGTACAAGCCTGCATAAGATAGAAAGGGCCAAGAAGATGTTATATAGAGTTTTGACTAATGTTTGAATAGGCTTATACACACACACACACACACACACACACAGTGGTATCTTGATTTACAAAAACCTTGGTTAACATAAATTACAGTTTACAAATGAAAAGCAATTGAAATTAATGGCTCGCTTTACGAGTTTTTTCCACAGTGCCTTGGTTTACAATTTTTTTGGAGGTTAATAGCACCCCCCCACACACACACACACCATGCATACTAGAGTCTGCATTTGTTTAAGAATTTTTCGCAATATAAAATGTCCCAGAGAATGCATTAAATTTGTATACCATGGTACCACTGTACAGTGGACCCTTGTATAACAAACAGCTTGTATAACATTAAATTTGTACAACATATAAAAATTCTGGAGATAGGGGAAATTTGCTTAACATAATCGCCTATGGGGAGAATCCGTACAAGACAAAATTTGGATTACTCTATTTTCAATGCATCCTATGGGAATTTGTATAAAGAAAAATTTGTTTAACATAATTTCATTTGGAACGAATTAGTTCCTTTATACAAGGTACCACTGTATATTCATAACTGAGGAAAACATAATTGATGAATGTATTTACTGTTAATTGTTAGAATAAATAACCTTTATTTATTTTTAAAAGTACAAAACATGTGAGACTCCATGATTTTAATCATACACTCAGGTCAAAGAGAGATATATTTAAAAGGTGGCAGTGTAAACACCCAAGCACGCAACACCGAGGTACCACTGTATTTGTTCCTGTTATTTTCAAAATACTCTCCATTTTTACCATCTTATTTTTTTCTTTATTTGTATTAATATTCAATACTCATTTAAGCTTCCTCCCTTTCCTCTACTATCTGCTGTATTTTCAGTAATTCACAGCTTCCAATTCTTTGTCATAAATAAAATCTGTCCACATCACTTTTGGGTTGTAGTGCTCAATGCATGTTCATTAGTTTTCATGTTTTTCAATCTAATGATTCTAATTCCTTTTGACTCCAATCTATTATTCCAGCTGGGTATCTAATTACTGTAATTACCCATGTGTTTATGGTTTTGATTGTATTTCCTTTTTAAAAAATTATTAGAAAATTTATACGAAACAGACATTAGTTTTAACAAATCCCATATAATGTAGCAGTCATTCAAAATAAAAAATAAAAGTGAAAAAATAAAAACAACAAAACACAGATTATTAAAACTGCAAAACCGTGTGTAACTTTGTGCACCTTTCATCCTCAAGACTAGTCTTTATTCTTTATTCCATATCAATCTAATTATTTGCCTGATTATCACCTTTCATACTGTCGCCCACCCCCAGCTTGTTTTGAAATGACAAGTTAACCGGTCATTAATAGCCATGTTCCACATTTCTTTATACCAATTTTATTTTAAACTAACTCACCAGTTTCTTTTATCATAATTAGCCTTGCAAAAGCTATCATAATAATTATGAGGTCTGTTTCTTCCTTATTTGTTTATTGTTAGCTATGTTCAACAGGGCTATCTTAGCAGACATATGCACCTCCTTACCCTATATATTCTTTATTTCTTGAAATATTCACATCCTCTCCTTTTTCCTCTTTTCAGAGCCACTTGTGTAAGTAGTTGAAGTTATTAAATGCCATCTTCATGCTACCGTATAACAGTTCTCTTTGACCCTTAGTGATATGTTTTTCATAATCCTTTTGTTCCACACAGAATTCCATTCTTCCTCATTGAGCTGTTTTCTTTACAGATATTGTTCTAATGCCTGTCAGTGTCTCCATCTATATACGGTACAAAGATGACCTAAAACTACTGTTTTTGTTTGTTTTGCTACTCTCTTCCGACATTTTGCCAAGTATCTTATCTCTTTTTTTGCTGGTTTTGTTGTATTGTATCTGATATTTGTTTTTATCGTTGTTGTTAACCGCTCAGAGTTCCCTTGGGAAGATGGGCAGTATAAAAATTTATAAATAAATAAATAAATAAAATGCAGGAATACAAATCAAAGGATCTGTCAGGTGTTTGTCCAAATTTCTCTTTAAGGCCCCAAATGTTGGACCACTTAAGATAATTTGTTCCACTGCCATACTGCACTAATAGTTATGAAAATTTTCCTGACATCCAACCATAAGCTGTGTTCTTTGCTTGAGCCCATTATTGCGCATCCTGCACTCTGGGGTGATTGAGAACAAATCCTGGCCCTCCCTGGTATGTAAAGGTAAAAGGTAAATGTTCCCCCTGCACATACGTGCTAGTTGTGTCCGACTCTAGGGGTGGTGCTCATCCCCGTATTCAAGCCGAAGAGCCAGCATGGCTGCAGAGAAACACTGTTCTACCTTCCTGCTTTTTATGGCAGCTCCTATTTATCTACTTGCATTTACCTGCTTTCGAACTGCTAGGTTGGCAGGAGCTGGGGTTATCAGCGGGAGCTCACTCTGCTGCGTAGCACCTGGGATTCAGTGCTCTAGCCCATTGAGCCACCATGACCCTATTCTCTGTATGACAGCCCTTCAAATATTTTTAAAGTGTTATTGCATCACCCCTAAGTCTTCTTTTCTTTAAACTAAACATGCCCAATTCTTTCAGCTTTTCCTCATAGGGCTTGGTTTCCAGCTCCCTGATCATCCTTGTCACCCTCCTCTGAATTTGTTCCTATTTGTCATCATCTTTCTTACATTGTGGTGTCCAGAACTGAATACTGTACATTACTAAAATTGAAGCATAACCAGCCCTGAATAGAGGGCGATAAGCACCTCATGGGATTTAGAAATTAAACTCTTGTATAAATACCTTAAATAGCATTTGCCTTTTTGTGGCCACATCACACTGCTGGCTTGGAAGATCATTCAGAATATGATATACCAGAATTCCAAGATCCTTCACACATGTAATATTGCTGAGACAGGTGTCCCCCATCTTGTAACTGCATTTGGTTTCTTCTTCCTAGATGCAGTACATACTTTGCGCTTATCCCACTTAAATTTCATTCTGCTGGTTTCAATCCAGTGCTCCAGCCTATCAAGATCATTTGAATTTTGTTTTCTTCTTCCAGGGTATTAGCTCGTCCATCAAATTTTGTGTCATCTGCAAATTTGGCAAGTATTCCCTATATTCCCTTGTCCAAGTCATTCATAAAAATGTTGAAGAGCCTTGGGGTACAGTGGTCCCCCGTCAATTTGCGGTTCATATACTGCAGTCCCACTATATCACGGGACCGTAGTATATGAAAAAAGGCCCCCTGGGGTAAGGGGGGGATAGGCCTATTTCAGGCCTCGCTTACTTACCCAAGGACTGGAGCTGCCCCAAATGGGCCTGCAAGGGCCTTCCCAAGCTTTCTGGAGGCCCCCAAAGGCCCGGGAAGGCCCTTACAGGCCCATTTGGGGCAACTCCAGGCTGGGGGTAAATACAAAAGCCCCCAGCTAGGCACCCCAGACCCGACCCGACCTGCAGCCACATATCACGGATTTTCAATTATTGCTGGTTGGGTCGGGTCCCTAACCCCCACGATAGGTGGGGGGTCACTGTACCTTATTTGTTATCTCCTCCCACTTAGAAAAGGAGCCATTAATTATCATGCTCTGTGTTATATTGTAAGGCCAATTGTGTATCTACCTTACACTTCATCTGTCCACCACACCTAGTTATCTTGCTGATATCCTTGGGGATATCATGGGGGCCATTGTCAAAAGCTTTGCTGAAGTCAAGATACATTACATCTACAGCACTCCTTGTGTATCAGGGAAGCTACCTGATAAAAAAAATGATACCAGATTAGTCTGGCAGGATTTGTTCTTGATAAATCCGTGTTGGCTTGCAGTTACAGTCGCATTGTTTTCTATGTTTTCGCATAGTGACTGCTTAAATATTTTTACTGACTCCCCAAAAGTTAGGCAGGTGTTAATTCAGCTGTGCGGCAGTGAATGAAATGCTTTTTATAGTTTATCCAGACCATGTTAAGATTTGTTTTTTAGCTTTTAGTATTTAGTATCATTTTATCAATAAGCAGTTTATCTTGTGTGCCTCTAGACTTTTTAAAGTTCACTTTCTGTTCAGGTGGGTATAGGGAATTCTCAAATAAGTACAGTGGTACCTCTACAATTCCATTTAAGAGTGGAAAACCATTGGCTTTTTAACTGCTGCCTTGGAAATTTTAGATTTGGTCTGCTCTACTTACTATTTTTTATTTTTTCAATTTTTTAGGTACGGCTGCTCTACTTACAAGTTGTTCAACTTATGAGCATGCATTTGGAACAGATTAAACTCGTAAGTAGAGATATCACTGTATATATTGATCTTGGAAGTTTGAACATTGTTGGAAGGCATGTAATTAGTCGATAGCTGCTGGGTTCATTGCCCTTTTGGTGATCTTTCATTATCAAAAATGTAAGGGCTATTGTCAATCAATCTTCAGTTGTAGAATTTTGGAGTAAGCAAAAGAAGTCAGCAGGTGGCAGGAATCCGGTCCAGAAGCCGAAGAGGGGAAAGCCTACCCCCTGGCTTTGCCCATGCCCTCTTGGCCTCCCGAGCTGTCCCCAAACAAGCAAGCAAGCAAGCAAACAGGCTGGTTAGCCATCCCACTGCCATCCCATTGCTGGCTGCTGCATGCCATTTCCACTGCTCCATGTCATGTTCGGTTCTGTGGGGAGGGGGTGGCAGACAAGCCCCAACTGCAATATTCCCCCATTGCATAATGTTGAAGAGCAGTGGCGGCACCTTAGCCATAGCCAGCACAGCCACGGGAAACTTTGCTTAGAAGGTGAGCCAGGAGTCCTGGCTGACTGGTTGCCTTATATGGTTGTTGAGAGGCCCCCATGTCTTGGTTCTGCTCCAGGCAGAACCTACCACAAACAACCCAGATCTCTTGCTGCTCCTCTTCCTCCCCCTTCCACTTTACTTGCCTACAGCAGATACAAAGGTACTAGTGTACTGCTTTTTACTTAGGAATGAGGAACTATATAACAAACAGTACAACAGATCATACCAAAACATGGTATGCATTAACTAGCATTTAAAATCAAAACCTTTCAGATGTACAGGAAAACCATGGTAGAAAACTTCTCTGATCTTCATGGCACAGGACACTTTGGAAGCAGAATGAGGGCTATAACTATGGTTTTAGATATCATAGCAAACTGTAGTTAGCATACATCACAATCTGCCAAGATTTCAAACCATTATTTCTAATTCTAGTAGATCACAAACCATCCTGATACCAATTCAGAAATCAGTTCAGAATTACAACTAGCCTTCTTTAACTGTGATTTGGCATGATGCCTTTATTAAGTACAAGAGTCATTCCTCTCTTGGTAGTCAGTCAGGAGTATCATCTGAACTGAGTGCAATTTGTCTTGCCTCTGACCATTCCTGCTGCAAAGAATCGAGTCAAAGGGTTCTTTCTACTCCTTCTCAGCCTGAATAGGAATAGCCAGGCATGTGCTCATTTCACTTCTGTTTGCTGATGGCATCAGTACAAATTAGCAGGAGTGGCTTAAATGTGAACAACAATTTTCTGCTATACTTCAATTTAGCAACTTTACCTGTATTTTCCAATGTTGTTGAGATCTGCCAGTTGACAGTCTGTAACCTGTTTTGTATAATGTTCAAAGAGAGGCATCCTCCAAACACGGTCCCCTGTTAGAATACTTGCCTACAAATTTAAACACATGGTGGGTAAAGGAAAGAAGCACACAGTACTTCTACACAGATCAGTGTACAATGTGATTCTATGATAAATGAGAAGCTAGACAAAATCCTTGGATTCAAATTGAGCCATGTCTGTCACTTATACTGTTTCTTCATTCATGATACAACAATGGCTCAAATCTTGTTCTTTAGCATAGAATACTGCACTAGAATAGGACCATTGAGTCACTTGGGATTTGGTTAAGCTCTTTTTATTCAAATAGGCCTAGTCTAACTGTGACACTGTACTTTAGCACAGTAAATCAAAGTTAAGTGTAGGTCTCGTTGAATCAATGGAACTTGTGGGGGAATTGACTTACTAAGGGCCTATTGATTCAATGGGCATACTCTAGAGCACTTTATTACACTAAGCAACAGGATTTTGCCCATATTGATAAGCCTATGATTTCTACCTATGTTCTATTCATACCTATTGCAGAAAATCAACACCTCCCAGCCCAGGAAGAAGAGATTCCCTACAGGATGAAAGTAGAGATGGCCTCACCAAAGGGCTACAGCATTCATCATCCTATTGCTACACTCAAATCAACCAGTGGTTAATAACCATTTTTAATAGCCACACATTACCAGTAATACTTGCATATATTTCAGCAGTGTTTTAGAATTAATCTGGATGAAAAAGCTCTTTTACTTTTCAGTATGCTACTGAAATACTTGTGGTTAGGACATAGTAATGACTGGAACAAATGGGACTTCTCTGCTTTCCACCCCACCCCCTATATAATACAACAAAATCCATGCTAATCAATGTGGAGTTTTCATTTTCCTGCAGACAAAATGAAGATATGTACTCTCGAAGGCTTTCATAGCCAGGATCTGATAGCTGTAGTGAGTTTTTCGGACTGTTTGGCCATGCTCTGGAAGTTTTTCCCCTGACATTTCACAAGACTCTGTGGCCCGCATCTTTAGAGGGCAAAGAGCTCAGGGAACTAGGATCTCTCTGTGTGCTCTGGGATATAGAATGAGTGAGATTGTGGAGTTTTAAAGTTGTGGGAAAGGGAAAACTTGTTCTGTGCAGGAGAATAGGTGTTAGTCATTGTATTGTGGTATAGAAGGACTAAGAGGTTTCACAGCAATCGGGGTGGCACTGCTAGCAGTCCTCGGTGGTTGATGGGTTTCTTTAGCTGTTCTATTCTGTGAACTGATGGTGCATGTGGCTGGGTGGGAATCATTAAACTTTAATCTTTTGCAGGCTGTAGTTTTCAGTACTGGAAGCCAGGCTTTGTTGATTTTTAGACCTTTTCTGTTGAAACTGTGCTTATTTTTGTGGATTTCAGTGGCTTCCCTGTGCATTCTGATATAGTGATTGTTAGCGTTGTGCAGTACCTCTGTGTACTGGAAGAGGATTTCATGTTGTTTGTTTCAGGGTGTGTTCAGCTACTGCAGATTTTTCTGGATTTTTCCGGTTGTTTAAGTCTGCAGTGTCTTTCATGTTCTTTGATTCTGGTCTGGATGCTGTGCTTTGTGGTCCCAATATATACCTGGCCACAACTATAGTTATCTGGTATATTCCTGCAGTGGCAAGGGAGTTCCTTTTGTCCTCTGCTGACCATAGCATCTATTTTATTTTTGTGGTGGGTCTAAATACTGTTTGTAGGTTGTGTTTTTTCAACACTTTGATGGCTCTTTTGATTTCATTCTTGGAATAGCCATTTGCCTGTAGGGCCCAGTTCAGGTGGCTGAGGACAAAATGAATCCACTCGCCACTGCAGGAGTATACCAGATACCTTGTGCTTGTTGGGAAGAAGGAGGACTTTGGGAGAGTGTAATGGTGGAAGCTAGGGAGAAAGAGCTGTCCACATGGCATGGCTTTTAGAGACTGTTTAGTTTATAGCCAAGATGGCTACTGTAATCTAGCTTAGCAGTTAAATAGGTAAATAGTTGTGTGCTAATTGTGTCCAACTCTAGGGGCAGTGCTCATCTCCCTTTCCAAGCTCAAGAGCCAGTATTGTGCAAGTCTGTGGCTGTGTGGTGGGCATGGCTGATCGCATTTCTGTGCATAGAACACCATTTACCTTCCTATTTTTTAAAATGGCGGTGCCTATTTATCTACTTGCATTTACATGCTTTCTCGAACTGCTAGGCTGGCATGAGCTGGAGTTAACAGCGGGATCTCATTCCACTGCGTGGCACCCGTGATTCAAACCACCAGGCTGCCCACTTTGCAGTCAACATTTCAGTGCTCTAGCCTGCTGAGCCTCCACACACCCTCAAGCTGAGCAGTTACTTAGCTAGAATTTCTTATTGTATGGAATTGGCTTGCATGTCATACACTACCAAAGTGAATCTTATTTTCTGTATTTTTGCTTTTACAATTTTAACCTGTTTTTATATTTTTGGAATAAAGCTCATTTTATTTTACCAAAGTGTGCTCATTAGTTAAACAGTGCCTTGAGGCTATTTGGGAGTGTTGGCTTTTAAAAGCAAACACTCATGAATTTAAGAAGCAAAAGCTCTAAATCCTGGCACCTTTCTTGCTTTGATGGACAAGATTAAAACGTGGTGTAGTTTTTAAGAGGCAACTTTAAGGGCTGGGCAATCTTTGGACCCCGGTCCTCTCGACACTCCTAGTAATGTCACAAACACAGCCCTTTTTCTTTAGCCACTGGCTCACAAGGCAACACTGCATTTTCAGTTCTTGAGGCTAACAGCTGCTGAGACAACGGCCTTTGTCAAATAGAATCATGAAGTTGGAAGGGGTCTATAAGGCCATCATGTCTAACCCTCTCTTCAATGCAGGAATTGTCAAGTAATGTAGCTTTTAACAAAATGTATGTAATGTAATATTTAACAGATTCAAAATGGCTTCTGTGTATAAATAAATAGTCATTTGCCAAGACACAGGTGAATAGTGTAATCACATGAAAAGGTCAGAATAATTATACCCAGGTGCCATGGATAACTGCTTAACATTGTCTGCCTGTGTGTACTCATCTGATTGGTTCATATGATGTCTGCCATATATATAAAAGGCAGGACTGTAACTCATTTTACTTTGGGGCTGCTTTTTGGTGACACGAGCAGTTTCTCCGCTACTTCATAATATGTATGTTGTGTGTTTTATCTCGTGTATTTGTGGATGTTTTAGTCATTCAAGCTTTTATGTTAAAGTTTTATTTCTGTCTCCCACTTCAAATCTGTGCTTAGTAATTATCTTTCCACACCAATGCCTAACTCTGCTAATCTCTTAAACATATTAAATCCCGACCACTTCTTAACAGGAATGCAAATCAAAGTAAATGTGCCAAGGGTTGTCTAATTTGCTCTTTAACGCCGCCACCGCCAGTGTTGTAGCACTCACCACCACTTGAGGTGATTAGTTCCATTTGTGTATATCTACTTCTACTTTAAAGCAGTTTAATAGCTATCTTCATCCCTTTATTCAGTACCATGACTAACCTTATATAGATGATTCCACAGCTTATCTGAATTGGTAAAAACTCCAGTGGCTGCAGATCCTAGGGCTACATCCATGGCACCTATACAGTAGTACACAATGTAGGTTATGAATCATTATGCAAGGTAAGGATTACTTTGGTTGTACACTTTTACCTATATTACAATAAATCAGAGTGGGAAACTTGAGACCCTCCAGATATTGGACTGAATTCCCCATTATTCCTCATTATTGACTATGCTAGTTAAAGCTGATGCCCTGCAATACATGATTAAATACTGAGTTACCAGAGTGCATCTTGACTGCACAAATGAGTGCATTACCAGGTATACAACCAAAATGAACTCCAAAATGAACAATTACACCATTCTTTTCCAAACACCAGTAAGATTCTGTTCTTTCCTTAACACATTTATATAAATTATCAGATGAGAATTCCCTACTGTTTATTTAGATTGAATGTATGCTCTTCAACATACTATTATGTATGAAGCAAATATAGCAAAGGACAGAGGATCAAGTGGACTATCTTGTCCATCATATTGACGTTCTTTTGGGGCTCAGATATAGCACCTAACACAGGCATGTCCAAACTTCAGCCCTCCTGATGTTTTGGACCACAACTCCCAGAATTCTAAGCTTAGATTGCCAATGGCAAAGGACTGTGGGATTTGTAGTCCAAAACATCTGGAGGGCCGAAGTTTGGATGTGCCTGAACTAACAGATCCACCCTTTGCCTGGGTATGTTCAGAAAGGACTCTGTTTCTCTCTCCCCCTTTCTCTCTCCACTTTAAAAAGGTTGGAGTCCCTGCACAGGGCAACCTGCATATAGCGCCTGTGGAGAAATGTATATCCTCATTCCTAGAGAACGTTAAGGATATCTACCACTTTAATGACTGGAATGATATTGCAAGCTACAGACAAATTTTAATTAACTAAATAGACCAACTGAACGATCAGTTTAACCACAACCTGCACTTTTCTAGGTTCCTCTTAATATCCTTAGGAAGGTTCTGCAGTCTTAGAGCTATACTGGGGATAAACACAGTTATTCTTTATACAAAGGGGATGGTCCTTAGAGTGAAACTGGCAGTCTAGGAAAATATCAAACCAGTAGAAGTTTGGTACCTGTTAATGTGGCAGCATCTATGATGGCCCGTGGATTAAAACTGTGGGCATAGCAGAGAGCATCAGCCAACACCAACCTTCCTTCGGCATCTGTATTGTCAACCTATCATGATGGAGAATGTTAGCAAGCATACTTTGACATTTATTTGTTAATAATATTGATATACAACTTTATCACTCTCCTTCTTGGATTCAAACATCAAGATCGTGTCCTCAATTTATCAAAGTAAGACCAAAGCTGCCACAGGAACTCACTTTGCTAACTGGATATATGAAGCTCAAAACCATCCAGTAGAGCTATTTCGAATAGTATGCGATCTATCCAGGGTTGGTCACAGTGACAGCCCTCCATCTAGTATTACCTGTGACCAAATTGTGGCATTTTAATAAACCAAAGTGGACGCCATCCACTGGGACCTAGACCACCAATTGCAAGCAGCAGATCAAGTTGAGATATAGAGTGCATCATCTTGCCCAGTAACTTTTACTACCTTTCAACCTGTAACACCTGTAAAAGTGGACAGAGCCCTTGACAGGTGGCGAGCTGCCACCTCCTCCCTTGACCCTTGCCCAGCCTACCTAATAAAAGCAGTCAGGCCAGCTACAACCAAATG
This sequence comes from Phrynocephalus versicolor, assembly GCA_023846285.1. NCBI lineage: Eukaryota > Metazoa > Chordata > Lepidosauria > Squamata > Agamidae > Phrynocephalus > Phrynocephalus versicolor. The sequence continues at coordinate 11,720,940 of JAHTLZ010000274.1, read as the reverse complement.
GACTATGGAAATAATTAATGGGTCTCTCCAAGAGGGCAGGGTTCCCCTGCCCTCAAAGAGACACTCATTAGGCCCATTCGGGGGGGGGGGAGCGAACGTGGCATTCATGAGAAAGATGTTGGAGGGGGTAGTGGTGGATCAACTTCAGGGACTCCATGATGCTACTGATTCATTCCAGTTGGGGTTCAGGCTGCGTCATGGCACAGAAACGGCATTGATCACCCTGCAAGATGACCTTTTGAGGGAGGATGACAGGGGCAAAATATCCCTGCTGGTCCTCGGCAGCCTTTGATGCCACAGACCAAGATATCCTCTTGGGCAGGCCTTCTTAGCTGGAGATAGGTGTCCTTGCCTTGGCATGGTTCCGACCCTTCTTGGAGGACAATCCCCAGAGTGTACAGCTGGGTGAGATGACTTCCACCCCATGGTTCTCTAATTGTGGAGTGCCACAGTGGTCGATCATCTCTCCTGTGCTCTTTAATATCTATATGAGGCTGGTGGGGAGGATCATCAGGGAGTATGGAGCTTTGTGTCATCAATAAATGAATGACACCCAGCTCTATATCTCCTTTTTGCCATCTGCAGTGGATGTTCTGTCCCTGGAGTGCTGCCTGGATACTCTTCTGGAATGGATGAGTACCAACAGACTAAGGCTGAATGCGGGCAAGACGGACATCCTTCAGGTGGGACACCCACCCCCCGCGCATCTGTGGTTTGGGAAGCTAGCTCTCCTTTGGGGGAATAACTCTCTCCATGAAAGATGAGGTCCATAGCTTGGGCTTCCAATTGGACCTGATGCTCACCACGGAAACCCAGGTGGTGTCGGTGGTCCGATCAGTGCATTACCATCCATGATGGATTGCTCGGATGCATTGGGGCTCTTACCATGCTGCTCCATGCACTCATAATCTTAGGATTAGACAACTGTAGAACACTCTATGAAGGGCTGCCTATGCAGTCAATGTGGAAGCTGCAACTTAACAAGAACTAAAAGATACCAGCATATTAGTCCTGTTCTGGATGCTCTGTACTGGCTGCCAATACAATTCCGCATTGACTTCAAAGTTCTAATGTTAACATACAAACCTCTAAATGGTTTGGGACCTTGTTATCTGTCTATTGCAAAACAGACAGTTGGGCCGAGGTTTGCAATTGAGGACTGCAAAGTGGAGGAGTTTGCAGAGAATCCTCCTGGCTTTTTTCTGTCTTTCCATTGCTTTCTATTGCAAAACGGATGGATGAGCTAAGGAGGAGTTTGCAGAGAATCGTCCTGGCTTTCCCCCCATCTTTCTTATGCATTTTTGGAAGGAAAAGGCTGGGGTAGTCTTGCTGGTTTCATTTCTCTATGTTTGCAATTGTTTCCATTGCTCTACGGGCAAAAACAGGCTGGATTTCTCTTGCTATTATGTTTGTGTTTGCAATTTTTTCCAATTGCACTTTGGATGGGAAAAGGCTGGTTTAGTCTTGCTGCTTTCTTTTCTCCATGTTTGCATTGCACTGCAAGACGGGGTGTTTGGAAGTGGTGGTGTTCCACCACCACATGCCTTTAAAGTGCACTTTATAAAGAGATCTGAAACCCCCAGATTTTTTTGCCTTTTTTTGACCTCCAGAACAGATTAATCGGTTTCCCAATCATTTCAATGGGGAAGCACGTTTCAGATAGCAATTTTTCCTGATAACTAATTGCCTCTGGGAATCAATTAAATCCGTCATCAGAGGTCCCACTGTACCGTGAATTGAGAGTATTTTGAAACCAAGTAATTTTTTAAGTAAAATTTTGCCTTGGTTTGTGAGCATTGCTACAGTTTGTGAGCAAGGTTCACCTCATCTCAGGTCCTGTGCTGCCTGGAATGTACCTCAGGAGCTCATTCCAGGCCGCACCGTAGGCCTGCACAGGGCCTCCGGAGCTTGTCCCTGGCCTGCTGCTGCCTGGAACGGGCTTACAGGCCGCACTGTACAACCCATGGACTTGCACACACAGGTAAGTTCAGGCTTTCACTGCAAACTCAGAGCCAAACCCCAATGCAGCAAATCAGAAGTAAATCAGAGTCCAGAAAACCTATAGCAAGGTCATGCCTAGTCAGAGAACAAAGCAGAGTCCAAGATAAACAACCCAGGGGTCAAAGCTAGAATGCCAACAGTATTCTGGTCAGTGCTGACCAGAAGTGACTTCCAGGCCTTGCGGTGTGCCTGCACTGGGCCTCCAGAGTTTGCTCCCAGCCCGGTGCTGCCCATCCGCATACTCTGCACTGCGCCCTTCATTGCACATCAATGGATTCCACAATGCACCCTGGGCAGCACTGGGCCCAGGGCAAGATGCAAAGACTGGTGTATCTGCTGGCCAAAGCAAATTTCCCTATAGGAAATAATGGAAACTGGGACCTCAGAACAGATCTGGTAAGTTTCCATTATCTCCTATAATGGAATTTGCTTTGATATGCAAATATTTTGGTTTATGAGCATTATTCCGGAATGGATTATGCTTGTAAACCAAGGTATCACTGTATGTGTATTTCTGCCTTTTAAAGCAGTCTTATCTGATTTTTTTTTTAATTCTCCAGCGTTGCAAGACTTCTTCCTTTTGTTTTTAACCCTTTCTCAAATAAACTTCCTTTCTTTTTTGCATCAATTACTTGTCTCTGTTGCTTTCTACATATTATCTGTTACAGGACCTTGCAAGAGGAACAAAGAATCTGTTTAAATTATTTTTTTTTCCTAAATCATTTTTACAATGGTAGTTTTAAATAATTCTGAATATGCATCTTACACATACCTGAATTGTTTTGCCATTCTTGGCCTTCACTACATCTCCAGGCTTGTTTGCCTTTCCGCTGGGTAGATTTTCACAAAGGGGTGTCAAACCTTACGAATGAAAGAAATGAGTCATTATTGTAATTGAACATTACAATGTTACTGGATTTCAAAAGAATATCAGAAATAGTTTGTTTCAAAATTTACCTTGATGATTTCATTAAAAGTGTTACACTACTTTTTTAAGAAGCCCTATTCTTTCTTTGATATCCAGTTATTTGAAAGCCAGGGTCAGTTCATCTGTTCATATCTTATTAAGGCAAATTTTTAGAAGATATGGCCAGTGAGTAGAACGGATGTCAGTTTCTACAACAGTTCAGACAACAATGCCATGGCATCTACTGCCTTCACTTTCAACCCTGTCCCTGCTGCATGCTTTAGAGAAGAACTGAGCTACCACTGGTCGTGAACTGAACCATCACATTGCAACCCTTGCTAGGGAACACAGAACAAGCTAAATAAGGGTAAAGGCTCTCCTCCCCCAATCCAGAAGAGGGACTGGAAGAGGGATCGTAACAGCTACAACTGCCTAAGGGATGGGCACCCACCAACTAGCTGAGATGCTTTTGTTTCTAGAATGTTTCTGATGCTTGTTTGTACCAATAAACTATGAATTGGGCTTTGCCTATTTGAATGTATTTCCTAGGAATTCTCTTGACTATGGAATAGAGGTGACCTACCACTTACTCTTCTTACTAGATCTGATTTTGAAAAGGGGGCTGGAAAATAAAGCAGCTGGGAAATGGGCTGTTCTGGATATCAGTCCTGCTTACTGTTTTGAGGATCTACAGTAGCCAGTGGTAGAACTACATGCTTTGTATGCAGAAGTGCCAAACTCAGTTTTTGGTTTCTCCATTTCTAAAGAGATTTCCAGTACGTGATCTGATGGATATATCTGCCTATTAGCTCAGAAACCCACTACAAGTCAGAGAAGATAATCAAGTAGATATACCAATGGGATGACTTAAGCAGCTTTACATTTTTGCAAGTACTATACTGGAATCTCTCATGAGTATCTTCCAATGTCTTTCCATCCCCTGCCATGTCTTTCATGTTTATCCCCCCCTCCCTCTTACACTTACCAATTATATTAAGAGGTAGCTTTAGTTCTGCAGCTGTCACAATAGCAGAACAGATGGTGGCTGCTCCTCCCATATCAGCCCTCATGGCATCCATATTGGCAGATGGCTTAATAGAAATGCCACCACTGGAAAGAAAGAGTCATACGTATGCAACTAGACATGGATGTCAGTGTAACTGATGCAATGGGCCTTCCCTATACCATAAAATGAAAAACTTCAATAGAATACTAAGCTCCTATTTTTGTTCAACTAAATGTATGCATGGAAAACAAAGCATGGCATTGTAAAGTCTAGAGGTGCAAAATTTCTGGAATTTTGAAGCTCAAAAACTCCAAGTTGCACAGTAAATGGAAAACAAAGCATAACATTGTAAAGTCTTAATTATGAAGTACAGTGGTACCTTGATTTAGGACTACCTTGATTTATGAGTATTTTGATAAATTAGCAAAATTGTCTGTTGAATTTTAGAATCATAGAATCAAAGAGTTGGAAGAAACCTCAAGGGTCATCTAGTCCAACCCCCTGCCATGCCGGAACCCTATTACAATATTTCCGACAGATTGCCATCCAGCCCCGCCCACGAAGCATGTCGGCCGCTTGATTTCGGAGCTCCGCACCGAGATGAGAAAAGCTTTAAAATTTACTGTCTAAAGCCCTTGTAGCCGTGAGTAATGTATCATTAAACCCTTTGGGGTCGACAGGAAAAGCAATATATACTTCTTCGAGAGTAGATAAGCCTGATTTATTAATGATCTAGCTACTTTTGGTTTTGACTGTTTGAATAGCTTGCACGGAGAGAGAGACTGAATTTTGCAGGCTCCAGCGCGAGCTTCTTATGTGTGATTCTTGCTTATTTATATGCCTGCCAAAAAGAAAAAAAACTTGTTTACTAAAGACCTGGGTCAGAAAACCTTCTGACGGTACATATAGCCGTGCAGCTTTACAATGTACTGAATCTCCAGTTGAGGGGGAGGCAGCAATGGCGACTGGTGAGAAGTAGGCAGAAACTACCCCCCCGTAGACCCAGATTTCATGAAGGAAATGCGACAAATGAAATCAGAACTGGCCGGTCTAATGAGCCTGGGCTTGAAAGATGTGATGCGAAAAATGGATGAACTTTCACGAAAAGTTGAAAGCACCAAGCAAGATTTATCTCGTGAAATCAAGCAGACACAGGCAGCAGTCGATAGTAACGGCCAGAAACTGGAAAATGTGGCAGGGGAGATTAAGAGTCTGGATATACATGTAACAAAAAATGAAAGTGAAATTAGCTCTCAAAAGCAGGAATTACTGACAGCCAAAAAGAAACTAACTTATATGGAAGACTACTCTTGAAGACAGAATGTAAAACTGATTAATTTTGCAGTTCAAAAGAAGGGAGAATTAAAACAGGAAGTGATAACATGGCTTAATTCATTTTTATCTAGACAACCTGTAGAAGAAGATATAGAGAGGATTCACTATCTGGGCAACTCAAAAGAAGGAAGCCCAAGACCAATAATAGTTAGATTTGCCTCTTATGTAAACAAAGAATGTCTTATGTCTTTTATAAGAGCAAATCCTGAGTTCCTAAAGAGGGGAGATAAAATTGTGCAAGTTTATCAAGACCTTTCCAAAGAAACCTCTGATTGGTGAAAATTGATGAAGCCAGTGACAACAATACTACGGAAACATAATTTTCGCTACTCTTGGGGCCACCCCCTGTTTTTGCAAGTTTGGAAAGGTTCCATTCAGCACACAATTCACTCCCTGGAGGAAGGCCAGCACCTTCTGGAAGCATGGAATATTCAAGACAACTCGACTTCTCTTAGTCCGGCTCCTGGGACCTCTACAACAACATCAGGACGATGAACAACAGTTGAAGCTCACCAGCTCATCTCTCTCTCTTTCTCTTTCTCTCTCCCTCCCCTTCTTTGTTTCCTTTTCTTTCCCTCCCTTTCTCCTCTTCCCTTATCCCCTTTTAATCCCCCTTTTTTCTTTCTTTTTCTCTTTTCTTTATGTCTTTTTATTTCCCCCCCACCCTATCCCCCCCATTTTTTTTTGTTTTAATTTCCCTAGGGGGAGGGGGGAGAGGGCAGTTTGGAGGGGGATATGACAGTTTTCTGGGAAAAATTGATATACAGTATCATGATAACTAAAGAGTTTGCGGGATCTTGGCCGGTCATTGTCCGTGGACGGATTTCCTCCCTCCCATCCCTTGAGGGCACATGCAAAAGTGTATGATAGCTAGTGGGGTGGGAGAAAAGAACATATTTTTAGGGTGGAAGGTTTGGATTATTTTAGTTGTTTTTTTATTAACTGTTGGTGTTAAGTTTTTTTATGCACAATGGGACCATTCCAGAATATTAAAAGAAAAAAAGTCAAGTTATGGGAAAGTTTATAAAATTAGCAACATTGAATGTAAAGGGTTTGGGGTCTTGAAGAGGAAGAGAATTGAAGCGATGATTAAAAGACATAAAATTGATATTGCTTTTTTGCAAGAGACTCATCAAATAAAAGATGGTGTTAATGAATTAAAAATTCCAAATATCGATATATACGAAAAAAGATTTGGTACATCTAAAGCAAGAGGGGTAGCCATCTTAATTTCAAGGAATTGTGAATGTATTGTTGAAAATGTGGTGGAAGATTCAGAAGGCAGATATATAATATTGCAAGATGTAATGGGTAAAAAAGAGCAATATACTTTGGTAAATGTATATGCACCAAATGCTAATCAGAGCTGTTTTTATAATGTCCTTTGGGATCAGATTGAAATTGTTAAAAAAGGGTATTTTAATATGGTGTTAGACAAAATTAAAGTCTGCAAGAAGGAAGACCGGAGGGTTAGACCAGGGGTCTGCAACCTTTAAGACATAAAGAGCCACTTGGACCCGTTTCCGACGGAAAAAAAAAACTGGGAGCCGCAAAACCATTGCAACATTTAAAACAAATATAACACTGCAAATATATTTTCCCCTCCCCTCGCTCCTGGCTTTTTGGGTGCTCGCAAGCAACACACTCCCTCGCGCGCTCCTTGGACACGCTGCGCCCCGGCGCCGGGCTCAGGTGGGGTGGGAAGGAGCGCCGGCGGCTGCGGCTCCTCCGGGCACCCCCGAAGGGCTTCTGAGAAGGAAGCCAATGAAAGTTGCTTCTTCGGCACTTCGGGCGCCGGGAGAGCGAGCAAGCGGGCGAGCCCGAGCCGCCACCGCCTCCCCCACTCCGCCACCCTGTCCCTGAGGGTTTCCATCGAGGCGCGCACCTGCCTCAAGTTCTCCCGTGCGCGCAACTGGGGCGGCTGCGTGTCCGCCAGCCTTGGGGAGGGCCGGGCTGGGGGTGGGTGGGCGTGCAGGAGGCACGTTCTGTGTGTTGGAATGGAGCGGAAGGCAGCTGCTGGTGGGCTTTCGGAGAGAGCGGGAGCGTGCGAGACAAGCAGGCAGGCGCACAGGCGCTCCACTCGGCTCGGCTCAGCTTCTCGAGCCAGGTGCCGTGCCGTTGGCCTCCCCGGGCAGCCAGGGGCCCCTGAACAACTTGAGCCCGGCGCCCCCACCCCGCCGCCGAAACCAGCTGACTCCAGGAGGGAGCCGCTGGAAGTCTAATAAGAGAGACCCCTCCTTGGGCCGGGGGGGCTTGAACTAGCTGTCACACCGCGTCCCTCGACTGCCAAGTTGATCTCGCGCAGGAAAAAGAAAAGCCGACTTCCTCCGTTGCTTCTCGCCTCTCCGCCGCTGCCGCCGCTCCCCCCTCCCCGCTCCCGCCACCACCAACCCCTTGCTTGTTGGGCCAGAACTGACAGCACCGGGCAAGGAAGCAGGGCGGTGGCGGCGGCGCGGGGTGGTGGGAAGAGAGAAGACTAGCTGTGGCCCCCTCCCCACGCCGCCTTTCTTGAGGTTCCCATTCCGCCCTCGCTGCCTTCTGCCCGGATCCTGCAGCCATGGTCTGACTCTCCCCACACACACACACACTCCATCTCTCCCTCCTCCTCCTCCTCCTCCTCTCGCCCCCACCCTCCATGGAGGAGGGAAGCGCAGCCCGAGTGCATTGTGCCCACACCGCTTCCATGTTTGGGGGGGGCAGTTTTTAAAAATCTTCCAAAAAATAGTACAGGAGGGAGAGGAGGGGAATTTCTAATCTCTCTCTCTCTCTCTCTCTCTCTCTCTTGCGGAGACACGCCATGTGCGTGCCCGCTCCCCCGCGTTTTTGGAGCTTCATCCCTGCAAGTTAGTGCAAAGCCGTAGTTTTTTTTTGGGGGGGGCTATAGTGAAGCAAAAGGAGAGAGAGAGAGAGAGATGCCAACTGCACATGTGCAATGCTTGGAAGGGGAAGGGGGGAAGGAAGG
>JAHTLZ010000274.1:11682792-11706509 GCA_023846285.1 Phrynocephalus versicolor | reverse complement strand
TGTTCACAGAAGCTCGTGCTCAGAAGGCTTTTACAGGGGGTGGGGATGTTGAAAAGGACATGACTCTTTGTTACTTTAATTTTTTTTAAAGTAATATCTTTTCTCATCCCCCTATTAATTTTTGTTGTATTGCCAGTTTTAAAGAAATATTTATTTTTGCATTCGAGTCACCTATCCCAAGCCTTAGGACGAAGTGGACTGGAAATGTAAACAAACACACATCCAGTTACATATCCCTAGATGTTAGGGATATACTGTATGACCACAGAATAGAAACTGTACATCTTCTTAACTGCACGGTTGTTATGGCAACCAAAGTTCTATACCAATGCAATCAAATTCAAAACTAATGTGATATGATTAAAAATTGACATGGCAGTCAAGAACAAGTGCATCGTGTTGGTATGGAAACTGGGACAGATAAAATTTGATATGCTTACATTTATGGATGAACATATATACTGTATATGTATTTCTATTTCCAAAGCACAGGGTGGGAGGATGGAGGCAGAGAGGAGACAGCTATTGTTTCTAAAACAAGAAAATTGTGATTGTTGTTCTTTTGGAAGGTGATTACAATAATGGAAATTCATGTAAGATAGCAAAACTCTACCTCCTTCACAACTTATGTTATCAGGCCAGTCAGTCTGAATACATGCAACTGTAGTGAAGAGTATGTCGCAGCAATTTCACCACTGCTTTTTAATGCTAAACTGTACATTATGGGGGGAAACCATGGGTGGATGGATCTCTGTGCTCTTAAAAGCATCTTCCAGAGACTCTGAGTTTAATTTGAGTAGGACAGAGGTATAGGAGATGTTTAGCCTTTCCCCCTTTTATTCTCTTTTATCTTTGCCACTGCTGTTTACTGTCCGGGAAAGTCAAACACCTGGACTGAACAGCAGCTTAAGGGGCACAACATCTTCTCATCCAGCATCACAGCTAGGGCAGTGTTTTTCAACCTTTTTTGGGCAAAGGCACACTTGTTTCATGAAAAAAATCACGAGGCACACCACCATTAGAAAATGTCTCCGTCCATCAGTGTACACTGGATAGCACTAGCAACATTAACTGGCTGCAAAACATTAACAGTAGGGCACTGTAGGCGAACCTATAGCATGGGTGCTAAAGGTGGCACCCAGAGCCCTTTCTGTGGGCACCCGACATCATCCCTTCACAGCCACCTGTATTCAGGTTAAATTGCTGTATTGCCACTTTACGAAAGTGCAGATGCCTTCAGCAAGTCCAGCGACAGGAGGGGAGGAGGATGAAGGAAGGCAGGAAGGAAAGAAGGCAGAAAGTGTTCTGCTTGTATACCGCCCCATACCACTTCAAGGAATCTCTGGGCGGTTTACAGTTTTAATTACAGATACACATATGCAGGCTAGAAATGAGCACGTTTCTATGAAGAGGGGAAAGGGTACAAATGGAAAGACAGAGGTGGGGAAAAAAGAGAATGAGCGGGGCCAGGAAGTGACACCAGCGCCGCGGGCCTCGGGGGGGAGGAGCCAAGCTGGCCCTTGGATGCTATTTATAGCGCCTCCCAGCTGTGGGCCACCCGCCGGCCCTGGGTTGAATTTCTTTAGAATTTTTCAATTTTTCCCACGGCACACCAGGCAACATCTCGCGGTACACTAGTGTGCCGCGGAACAGTGGTTGAAAAACGCTGCAATAGACAATACCTTTATAGACCACATTTGTAGGTTTGCAAGAACTCTACTTAGACCTCATGGATGGTTTACTTCAAAATTCAGTACTCAGCTTCCTGCCAAGCTAACACTGTTCTAAAACAGGAGAAACATATGATCTGATGATGTTGGACTGCAACTGCCTTGAGTCCTGAAGAGCACAGCTCTAATCATGAGGGATGAAGGAAGCTGCAATCCAACAACATCTGCAAAGCCAATGTATTCTCAATTTTACTCTGACACTGCATTGTTGGATTCACACCAAATTTGTACAATCGAGTAGGGAATGTTTTCTCTTAAGGAACTACATTCCAGTGAGGATAGTGTGGGGAAACCACATGGCAACAATGATTATAAATTATAGTGAGGACTGCAGCTTAACTCCACTTTTTTACTCCATTTACAGAACAAGTTCTAAAATACCTCAACTCACTTTGTCTCATTTTGATGGAAACTTCAAAATAAATGAGTGTCTTTTTGAGGGTTTGCATCAGCCACAGTGCTGCTCTACATAAGCCCTATGTAGGTGTTATCAAAAACAATAAATATGCCTCACATGGTCTTCTTGTTGATGACCAGAATTCAGCACCAACATCTCTTCCTACAGACATCTGTGCTGAACACAAAAGAATCACTGGGAAGGACATAATATGCTTCAAGTTGAAAGGTAGAATTACTCGTGGTACAATTCAGCACAGCCTACCCCTTCAAGGTTTTGATAACATCTGCATAGAGCTTCAGTGAAATTCAGTTCTAAAAGGCCTCTGTACTCTTGGTCAGCATTCCCTATTCAACTGTGCTTATCTTCAAATTATCTAAATCATGTCCGGAGCTGCAATCTTACCTGTTCAGACAACTTAACAGCAGAACTATTCAATCAATCAATCAATCAACCAACCAACCAACCAATCAATCAATCAATCAATCAATCAATCAATCAGCCTTTATTGGCATACAAAAAGAGTAAACATCACAATTTCAGTGCAGATTTAAAAGGTAATTAACTACAAAACGAATACAAATTCAAAAATAATTGCATTACAAAAGTAACAGCTCAGTGCATCTCTGCCTGCGGGTCCTGACCAGATGGGCTAAAAAAGTTGCCACACTTTCTATCACAATAGACTCTCTTGAAGACAGAAAAAACCTCAAATTGTCAGTGTCTGAACAAAGCCTCTTATTCATAAGTAGTGGATCAAGAAGTTTTTTATGAAAATGATCATAGAATGGACAGTACAGAACCACATGGGAGAGTGATTCCACACCACCCAGTGCGCAGGAGCAACGCCTGTCATTGTATGGAGTTCCATTGAATCTTCCATACAACACTGCAGATGGAATGGCATTGCATCTAGCAAGAGTGTAGGCCCTCCGTTCCTCAGGGCATTTTAGCAAGTAAAGGTAATGAGCAGGGTGCTCAGCTTGAGCAGGAATCAGCAAGCTCATAGGTGAACATGTTGAGTTTGCTGCACTCTGTAAATCCTGCAGTTGTACACCCTTGAACCTGCATTTTATCAACTTGTAAGCTTCCAACTGGGGCAAAGAGCCAAGGGTATCTACCGCAATACCCACAGCACTGATTTTTTAAATTAATTTAGCTGAACCTGTTGGAGCTATGGAGTCTTCAAAAAGTCGGCAGAGTAGGCTACCCTGGTCTGTATTATAATATATTCTGAGCCAAAATTTAATAGATCTAAGCCATGCCCTTGTCTCTATCAGAGGATGTCCTACTTCTAAGCATAGTGCTACATAAGAAACACATCTGGGTGTGCCTAAGATTTTATGTAAAAAGCAGGCTTGGATTCGTTCCACAGTGTGGTCCAGGGCATTCAACCAAATAGGGATGCCATATAACAATTGTGAAATAACTTTAGCATTAAACACTTTGAGGGCTGCTGGGACATAACCATTGCCTTCATTATAAAAGAAGCGAGTTATAGATTGTGTTGTCAAACTTGCAAGGTTCAATGCAACTTTGCAGTGCTGTTGCCAGGTGTGTTTGTAATGGAACTGAATTCCTAGGTATTTTAAGTGTTTGACCTGTTCCACTCAATTTTTTTTGAAGGGCCATTTGAGTGGTTTCCAAGATTTGGCAAACAACATAATTTTGGATTTATTTATTTAATTTATTTATTTGTTGTACTTATATCCCGCCGGATCAGAACTAAACTGTAGTTTAGTTGCAGTTTGCTGTCTAACAAGTAATCAGCACACCTGTTTATTAATCGCTTTAGCCCTAGGCGCGTCTGTGATAGAATTACAGCGTCGTCGGCATAAAGGAGTACTGGTACCCCAAGGGAACCTAGTTTAGGAGGATGACCTTCGACCTCCCTTAAACAGGGAGGTAAGTCATTCAGAAAGAGATTGAATAGTGTAGGAGCTAAGACACATCCCTGTTTGACTCCCCTGTTCGAAGGTATTAGCTCAAATAGTTGTCCTGTCAGTAAACGCACATGGTAAGTGGTGTTGGAATATAGTTTCCTAATCAGATGGAGTAATCTTTTATCTATCCCTAGATTATATAGCTTGCTCCAGAGTAAGGCCCTATCTACTGAGTCAAATGCACCTTAAGATCTAAAAAGACCACATAAAGCTTAGAATTAGACACCTTAAACTGCTTATTGATGAGATGTGACAGGACAAGAGCATGATCTAACGTTGATTTGCCTGACCTGAAGCCTATCTGTTCGGCCCCCAAGATTGCCTGATTTCTGATCCAGTGTTCAAATTTGACCAGTAGATGTTTAGCATAAAGTTTGCCTATAACTGAGAGAAGGCTAATAGGCCTGTAATTTTCTGGGGAACTATGATCTCCTTTTTTAAAGATAGGAACGATTATTGCATTAATCCATAATTTGGGAATAATGCGAATTTTGTCAATTGATGTTAGCAGAGGTGCCAAAAGTGCAGCCCACTAGTCTGGGTCAGATTTCAGTAGGTCTGGCGGGACAGTGTCTGTCCCAAGGGCTTTGTCTGATTTCAGGAGAATAATTAGTTCCCTTATCTCCTCAGATGCAACCATTCAGACAGTTCATAAATTGATGAGGAAAAGTCAGGTATAGAGGGAATGTTGTTTTCCTAAAAGACAGTTGAGAAGTGCTGAATCCACAGATGATAAGGAACAGAAGAAGATACTTGGTTTCCCTGGTGAAAGGAACCAGCCACTATATTCCAGAATATTTTGGTATTTTTGGAAGTTATAGACTGGATTAGCATGTGCCATTGATCCAAGGTCTAGTGGTCTCTTTTCTCTTTTATCAGGGTTTTTAGATGTTTTTTTTAGAATCAATGTACTTTGTTAAAAGCTCAGGAGTTTGTAGTGTTCTGTATTGTCTATATATCGCCCTGTTGTGGTCTTTCAATGTCCTACACTTCTTATCAAACCATCTTTTATTAAAAGAGACGGCTCTAGAACTAGATGAAGGTTTATAACTTAGTGGAGATACAATGTGAGCAACCAGGTCAACGTAAGATTTAATAACATTGACAGGATCAGCCTGGGAGGTAATATTAGATCTATGGGAAATGCAAATGTTTGTATTCAAAATATGTTGGAATTTTTGGGAAGAGAGCTTATTCCAGACTCACTTTAGAGGGGTTTCTAAGACCAAGATGGTTTTAGCTGATGGAGGGGAGTGTCACTTCTGGTCTCCAAGCACTAGTATTGGGGTGGGGTGGAGGGGTGTGAGAGAAAAGGTTTTGTCCGGTTTGGCCCTTACTATGATCCTGGCTCTAGAGAACTACAGCCAAAAGAAAGCCATATGCTACTGCAGGAAAGGGAAAGCTTTGCTTTCTTTTCTTCAGTACAGTAAAGAAATACAGTAGTTAAGCAAAATTACTATGATGATATACTGTAGTTTAAGAAAGCTAAATATTAATTCTATACCTGATGCAAGCCATGGAATATGCGTGTCTTTCCTTTCTTCAGTGGAGGTCCAGAACTAGAACACAACACAGATATTCTCATGATCTCACTGATGAACTAGTGACAGGCAGAACTGCTGATGACTTAAAAATACCTGGGACCTGCAGTACAGTTTTGGATAGCATGGAGAAAAATGCTGCAATTTCAGATCAGACTGTAAAGCCATCAAATCCAATCCCCTGCTCAATGCAGTAATCTAAATCAAAGCAGATCTGGTGTGCCTGATATATGCCATTAACTAATCAATGAATGTGCAGGGCAGAAAAAATCATCACCATCAGTTCATAACTGCTGACACAGCAAGGGTGCTCCTTGTGAATGACTTGGCAAACAGAGGATTAATTTATTCCGGTCATTGTGTGTGCATAGTAGTGGAACTGGCCAGATGGAAGGAGGGGAAAGCATCTTCCAATTAAGAGAATTGTCTGTAGCTGTTTGCAAAGTTATAGTACAGTACGACTGCCTTATCCGGGGGGGGGGAGGCGGCAAGGGGGGGAATTAAAAATAAAACTTACCGCCGCCGATGTCTGCTACCCCCCTCCTCACTGCCACAGGCCAGCCAGACACCCTCCAGAGGAGTGAGGTGAGGACTGCGAATTTCCTGGCCAGGTCCCAATACGCCGCCCGGGACCTGAGTCCCTACCTCACCCCTTCGGAGAGTGCCTGGCTCAGAAGGTTTGAGCGGGAAGTTCAAAACTTTTGATCTGCTGCCTGGGACCCAACTTGGAATTTGAAAGGCTGGTTGGCCAGGCAGATGAGTCTCCACCCCACCCCTCCGGAGGGTGCCTGGCTAGCCTGCTGTGGCAGCAGTGGCAAGGAGGAGGAGGGCCACGGATATTGGGGTATAAAGTTTTATTTTTAATTTTCTCCCCTGCTTGCCACCACCGCTGCTGCAGCAACAAGGAGGGAATAAAGTTATTTGCTTTCTTCTTCTCCATGCCGCAGCCAAGCAGCAAAGAGAAAAGAAAACAAATCTTTATTCCCTCCTTGCCATTTGGGGGGTGCCGGGGGCGAAAGCTTTTGCCCCAGCAACTCACCACTCTTTCTGCCACCATTATCCTCTGCAGATAAGAGTGTTTGCTCTGATCTGCAGATTTCACTATCAGGGAACAGATCCCCCGCAGATACGGCAGTCGTACTGTATCTCAAAGTTTCAAGGCCAGAAAAAGCTGTAAGAAGCCTCTTGCTATGGTACCTTAGTGGCTAAATTTGCCTTGCTTGAGGATGGGGGAATTGGGGGAGATGTTTAAAACAAGTCACTCTTTTATACAATTACTTACCAGAAAGTTCATGGAAGAGAGCAATGTGACTGGTAGAAAAGGATTAAAACATCTAGAGGTAATGATGGGATACAAGTAGCAGCTGAAAAATTGAGCTCTCAAGCTTTTGTAAAGCAGGCTTTTTCCAAGCTGCTACTTGCTTACCTTCATCTCTCAGGAGGATGTAAACTTTCCTGCTACTTTGAACATGTACTGGAACTATACTATCACTTAATTATTTTGTAAATACTGTATAGATGTAGGTAGCTAGCTAGCTTTACTATTTTCTGTGGGTCTTATTGTAAATTATCTAGTGTCTGAATAAGATTTTATTTTGCTTTTCATTATGGATTTGCTTCACATAATTTTGATCCTTTTAGAAGCATTAAATCTGCTTTTGCATATGTATATAGCATGGGAAGGAAGCCTTCCCCCATTCTACTTCACCATCTTTTACGATGAGAGGCTAAGTGGGGGCTGCTGGGACTTTTATTATTATTATTATTATTATTATTATTATTATTATTGAAATTTTATTTCCCTCATTAAGTAATTTATAATTGTCTTGATACTTCTCTTGTTGTCACTATTATTTTTTGCTATTATTACTGTTATTATTGTTGTTATTTTTATTATTATTTGCTCAGTGTGGGGTGGGGTGTTATTATTTTGGGTTGGTTTGTACTGCATTTGTGCTATTGTTATAACTTTACCACCCCTTGTGTTTTTCCCTTGCAATTAACGGAGTGGGGTCTTCCATCTCCGTGGTGTCGGACCATGGGAGGCATGTTTTGGGCTGGAGGGGTCGACCAGATAAGGAGAACTTAGGTCAGGCATTTGGCGCCTGTCCCCCGTTCTTACCAGCCGGCCCACTGCCACATATCAGGGAACTGTTCCGTCCGTGAGACCTCCGACCTGTCCTGCTTGCTGATCATAGAAAATAGAGGCCATCCGGGCCGGTCTTGACTCCAGTTGCTCTAGTCTATCCTCGGCATCCCTCGACGCTGCACCCCCTCGCTCTCCTCGACTGGATGAGTTTGGGTCTGTTTCCTCATCCGAGGTCTCCAGGGCTATAGCCCATTGCCGTCCCGCGTCCACCCCCTCTGATCCTTGCCCATCTTGGCTCATAAAAGTTGCCGGAGGGAGCATGCCTGAATGTGCCTCCATCATTGCCACAGCCTCCTTCAGGGAGGGTATTTTCCCTCACGCCTGAAGGAGACGGTGGTAAAGCCCATTCTCAAAAGAGCTGGCCTGGCATCGGACGAATTGGCTAGTTACCGTCCGACTGCCAATGGTTCCCTTCATGGGCAAGGTTATTGAGAGGGTGGCCACGGTCCGGCTTCAGACCTTTTTGGAGGAACAGCACCTCCTTGATCCATTCTAGTCTGGGTTCAGGCTGGGCAGGGGGACTGAGACAGTCTTGGTCGCACTGCAAGATGACCTCATCCGGGGGGGGCGACAGGGGTAGTTCTACCTTGTTGGTCCTTCTGGATCTGTCAGCGGCCTTTGATACTGTCGACCACGGTATCCTGCTGGATCGGCTCTCCGAGATAGGTATCGGGGGCACTGTACACAGTTGGTTCCAGTCCTCCTTGGAGGGCCGTCCCCAGCATGTGCAGCATGTGGTGGTGGGGGAGTTGTCGGCCCCGTGGACACTCCCTTGTGGGGTTCCGCAGGGGTCGTCTCTCTCTCCCATGCTGTTCAACATCTATGTGAGGCCGTTGGCAGGGGTCATTAGACGTTTTGGAGTCTGCTGTCATCAGTATGCTGATGATATGCAGCTTTATCTCTCCTTTTCCACCTCTGCAGTTGAAGCTGTCCAGACCTTCAACCAGTGCCTGTACGCAGTCATGGAATGGACCAAGGCTAACAGACTCAAACTCAACCCCGAGAAGACTGAGGTGATGTTTTTTGGGACTTCCCCCTCCAGCTATGGGGACCTCTCCCTAGCATGGAGGGTGTTTCCCTCCAGCTAGCGGACAGTGTTCAGAATCTGGGTGTGGTCCTGGACTCGGCCCTCACCATGGAGGCCCAGGTGGCCGCCGTTTCCAGGGCTGCATTTTTCCACCTTCGTCAAATTGCCCAGATTCGCCCATACCTGGATCGGGACTCCCTGAGAACTGTGGTGCAAGCGTTGGTGATCTCGAGGATAGATTATTGCAACACTCTCTACATGGGGTTGCCCTTGACTCTCCTTCGGTGATTGCAGCGGGTGGAAAATGCGGCGGCCAGACTGGTGGTGGGTGTGCGTCGTTATGACCACATCACCCCAGTCCTGGCCCGCCTGCATTGGCTACCCGTTGCGTCCCGAATCAGATTCAAGGTCTTGGTTTTAATTTATAAAACCCTCCATGGCCTGGGGCCTGACTACCTGGCAGAGCAGATCACCCAGCGGTCAACTTCGGCCCGTCCAACGAGGATGTCGCGGGCGCCCTTGCTACGGGTGGCTATACCCAGAGAGGCCCGGAAAACTTCTACACGGAGCTGGGCCTTCTCTGTGGCTGGCCCCACTTTATGGAACCATCTTCCAAGCGAAGTGCGCCTTGCACAGTCCCTGCCAGCCTTTCGGAAGGCCTTGGAGACGATCCTCTTCCGACAGGCATTTGGTGACTTAATTTAATTTCATTCTTTTTTTCTCCTTTTTTCCGCCATCTGTTCATTGTTCATTGTTCTGCTAGCGCCGAATTTTTAACATTTCTTTATTTTTTTTATATTGTTGTTAGTTATTTGTTTAGTTGGTAGTGATTATTTGTTTGACCTATTTGTTGTGAACTGCCTGGAGTTCCTCCGGGAAGATGGGCGGTATATAAGCCCTATAAATAAATAAATAAATAAATAATCAATGCCAGGTCGGTTCATAATAAGATCCCCATCATTCACGATATGATCATGGATGAGCAGGCCGACCTGGCTTTCCTTACGAAAACTTGGGTGGGCGCAGAGGGGGGAGCTTCCCTCTCCCAGTTGCGCTCCAAAGGGTTTTGCGTTCAGCCCCTGAGCAGATCAGTGTCGGGGGTGGGGTGGGGTGGCCGTTGTCTATAGTTGAGGGTAACGAAGCAAGAGCAGAGGAAGCTAGAAAGCAGATGGAGGGAGGATCGGACAGAATCAACTTGGGCTGCAGTTTGTGCATTGACCAGATGCTATGTATGAGTGATCAGGGATGCAAAAAGATCTTTTGCCTCCCTGAGAAGTGGTGCGGCCTCGAACTACCAGGCGGAGTTTTTTCTTGTGGTTTGAGACCTCGCCAATCCTGGTCTGCCAGGGCTTCCTCCTAGTGATTTCACTAGTGAGTTATTTGCAGCCTTTTTAAAATCTAAAATTGAGGCCATCCGTTCTGATCTGGACTCCAGTTGAACTGATCCATCCCCGGTTGTGGCCAGTGCCGCACCCCCTCGGTCTCCTCGGTTTATTGAGTTTGGGCCTGTTAATCCAGCTTGGGTAATTAAGATCGCCAGAGGAAGCATGACAGAGTGGTTGGCTACCATCGGCACCGCCTCCTTCAGTGAAAGTTTTCCCTGTCGGCTGAAGAAGATGGTGGTTAGCCCATCCTTAAGAAAGCTGGCTATAGACAATATGGCTAATTATCATCCTATAGCCAATGATCCCTTCCTTGGCAAGGTGGTGGAGCAGGTGGCTGCCATGCAGCTCCAGTCATTCCTGGAGGAAAACCTCATACTGGATCCATTCCAGTCTGGGTTCAGGCCACATCATGAGACCGAGACTGCCCTGTTCGCACTGCAGGATGACCTACTGAGGATGGCTGACGGGGGTTACTCTATTCTGTTGGTGCTTCTCAATTTGTCAGCGGCCTTTGATACCGTCAACCACGGTATCCTCCTGGGCTGGCTCTCTGAGGTGGGAATCAGGAGTCCAGACTTTGGCTGTGTGAGCTTGGAAAGCGATTTGTCATCCTCCTGGACACTTTCTTGTGGGGTGCCTCAGGGGTCGGCACTCTCCCCCATGCTCTTCAATATCTATACGAGACCACTGGCTGAGGTTATATGGAGTTTTGGAGCTTGCTGTCATCAATACGCTGATGACATGCAGCTCTATCTATCCTTTTCCACCTCTGCACTTGAGGCCATCCAGACCCTTGATCGCTGCCTTGCTGTGGTTCTGGAATGGACCGGGACCAACAGGCTCAAACTCAATCTCGAAAAGACCGAGGGTCTGTTCTTCGGGACTACCCTGGATGGGTAGTGGCCCTCTCCCCAATTTGGATGGTACTGTCCTCCAGCTGGCATCATCCTGTATCCGACGTTGTCCCTGGAGCCCCAGGTGGCTGCCATGTCCAGGTCGCCTTTTACCATCTTACCACTTATTGCCCAGATTCGCCTGTACCTTGATGGGGACTCCTTGAGAATGGTTGTGCAGGCACTGGTCATGTTGAGGACAGATTATTGTAACACTGTCTACATGGGACTTCCCTTGACCTTTGTTCAGTGATTACAGCAGGTGCAGAATGTGGCAGCCAGAATGGTGGTCAGTGCGGGCAGATTTGACCACATCACCCCAATTCTGGCTCGCATGCATTGGTTACCCATTGCCTCCCAAATAAGATTCAAGGTGCTGGTTTTGGTTTACAAAACCTTCCATGGCTTGGGTCCTGATTATCTGGCAGAGCAAATCTCCCTAAGGTCAGAGCTGGCCCAGCCCACCCAGGCTTCTATGGCTCTCTTGCTCCGGATGAAGGAGGCCTGTAAGGTTGCAAGCGCAATCAGGCCTTCTCGGTGGCAGGCCCAGCTCTCTGGAACAAACTGCCAAGCGAGATACACCAGGCTCCTCCCCTGGCATCCTTTTAAATAAATGGCTGTAAAAACCTGGCTGTTTAGGGATGCCTTTGGCAACTGTTGTGTTCAGTTCCCCCCTGTGTGTTGTTAGTTTGTTATTAGTTGTTTGTGCCTCTTGCAGAGTATCTGTTTGTTATTTGTGTATTATTGTCCCTTTTTATTTTTATTATTTCTTGGTCTGTCTTATATACTGTGCTATGTAAATTGCCTAGAGTTCCCATTTGGGAAAATCAGTCACAGTATACAAACAAGCAAGCAAACAAACAGATATCTTTTTGAACTACATTTAATAAAAATAATAAAAGATGTGAAGCTATGTGATGGAAGATCAAGGGATTGGTGGTACTGAAGAGGGTACCATGCTCTCAGAATGTCTGAGTACTCTGTGGGTGTTTTTGCACCCCTACTTTGCAGGGGTGGCTTGTCATCAAAACAACAAGCTTGTACTTTCTTTGTCTCTCCCTGGAACACTAAAGGAGCCAGCAGGCCTCAGTATTGGGAGACGGCATCGATTGAAAGTTTTTTGTAACAGTAAGGACAGTTACACTAAGTCCAGAGAAGTACCTACTTCAAGATAAGCAAGAGCAGTGTGACCAAGTAGTTAGTGGATCCTCTCTGTAGTGACCAGTATCATGACACTCCTGCACCCCCCCCAAAAAAAAGAACAGAAACAACTATATGCTGCTACACTAATCCCCTGCCTATTGCGGGGGTTAGGGACCCGACCCGACCTGCGATAATTGAAAATCTGCAATATGCGGATGCTGAGTTCAGTTGGGACTGGGAGGCCTCTCTGGGGCCTCCTATAGTTACCTGAGGCCTGGTGCTGCCCTGAACAGGCCTTGGATGTGCTTTCCGGGCCTCTCTGAGGCCCCAGAAGTAGTTTCCGGTGATCTGGAAATCACCTCCGGTTTGCCAGAAACCATTTCTGGGGCCTCTGACAGTCCTGGGAAGCCCGTCGGAGGCCTGGGGTAAGTGCAGGAGGCCTCAAACAGGCCTAAGCAGCTTACCCCAGGGGGGCTTGCCTTTCATATACTGCAGTCCCGTAATATACAAGTACATGAACAGTATATGAACCGTGAAACGGCGGGGACCACTGTTCTTCACATGCTGTGTATATATAACTTTGTGGGAATGGAATAGTGCCCATAATGCTCCTTTTGACTGGAACAAGGCCACAGCAAGCAAATAATGGAAACAGGCAGCAACAGGCAAGAAAGGATGAAGGGACTATAAGCCGGTAGAGCCTAAGACAGTATCTCAGACAGAGCAGCATAAAAATAAGATGCACAGCACATAAAGTCAGTCAAATTGTTTAAGCATGTAAGACAGAAAAACCCCAAAAGAACAACAACAAAATTAACCCACTTAATACTTTTTAGCCCTTTCATAACACCCAACATTTGCTTCCTAACTGTGCCTAATGATGAAGCAGTGAAGAAGGCAGCAAGAGATGAAGTTGATCTCTTCAGCTGTTTGCAAAAGTATGTGCACCTATTGTATTATTTCTGAAAATAATGACTGAAATAAAGGGACACAGGTCATTTTGATACTCACATTGTCAACAACTGGCTAAGCTTTCCAGACAAAATCTTGTCAAAGGCATCTCCTGCACCGGTAAACTGAGAAGCTCCATTTTCTTTCTCACTGGCAAAGACTCCTAGGATTAAGCCCTAAACAAAGGTGGATTACTACTTAGAACTCAATAGCACATGACCTCCAGAGTACAAGAGGAGAAAGAAGGAACCTTTGCCCACGGAACTACCCATCTGTATCAGCAAGACAGGTAGTGATATCCTAATGAAATAAGATAACAGGAAGAAAACATGAAATAAGGAAAATGTGTAACAAAATGTTTTAAAAATTAACCAGTCAAATCAATTGGTTTGTCATTGTTTATCAAGCAGCAGAGAGCATTAGCACAGTTGAGCTGAGACTGTTTTTGTGACAACTTGCCATTATAGGTCTGAGGGTTGCTTCTTACATAGTAATATTGAATAGTTTTGCATACTTATACTTTATCATTCCAAGTACCTGAAATCAAATACTAGCATTCAAACTAGTAGAGTGACCTAAATTACTGTCTCAGATTACTCAAGTTCACCGACAGCAGATGTATCTACAGTAAATTATTATGAAAGAAGCTAGACAAATGAACCAGTTAGAAGAATCAAACAAGACAGAGCAGGATAATAACAGCTTGAAAAAGCAAATGTGTGACATTTTAAAGGGCAGTACATGAAAATATTAATTTTAAAAATACAGTGTAACAAGTTTGCTGTTTTCACCAATTTTGCTGCATGCCATACTGAAAAATTACTTTTCTATGAATCAAATATTGGGAAAGATGAACCAATTATGCCAAGACTGTGTATAGGAAAATCCAAAAAGACTTGGAAAAATTTATAATAGGATATCAAAGTGCAATACATACAGAACAGCTGGCCTGAAGACCTCAACAGAAACATTCATCAGGCTTTGCAGGCTTGGGATGCAACTAACACTTCCATCTCATCATCACTTTCCACAAGTAAAAGGCAACACTACTGAGGCAGAAACATTCCTGTTTGGATGCAGACATGCCGCTAAATATGCTTAAGACTCAGTTTATCTCTATAGACACATTGCTTTCCACAGCAGCAGCACAGAAAAGAGGGGCTACCTGCTTCCCTCAAAGCTTGGCAACCAGATACAGTGAGTGTAGAGATTCCTTCACTGGGATATGCTTAGATATGATTAATCTCCCTTTACCATCAGGGAGGTTATTAGTGAAGGAATGAATGAGTACTCGACACGCTGGGATCTTTCGGTGCTTTATTGCATCGGAATGAAAGCAGGCAGGCAGGCAGGCAGGCAGGCTTGATGTTAGCTTCTCCTCTCCTCCCCTCCTGAGCCCAGCACTTTTATTAGCAACACACATCACAGATACGTCACCACAGAATTACCCAATACACATACAGCTTATATCTTCTGAGCATGCTCTGTGGAACGAGGTGATCTCACAAACTTTGGAATGCAAGCCTCCTCCAGTTTTCAGCGGCCATCTTTTCCAGAGGCCTGTTGTCAGCTCCTATTTGTCAGCCTATTACCCAATAATACAGTGTTCTCAGTGTGATGTCAGACTCCTCAGAACTACACTGCTAAGACATAGAGCTATGAATTCCTACAAGTGAGGCAATGAATATTCCTTCTCTTTAAAACATTGCAAGTAGCCTTGGCAAACCAATTGTTTCAGGTTCAACATGATTAAACAGAAGAGAAATAACTAGAGTTGTTCCATAACCACATTCTTTTGAGTTAGTTTTTGATTCAAAACTTCTTTCCCCAAATTGCTTTTTAGCTTTCAGAAGGAATTCTTTTTAAAGAAAAAGGATGGATGGACAGCCTCAAACCCATACCTTCTGGATCTGAAATACAATCAAAGGGATTAAGGTCCACTCTTCATCACCCCTTCCCACAAGATCACTTGCAACATTAGACTACTTTTTGTTTTAAAAAAATAAGAATATAAATTGAAACTGGGCTGGTTACAGGGATCACATAAGCTGCCCTTTTAGCAGTTCTACTAGCTGTCAATCCATTTCTAGGCACAATTCAAAGTGCTGGTTTTAATCTGTAAAGTGTAAACTGTTTGAGGACAAGCTATCTCAAAAACTGTATCTCCTTCCATGAGATAGGGCCTGTCCAAGTACTGTATTAAGATCAGGGGGAGTCTCTCTCCCAGTCCCACTACCCTCATAGGTGCACTTGGAAAGGGACTACTCTGTCACCACTTCTAGACTCTGGAACTCCGTCCAAAAGAGGCCAAGCTGGCCACGTATTTTCTGTCCTGCAAACAGGCAAAGACCTTTTTCATCAGGTGGCTTTGTCCTTAGTGACTATCTATGAGACAATAAAATGATAGTTTATACTGTGTTTTGTTGCTTATAAATCTGTTTTTTAGAAATGGGTTTACCTAACAAAACTGTATTTCTTTGTTTTACCTAACATTTTTAATATAATGTTATCAATAATTTCTGGCTTTTAGCTTTAGATATTGTGCTTGTAATGATGTAAGCTGTCAAGAGTCGTTTTTTTAGGAGAAAGTCATGGTAAAATATGTTAAATAAATAAGTTAAGTAAATTATACAGCAGTACATATAACTTACTGTGATTTCAGCCTGTATCCTATATCATTTTGCAGACTCCTGCGCTTACCTTATTTCTTTTGCATCTCTCTCTCTCTCTCTCTCTCTCTCTCTCTCTCTCTATCTATCTATCTATCTATCTATCTAAAAGTATTTAAAAATATAAGGCAGGCATGTCCAAACTTTGGCCCTCCATATGTTTTGGACCACAACTCCCACAGTCCTTTGCCATTGGAAATGCAGACTTAGAATACTGGGAGTTGTGGTCCAAAACATCAGGATGTCCAAAGTTTGGACATGCCTGATATAACGGAATAAACAAATACTGTTGAATCATACCAATTTTATTGATTTAACCTCATTTCTTTCTCTTAAACCAAACTGAGTGTTAAAATATTTTATTGGTCATACCATAACTTTTGAAACATGAACCTTTATCCTCTACTTAAGTATGTGTTTAAAAATCCAGTTTTCATAAGTGTACAAAAAATATCATAAGCAAGTAGAAGCACAGAGCAAGGTTTCAACTTATAGTGTTAAACACAATGCACATTTTATATTCATTCAACATGGGATGTCCTAGACCAGTTGTGGTGAACCTTCAGCACTCCAGATGTTTTGGACCACAAGTCCCAGAATTGACAAAGTACTGTGGGAGTTGTAGCCCAAAACATCTGGAGTGCCGAAGGTTCACCACCACTGTCATAGACTCTCTACACTGCACAATTAAGCAACTGATTATTCAGTACTTCAACATTACTTACCTTGTTTGTACTAGAAGTACCACTGTGGAGGACACAAAGAAAAAAACATGTGTGTGTGTGTGTGAATTGGGAGCAGACACGTGTCTGCGAAGGCAGGCCCGCACCCGCTCCTACAAGCACACGTCAATTAGGCAAGGACAAAATTAGACCCCCGCATCCGGCTGCAATCCTTGATATCGTCACAAGCACAATGCAAACAAACCTGGTCCATATCGGCCCAGCCGTTCCCAAAAAAGAAATGGCTGAGAAGCTCCGGTTTCTTTCCCTACAAGCGAACAGGCTTGGTAACAAAGGTTAGGGGTGATTGACAGTGGATTTGATACTTTGTTTCCCCTGGACATGTTCCCCCCCCCTAGCCTCAGGAAAGTAGGGGGAATGGGGCAACCCTTACTCCCCAGTAGACCAGACCTTGAAACACTTGGGGGTGGGTGGGGGATCATCTCATATTAACCTCCTTTTCATCACTGCATCATTCCCTGCACAGCCAAAAGGGCACCAAGAAGTTTTTTCTCTTTCCCTTTTTCCCTTCTCCTTCTTCTCCTCTCTCTCTCTCTCTCTCTCTCTTCCCCAAATAAAGGTTCCTCCACCTCTCCCCTCTGTGTCCTTCCTCTCCCTGCCTTCCAGTAATATCCCCGACCCCTCCATTTTCCCAATTCCTTCTTCCTTCACGTATCTCAAGGCCTGGACAAGGGTACACGCTGCCTCCATGTTGGGGAAGTGACCTCCATTTCAAATCAAGGACCGTAACCCTGCCACATGGCTTAAACCAGTTCAAACTGTTTGGTTCCCCTGAATGGATTTTGCCAGAGGGAATCTTCTCCTTCCTCCACAGAGACAATGGGATGTATGGGGCACCTTTTCCTGCTTAGCCCTCCAGCCTCCAGCTCAAGCGCCTGGACATCAAATTCCTTTGTCTGCATCTGGACCATGGGAAGGTCTGCCATTATTCTACCTCAAGACTATACCCACCCCCTTTCTTATCATGGATGACTCATCATTCACCCATTGAGTTGCTTATATTGCTTGCTGACCCACTGCCCCCCTTTCTCCTGCCTTCCCCTCCCCGCCACCATGAGCTAGAATGTCACCCCCTTGCTCCCCTCTTTACCTCTCACCTCACCATGTTTTCCTGGGTACTCCCCCCCTCTCTATGCTTGGGACCACCATCTTGGGCAGGAACCAGGGGGAGAGGAGAAAAATGGTGACTCTTTTGCATGGCTGCATCTTCCAGAAGCGACTACACCAATCAAGGAGATTCCAGGGCAAGGCAAGAATCTCCTCATGGATAATAGGATTAATCTCAGCCAGGAGAGTGCCAGGAGACCTCCCATTGTCTCATTTCCACACAGCCTGGAGAAACTTGTCTGAGACTTGGGACCCTTCTGTTGACTTTCCAGCCCTCCTATTGAATTGAAGATTAGCCAAACTCCTGGACAATGTGATTTGCTTCTGCCCATCATGGCTCATAAACACCTCAATGGCAAACATTAACCCAGCCACACCTGGATTATGGGGCATAGACTGGGTAATGTTGCCAGCCCCAGGACCACCCCCGAAGATCGCCACCTACCTATCCCAGGGATCTGTGTGCATGCTGTGGGAGGGGAGGGGGAAAGGTATAAAAGTTTGCAACCATTTTGTTTCTGGGCGGAACACCTCAGCACTGTCCTAGGTGGGGTGTTGGCCTGCTGTCTTTTATTGAGCTCATTAAAACCAGTATTCCCCCTTGGATGTCTCTCCTGCTGGACTCTTTATTGGGAATTCTGAGGCCCAGCAGCATACAGCAGGAATAGCCTGCTGCAGACTCAACACCACCATGATGAACATTTCTTGGATCCATGACTTGCTGTCCTGCCTGAGTTAAGCACTCTCAAAACAGCAAAGGGTACAGATTTTATAGAAGGGATGGGCATTTTTGTCCCACCTCGAGTCATCTCCTGTGTACTTTGCTAGTGATAAATGGGGCTGAACAAACTAAGAATACTCAATGTACAGTATGGGGTGTTCAAAAAAGTAAGGGAGAGCAAACATTATATGTGAAAGCATAGTATGCCAAACAGTTAGTCGTTCTGAAGAGTCAAAATAGCAAGACAAGTACAGTACTGTGGTTCCTTTCTGATATAAGTTGTTGACTTATCTTAATTCCAGGTTGGCCCAAGCAACAAAGGAACAAGAGACTCGCATAGAATGACAAAAGTATATAACTTTTACCACCAGTCCCAAGACTAAAATAAGCACACATGCCTTGTTTTGTTACCAAATATGAAATATACAAAAGCCCTTTCACTTTGAGTTTCAATAAGTGTGTTTCCATATACAGTACAGTACAGTTGCTCAACTGCTTTCATTCACTCCAAAGGAGTTAATGGAAGAAATGCAGACTTCAGTCATTTTAATTTGCAACATGGGTCTCACTGTTGCCAGCTACACCTATTTTGTTTTTGTTTTTCCTTGTGAGTAGAGATCAGATTGTCCATGTTATTTTTTAAACAGCTACACACATGAGGGAATTTTATGTTACACCAGACCACAGGGCAGCTCCCCACCCTCTTGGATAACATCTTAGAAGCAGGACAAAAAATGGTGGCCTTCCGAACCTTCTTAGTCCACCAAATAAGCTCAATCTAATTTTAAAGGAAACTGATGTGTAAGTGTGCTACAACAAAACTAGTCTTTTGTGGCACTTTTTATCATGTGTTTTACTTCACATGAGTTTTCTGGGTCTTCATACCCACTATTAGCTGCCAACTAAGCACATCCAATCTCGCCTGATTTCGGAAGCTAAGCAAGGTCGGCCCTGGTTAGTACTTGGATGGAGTATACCAGGTGCTATAGGCACCTGGAGTAGGAACCGGCAAACCACTCCAGTATTCCTGCCAAGAAAACTCCATGGACATGGAGTCACGAACAGTCAGTCATGACTGTAATGACACAACACACACACACACACACACACACACACACACAAAGTCCACAAACACTTGGGTTAAATAGGATTTGTCAGTATTTTAAATGCCACATGACTATTTTGGTGTTTATGTCATATAGTAACACATTTGCTAGTCCTCACAATTCAATTGGGCCTTACTCCTGCTTTTTCTCAAAAACCTTAATACATGGATATACAGTACTAGGTCCAGAAATAACATGGACACTGACAAAAGTTGTTATTTGGGCTGTTTACCTAAATAAATTCAGGTTACAGTAAAATAATACGGGCTTAAAGTACAGGGTATTCAAATCTAAACTGGAGGAAAGGTTTGTGAAATACAGTTCTTTGATCAAAAGTAATTAGACAATTGACTGAAAAGAATAGGAGTGGGGCGTTGCTGCTGCTCTTGGTTGTTTCACATCAAATCCATTGTAGGCGGGACAGAGCGAGGAGTCTGAGAATTGTGCCCGTGTCCCATTATTTCTAGACCTAACTGTCACCAGCCCGGTCGTGACAGTCCAAAGACTTTGGAACAGTAACATGTATCCTACCACGCCGCCCCTGCCTGCCTGCCTGCCTTCTTAGGGAAAGGGAAAGCCGCTGCGAGGTGTGGACGAGCACCTTCCTTCCAGCGCCAGGGGGAGCTGCTGCTTCTCGCCCGGGATTTCCCTTCCGCTTCCCCCGCCCCCCCCCCCCGCCCCGTGGGGTGAAGCCCTACCTCCTTCCCCGCAAGGAGGCTGCTGCTGCTGCGGCCGCGAGTGGACACAGCCGTCCAGGAGGCCATGGAGGCGACGAAGAGCGCCCCGCCGCCGCCAAGGAGGGCCCTCCTCCCGCTCCCGAGTCTCGACAGAAGCCGCATGGCGACGGCCACGGCAGGGCAGAGGGACGGGCCTAGGGAAGCCGCTCCTTCCTTCCTTCCTTCCTTCCCGCCGCCCCTTCTTGGAGGGTGGTCCGCGCGGCTCCCTTCCCCAGGCAAGAGCGAGGGTGGGGGGGGGGAAGAGCAGGTTGACAGACCCCCAAAGAAAGGCGGGGAAGGAGAGCCAGAGGAGCGGGTTGCCTGCCGCCTCCTGGGAGGAGAGGAGGTCTGTGGGGGGGGGAGGAATGGGTCAGGCATCCACAGGCCCTTCGGCAGCAGTTTCCCTCCTTTCAAGAGGAGGAGGAGGAGGAGGAGGAGGAGGAGTACGTGCTTCCTGTTTTCGGACTACAGATCCCGGAACCCTCAGGCCGCAGCGGTAGCGGTGGGATTCTGGGAGCTGTAACCCAAACACCATGTTGGCAAGCTCTCCTTAAAGGACGGACCCGTCTTGGTACTGTTGTCCCACGTCTGAGTACCTGGCAATCAATCCGCCCTTTAAACCATAGAAGATGTTCCAGGCTGGTTTGCTCTTCTCTAGCACCGCAGCAGAAATCTTGCCCCCTAGACTGTGTATGGGCAGCGGACCTAACCTTGACTACCATATGTTAATAGTCCTAGAGGGAAGAAAGTATGAAATCAAGAATGATTCTCTTGATTGCATCGGATTTTATGAAGGATTCTTACAAAGCCACCAATAAATAGTAGAACCCATTGAAGACCACAGAACAAAATCATTGGTGCATGGCACCTCAATGGTGCGAAAACATTGATCCAAGGCACAGG
The DNA here is from genome assembly GCA_023846285.1 of Phrynocephalus versicolor. Classification (NCBI taxonomy): domain Eukaryota; kingdom Metazoa; phylum Chordata; class Lepidosauria; order Squamata; family Agamidae; genus Phrynocephalus; species Phrynocephalus versicolor. The sequence continues at coordinate 11,685,385 of JAHTLZ010000274.1, read as the reverse complement.
TCCAATGGTACGTGATTTTTAGATCAAATCCTCCATAAACTTCATGTCCTTCATATCCTGTGACATATCGGGAAATTACCTCATGAATATTCATTGTCCTGTTTTGATTAGTCAGTAGAGCTCATGAGTGGAGCTAGAATATATATATAAACAACTGTCTGTTAGAATGTCTCTGATGGGTCAGGGGTCCTCAAAGTTTTCAAACAGTGGGCTGGTCCACCACACCCCAGATACCACTGGGGGCCAGAACACAGTCTTAAAAAAAAGGGCTGGCACGGAAAAAGGGGGTAGGGAGGGACAAGTGGGCGGAGCCCCCTACAATTGGCCCATAATCATTGTGTCTCCAGGGCCCCAGCAATGCCTCCTGCTCCAGATCACCACCCTGAGGTGCCACCGCTGGGATCCCTCTGCTGTGCCTCTTCCTTCTCCTCCTCCTCCTCCATTGGCAGCGGCTGGAGCAGCTCTCCTCCCTTCCTTCCTTCATTGCATTGGGAAGGAGGTGGCAGCCCAGGCAAATTCAGGCCCCTCATCACCTTCTGGGCGGCCACTCAGGATGAGGAGCAGCAGCCTCAGCAAGGGCAACAAGGCTGGTGCCACTGTACGCAGATCCAGCAGTGTGCCCTGGCCATCACGCCCTCACTGCGCCCCAGAGGGAAAGCTGCCTCTTCTCTTGCCCTGGCCCAGCCCAACTTAGTGCACTGCAAGTGAGGGAGGGAGGGAGCAAGGGCTGGGAAGGAGGGAGGGGAGGCAGGAAGGCATGCCCAAAGCCACCTGGAGCCCGCTCACTGGCTGAGTCCAGCCAGGCTGCGGTGCTCTCTTGGCTCGCCAGCCCACCCATCACCATCCGGGACAAATGCAGCCCCACCAGCCTCCCAGGAACCAGGCCCAGGCCACCGTTGGCATTCTCTTCCTTCTCTTTCTCCACCATCTCCTCCTCGCTGGTCTCTAACCTGGTGATGGTGGTGGCATCTTCAGCCTCCGGCCATGGCTGTGCTCCCTCCTCCTCTCCCTCTCTCCACGGAGCAAGGCAGCAGCTCAGAGGGGGCTGGGTGGGCAGGAAGTAGCTCCATTTCCCCCTCGGTAGCCTGCCGTCCATCCCTCCAGCGGTCCAATGCCATGGCTGCTCTGGCTCAGAAGGCTGGCTGGCGCTGCCTCCGTCTGCCCCCTTCATTCCTCACAACCACAATAACACGGGCGGCAGCCACACAAGGAAGGCAGGTGGGCAGGGTGGAGGAGGAGCAGGGGTGGGGCCTCAGGGCCATGGAGGGAGTGGGAGACCTGTTTTAAATTGCCCCACTCGGCTGCACCTGGCACCCCGACCATCTGGGCGGTGGGTGGGGGGAGTGGGGGACCTTGCCATAGCCCTCCCACTTTGAATGCCTCACTAGCCAGCATGCTGATCATCTGGGCGGTAGTTGGGGGGAGTGGGAGAAGCAACATAGCCCACTGCTTTGAACTGCCTCAGCAATAGAAGCAGCTGCGGAGGCTGGCTTGCTTGCAAAGCAGGGGGTAGGTGGGGGGTTGCAATTGGTCCTGGGGGCCGGATTCAGGACCTTGGGGAGCCGCATCCGGCCCCGGGGCCTTAGGTTGAGGACCCCTGGTCAGGGTAATAGGATAGGGGCTAAGACTGAGAAAATATTATATTGTAGTTTTAAATAGTCTTATGTTTGGTACACTGCTTAACAGTAAAGCCAGTACAAATAAAATGAAAATTACAAGATGTTACCTCATTATTTGTTCTATTTTTGTAACTTCAATAAACTTATTTTCCATTTTTGAAACCAAGTGGCTTAGCGGCTGGGTGCAACAGAGACCGAGTTATAGATAGGTCCTGTTATACAGTAGATGTCGGGGGATGACAACAGAAATTCAGTTGAACTTACGAGAAATCAGACCTTGAAATAGTAGAAGAAATTTAAAGTATTGAATTTAATACATGAGCTGGCTAGCTTAAAAAGTTGTGAGAGGTCTTTGGAAAAGAAAAGAGGCACAGTTCGTTGGTGTGTAACCTATTGAATTTCCCTGTTAATTGGGTTTATGGCTGGTAGGAAAGAAGTGTTTTATTTAGGACAGCTTCTAAACCGATCTGAATAAAACCCTAGTGGTGCAGGAAATTCAGGTTTTTGCTGTGTTCTGATTTGATTTTTGCTGTGTTCTGATTTTTAGTACAGTACTTACTGAGTTTTAATTGCCAGATCTCTGGTGAAGAGATTGGAGGGTAGGTAATTTATTAAAGCAGAGATATTGGAAAATACAAAAGGACCCCTGTATCTGCAGGGGATTGGTTTGGTGCCAACCCGTGGATACAAAAATCTGTGGATATGAGCGAACTCTTTTACCTAAGGGTGATGGGGTGGTGAGGGCTGGCAACAGCAATAGTGGGAGGGGGTGGCAGGGGTGAAAGTGGTCACGCTACATGGCCGTCCTGCCCAGGAAGAAGCCACTGGGCAGATAGGTGGAGGAGCTGGGCCACCTCCTTGTCATCTCCTTTACCCATCCAGCCTGGCTGGCTGGGCAAAGGAAAAGTAAGACAAGGAAGGCCAGAATTGCCCTGCCTGCCGTGCTTGTTGCTTGCCTGCTTCCTTGTCTGGCT
>JAHTLZ010000274.1:11664846-11682752 GCA_023846285.1 Phrynocephalus versicolor | reverse complement strand
CTAGTGGAGGGCGAGGAGGAAGAGGGCGGAGGAGGAGGACGCGCCGCTGCCGCCGTGGCTGCTGCTGCTGCTGCTGGTGGAGGGCGAGGAGGAGGAGGATGCGCCGCCGCCGGCTGCTGGTGGAGGAGGGAGGCAAAGGCGGCGGCGGCGGCTCCTCCTGCGCTCCTCCAGCCGCGCTCCTCCAGCGGCCGCCCGCGGGAGAGAAGAGGAGGAGGAGGAGGGCGGCGGAGGAAAAGGGGAGGAGCCTCCCCGGCCTCCCCAGGCGGCCCGGTGCCGACCGGTCCACGGACCGGCACCGGTCCGCGGACCGGGGGTTGGGGACCACTGTACTAGATGATAAAAGTTATCTTCCATATCTTGTCAGAGATTCAGCTTGTGAGCAGTAGAGCTCTGGTAGACAGTCCAGGAAAGCATGAATTTAGTTGCAGACACTCAGTGCACTAGTCCTCAGTGAGGAATGTTACATAGACTCAGAGTTGTTTGACTATAACTCTAAATCTATTTACATTTGTACAAAATGTCTTGGCAATACAAATTATAGGCAACAAATGAATACCTCTCTCTCTTTCTCTATATATAAAGTGGCAAACACAAATTCCTTGTCCAGACATATATATATGCCTTCATTGACCATTCAGTTATGTGAATTTTTTCATGCACATTACTCCTTACTATCTGTAGTTTTGTTAATTCAGTGACTTATCACACATTGCTGACACCTGTGTATAAATCAACCATTGCGCCGTATATTCATATTGATTTACCAGTATTCTATCAATATTTTAACATATCTGTAGAATATTGAATAGATGCTCAAGTAGAAGAATGCTGCTGCTGCTCAGATTAGAAGAATAACCTAACTTGAGGTGTCACATAGCTGTGAAGTACTGGGAATGTATTTGCATGAAAGGTAGAATAAAAAACAAAACAAAAACAAAAACAAAAAGGTTGGCAAAAGAAACAAAAGTGTATGGGAAATCAAATAGCTAGTAGTCTAGCACAGTCAAGGAGTTCTTTGGTGACAACTGGGAAAACAACAAATCACCACTTTTGTCTCATTTGAACATGTATTAGAATATAATCTCTCTTGCTCACTTACTCTCATTTATAGCTGATAATCAATAAGTTAGTAGGTGGAGGAACATTCATCATGCAATTATACTGACATCTGAAGTAGAAAATATGAAGCAGTAATGAAAAATGTGAATAAAGAAGTCCAGTTTAATAGTTTAAAGAACTGTATGAGGAGCCCATTAAGTGAACACAAAGTGCTAATGAGTAAATGCATATGCTTATATGCTACAAATAATGAGACCAGCAGACTCTAGAGAACAAATTAGAAAACAACTGAACTGTACTATCTGCAATTATTGTTTTTGCTGACATGCACTTTCAATGTGGAATGCTTTGCAATGTCTGAGCATGGTTTCACAGTGACCAGATTTTGTGTATGTTATGGAACAATGGTAAACGGCATTGGAGAAAGTGATTTAGATAAGCAGCATGGAATTATTGATCCATGTGTTAAAGCTGGCATCTAAGTACGTTCCTAATGTATGAGAAGGCAATCAGCCAATCAGCTTATTTAACTGAAAGGTAACAAACGGATTTTCAAAAATGTAAAATTGAGAAAGACATGCTGTACTGCAGAAGTCAATATTGGAGACATTTGCTTCTCTTTTCTGAGATAATAAAATCAGTGGAAAACATGTGGATAATACTGATATAAAAGAGATATCATAGTAGCCAGACAGGAAATAAAGTTAGGTACATTAATTATCCGTCGTTGCAAACAGGAGGAGGAATGGAAGCATGCAAAACTTACTTTATTATGTTTTTCCAGGAAGACCTCTGGTACAAAACATGTTTAATTGCCAGGCAAACCTCAATCACAATTCCTGTAACAGATTTTCCCAGGTCAACCTGATTACCAGTTTCCTGATAACACATTTTGAGAGAGAAAGATAATGCTATTTGTGCATCATATGGGACAGACTCTTGCATACTACTGTTAGGGTTAAAAGGGACCTTAGAGGCCTTCTAGTCCAACCCCCTGCCCAAGGAAGAAACCTCATACCACCCTGGACAGATGGCTGTCCAATCTATTCTCGAAAACCTCCAGTGATGAGACACCCACAACATCAGGAAGCAAGCTGCCTCACTGTTTAATGGTTACTGCCATCAGGAAACTTCTTATTTCCAGATTGGCGCTCCTTCTGAGTTTCCACCTATTGGCTCTTGTCACACCATCAGGTACAACCAAGAATAAATCAATGCCCTCTTCCCTGTGGCTACCCTTCTGGTATTGGAAGACTGCTATCGTGTCTCCCCTCAGTGTTTTTGTGGCTAAACATGTCTAGACCTTTATGTCATTCTTCATACGATTTAGCCTCCAGTCCCCTTATCATATTTGTTGCTCTTCTCTGCACTTTTTCCTTGGCCTGTATCTTCTTTGTATTGTGATCAAAACTGGACATTTTATTCCAAATGTAGTCTCACTAGGGCAGTATAGAGTGGCATTATCATGATTTTGATGCTATTCCCCTCTTGATGCAGCCTAGGACCGTGTTCTCTTTTTTGGCAGCTGCAGCACGTTATTGCATCATCCTTAGGCAATGGTCCAATAGGACACCTAAATCCCTCTCACAGGTACTACCTTTGAGTGTCTGGTATTGTGTACAATTCCGGTTACCGCATCTCAAGAAAGACATAGTGGAACTGGAAAAGGTCGAGAGGAGAGCAACTAAAATGATTACTGGGCTGGGAGACCTCCCTTATGAGGAAAGGCTAAAACATTTGGGGCTCTTTAGTCTGGAAAAAAGGCACCTGAGGGGGGATATGATTGAGACATACAAAATAATGCAGGGCATGAGTCAAGTGGATAGAGAGGGACACTCTTCTCCCTCTCACCACGTTCCTTGTGTGGAGAGCTGGGGTGTGAAACCCAATCCTGTATTTTGGATGCAGTCTTAACAACAGCCCTACATCCTGCCCTGCCTCATCCAAGAAGTTGTTAGTCTGTGGAACTCCCTGCCACAGGATGTGGTGATGGCATCTGGCCTGGATGCCTTCAAAAGGGGATTGGACAGATTCCTGGAGGAAAAGTCCATCACAGGTCACAGACCATGATGGAGATGTGTAATCTCCAGACTTAAAACCAGGGTACTTCAAGGGCCAGATGCAGGGGAGTGGTAGCAGGAGACAGATATCTAGTCTCATGTGCTCCCAGACGCATCTGGTGGGGCCACTGTGAGATACAGGAAGCTGGACTAGATGGGCCTTTGGCCTGATCTTTTTATATTCTTATGTTCTCCTGCCTAAGTGCAGGACCTTACTTTACATTGAACTGCATCTTGTTGGACTGGGCCAACAAAGAAGGCAGTGAAATTTCTTTGGTATATCCTGTTCCTAACAAACCCGTTGGCTTCTAGTAATCACCTTGTTATTTTCTAGGTGCTCACAGATTCGCTGCTTAATTATTTTTCCAGGATTTTCGTGGGGATTGATGTCAAGCTGATTGGCCTGAAGTTTCCTCAGTTCACTCCCCCCCCCCTTTATAGATTGGAACAACATCAGGTCTTTTCCAGTCCTCTGGCAGTTTGCCCATGCTTCAGGACCCCTCAAAGATTTCATTCTGAGATCACATCTGCCAGCTCTTTTAGTACCCTGAAATATAAACCATCTAGTCTAGGAGACTTGAATTCATTCAAAGTCACTAATGTTCTTTTGCCACTTTTCTCACTCTTAAACCAAAGTTCTCTTAAACCAAAGTATAGTATAGTGTTTGTTATAATCTGTCTTTTTATGTATCTGTGGCTTGGGACTAATATGGGGTTCAATTGTATTAAAATGTGTGTGTGTGTGTGTGTGTGAACAAAAGGTCCATAATGTTAAAGAAGGCTTGCAAAAGATATTGGTAGACAAATACAGAGACAGTATAGTCCCCTTCTTTCAAGCTATACTGTTTCTCTTTCTTGGTATCAAGGAGAAATGTGAATATTTGACAATGTTGGGCAGGTGAAACAAGGATGGAAAGGAGAAGAGAGTGCTGTAGGCAAATAGAGTACAGCTGTGCTGCCTGTATCACTGTGACCTGGGTGGGTGCAGAGGGAGGGGCTTCCCTCTTCCTTCTGTGCCTCCCCGGGTTTCAGGTCCAGTGGGCCGGCAGGTCGGAGGGTCGGGGGTGGTGGCCATCATCTACAGGGAATCCCTTTATATTAGCAGATCTGCGGCATTGGTGAGTCCCGGGGTTGAATGCCTTCATCTTTTGGTGGGTCAGCGAGATAAGGTTGGTATTGTGCTGGTGTACCGTGCTCCCCGCAACCCAGCACAATCCTTTCCAGAGATCTCGGAGTTCGTCTCGGCTGCCCTGTTGAGGTTCCCCCACCTATTGGTGGTTGGGGACTTCAACGTGCATGCCAAGGAGGAACTCTCCGGAGCTGCTCTGGAATTCATCGAATCCATGACTTCCATGAATCTATCTCAGCGTGTTCTTTGCCCCACCCATAGTGCAGGCCATACCCTGGACCTGTTTTTTACCTCCATGTCATCAGACTCTCTTCTGAGGGTGGGAGGTATCTCACCCCTGCCTGTGTCATGGTCAGATCATCATCTGCTAAAATTTTCCCTGTCGATCACCACCCCACCCCACGGGGAGTGTCGACCCTATGTCTGGGCCTGCTCCCATAGGCTCCTGGACCCAGCACGGTTCATGGAGGCCTTCGGGGAGCTTTCTGGTGGTCTGGCAGATGATCTGGTTGAAGCCCTGGTGGATAAGTGGTATGAGGGTAGACCGGATCGGCCCTAAGCACTTCCTCCATTGTGGAGCTCGCTCCTCGTCGTGGTACGCCCCCTCGGTCTTCTTTCCTGATTGAGTTTGGGCCAGTGTTCCCAGCGGAGGCCTCGAGGGTTATGGCTTATTGCCGGCCAGCGGCTTCCCCTTTTGACCCTTGCCCAGCCTGGCTTATTAAATCCACCGGAGGGAACATGCCGGAGTGGGTCTGTAATGACTATTGCCACTGCCTCCTTTAGGGATGGAATTTTTCCTTCCCATTTGAAGGAGACCGTGGTGAAGCCCACTTTGAAAAAGCCCGGCATGGCGACAGATGAGTTATCCAGCTATCGTCCGATTGTCATTGTTCCCTTCCTGGGCAAGGTTGTTGAGAGGGTGGCCGCCGTCTGGCTTCAGTCATACCTGGAGGAAAACTGTGTCCTGGATCCCTTCCAGTCTGGGTTCAGGCCGCTTCGGGGGACCGAGACTGCCCTGGTCGCTCTGCAGGTTGACCTACTCAGGGAGGCTGACACAGGGTGTTCCTCTCTGTTGGTTCTCCTTGATCTGTCAGCGGCCTTTGATACCGTTGATCATGGTAACCTGCTGGACCGGCTTGCTGGGGTTGGAATTGGGGGCTCTGCTCTCTTCTGGCTCCGTTCCTTTCTCGGCGGCCAGTCTCAGCGGGTTCAGCTGGGGGATGATTTGTCAGCTCCTTGGACACTCCCTTGTGGGGTGCCCCAGGGGTCGGCAATCTCACCCATGCTGTTCAATGTTTATATGAGGCCACTGGCGGAGGTCATCAGGAGATTTGGAATTTGCTGCCATCAGTACTCTGATGACACACAACTCTATCTCTCCTCTTCTTCTTCTGCAGAAGAGGCAGTACGCTCCCTCGACCTGTGCCTGGAGTTGGTCTTGGAATGGACCAGGACTAACCGGCTCAAGCTGAACCCGGAGAAGACTGAGGTTCTGTTCTTCGGGGCACCCTCATCTGGGTACAATGGCCCCCTCCCTAGTCTGGGAGGTGTTTCCCTCCAGCCTACAGACAGGGCCAGGAGTCTGGGTTTGGTCCTGGATTCAGCCCTCTCCCTGGAAGCCCAGGTGATGGCAGTCTCCAGGGGCGCTTTTATCCATCTCTGCAGCATCGCCCAGATCCGCCAGTACCTCGATGAGTCCTCCCTGAGGACAGTCATGCAGGCTCTTGTGATCTCGAGGATCGACTACTGCAATGCCCTCTACGTGGGGTTGCCCTTGACCCTTGTCTGGAGGCTCCAGCGGGTGCAGAATGCGGCGGCCAGACTGGTGGTGGGTGCTCGAAGATTCGATCACATCACCCCAGTTCTGGTTCGCCTGCATTGGCTACCCGTTGCCCTCCGGATAAGGTTCAAGGTGCTGATTTTGATCTTCAAAACCCTTCATGGCTTGGGACCGGAGTACCTGTCAGAGCATATTTCCAAGAGGTCAACTGGAGTCAGGCCCACGAGAATGGCGCAGGCGCGCTCACTTAGGGTAGCCACACCCAGGGAGGTGCAGAAATTGCTCACCAGAAACCGCGCCTTCTCTGTGGTGGGCCCTATGCTGTGGAATCATCTCCCTAGTGAGCTGCACCTAGCAGAGTCCCTGCCCGCCTTTAGAAAGGCCCTGAAACCTACTTTTTTAAGTAGGCACATGGCGACCTTTTTACTTAATTTTTTTCCTTTTTTTGCCGCCCGCGTTGTCGTCATTTGTGGTGGGTTTTGTCTCTATTTTATTAACTCTTATCTGCTTTTTTCTATAATATCTTGTTCTTGTTTTTAATTGTAAATCACCCAGAGTTCCATCTGGAAGATGGGCGGTATAGAAATATAACAAACAAACAAACAAACAAACAAATAAATAATAAGCCCTGGTTGTCTGGTGTATTGGAGACACACCACCTATTATTGGTTATTAATGGATTATAATAGATTGTAATGACATGGAAAACAGTGAATAGAAATGTGTACTGTAATAGACCAGTTAAGACTATTGCCAAGCCAACTTAATATTTGCCAAACCAGATAGGTCACTCTAATGCAGAAATCTGCTCTTTGTATTTGGACCATCCTTAAAATATTAAATTAATATTAAGATGTGAAAATGGAAAGGGGAAGTGAGATTATCTGCTTGAAATGTTAACCTGTTTGACCTCCAAGAGGAATATATTAGCCAAGAAGAGAAACTTTCATATGCATTACGAAACTGAGAGACCAAGATACAACTTTTTTTAAAATAGCCCATTAAGTATTAGTCTCAGCCATATTGATATAGTATTTGAAATTTGTAAGAATTTAGGTGAATAGATAAAATATAATTGGTTGATGATGCTTATTATTTACTAACTTCTTATAGATTATATAGGCTATCTTAAGTCAAATGTGCTATCTTCACCCTTTGTGTTAGATAAAAACAGATATAAATGTATGCCTATCATATATTGAGCTAGACAAATAGATTTCAAGCTGCTTAGTAAAATGAAGAATTAAGATTAAATAGGTTAGTTTAATATTGTACTTTGTTATTTTCATACTAGATGAAGATGGAGATGAGTAATGATGAATATAATGATGGAAAAGAAATATGCAAATTTGGAATATACCAAACACTTGGGATGAAATATTGGGAAAATATTTGTATTTGAAATATGTAACACAGCAACACACAAGCAATGTATTTGTTTTAACCTGTTAAGTTTAGAAAATTCAATAAAATGTTTTTAAAAGGGTAGTCTCACATAACCTAAATTTTAATATATAAACCTCAGGTTTCTGTAGATCACCATACTTGTGTTCGTTATATCACCATTTTGATTATATCATCAGGTTTTCATAGGAATGAAGTGGGGGGAGGTTGTAAGTTTTGATTGATTGTACAATATCCAGAGTGGGTAGTATATTAATGCATTCATTGATTATTGGTTTGAAGAAACCTCTTTAAGCTTTTTGCATTTTGCATTTGCCCAAACCAGCCAACCTGCAAGGCTTATCATATGTCACGTACAATTATTTGACTTGCCAGCATTTTAACATCGTTGAAGACAGTGCAGATCAATGGAAGTCTGAAACTGGGCAAGAGGAAAATGGAGATAGGTATTTAGTACATTATGTCTTCTGCTGTAACATTTGCTTCTTCTGTCTTAGTTTTCAGCATAGGAAAGTGAATTGTGCTGATCGCAACTAGTAGTAAATTCAAAGCATGAACCGTTGCACTTGCTACAGAAAGCCAAAAAGAATGTTCATATTGTTGTTCCAAGATGATGAATTGAAAGAGAGTTTCCTGGAAATTGGCAATCTTTTCTGTAAGGTTATGCAGTTCAACAGCAGCCATAAAGCTAGTCACTGCCAGCATTGCGAAGCCACCTGCAAGAATTTCAGAGAGAAAAATAGAACACATGAATTCAAAATATTTGATTCTGCTCCAATTCATTTGAATCTGATCATTGGTTTGCTGTATGCTGAACAATCACCACTCATTTTGTTTTTCTTTAAGACATGAAGATTGAACTTATGAATGTTGTCAGGACCCTGCCTGCCACAGAACCTGACCCTGAGGGGTTGGTTACCTGGTGAAGAGTTGCTGGAAGAGCCTTGCAGCTCAAGTCAGCAAGCAGCTGGGTCTGATCACTCAGCTGAAAACATATCCCTGCTTCCTAGAAGGGCCATGAGCAGGATTCTGCAACAACATGCTACCAGGATAGCTAGAGACAGAGCCTTTGTTTCTAGACGGGGAATCAGGTTGAGTAGCCCTGAGTATTAGCAGGAGCTTTCCCAGGAGAGAGGGCGTGTTCCCTGTTTCAGAATATAGCTGGCAAGCTCAACTTGAGTTCTCCATGGAAGCAATGCGTCACTTGAACCTGCAACCACGTTCCTGTCTGTTCCTGACCCTGGACTCTGTTTTGCCTGACTTTGGACCAGTTTCCTTGACAACAGCTTGGTTTATTCCCTTTGGCTTGGCATCTGGTTTTCATTACATTCCTGTGTTGACTCTGGACTGGTAATTGCTAAGTTATAACCTGTGTTATCTGTCTGGCACCTGATTATCAGCAAAGAACTTGAACCTGCATGATTCTTCACTAAAGACCTTGGCAAAAGACTGAACTCTGTTTATGTGTGTGTATTCTGTGTGCGGCGCTTGACAAATATCTACTTACATTAAAATGTATAATTTTCAAACACATGGAAGATGTCTAGTTTCACTTATTACATCTTACTTGGAAGCATATATAGCCCATATAGACAAATGATGGCATATGTGGAAGTACCATTTCCCTGAGTGCTTGATTTTGAGTTATTTAAGGCCCTTTTATTTATTTATTTATTTATTATATTTATACCCCGCTTATTATCAGCAAGATCTCTTTTCTTTACATTCTCATCCCACCTCCCAATTCACTCAGTGGAAAGAGAGGTCAACTACTTTTGAGTGAAAGCAATTCCTATATTCATGTGAATCAACATAGGGTATTTGTACACGACCCCTAAACTCCGCCGCAAATGGCTGCCAGCTCCGGAGCTTACAATTGTTTCCCCACCAGCTCCGGAGTTTGCAGGAAATTAAGTGCGACCACGCCCACCTAAGCGCGTCCCAGCGCACTTTTCATGTACCAGCTCTTGGAGGGTAAAAATCCCCAGATCCAGATGTAATCTGGTGAGTGCACGGCTCTCCTCGCTTCTGTTTGTTTTTTTTTGCCTCCCGCCCCTTTAAGAGAAGGAATCAGGACGACGATGGGGCTACCAGGCGGCTTCGGAGGTGAGCCTGCATTTTTTCCTCTCTTTTTTCCTCCCTCCCCTCACGCAGACAGGAGCAAGGAAGTGCGGAGGGGTGGGGACGCAGGAAGAGCAACGAACCCCCAAGATCTCTGGTCCGAATTTAAGTGGCCAGTGGATCTTAGGGGTCGTGTGAAAAGGCCCATAGTTTGCACAAAATGTCCCTTTAGTATCTCCAATGAATAGAGTTAGAATCTCCCATTGGACAGAGGGAGGAAGCACATCAATTAGATTCACTTCAACAGAGCAGAAAGGGAGCCTAAGAGCAAGAATGTTGTAAGAATTGATCAATAAAAAACATTGTTAATCTACATCTAACACTGATGGGTTTTCATAGTAATGCATACATATATTAAATCAGCTTTTGATTTAGCAAGATAAAACATAAAATTCTTCTGATATGGAAGGTTATTGTTTTACCATTTTGCATATGTTATATGAATATATATGTAGCATTTGGACTCCTGCTGGTGTTCCTGGTCTGAGTAATTGTCGAAAACTGATCGTGTGCTGTGGTGCATATTGATTGCATAATTGGGTGTAACAAGACACAATAAAAATGAAGACACACCCTGCTACCTTGTAGTAAGTAAAACAAATACCAATAGATATTCTGGCTATTTGTTATCATCATATATAACGGTCATAACAAAGAGTTTTGCTTGTGATTGTCAATATTTTGCATAATATTATGCTCTTTAAATTACCTAAGATATAGCATTCATAATATCATTTATCTATATATACATATACAAAACATATAGTTTTATCAATTTACATTACTATATTCATTATATGCTTCATAACAGAAGCATTTCTTATTTTTTGTTTTGCAATATATAGTTTTCAAACAAAAAAGTTGTAAATAAAAAAAAAGGAAAAAATTGGAACAATTCTAATCTTCTCAAACAATTTCTTATTCTTAACCATTACCTGCAAGTAAGTTCCATAGAGCTATTCCTGCTGGACCTCTAAAAGCCCGATAGGGAACTCTTATTATGTTTAAGATGCAGAATCCGAGGCTGATCAGGGCAAAACAAAATGCCACACAAAGGAAGAGGATTATCACCACATGAAGAGCTGTGTTCAATGTTTTCGCCAGGTGTGGGAAAACTGACAAAGAAAATAAATCATAGTTATTCATTGTATACATGTTGGCGAGAACAGAGCTTTGCAGATACTATGCAATGCTGGAAAGACAAGTGATGTGTCCTAGTTCAAATCAAGCCTGAGCTCACTCTATAAGCAAAAATGACTAAAATGAGGTGTTGCATGATTTGGGTGGAGGAAATATTTATTATTTTGTATAATATAGTAAGGTCTGAAGTGACAGAAAGGTGTTCAGAGCACTGGATCCCCATTCCCACTAGCTTCCTTTGCTATATCAATATCTTTCGATCAGCTTACATTCCATTGGGAATTGCCAGAATGTTCAAGAATGATACTCTTGATATTCTGGAATGATATTGAAAAGGATCGTTTTCACAACCATTAAGCAAAGTGGTCCTCCTTATATACTTCCTCATACCACTTAAAGCTGTCTCTGGGTAGTTTATAGTTATGCTGACTACAATTTACCTGCCCCATAAGCTGGGTCCTCAGTTTACCAACCTCAGAAGTATGGAAGGCTGAGTCAACCTTGAGCAAGCTACCTGGACTCATTAAGAATGAGTCCAAGTAATGAGTCTTTGACCGTGGCACCACAGGTTAACCACTGCACCACAAGGCTCTGTAATGGATGTTGGAAGTTGTGAAGCCTGTTAGCTTAGGCCAAATGTAAACATGCAATATTAAGAGGTACTCAGATTTGTAGTTTTCTTTTTATCTCAGTAAATAAAGGCCAGTGAAGATACCAGCCAGAGCAAGTGAAACCTGATTGGTCTGTAAGCAACATGCGACTATATTCCCGTGCTTGTGAATAGTCTGAGGAGATGGAGAAGGACTTTTTCAAGAAGGATTTTTATGGCTGTGTCTTAAGACAAGCTTCCAACATAAAGATGTAGTGTAGGGATAGAGAGAGGCCTTCTGACTCAAGGTCTCAGAAAGTTAGGGAAGGATTCATTTTTGTGGTTTTCTAGCTAGAGGTATATTTTTCTGTAAACTCCAATAGACTAAATAAATGTTTTTCATATACTTGTTGCCTTGGAAGTATTTTTGGTAAGTTTGAATTCACAGCATATTTTAACAGGCTGAGAAGTCACCTATTTTAAATCCATGGAGCTTTGACAGTCTCCAGGCTTTAGTATCAGTTAGCTGCGGTTAATTTATTGCCTGGGTAGAGACTAAATATCTCATCTCAGTGAGGAGGGTCCTGAGATTCCGGCACAGGCTCCTCTAAGAATTATTTTACTCCTTTTAAAACTGAAAGCTGGGATTTTCAGGAACCAGATCATACCTATATTAATATACATACCTATATTAAATTGATAGGTTTGTTCTCACGGTAAAGAAAATGAAGGATTCTTACTTTTATCATGCATATTGATAGTTATAGTTGGCAATCCACCTGATTAAATGTATGTTTGAACTGGTCTCTAAGAAGCCAATGAACCCTGTTTATCACAGGTCAAAGTAATTACCTCAAATTCAGGAAAGTATTAAATAAATACTTTGAGAACAATGTAATCTATCTTCAAAGACACATAAAAGCAAGTCTATGATTGTCCTCAAAGCAGTTAAATGAATTAAAATTATAATGTCCCTAATGTATGTGTATTTTGGGTTATTAATTTCTTTCTTATCCCTCATCCAAATAGCCCCAGAATGATTTACTACTACTACTACTACTACTACTACTACTACTACTACTACTAATAATAATAATAATAATAATAATCATCATCATCATCATCATCATCATCATCATCATCATCATCATCATCATCATCATCATCATCATCATCATCATCATCATCCCCCCAAGGGTGCCACCTTGTTGTAGCAGGGGGCTTAACTGCTCCAGTAGGTCCAACCTTACCAGAGAGGTCTCGACTGAGGAACAGAACTAAGCGCACCCAACAACCCATGAATCATGGTGAAATATAATATAAAGAAGCCTATACCGGCTCGGTCGCCACACGGGTTAAGAAGGACTGCGATGGGTGTTGATGAACCTGGACATCCGTCGATAAATGGGCTACAGGTCATGGGTCCCATTGCTGAGCAACCAGGGCATGGGCCTGTAGAGTTACTGGAAGCTGAACCATCTCAGAAGCGGCAGAAATATACTTTACCAGAGAATCGGACAATCATGAAATGCTATTATAGAGCAGAACCTGAAAAACGAGGCTAACAAAAGTGGATGCATCAGTTATGGAAACAAGAATATCCAAACTCCAAAATAACTGAATTATGATTAGCTGACCAGCGAAGATATATTATCAGAAACAAGATGTTTAGTAAAGTTGAACTAGAAGAAATACAGAGGAGTTGTGAAATTGGAGGTTGAGAAATTATCCAAATAGGAGGAGAAAACCATGGTGGAAAATCAGGCTGGAGCTTAAAATCAAAAGACTCCGAGCAGATGTGAGTAACTTAAAAAAACTGCAGGAGGACAAATTAAAGAATAGTAAGATCAAGAAATATTTGACTAAAAAATACTGGCTAAGTACAAAAAGCAAAGCAAAGTGTTCTGCTTATATACCGCCCCATACCACTACAAGTAGTCTCTGGGTGGTTTACAATTTTTAATTACAGTGTGCAGGCTACACATTGGAAAATTGGAGAAGCATTGCAAATAGTGAAGCAGCAAATAACAGCAACAGCTAGAAAAACTGAAAGATATGATGCTAGATTTACTCAGTATAAAGACAACCAGTTGTTTCAATCAGATCAAAGAAAGTTCTATCAGAGTTTAAATCAGAAGATAGGTATAAAAGATGAAAAGCCTGAAAAAATGGCAACCATTCAGTTTTGGAAAGACATATGGGGGACTGAGAAAGACTACAATAGAAATGCTGGATGGCTCCAAGATTTTGAGAAGAATTCTCCAAGTGCACAATGGATCAACTAGAAATAACAGTTGATATGATCACCAAAAGAGTACAAAGAGTCAAAAAGTGAACATCACCTGGCAATGATCAACTGCATGGGTTTTGCCTTAAACACCTGACCAGTCTGCATGGAAAAATAGCCCAACAATTTAATGAAATGTTTAGGACAGGTTATATTAATGAGTGGTTAACAACTGGCAAAACCTATTTGATTCAGAAGGATCCAACAAAAGGAGCAATACCTGAAAATTACAGGCCAATAACATGTTTACCAACTATGTATAAACTGCTAACAGGCATCATAGCTGATAGAGTCCAGGATTATTTGGAAGCAAATAACATCATGCCAGTAGAGCAGAAAGGGAACAAACAGGGAAGTAGAGGCACAAAAGATCAGTTACTCATTGATAAAATGATCCTAAAGCCCGGAAAACTAATTTATATATGACTTGGATTGACTATAAAAAAGCCTTTGACTCAGTACTGCATATTTGGATTATTAAATGCCTGGAAGCCATTGGAATATGTAAAAGTATTCGTGCCCTAATTGAAAATGCGATGAAGAACTGGAAAACAAAATTGTTTGTCAGGGATGAAAGCTATGGATTAGTTAGCATTAAACGAGGGATTTTTCAAGGTGATTCTTTGTCACCTCTGCTATTTACTATTGCCCTGATTCCCCTCTCAATAATTTTGCAGAACACAAATTTTGGGTACCAAACTGCTAAAAATTCAGGAAAAATTTCTCATCTATTGTATATGGATGACTTAAAGTTGTATGGAAAATCAGAAACTGAAATACACTCAATGACCAACACAGCCCAAATCTTCAGTACTGATATTAGTATTGAGTTTGGACTAAACAAATGTGCCACAGTGGCTCTGAGAAAAGGAAAAATCATTGAGAGTGAAGGAATTGAAATGCCAAATGGACAAGCTATTAAATATCATCAGTCTGAAGCCTATACATATCTGGGCATACTGGAATTAGATAATATCAAGGATGGTCAAGTGAAAAATATGGTCAGTAAAGAATATATTCAAAGGGTCAGAAAAGTATTAAAAAGTAAGCCGAATGGTGGTAACACCATCAAGGCAATTAATAGCTGGGCCATACCAGTCATCAGGTATACTGCTGGCATTTATAAACTGGACCTCCCAAAAAACTCCCCAGCAGTGGCGACGGCTCACCCAGCAGCCCACCCCAAAGCTCCTTGGTGGTGGCAGAGGCCCGCTGGCCTGCCCACCCCCACACATTCCCCTGTGTTGCCGGTGGCGGCAGACCGCCCATCTGCCCAAGCTTCCCAGCGGTGCCGGTGGCATGGCCTGCCCGATCACTGCCCCGCGTGTGCACCCAACCTCACACATTCACCTGCGTTGCCACCCAAGCTTCCCAGCTATGCCTGTGGCGGTGGCCTGCCCGTGCACTGCCCTCCGCGTGCGCACCAAGCTTCACAAGGTTCCTGCCGGTGTCAGTGTTGGCGGAAGATTTTTTTTAAAAAAAAAAAACCATGGGGCAGAGGAGGGGGAGGGAGGGGTGGGCCAGCCAGCCGCGAGCAACTTAGAATGGCCTGACGGGCCAGATTTGGCCCCGGGCCGGACTTTGGGCAGGCTTGGTGTAGGGTCTCAGCCAGTGAACTTATTTTAAGCTCTCCCTCAAACTGGTTGTGACACCTTTTCTGGGAAAAGGGATCCCCTGTCCAGTAATGAGGCTGGCTCCCCTCTCCCTCCTGTTCCATCACTAATGAAACCCCCAGTGCAGGAGCTGGTTGGTTGGTGGCTGATCATTATAAGCAAAGTGGCCAATGGGAACCGCAGGAAGGCAGCATACTGGTGGGAAATGAGACCCTTCTGTGGCTTTGGCTTGGGCCGCACACCTGGAGTGCACTTGCTCATATCCCAGCACAAAAAACCACCCAGTGTCCTTGAGTTTGGGGGCAAACCTTTTCCCCTTGCCGTCAGTGCTGGCTGGGCACACCATGCCACAGCTTACTTCCTTGTCCACTTCCTCACAATGAGAAGCCACATCATTTGGGTACATTACTGTAATCAATCAGAGTTATTACAAGGCTAGAGGAGTGATTCCTCTATGCTAGAGGAAACACAGGTCATTCTCCAGGCTTAAATAAAGAATAATGGTATAAATTGTATATTTAGGTAAGCTACCATGGGTCTTTTTATGGAGAAAGGTACATTAACAATATTTTAAACAAGAAATCCACAGAAATCACTTAGGGCAAAACTGAATCTCTGAGCACCTGCAGTAGTAATTCTAGGGGAAGTTCCTCTATCTACATTAGGCAGACTGTCCTCCCCCCCCCCCCATTTCTAATGCCACTAGCGGTGACCTTGAATCATTCATCTCTTCTTATAATATAAACAAGTGTAGATCTGCTACATAAGTTTCATTTAAGACAGTTTCAGTTCATCTTGATTGCCTGGATGTTACGGGTTCTATGGATAACATAGTCTTCCACTTGTAACCCACTCATTTTAACATGCTGTTTTTCCCATTCTCTGCCCAACCCCCGTAGTAGATCATTTAATGAGAAAATATGATATAACTGTGAAGTTCTCTCTCTGTGAGGTTTATTCTCTCTCCCTAAGAGTTAATATAATTTCTTAACTGGAACAACTAAATATAGTACAAGGATGGAAAATTATACACAATGTAAAGCAATGTAAAGCAAATGGCACATTTTTTAAAAAAAATGGAGTTTGCCAAGAGATCTTGATCTGCTTTGAAAAATATTTATTACCAATGTTGCACAGCAGAGAGTCAAATATCCATTTGCTGCTTTTTACAGCTGACTTTTTGTACAGCCTCTCCCCAAGTCAGAATAATTTTGCACCCATACCCTGCAATCTGATTGACCAATGAAAGGAATAAATCTTCCCCTACACAATGAATTTCCATTCAAAATCTTGGACCCATAAAATATCTTCAGGTAAAAAATCAGAATCTGTGACACATTCTAAACTCTAAAAACTTTCAAATGCATCTAAATGTTTTTATTATGTTCAATAAAGGAAACCAAAGTGCTACTTACTTGTGAATCTGGAATACCGCCCACCTAACCCACATTGTCGCATCTTACCACCTCCAAAAAGTCCATAGTAAATTTGTCCCATGAATTTGACAAGCTCTGGATCTGTGGCATTGACCAGCTCAGCTCCTGTTTTGCAAAGGATTGTTGCAGTCATCCATTTCTGGGTGCCCATTGCAACCAGGATCAAGATAAAAGATATAAAACTCAAAAGAGCAATGAACACAAACAAGGTACATTTGAAGCAGCCAAGCATTCTAACAGCTTGGAGATATAATGTTTCAAGGCTTTCCAGGGGTTAATTATTGATGATGGCAATCCAAATGGTTCAGAATTCTCTTTTCACATTACATCTTTTCTAGTCTACAAATTAAGTTATTCTTGTAAAAATGGATCAATCCTAAAAGATAGAATTTCTGCAATAATTCACAAGCAAATGGTTTCGTTGCTCTCAGGGGCAATTGTGCTTGTTGCGGAGGTTATAAACACTGTATCTGTTACATGACTAATGTTTCATTTAAAGTCTCAAATTCTTTACCTTTTAAATATTCAAATGACATCCATTTCTGGCCTGTGAGATGTTGTTGCAGGATATGTTTGCTCAATTTATTAAGAAATCTGTCATAATTGCTTGAGAGCACACTAGGATGAGCGAGATCTGGCATCTGAATTCCCCTGGCTACATGACACCAAGCAGTCATCTCTCTGAGGTTCTGTCTCCTAAATGTCACCGCTGTCAAGCAAATGGATGCCATTCTGCTTTCTGAAAGTATTAAATGTAATAGACACATAATATCTGACACTATCCACTAAACCACACTAGCTCTGCTATTTTATAATGTCAACTTTCATGGAATAGTCCACTTCATCCAACTTCTGTTTAATAAGATGTTGCCTATTTATTTATTATCCCCATTTATATACTGCCTGACTTTCCCAGAGGAACTCTGGGCATTTGGCGAATTAGCATTATTTTGTTTTATATACTGTCAACTGGGAGATGGGCAGGCCTTTGCTGTTTGTTGTCTGGCCCATGAAATGCTGAACCATTGTGGGATAATAATGTAAGAGTGTTTTTAAATATAGACTTTATTCATTTTCTACATAACTAAAAAAAGAGTGCTTATTAGACATTGTTACATGGGTTCCAGTCATATTCATATTACAGCAAATTTATTTTGTTTCTCAGTTCTTACAATTGATAGAACAGAATCCATTTTTGATAATATTGTGTGTCCTCTTTTTTAAAAAATTCTCATTGTCAGTGTACGGGTTCGCTATGGTCACCCCCCAATTCTTGACTAATAGCACA
>JAHTLZ010000274.1:11640512-11664836 GCA_023846285.1 Phrynocephalus versicolor | reverse complement strand
ACAATATATTCTTATTTCCTATATTTCTATCTCTTACTTGGGAGGGGTTTTCAGTTGCATTCCTGAGGCATTTTGACATTGACCCCCGCAACAATGGCGTTGCATCTCCTGAGGCGGGCTCCATCCCCAACCTGGGATCCAACCTACTGGGTTAGGGTCTGATATCTTGCCTCTATCCTTCCTCTCCGAATAGCTGTCATTCGGATAGAAACGGAGTGTACAGTCGGGAGTGGGGAGCGGCAATCCTGTGTCCACCTTTCGCCATATGTCTGTCCTCCTTGGCACCCCCTCCCTAATGTCCTTAACCGACCCCCTCCCTCGCGCGACTCCCCCCTCCCTTCCTATCTCTCTCTCGATCTCGCGCTCGGTCGTCTGCACACTGGCCTCTTTAAAGAATGTTCTGCTCACTCTGTCTTCTGTTTGTATCGCTACTCGCCTTACTTCTTTCTCTAGATCTCTATTAACTTGCACAGCTGTATGCCAGTGTGTTCTCATAGGCATGTCGCCAAACCGCCCTCCTACTTGCACTTTTTTCTCTTTAGTCATAAATCTCCAATTATCCGTCTGAACTCCTCTTTCTCTCAATAATCTCCTATATCCCCCCCTTCCTCTGTCTGGGTTCCTATCTCTTGGGATTCTATACACAAGCCCTTCATTTCTTCTTTAACCATCTCCCACGTCACAACCCAGTTAACTACAGCCAGAAATCCCTGGGTTATGTCAGATGGCTTCCATTTCTTCCTTATCAGTTCTTCTGAGTTCTCGTCTGTATCCACTATCTTGCTGTGCTGCTCTACTTCTCTTTGTTCCACCCTGTCCTCATTGAGTGTCTGGGTGTCTGAGGCGGACGATCCTTCCTCAGCTGCCTTCTTCTCCCTGTCACAGTCAGTCTATCCATTTCTGCACATTCCAAAATCTTCTTAATTAGTCCTTTGTCCATTGGTATTTTATTTTCCCAGTGTTGTGTCCATACCTCACTGCTGTCAGAATATGTAATATTACATAAATGCTTTGTTTGTCTAATTTCTCTGGTACTATACCCTAAGAAGAACAATTCTGATTTGAAATCTTTATGGTTTTTTTTTTAAAAATTAACAAGCCAGGTATATATTTTAATTCAAAAAATTAGCTTTATCACGGGCTGACCATACATAGTATGGCCCATTTTTTGCTCACATTTCCAGCATTTACTAAACATATTTGGAATCATTTTAGCTAATCTGGCAGGTGGTAAATGCCATCTATAAAACATTTTATATAAATTATCTTCATAAGCAGTTGTTATTTATAGTTTACAATTTCTAGTCCAGCTTTTGCCATTTCTCTAGTTCAATATTACTGTATATTATAAAGATTTTTGCCCACTGAACCACTGTCTCATTTGTTCATTCTCCATTTTTCCTTCTAATAGTTTATCTGTAATCAACAGTATTTTATCAAGTGCTGTCTGTTCCTTATGAAAATGATACCCTTCCCTACCATGTCTGTATGTTACAATTTTCTCAAAGTTTAAAAGATTACATATGCAAATGCTTCCATAAGTGAGGCCAATCTTGGAATTTTGATGTACAGTACACATTCATTTTTATTTTTCCCATACCTTAATGAATTTCTAAAATACTGGTTTTGAAAGTATCTGTTTTAGCTTTCTCATACCATAAAAATAGTAATTTTCGTAAGATGCTCATCTTTTGTAAGATGCTCATTTTATTAGTTGCAATTCTTCCTAATATTGACAGTAGCAGATGTTTTATTTTTCAATTTCATTTTGTTTCATTTTTCTTTTTTTAAAAATTTAATATACGTTCTTTGTTCTTACAGCCAACCAGCCCGGCTGGTTGGTCCTTTTTTTAATTTTATTTATTTATTTGTTTGTTTGTTTTTACAAAACAAGCACCAAACAGTTTTTTTTAAAAAAACCCTCGTGCCGAACAGCCTGGGTGAGGGATATGGCTGATGGGCCCGTCCAGTCGGTGCATTTTTTATTTTCATACATCTATTTTATTGTGGTTATTGTTATTACACAATAAAAAAAAAGGAAGAAAGGAAAGACGAAGGTAAAGGAGAGGACAAAAGTTACAATAATAGAGTCAATTCCTGCCATCACATTCCAAAATTATCGGGGGGAAAAAGAAATGTCTATGATTCATTTCACATCAACCTACATCCGTAGAATTACTCCCACCTAATCTAACTTTGAGTAATTTTTATGTTTTACCACTGGCCCCTTCATTGTTTTCAATGTCTTATGCTTCGTCAACTGAATGTTTTCATGCTGGCAGTACTCCCTCTAATCTTTCTTATTAAGTCTCTTATTTAACCATTCGTAGAATAATTGCCAAGTTTGTGTAAAGATGTTATCTTCTTTGTTTTTTATCACAATTGTTAATTTATTCATCTCCGCACATTCCAAAATTTTAGAGATTATTTCTTCATCCTTGGGCATTGTTTTCAGTTTCCATTTTTGGGCCCAAGCTAACCTTGCGGCTGTTAGAATATGTATTATTAGGTAATTTATTTCTTTGGGTTGCTCACCCATAGTCAGCCCTAGTAAAAAATATTGTGGCTTAAACTTTATTACTCTTTTTGTTATTTCCTGTAGCCATTTGTGTATTTTAATCCAAAACTTTTTTGCTTTTTTACACGTCCACCAACAATGGAAGAAAGTTCCCTTCTTTTGTTTACATTTCCAGCATTTATCAGAAATTTGTGGATTAATTTTATGTAGCCTCTCAGGAGTTATGTGCCATCTGTGGAACATCTTCAATAAATTTTCTTTATAAGAAGCAGCAATAGTTGCTTTATAATTGGTCTTCCATAGCCTTCCCCACTGCTCTAGACTTATTTCTTGACGGATGTTTCTCGCCCATTTGATCATAACGTCTTTTACCTCCTCATCCTTTAACTCCCAATCCAACATGAATGTGTACAGTTTGCTAATGAGCTTAGCCTCAGTTCCTAATAGTATCTTATCCAATACTGATTCCTGATTTTCAATCCCCGTTTCCATTCTATCTCGCGTTAATTTGGTGGTACGGTAACCATGATTTAATAAGGCCCGATGTAAGTAATTGTTCGTATGATTTTAACTGCCCCTTTCCATCTAGTAAGTGCTTGTATGTGGGTAGTGTTGTTCGCTCTATTAAATTTGGGTGCATAATTGCCTCTAGCGGCGAGAACCATCTAGTTATTTTCATATAATATTTCCTTCTAATCTCATTCCAGCCTTGAGCAAGGGAACGTCTAAGAAAGTGACTGTTAAATATCTTACTTTTAGTTCCTCTATGCCATAAATGAAAATGCCAGCCCCTCTGGAGGTTAAAACCCTCCAAGTTTGATAATCTGTTGTCTCGCAACGAGATCCAGGCCTTTAACCAAGTCAGTACGCATGCTTGGTGATGAAGGCACCAATTGGGTACTCCCCAACCTCCCCTGTCCTTACACTCCTGCATTAATTTGAGTTTAATCCTTGGTTTGTTCCCTGTCCAGATGAATTTATTTGTTATTTTATTCAATTCTCCAAAAAACTTCCACCCTAAATTAATAGGGATGGATTGGAATAAGAAAAGTAGTTTTGGAAGCACATTCATCTTAACAGTCGCTATTCTTCCTAAAATTGATAAGTGTAGTCGATCCCATTTTTTAAAGTCCTCTTCTATTTGGTTTAGTAATCTCCTATAATTATCCTCTTTCAAAGATGTACATCTCGCCGTCAGTTGAATTCCTAAATATTTAATTTTCTTTATTATTCGTATTCCTGTTATTTCTTCCAATTTAGATCTCCGTTGGCTAATAATGTTTTTTGTAAGAAATTTAGTCTTATCTCTATTTATCTTCAAACCTGCCACCTTCCCAAATTTTTCAATTTCTTCAATCACTTTAGGTGCTAAATCAATGGGATTTTCTAAAATAAAAGCCAGATCATCAGCAAATGCTTGGACTTTCGTTTCTTGCTTAATTTTTTGCCCTGTTATTTCTTTATTCTCCCTTATTTGTCTGTTTAAAATTTCTATGACCAATATGAATAGTAGCGGGGATAAAGGGCATCCCTGTCTTGTTCCTTGGAGTTTCTGAATGTCCTTTGTTAACTCTCCATTGATTACTATTTTTGCCCTTTGCTTAGAGTATATTGCCCCCACTAGTCTCGTGAATTTATCTCCAAGTTCTATCGTTTGCAGTTGATTGAGCAGAAAATCCCAGTTTACATTGTCAAAGGCTTTTTGTGCATCTAAGAAGAGTATTGCCATTTCTTTATCGGGGTGGGCTTCATAGTACTCCAAAATATCTAAAATCAGCCGTATATTATTTCTAATTTGTCGTCCAGGTAGGAACCCATTCTGGTCGTGATGTATAAAATTAATTAGGAATTTTCTAAGCCTATTTGCTATAATAGTTACAAATATCTTATAATCACAGTTTAGCAAAGAAATCGGCCTGTAATTCGCTATCAAAGAGGTATCCGAGTTTTCTTTAGGAATGATAGTTATTATAACTTCTTCCCATGAGAGGGGTATTTTAGCTTTATTCAGAATTTCATTGTAGGTTTTCAACATTTGATGTAATATTGCTTCTCTGATACATTTGTAAATTTCAGCTGGGAGACCATCTGGACCGGGTGCTTTCCCCGTCTTTTGTTTATCTACTGCTTCTTGTAACTCTTCAATTGTTATTTCTTGATTTAACAGTTGCTTTATTTCCTCGGTTGCTTTGGGGATATTTGCTTGATTAAGATATTGGGTTATATCCTCTATAGCTATTTCTTTGGATTTATATAGACTTGTATAAAAGTCAGAGACGATTTCCCGCAAACGTTCTTGTTCCACACATAAATTTCCTGTTTCGTCTCTGAGTCCTTTTATATATCTTGTTTCCTTTTTCGTCCGTATTTTATAGGCTAACCATTTCCCCGGTTTATTTGCATTTTCAAAAAAATTCTGCTTACACCTCTTGATCTGTTTGGCTAAATCTTCTGCTTCCAACATATTTATTTGGCGTTTAACTAAATTTAATTCCTTTCTTATTCTTGATCTCTGCTCAGATTTCCCTGTTAACTGCTTTTCTAGCATTCTGAGTTTCGATTTTAGTTCACTAAGTCTTTTCTTGTCTCTATTTTTTTTGGCCACATAGGCAATTATATTACCCCTGAGCACTGCTTTAGCTGTGTCCCATATAGTTTGTGGTTCTAAGTCTGCAGTGGTATTTTCCTTAAAAAAATATTCCATTTCTTTACTTAGGCTGTGTTGAAATTTTTTATCCATCAGTATATCCCTGTCAAATAGCCATCTGCCCGATCTCTTTTTCTGTATTATCTATGATATTGTTATTGGATTGTGGTCAGCGTAGGTATTGGGTTCAATATTAACCTCCAAGATTTCTTTCCTCAGGTCAGTCGTTGACCACACCATATCAATCCTAGACCACGATTTCTGTGCCATTGAATAAAAAGTATATTGTTTTTCCCCAATATGTTTTTCCCTCCAAACGTCCGCTAAACATAGCTCCTCTACCCATTGGAGAAAAATTTTCTGTAGCGTCCTTTTATTACCTTTCTTTTTATTTTTCCCTGCCATATAATCTCTTTGTTTACAAACCACAGCATTAAAATCACCCAGAAGTAAAATATGTTCATACTTCTTTATTATCTTCTCATTATACAGATTTTGATAGAAACTTCTTTGATTTTTATTCGGAGCATATATTGCCACTAGCAGGATTACTCTAGTTTCTTTTTTAAGTTCAACCATCAGTGTTCTACCCTCTGAGTCTGCCTTTATAAATTTTGCCTCTACTCTAGGTTGGACATACAGTGCAATTCCTCTTTTTTTCTTTTCGGAGTCCGCAGAATAAAATAAATTCCCAAGTTACGGACATTCTAGTAATTTAGAATCTTTCTTTTTAATGTGCGTCTCCTGGAGACAAACAATGTCCGCATTTTCCTTTATTAATTTATTAAAAACTTTCCTTCTCTTCTCGGGTAAGTTTAATCCTTTAATATTTACTGAGATTATATTGGTTTTCATTTATATCTATTTCCCTTTCGTTGAACTACTAATTTAAATTGTTTTCTTTTTTCTTGTATTAATTTGAGACTCCGACTCTGTTCTTGCCTCTTGGTCTGGATTTATTTCTAATTTCTTGTAATATTGTATCTGGTTTTTGCTTCCGGATGTTCCTATTTTATCTTCGTCTACCTCAGTCGCCTGGTCTCTCTCAATTTCTTTAAAGTTTTGTTTATAAATTCCCTTGCCTCCTGTGGTGTCTCTAATCTTACATTTTTTGCTCGCCAATTCACTATCATACCCTCTGGGAACAGCCACCTAAATCTTATATTATCTTTATTTAGTTGTTCAGTTAGAAATCTATAGTTCTTTCTCATCTCCCTTATTCGTTGTGGGGTTTCTTTTAGAATCACTACCTCTTTCCCTAAGATCATCAGGGGTTTTTCATTCATTGCCTTCATCACCCTTTCTTTCATTTCTCACCTTACAAATGTTACTCTCACATCTCTTGGTAACTTATTTATTTTTGTGAACCTTGAGTTGGTCCTATGTATATATTCTATCTCCTTTTCTAGTTCTTTCGCTTCCAAACCCATTCTTTCTGCTAGGGGATGAATTATTGTATCTAAAAGGTCTTGTTCTTTTGTTTCTTCCACTCCTCTTATTCTAAACATATGGGCTGATTTTTCCATTTCTGTCTTTAATATAGAATCTGAATATTCTGATATTGTTTCTTGTAACTCTGTATTTAATTTTATTTGTTGATTCAATTTTTCTTCAATCTAGCTCATCTATTTTGTTACTGTTCTTGAGTATATCTTGTTTGGACTCAGTTAGATGTTGATTCAGATCTCTGACTTGTATTTCCAAATTTTTCACTGTTTCCTCTATTTTATCACGTAGCTTGTCTATCCTTTCCTCAATTTTTTGTTGGTTACTTTTAATCTCTGCCTTCAGCTCTAGAAACATGGCCATGATTGTATCCATGTCCTTACTTGATTGTTCTTTGGTTGGGTCTTTTGAAGTTTCTTTCCCCATTAAGTCAAGAATGGTTCTAGATTGTGCCGGACTAGAGTCTGCGGATGAGGGGGCAGATCCAAACTTTTTTGGTCCCTTACTAGCCATGTTTCCAACTTTCAAATAATGCTTAAAGTACTCAGTTTGAGTCCAAGAAGCTTACATCTGTCGCTTTCATTGAGTCATGATCGTCAGATATATATAACCTTGGGAATTTGATAAATAACAATATCATGCCCTGTCAAAGGAAGAAAAAAGACCAATCTAATAGCAATTAATCTCCTTAATCAATCTAAATGTATATATATATTACCCCCTATTCTAACCGGTTAAATCATGTATAATGTTCTTGGTTGTTAATCATTTATATTGTTCTCAACACTTTCAGACTGGTCCTTTCTAACCGATTTTGGGGAGGTCATCACAGAAGCTTGTCACAAAAGCAGTAAATTAATTAAGTAAGTAATTGACAGCACTAGTTTCGAGGTTAATTACTTCCCCTATTCCAGTATTTTGATAGTGGTTATATTAGGAAGTGAGATGATAACTATGTTCCTGGTAATGAATTCATACATTTACAATTTTTAAGGCACCCACATTAAACAAATAAATTATAGGATAACTATTCCCTCCGTTGACCTATTGTACTCATCTATTAACATCATAGTGTGTGCTTCTTAGTACATCTTAATGCTCAATTTCATCTTTTCTTTTATTCTTCTTTTCTTCTTCTTTTCGTTTCTTTCTTCTGTTCCAGGTTGTGTTCCTTCCAAAGTTCTTTCCCTTATCACCACCTTCCTGCTTGACTGATTAGTTACCCGTCAACCCCCTGTTAGTCTCTTAAATGTTACCAATAGTCTATTTTAGTCTCCTCCTACCCCAACCATGGAAATAGGATTTCCGTTCGTGATCTTTTCCCCCTTATTGCTAATGTCCCACTTGATACAATAAGTGTTGAAATATGTTGATTCCTGCGCACGAAAGAAATGTGGGGAGTGGTGAAAGTCCTTCGGCCACTTCACTCTCCCACTACCTCGCTCTCGGGGAGGAGGTTCTCAGCCGAACATTGGCGGCATATGCCTTTACAACACTCGTGGTAGCTACAAGAGTCTATAGTTTCTCCTTCAGACCAGCTTTCTTCAAGAGACCGCCTGGAGTGTTGTCATAAAAGTATTGAAATAGTCAGGAGCCCCCAAAAGAGGGGTGGTGGTGGGGAGATAGTGTGGGTGTATAATATGGGTGTAGTGAGAGAGAGAAAACCGCGACAGGGAGAACAGCCTACAACAGTTGTCACTTGCCCACAAAAGCGACGTGGAGAAGACAGTCTGTAGCACACAGCACGCGATGTGGAGAGGACAGTCTATAGCACCCAGCACACGACCCACAGCACTGGAGAACTTGCAAGCCGGTCAGTAGACAAGCTCTCCTCGCAAACAGACGTTTGGGAGTTATCAGCAGCTTGCCACCTTAAACTTGTCAGCAGCTTCGCCACCTTAAATTTGTTGGCAGATTCACCACCTTCAGTCTCCCCCTCTGTACTCACCGGCCGCTTTGCTTCACCTGAGGGGGGTTGCGCTTGTTGTGGCGTCAGAATGTTTTATAGTTTTAAAGCTTTATAGGAGTCCTGTTGTATCACCAAACTTTCAGTCTTCTTGTTTCCACCTTCGCCTGTCCCGCGGCTTCAAGCTTAAACCAGCTAGAAGTCTATAGCCGACGGCTTAACACAGGGAATGCCCTGTTGTGATAGCGTGGGTCGAAGAGGGGATCCCAAGCGTCTTCAGGGTCCTTGGCCTCGGGACACCGTTGGAACGCCAATTCCTCTCGCGGGGTGCACCTCCAGCACCCCCCCCGCCTCCGGGTCTTTGGCCACCAAACCGGAGGAACCCCACAACTGTCGAAATGTCACCCCAGTCCAGGAGGAGCTGCTCCTCTGAGGCAACTACCGCCGCGGCGTACCGGAAGACCTGGTAATGCAGTTGGTGCATTTTTTTAAACCTCAACACTTCTTTTTTTTTTCACCCTTGTACTGACCAGCCTGCAGTCAGGGGTGGCTGGTCGGTGCTTTAAAAAAAAAAAAACAAGCACCAATCAGCCGTAGCATGGGCCGATCAGCGCTTCCCCCTCTCATGCCAAACAGCTGTGTGCGGGGGCCAGGGAGTCAATGCTTTTTTTAACACTTATGCCGACCAGCCTGCATGCAGGGCCCAACCAGGGCACCATGCAGCTGTAGTGTGGGCCAATCAGTGCTTGTCTAAATAAATAATAAACAAAATGAAATGGAACAAAATGAAAATTTCCATTTTGTTTTGTTTCTTTTTTTACAAGGACACTTCATTTTTCATTTCATTCTGTGATGAAATAAAAAATAAAAAGTAAAACAAAAATTGTTTCTTTTTCTTTTCTTTTTTCAGTCTATATGACAACCATCTGAAGATGCAAATGACTACCATCAAACTGAAACAAAATTGAAATCTCCATGAAAATGGAAGTTACTGTTAAATCAACAGAAGCTGGTCATTTCAAATTTGCCAAAACCTAAAGGAAAACATTCATTTGCACAGTGTAAAATCAATTTTTGGAGTAGCCCCAAAGTCCCTGACTATTGATGACATTCTTAACATAGAATACCTGTTCTACATCTTTCTGCATTGTAGTTATATTTATAAAATGGGGGGAATTCTAAGACATTATATGAAGATAGGAACAATTTTCTCAGTGCAGGCTTGATGCTATTCATGCTCTTTGAAAACAATATCCCTAGCCTTCTTTTCCTTGAATTGTCAAAGGACAACAAAAGCCTCAATGAGCTTTGCCCACCCACCCACCTTTGTATCCAGGAGGATACAAAGACAAATGACATAAAGGCTAGCCAAAGCTTAACCAACCAATGCCACTTAGAGGAGACTTGATTCCAGGAGAAATGTAGTTATTAAATTCTTTCATAGATCTGTTCTCCAAATCACAAAAGGAAATAATTGATTGTCTCTCATTACTATACAAGTCTCTCCTTTATTATGGGAATACAGGCAAGAATAAACACCTCAGGCATGGGACACCAAAATAAACAGAAACCCCTACTGACATGGGAAAGCCGTACTGGCATGGGAAACCCCTACTGGCATGGGAAACAGAAACCCCTACAGGCATGGGACACCAAAATAAACAGAAACCCGTACTGCCCCCCACATAACCCCTGTGATGAATTCTAGAAAATTCATTTTTTAGATCTGTCCTGTCATCTGTATAATCTGTTGATTCCTGGCCATGTCATGTCACACGCTAGCATTTCTTTGAAGTCTAAGGTGGAAAGAGACACTGAGTTCCTTGGGAATTCACAGATGAATGCTAAGTCAACTGGGAGCACAAATGGTATGTTTCTCAGCATCCAAAATGCCTGACGTGATTGGCAAAATGTTTGATGTAGTTGTAAAATAGCAAATGGAAGATACCATGTATTACCTCTTCTGAATATCAAAAGTTTATCTTGATCAAAGATGTTATGAAGGGAATAGCAAACGGATAAACAGAATTTTATAATGCATTTTCCCTTAGATCAAATGGTCCTCTGAACCTCAAAGGGTTACACTAAGATGACAATAGATGGCTTATCTGTAAAGGGACCACTTGTCAGAATACACATCCTATTCAGATGATGGAACACTTGAGATCAATAGGCATGTGTTGCCTTTTGTTCCTATATCAAAATAGAAGGTCTTTCTGGGTGATTATGCTAATCGATGAGAGAGCCTGAGCCTATTTTGCATTTCTGAAGAACAAAGGCAGGTTCGGGGTCTATAAGAATTGACTGTTTATCCAGATAGAGAGCTTCGTGGGGGAAACAGCTGCAGTCATGTAACTTCTGTGTCAGGCTGGCTCTTCGAGCCAGGGGAAAGCCGCGATCTTTTCCATATCAGTGTGAGTATATTAGCCAGAATTAGTGAGCGTTATTATTTTAATTTCTGGGATGCAAGATTTTACGTTATCTTCTTGAGACTGGTTTTCTGTTTTAAAAGCTACTTTGTAAGTTTGTTTTAGAAATCTGCTTTTGTTTGTTAAGCTCCAAGGATCTGTACCTTTTGTCAGGCAATGCTGACAAGAAGAGATTTTTGTTTTTACTCTTGTTTTTCTTTTTAAAATAAAGTTCTTTTCTTTCTTTTTTTTAACTGGAATCGGTGTGTGCCTGAGAGAAAGGGGGGGAGTCATTGCTAAATTACCCAGTGCCTGAGCTAAGGCTATGCGCTACTGGTTTTCTGTGAGCAAGGAAGTTTCTTTTGGTTGAGCTCTATGAGACTCAGAACTCCCAGGTGGAGGGCGTTCAGGGGAGACAATTCCCTTTTTCCTAGGGCACAACGGGACAGTTGCTCACCTTTCCCAGTATGAGTTGTGTCGCTAGGTAAATCGAGGAACCCTTCCTGAATCGTCCTGGGGCGTGCCTAGACCCCCAAATTATCATATTTTTGGTGGCAGCGAAAGAATGGCATGTGTTAAACGCCCCTAAGGTGTGACAACCCCTACTGCCCCCCACCCCAACTGTAACATTTAATATTTAGTGTACTGACTCCACAAAACAATCTGGACGTCTTTTTCTTAACAAGGATAAGGAGCGGGACCGAATCACAAAAACAGATTGACTAAATCTGATTCAAGATCCTCCAGTATTGCGAACTCACCCACTAATGTACTGCAAGCACTTTGAGAAACAAAAACCAGGTTTCACTTGACAAACAAAATAAACTCAGAATTGTTTCCTGGAATATAGCAAGGTAGAGTTCCAAGCAACATGACACTACAATACTATTTAAGAGCCCATGATGTGATCTCTGTATAGGAGACATGCGTCACCAAGAAAATCCAATTAAACGGGTTTTTAGTAAACAGTATACCAGCTGAGCCCACTAAAGGAAAGGCTAGACCTAAGGCTGGCTTGGCAATACTGACATCTACAAGTACCCATCAAGTGGGCACCCCCCAGTGTCGAAATAGCAGTGGTTGGTCTTATCGATCTTCATGCCAAGTCCCTGTTGCTGATTAATGTCTACATTCCCCCTTTCTCCTCTCAGAATGCTACTAAACAGGCCTGGAAAGAATTGGAAAACTGTATAATAGACCTGGAATCTAAATTTCTCAGAGCCCAGACATTTATACTGGGAGATTTTAATGAAAGGCTAGGGCCAAATAACAATGCCCTTTTTTCTTCATCTTTGTGGGGGGTTGATTGAAAACCAGCTCTTTGTTCCCAGCTATGATAGAATCACTAAAGATGCTAAGGTAAACTATGGAAGTTTCTGTTTGACCCAAATGGTGAGTTGCCTCACCTTCGTAATTTTAAATGGAAACCCCCGTTTCACAAAAGCTCAGAATGTATCTGGCCATGGAAGCTGTGTCGTGGAGCTTGTGCTGCTTTCACACCTATTATCTAGCAGGGTGTCTGAATTAAGTGCACACTACAGGTTGAACACCTCTCTCTCATTGTTACTATCGCTTCATCAAATGTTATCCACCCGAATACAAATTCCTACCTTCATGATAAATCTCTATGTCTAAAACATAAAAGGTTATGTTGGACAGGGAAAAAAGCAATAGGCAGTGGTTTGAAAAGGATATATATAAGATTGGAAAACACCACCACAAAAATACTATGAAATTAAAAAGAGAGTACAAGCAATTGATAGTTGTTAAAAAGAGACAAACAATTCAGGAAAGATGGAATACATAGAAAGAATCCTCATTAAGTAAAAACTCAAAACTTTTTTGAGCGCTTGTGACAGATGTTCTGGGTCCCTCTTCTAATCCTCCATGCTATAACATCTCAGCAGATACTTGATAACAGCATTTGTTTTGCTTTGTTTGAAGATATCAAAGATAGCCCAAAATATAGCTCCTCCACCTTGGAATCCAGTTGCCTAATCTGAAATAAAATCTCTCTGGAGAGGCTTTCGGTTTAATGGCCGACTGCATAAGACGCTAGGGGAATTCCTCCGTGGGATCCCCAGAGCGCACAGGGGGTTTCAAGAGTCTCGCGAAGGCTCCGCGGACTCTAAAAACCTCAGGGGGGTGCCCTGAGGGGTTGGGTATCAGCTGCGTCCTTTGCGGCTCTCCTCTCCCCCCGATCCGGAGGGGTTGGGGAGAGAGGATCGAGCTGCGGGCGCTTTCGCCATCGCTACCCCTGTGTCTGCGAAGTCTCGTAGTCTTAGCAGGAAGCCATTAGCCTCCGAGAACTTTATAAAATCGTTTCTATCGGAGGAGAAATCAGCAGAGGTTGTCAAACGGTTAATTTGAAGATAAGGAACATACCCGAAGAAACGTGAGTTGGTTTGTTTACATCGGAATCCGTTCGGAGCGTGGTGGGAAGTAGCCGTAACTCTCCTTCGTGAATGCAAAGTGGAACCGTGCGGTGGGGCGGAGGAGATATCCCTTCATTTGCGAAGTGAGTTTGATCTAGTATTATTTATATTGAAGTGGAAGAAATATGGGACTTGGGGAAGCTTGATCGTGAAGTCTGCAGCTCAGAACTGGTGCTGGAAGTCACCCCCCCTCTCTTTGTGAAAGGACGGAGTGAATAGAGAAGAACGTGGGGGGGTGGAAGGGGGGCATTTTAAAAGACACTGTCATTTGAAGTTACTCCCCCCTTATTTGATTTTACATTTCCAAAGACTTGGGAGAATCGACAACTGAATTCCCCCCCTTTGTTGTGGAGGATTGAACACTTAAGAAGAATTTGGGTGGCGGACAAGGAGAAGAGCCTGCTTTGTTTGATTTTACATTTCAAAAGGTTTCACCAGAGCTGGTTTGGAGTTACCCCCCCCTTTTTTTGGAGGGGGAGCTATTTTAGTTCATTACCTTCATTGCTTTCGGATGCTTCAGTGTTTTGGGTTTTTTATTTTTATTTCTGGAGTTGTTTGTGGGAGCAACTTTGGAGTTATTGTCAATTTTTCCTTCTCAATTGGATTGGACCTCTGAGGAGGTTGAAGAAAAAGGTATTTTTTGAACTGGCAAGAACTTTGCTATACAAACCCTTGGTTATATGAGAGACCAGAACCTTTTTCTCCTATTTGAGAGCTGTGTGGATTAGGCCGGGGGAAGAGGCTGAAGAGTTCCCTTAACTTTTCCTCTAATTTTTAATTTTTAAGGGTTTTGGTGGACCTCCCTTTGTGTATCTGGTTGCAGCGGAAACGAAACTAAGTTATTACGTGCCTTTCTTTGAGACTCCCTGTGGCTTGAAGGTCGCACGGCAGCCAAAACAAGATAACGTTACAGCTGTGAAAGGGACTGGGAATCTCACTTCTTAGGTTGGAGCGCCATCTGGTGGATTTTAAAAATCATCACATTTGAATTTGGTTAGGAAAATTTATTTCTTATGCTGGAGCGCCACCTAGTGGATTTGGAAAATTATTGCATTTAAATTTTAATTTGAACGCTGTTTGGGGTGGGAGAGTGATTGACTATATAGAAAAATTGATAAAATTTGATAAATTGTTATTAACTTGATATGTGGATAATTTAAAGTTAGAAGGGTTAAAATGAAGTTTGAATAAGTAAATTCAATACTATTGATGGTAAATAGGTGAACATTAATCAATATTAATTAATGGAGTATTAATTGACTAATTTGATTGGTTGAAGTTCACTATTGTTTATTGACTGAATTAATCTCAACATGTGATTAAATTGTGCTCTATTGGAATAGAAGTTAATTAAAATTGAGATGGCAGGAGAGAAGGAGAAGAAGATGACACCTTTAACACAGAGAAGAGATTCCAGACAAGAGGAGGGTAAAGAATGGGAAGGATTAATGATACACATAAGGAGAGAATTTGAAAAAAGTGAACAAAGTATGGACAAGAAGTTATTAGAACTAAAGGAAGATATGCAGAAACAAATTAAAGAGGCAGTTGGGGAACTGTCTGCTCAAGTGAAGGATCTAACGGTGAAAACAAAGAGTATAGAAGCTAAAGTGAAGAAAGTGCAGACAGAGGTTAAACAATGCAGAGAAGAAACAGAGAGGAATAGAACAGGAATGTCAGAAGTAGAGACTACACAAAGGAAACTGGCTGAGGAGCTTGCTTTTCTTGAAATGAGGCAAAGGCAACAGAATCTTCGTTTTCGCTTGATTCCATGGGAAGAAGGAGAAGATATTAAGGCCAAAGTAATAACTGAACTGGCGAAGTGGCTTGGATGGCAAGAAGAAGAAGTAGCTGATGCAATCTCTCAAGTGTTTAGGATTGCAACTAGATCAAAGAAGTTGAGAGTGAAGAAGACACCAGGGGATGTCATTGTGTCAATGACATCTATGGCCGTGAGAGATAGAATCCTGAAATACAGCTATGATAACAGATTTGTGATTGAAGGACAACAGATCCTGATATATAAGGAGATCCCTCTTTACTTCTTGAGAAGAAGAGGAAGTTATAAACCTCTGGCAGAAACGCTGAGGAGAAATGGTCTGAGATTTCGTTGGGAGTTTCCAGAAGGCCTATCCTTTATCTACAAAATGAAGAGATTTAAAGTAACATCTGAGTCGGAGATAGGCAAATTTTTGAGAAAATATGGAGAAGAGCTTGGGTACAGGAAACCATCGAAAGAGGGTGATAGATTACCTGAGGAGAAGGAGGACCAAGGTTTAAGACGAGATGATGGTGAAGAAGAAGAAGAGGAAGAAGAAGAGGAGTCAGAACTCTCTGATGAGGAAGAAGGCAAAGCTGATTTAGCTATGGCCAATATCTGAATAGAGACTGATAAAAATATATTTAATTTGAAATCTGCAATGGCGCTGAGAGTACTAACATGGAATGTTAATGGTCTGAATGAAAAGACCAAGAGAAATAGAATTACGCATTTATTGAAGAAAGAAAACTTAGACCTGATTTGTCTGCAAGAAACACATATTGCAACGAAACATATGAAGATTCTAAAAAACAAAATTTTGGGACAAGAATTTGTATCGTCTGATAAATTGAAGAAAAGAGGAGTGGTGATATATGCAAAACACAAATTAGAACCTAAGTTGATTATGAAAGATGAAGAGGGAAGATTTTTGATGGTGCAAATCACTTGGCAATCTGAAAAATTTTTCATTGTAGGAATTTATGCGCCAAATGAAAGGAAATTAGAATTTTATAGAGATTTAGAACAAAGATTGTTAGACTATATGGATGAAAAACTCTTTCTGATGGGAGACTGTAATGGAGTAATGATGCCGGATCTGGATAGATCCCAGAAAAAGAAAGGCTCAGAAGGGAAATTACCAAAATCTTTTTTTGATTTAGTTGAAAACTTTGGATGGACCGACATTTGGAGACTGAGACACCCAATAGAGAAACAGTTTACCTTTTTCTCTGAACCAAATCAGAGTTGGGGAAGAATCGACTACATATTTGTTCCTAACGATATCTCACATAGAGTGACAAAAGTGGAAATTTTACCTAAAACGATCTCAGACCATAACGCAATTGTGATGGAAATTAAAACAAAATTGCAAGGATTATACCGTTGGAGATTGAATGAAAGCTTACTGGATGAGACAGAGACTTTGCAGATGGCGAAAAAAACCTTTAGAGATTATTTGAAAAATAATTGGAGAAGAGAAACACCAATAAATTTTGTATGGGACGCGAGTAAAGCTGTTATGCGAGGCCTCTTTATCCAGAGAAATTCGTACCAGAAGAAACAGAAAGAAAAGAAACAAAATGAGATCCTAAAAGAAATGGTAGAGACAGAGAAGAAACTGGTGGAAAAGCCAAAGGAACAGAAATGGATTCAAAAATTAAAGATGCTCCAAACTCAGCTGTCAATGGTTATCAATCAAGAAATTGAGTGGAAGGTAAAGATGATGAGACAAAGAAATTTTGAATCGGCAAATAAAGTAGGGAAATTGTTGGCTTGGCAGCTTAAATGGAAGCAAAAACAAAAGGTGGTGAACAAATTAGTAGTAGACAAGAAACTAGTGGAAGATCCAAGAGAAATTGTAAAGGTGTTTCGGAATTTTTACAGAGAGCTATATACGAAGGAAAAAGAGGATCCGGAGCAGATTGATAGATATCTAAGAAAGAATGGATTGAAAAAAATCTCAACAAACCAATTGTCGATATTGAGTGAGAAAATTACCCCACATGAAGTACAAAGTGCAATAGATAGGGCGAAAACTGGAAAATCACCGGGTCCGGATGGATTGACTGCAAAATATTATAAAAAATTGTCAGAAGAAATGTTACCAATAATGGTGGAGGTCATGAATGAAGTCTTAGAAAAAGGAGTGATACCTAATACTTGGAAGGAAGCGTATATAACACTAATTCCAAAGGAGAATTCAGACGCGACATATGTCAAAAATTATAGGCCCATTTCCCTTTTGAACGGAGACTATAAATTATTTGCCGATGTCTTGGCCAATAGATTAAAAAGGGTTTTAAATGAATTATTACACAAAGATCAAGCAGGGTTTCTCCCTGGCAGACAGATGAAAGACAATATGAGAAATATAATTGATATAATAGAGTATCTAGAAGTCAGGAAAGAGAAACAAGCTGCTTTGATATTTATCGATGCTGAAAAAGCCTTTGATAATGTTTCTTGGCAATTCATGAAGAAGAATTTGGAAAATATGGGAGTGGGAACAAAGTTTTGGAATGGTGTTAATGCAATATATAAGGAACAGAAAGCAAGCTTATTGATTAATAATGTGATAACAGAAAGTTTCCCGATCGGGAAAGGTACAAGACAAGGGTGCCCATTGTCCCCATTGTTATTTATTACTGTACTGGAAGTATTGTTAGTTAAACTGAGAGACATGGTGACAATTAAAGGTATAAGTGTGGGGGATAAGGAATATAAACTAAAAGCGTTTGCTGATGATTTAGTTCTGACGTTAGAGAATCCAAAAGAAAGTATTATTGAGGTGATGAAGGTAATTGAAGAATTTGGTAATCTAGCCGGCTTCAAACTGAATAAGAATAAAACAAAGGTCTTATTGAAAAATGTAACAAAGAAAGATTGTGAAGAATTTGAAAAACTGTCCGCCCTCTCAGTTGTGAAAAAAGTTAAATATTTGGGAATTAATTTATCTCTTACGAACTTAAATCTCTTTGAGGATAACTATAGTATGGTATGGAATTCGATTAAGAGAGATTTGGAAACATGGAATAGATTGAATTTGTCGCTGATGGGAAGAATTTCGGTGATAAAGATGAACGTGCTACCAAGGTTGTTATTCTTATTTCAAATGATCCCAATAATTAGAGGGATAGGCCATTTTAAGGAATGGCAGAAGATATTGTCTAAATTTGTATGGCAAGGTAAAAGACCTAGAATAAGATTTAAACTATTAACAGATGCCAAGGAAAGGGGAGGATTTGCCATGCCAGACCTGAGATTGTATTATGAAGTGGCCTGCCTCGGTTGGATAAAAGATTGGATTACTTTAGTTGATGAGGATCTTTTGGATTTAGAAGGTCATGATAATAGATTTGGTTGGCACGCTTATCTTTGGTATGATAAGGTGAAAGTACATAAAAGTTTTATGAATCATGTAATTAGAAAGTCATTACTTCAGGTCTGGGAACGGCTGAAACCTTTACTAGAGAGACACACCCCGAGGTGGTTATCCCCGATTGAAGCATCGGCGATCAAGAGGAAAGATAAAGAAGGAGTGGGGATCACATATGGGGATGTGTTATTCTTCTCAGAAAAAGGTCCTAGACTGAAGTCTTATGATATGTTGAAAGAGAAGTTAACAGGCTGGTTTCAGTACCATCAGCTACATGATATTTTTCAGAAAGATAGAAGGGTGTCTGGGTTTGGAGAGAAGGAATCTAAGTTCCAAACCATAATCATGGGCCCTAAAAAGAAATTGTTGACTAGATTATATAACTTCTTGTTGGAGTTGAACCTAAAAGATGAACAAGTCAAAGAATGTATGGTAAAATGGGCTATGGATCTGGGTCACAATATTGAGTTAGATGTGTGGGAAAGATTGTGGAAAAAGAATATGAAGTTTACCGCATGTACTTTGATAAAAGAAAATCTGTTGAAAATGATGTATAGGTGGTATATTACTCCAACGAAATTAGCAAAGATGTATAGAATGAAAGATGATCATTGTTGGAAATGTAAAGAGAAACAAGGTGATTTTTATCATATGTGGTGGACCTGTGAGAAAGTGAAAGAGTATTGGGCACTGATATATGATGAACTCAAAAAGATGTTAAAGTGCACATTCCCAAAATGACCTGAATTTTTTCTGTTAGGGTTGGTGGACAGTGAAATTAAAGGAGCAGATAGGACTCTATTTTTATATGCAACAGCAGCGGCACGAATGCTCCTGGCACAGAACTGGAAGACAACGTATATACCGTCTCTGGACGAATGGAGGGCGAAAATATTGGACTTTGCAGAGATGGCCAGACTGACGTGCAGACTGAGGGATCAAGACAACCAGAGGTTCCAAAAAGATTGGCAAAAATTTAAGAACTACATGGAGACTTATTGTAAGGAATTAAAGACTCTTACCGGATTAGGGTAGAACTCGAAGGATTACTACTTATTTTTAAAATCTTTTTTATAAGTACATAAAAGGGGTTTGTTAGAAAGAAAGGCTAGGAGATGAATAACGTTAAAACCACGTGAAGAACAGAGGGAAGCCAAAACTTAGTGACAGACTGATCTTGTATTGCTAATGTCTTGAATTTGATCTTTTTCTGTATGTTAAAATTTCCTAATAAAAATGTTTTATAAAAAAAAAATGAAATAAAATCTCTGATCAGGCAAGGCTCCAGGAATTGGCAACATTCTTCAGGAAATATTAAAAGCAAATACAGGCTGGTGGGCCCCTTCGCTGCCTAATCTCTTTACACATATTAACAACTCAGGTAATTTCCCTGTTGATTGGTTAGAGGCTATTGTCATACCAGTTTTCAAGAAAGGCGACAGAGGGCATCCATTGAATTACAAGCCCATCAGTTTATTGTCAGTTGTGGGAAAACTGTACACTAGTTACATAAATCAGAAACCAGCCTCTTGGGCTGTGGTCACACCTGGGTTTCGATCCTGATCTTCTGAAGGTCCGGCTTTTCCTCTTCGTCCCATCAAGTGATTTAAATGTGGGAGAAGAGTTCTCACGTCAAAATCTGTATTTTCAATTTTAAAGTGCAGTTCAGCCTCCTTGGCCAGCAGGTGGCGCTAGCATTTGAAAAAAAACGAACCACTTCTCTGGGGGAATTTAATGCTTGTCGGACGGGATTGAACTTCCTGTTACTCCGATATGCAGGCAAATTTAAAAAACCAGCACCGATCGGCCCCAGGAACAGCCGGTGGGTGCTATGTAAAAAGAAAGAAAAAGAAACCCGGATCATCAGCGTGGTCCCATGGCGTCTGCCTCCTTAAAAGCTGGATTTTGAAAGGGAGGCAAAAATTCCCCAGCCTGGTAGGTGAGTCACAGAAACCTTGCTTAAGGGAGCATTACCGAGTTTTCTTTTTTCTTTTTTTTTCAAAAAGTCCGGAGGCCATGAGGACGGCATTTTGGGGCACGATTTATTTAGTAATTTAAACTGTTTTTAAAGGGACGTGGGACTGAGCCCTTGGATAGATCAAAATATTCTGGGAAATGAGCAGGCAGGATTCAGAAAGGACAGATCAACAATAGATCATTG
Organism: Phrynocephalus versicolor; assembly: GCA_023846285.1. NCBI lineage: Eukaryota > Metazoa > Chordata > Lepidosauria > Squamata > Agamidae > Phrynocephalus > Phrynocephalus versicolor. The sequence continues at coordinate 11,644,177 of JAHTLZ010000274.1, read as the reverse complement.
TATCCTCCTAAATTATATAGCTGAGAACAGTGGCCTGTTTAAAATCTAATTTAAAATCTGCCTTTGACTCTATACCAAGAGACAAATTATACAGTAGATAAAGTGTGATACTCCCATTGATAAGAGACTTCTATATCTGATCAAACGCTTCTACCAGGGAACCATTCTTCCCATTAGATGTGGGACAGAAGGGGAATTGACAAAATCTATCCCCCAACTCTTGGGGGGGTGTCCATCAAGGGTGTATACTGCCACCTATGATGTTTAATTATATGATTCAGAGCTGCCTTGCACCAGACTTTCATCCACCAGGCTTGGCTAAAACTTGTGCTGCCTGTTTACATGCCTTCAGATACTGGATCAAAGTGGATCAAAGTGTTATATGCTGACACATCCTCACAATATCTACATCTTTTGCAGAAAGATGTTTACGCTTGCTCCTGATTAAAAATCTTTCCAATCAAATTGCATTTGTTATGAGCTGAAAACAGTTAAGTCTTTAAATTAAATTAAAATTTTAATTAAATCATTCATTCAAATGAATGAATGAATGAATGAAATTAAATTGTACAGTTAAATTAAATTGAAAAGTTAAACTGAAAAGCGGAATAAATATATTGATTTCCAGTATTCAATAATGCTCAGAAAATCTGCTCATCCATGCATTTTGGTTTAAATTTTGAATTTCATCCAAGTGCTAAATATTTAGAAAACTTTATCTCAAGATACCAACATATCTTTTCAAGAGCCAGATTTAACTGTCTTCTGTCTGCAGTTTTAGAGGGCAGCTACTATGGAGTACCATATGAACATCAATTATGCCCCTGCAATGATAAAGAAATTGCAACATTGCAAAATGTTCTTTTCATATGTAGTTATTACAGGGATGATTGCGCCAGGCTCCTTCACCCTGTAATGAGAGGTTTCCCAAACAGATCCATGAAGATATTTTCTAAAATATCCACTACAAAAAAATCCTTTTCTCTGCCCAGAAAACATGAAAGAGAATTATTGCGCTTAACTAATTCTAAGCTTCCTTTAATTATTTTTATGAATATATACTCTATTTTATCAGGCCTTTGGCTGTAAAATAAAATTGATTGATTGACTGATTTCTTTTCTTTTCTTTTCTTTTCTGTTTTCAGTCTATATGACAACCATCTTCCAGGCTTGTTAATGTTCTCAAAAAAGTGTTGTTTTGTTCTTTTGATTTGTTGGGCTAATTCTTCTGATTCTATGAAGTTTAATTTATGTTTAATCCCAGTTAATCATCACCATTTGGTCTTTAAGTATCTTATGTGTTTTTTATAATTCTAGTTCCAATCTTGAATTCTACTATCAGTTTATAAATTGTTGTTTCTCATTATTTTTCTTAGCTAAATAAGTTACAGCTAATCCTCTGAAGAAAACTTTAGCTCAGTGGTTCCCAAAGTGGTCTATATAGACACCCATGGGTCTATTTCAACTTGTAGGGGTCTATGACAATGAGAAAAAAATGGGATCCACAAAATGTAAATGCGAGTCCACGTGAGCGTACGCCATTCAGGCAGATCATCAACATTTAGGTGGTGAATGTCTTACACCTAACACATTGTTTTGGCACCATTTTTGAAAGTTTTTGCAGCAATTTTTGGAAATTTTAAAACTTTTTGGTGCATTTCTCAAGTGGTGCAAAGGTAGGGACCTGATCCTTGTGGTGTGTATAACTTTAAAGTCCAATTTGCATTGTGTGTGCACGGTGGGGGTATTGCATCATTTTTCAGAACTTGATCCTCACCATGTGCATGTTTTAAAGTCATTTTTGTAAAGGTTGGGGACTTGTGTTTTGCAGCCACATGACATATTTATAGCCAAATCATGGTCATTTGAAATTCAAATCAACTATAATTACAGTCGTACCTTGGTTAACAAGTAACTTGCTTTACGAGCATTTTTATTAACAAGCAAAAATTTCTGAAGATTTTTGCCTTATTAATGAGCAGTGTCTTGATATACCAGCACTCTTATGTGTACCACATAATCAAAAGTGCTCTAAGCCAGGGATGGCGAACGTTTTTGACACCAAGTGCCCAAACTCGGTGATGGTGGTGGTGGGGTGTCGGGATCGGAGGCAGCAGGGGGGAGGGGGGCGAAGGCAGCAAGGGTGGTGGGGGCGGGGTTAGGGTCATCAGTGGCAGCAGCGGGGGGGGCAGGGATGGCGGCGGAGGTGGGGTGGGGGCGGCAGCAGGGGGCGGGGCAATGGCGGTGATGGCGATGGGGGCAGCGGTCGCAGCAGGGTCAGCCTGCCATGGGTCATGCTCCCTGCCCCCCTACTTCCCCCTCCGCAAATCCCTCATGGCTGGTCCAGTGGAGGGGGAAGTGGGGGGCAGAGAGCATGTCATGTGCCGGGCGAAAGCTCTCTGCGTGCCACCTTTGGCATTCATGCCACAGGTTTGCCATCCCTGCTCTAAGCCAATGACATCTCTCCCTCTCTCACCCCTCCTGCTGGAAGTGGGTGATTGTCTGTTTCAGTTTCTGTTTCAGGCAACAGCAGAAGGAGAGTTGAAGGAAGGGTGATGGGCTCAGTAAAGGTATGAACAGTTGCCACCCCCATCAACCCCTGTCCCCAAAGATGCCACCTCCGTGGGGCCTCTCCACACCATCCCTGCCGCCACCACTACAAACAGGACACCCCCACCCTCCATTGCCCCCTTTTTAAAACAAGGCCCTCCATGGAGGCTTCCCTCCTCCTCTGCTTTAACTGGGATTCTTCCCATTGCTCAGTTTTTAAAACATCCCCCTTCATGGAGGCTTCCCCCTCCTCTGCTCTAGCTGGGATTCCCCACATTGCTCCATTTTTTAAAACAGCCCCTCCATAGAGGTTTTTCTCCCCTCCTCTGCTCTTGTTGGGATTCCTCCCATCCCATTTTTAAAACAGTACTTTGTACTGTATTGTATTTTGCATTTTATTTAGTACCTTGCATTATAATACCTTGTATTATATTATATTCTAATCAAATATTTTTGGCCTGTGGAACAAATCATCTGAGTTTCCATTATTTCCTATTGAAAAATTTGCTTTGATATGCAAGCATTTAGGTTTCAAGCATGCTTCCGGAATGGCTTATGCTCTTTAACCAATGTACTACTGTACAGGTGTTTTCCCTAAAGGATTTCCCTTCACTGTTTTAGCAATCAGTATTATGCACTTAAAACTTTATAGAAAAGATTCATTGGTATATGGCATGGTTAGGATTGAACCAGGGACCCAGACGTCTCAGTTCGCACCCTTTGAAATTGCATCACCACCGCTTACACAGTACCACTACAAAAGCAACATTTTCTTTATCTTGATTCCTCTCTATACCTACCTAACTAAAGATTTAAATAAGGATTCACTCCACCAAAACAGCACATAATATTTCAAAATATTTTTCAGAAATATTTCTTTAAGCTATTTTTGCAGACATTTCAACACTTTTAGAAATATTTTTAAAATATTTCCAGTGTTACCAAAAATGATTTAAGAATGTATTTAAAATATTTGTATGCTGTCTGGGCAGGAATCAATTTTCAATTGCTTTGTCTTATCATATATAAATAGCTTTATTTTTGTCACCAGATAACTTCTACTCAACATGTGTGTGTGTGTGTGTGTGTGTGTGTGTGTGTGTGTGTGTGTGTGT
>JAHTLZ010000274.1:11620515-11633477 GCA_023846285.1 Phrynocephalus versicolor | reverse complement strand
ATCCCCTGCCCCCACACACACCCTCCCCTGCCCCCCGCCCGACCCCCCCATCTCTCCCCCTCCCTACCCCCACCCCCGGGCCACGGAAAAATCCTCAAACATTTACCGGGCCCTGGGGACAAAAAGGTTGGGGAGCACTGCTTTAACTGACTAAAATCTCTTTGCTGACAAACTTTATTTATTTATTTATTTATCTATTTATTTATTTATTGGACTTATATACTGCACCATCTAGCAACAAGGCTACTCTGGACTGTGTACAAATAATTCACCAAGCAAACAAACAGTATACAATGTAAAAAAGCAGCTAATAAATAAAATAAACATGAATAAATCATCAACAACATCATATTTTATTTATTTATTTATTTATTTATATATTTGGATACCACAGCCAAGTTTCTCAATGGGAACTCTGGGTGGTTTACAAAAACAGCAATTGAAAAAAATCCAAAGAAATAATAATAAAAGCAATACAAGACAAAAGCAAAAACAAAAACTCGGCAAGAGGCATAAAGCAACTAATAACAAAACAAACAATAAACACGGGGAGAACAAAACACACCTTAGTGATTGCCAAAGTCATCCCTAAACAGCCCATTTTTAACAGCCTATTTAAAGGATGCAAAGGAAGGAGCCTGGTGTGATATACATGGCAATTTATTGCAAGAAGCCAGGGCAGCCACTGAGAAGGTCCGATTATGTGTTACCACCTTACGAGCCTCCCTAGGGGTAGCCATGCAGAGCGAGAATTCCATAGAGGCTCTGGTGGGCTGGACCAGCTCTGACATTTGGGAGATACGCTGTTGAATTTAAAACAAGTTTAAAATCAAATTTCAGCTAGGCTAATCCTGCTGAGTTCTGCTGGACCCCAGAGACCCAATTAAGAATCCAACAGGAGAGAGATCCCGGAGAAAATACTGTGTTTATTAGGCTTAATAAAGGACAGCAGGTGGACACAAGCCAAAGACAAAGCTAAGATGTCCAATCCCAAACACAAAGAGAACCACATTTTTATTAGTTCCCCCTCTTCCCTCCCCCGAGTGGCACCACCCAGGGGTGGGCAAGGGGACGGTTCTTCAGGTGGTCCAATTGGTGCGGTCCAGGGGCTGTCCAGGGGTGTTCCTGGGCGGTCAGGGGAAGCCCCCCTGGCAAGCTGGAACTGGATGCCTCCCCAGGTGTTGATGAGTCAAATGTGTCCTTTAATTAGGCCATCAGGAAGGGGAAACAGGGTATTGTTCTCGAGTCCAGGTAAACTTGGGAAATTGGAAAGTCAATAGGGGGTTGGGGAAGGTCAACATGGAAGTCAATGGGGAGCCATGTGAATGTGGAGAAGTGACAATGAGGAGCCCCCAGGCTGTGGCATAATCCAGTGAACATCTGTGGAGGACGTGCCAGGAACTCTGTGGAAGATGGATTCTGCTTCTAGAAGATGTAACTTGTCTTGTGGGATTGCTATGATGTCTTTCTTCTTGTGCCACAACCCCCCTTGCTCCAGTTTGCAGATATAGGATCCATCAGGTAGAGTAGGAACATGTTTAAAGCACACCCATGGAAGAAGGAGTGGGAGGAAAGAGGGGAGAGAGAAAAAGAGAAAGAGAGAGAGAGAAGAGAAAGAGAGAGAAGAGAGAAGAGAGAGAGAGAGAAGAGAGAGAGAGATATAGGGGGGAGGGCCACCTTGGGTCAAGGGCTTTGGGTCCATCTAGGCAGAGGCAGGAAAACCAAGTTTCTAAAGGTAAGGAGGTCCCTAGTCCTTAGGAATGATCATTCAGAATCATTCCCTTGCAAGCCAAGAGCATGAAGGAAATAATTCATCAGTGCAGGGAGAGTTTCCTGAACTGTGTCTCTGGCTAAGGGTTTCAGGGTTGGGGAATAATGGAAGAGACGGGCAGGAAGGGGTTAACTGGTACACTAGCAAGGGACATCTCCTATTCCTCAGCGGGAACCCCTGGAACAGGGAATAATGGATTTCCAGGGGTTTCTGCAAGAAGGGGAAACCCTGTCCGGTTGACTCTGGAGCGAGGGACAGCCTACTGGCATAGATAGATCTAGTAAGCGGGGGAAAAGGGGAAGGGGGACCGGGCTACTGGCATAGAAATGAATGAGTGGGAGAAGGCATGAATTCTCTGGAACTGCAGCTCGGGTAAGAGGTAGTGGGTTGAGTCGCTACTCTGGGCTGCCTTCCCCGAGTCTTTGGAGCTGAGGGTCGGGTAGAGGAGGTGGATTTGTACCGCTGGCGCTGTTGGAGGTTTGGCCACCTCTCTGGAGCCCTGAATGGTTAGAGTTTTCGAATTTTCTCGGGGGAAGGGCTCAGGTTGTTTTTGGTAGCGGTGGTCTACTCAGCCAATTCAATGTAATAGGGTCCCCCGTTGTGCACCCCTGTCCGGCCATAATTAATGAGACATTGATTGATGGTGGGGGCTCTGATTGGTTAAGACGCGCAGGAGGGCTTATTTTCGCACCCCTGCTGGTTTATGGAGTCTCCGCGGAAATGAACTGCCATGGCTAACTACATACAATGTAAACGGACAAATTAGGTGTGAATTGAAGCTTTCCGCTTGCCGAACCCTTGCTCACAAGGCCTCTTAGCCGGCAAAAGCGGCGTTTTTTGTATTTTTCCCAATATCTCAGGAACGGTTTGGATTTTTTGGAGTGTCGTGCTTGTGACGGTGTGGGGCGTATTTGGGCGGTTCCGATGGGTCTCGGAACCACTACAATTATTATTTATGAAATTTATTTTTCAATTATAACTCTTCAACACTCTGCCAAATAGTCAGGACCCAAGGCATGGAGGGTTTTGTAAACCAAAGTCAACACCTTGAACCTTATTTGGGAGGCAACAAGCAACCAAAGCAGATGAGCCAGAATTGGGGTGATGCGGTAAAATTTGCCTGCAGCAACTACCAATCTGGCTGCCGCATTCTGCATCCACTGCAAATGCCAAACAAGGGTCAAGGGGAGCCCCATGTAGAGAGTGTTACAATAATCTGACCTCAGCATGACCAACATCTGCACAACTGTCCTCAAGGAGTCCCCATCAAGGTACAGGTGAATCTGGGTGATAAGATGAAGATGGTAGAAGGCCAACCTGGACACAGCTGCCACCTGGGACTCCAGGGACAACGTCAGATCCAGGACAATGCCCAGACTCCTCATTCTGTCCACCAGCTGGAGGACAGTCCCATTCAAACTGGAGAGAGGGCCACTGTACCCATCCAGAGCACCCCCGAAGAACAGAACCTCGATCTTTGGGGGATTGAGCCTGAGCCTGTTGGCCCTGGTCCATTCAAGAACTGCAGCCAGGCAGCAGTCAAGGGTCTGGACAGCCTCCACGGCAGAACTGGAAGAGATAGAGGGAATACGCTGCTGACATCTCTTGAGTTCAGAGTCCCCCACTGTTGCCAGACAGTGTCCATGCCAACAAAGATCTCAAACCACCATGGGGGGGGGAGCAGCGCTGTGTTGTGGGCTGAGGAGGCAATAGTCCCAAGCCCCCATGCCCTTCTAAGAAGAACACCCGACTCAGGGATCCCCCAGCCCTGCAAATTTCGGTATGCTCTGCCCCATATACCAGCCAGGTAACAAGTCCAGAGTCATACAAACGACACATCATGAGGCAGGAAGATGGAGGAATCCTCCAGACACTGAAACTACAAAGGTCAGCAGCGGAGCTGGATTGACTCCCAGCATGATGAATCCAACAGGAAAGGAGAGATATCCACACTAAATGCCAAGCTCAAGAGAAGCCCACACATGCAGGTCCCAAAAGGTCTATAATTACAGGAAACCATGAAGTTTATCGAGGGACTCCGAAACTGGAAAGCTGAGTGTTAAGACCATGTTGCCAAGTGGCATTATAGCAACATGCCAACCAAGCCCTCCACAGTCACAGGCTCAGTTTCCCATGGGCTCATATTTGAATTAAAAGCCCATTTAAGCCATGTAAAGGTGGAAATATATTAAAGATGAGAGAGAGAAAATAAGATTAGCAATAAAAAGTGAAGCTGGCAGAAAACCCAAAACAACTCAACAACCCGCCTGACGCCAAACGGAGGTGAACCTTGCTTTTAGAGGCTCTTGGGAGTAAAGCATGCTTTTCCTGCTGGCAAGATGGGAACAAAATTTTGCAGCAATTTGGGGCCATTTCGTGGCTTTTTGAATTGTGGGTACAGGAGCACATTACAGCATCCCACATTCATAAACCAGAGGCTTTTTGGGGAGTTGAATTTACTGGCTTCTTAAAATAGGAGTTTCAATACGCCACATACAAATTCCAATAGAAATTTCTCTTGTGTAGAATCTGTACTATGGTTACTGGCAGAGGGCAGAAGCAAGAACAGTGTGCATGTGAGTTCCTCTGTGCCAAAATATTTTGAATGGTTCCTTTGGCTTGAATATAATGGTGAAGCAAAAGTGTGACTAGCTGCAACATATACAATATAATGGAGAAACATACACTAGAGATGGGCACGAAATGAATATTTAATTCATTTCATTATTCGATATTTGTTTCATTACCTAATGAAATGAATAACGAACTGACCCATCAAAGAAAAACAAAACAAAACAAAACGGAAATTTCCGCAATGCATAGGAAAATTTTCCTATGGGAAAGCAATACATAGGAAAGCAATGCATTCCTATGGGAAAGGTTTTTCATCCCGATTGACATGGGGAAACCTGGGCTTTTTTCCCCACCTGAAGCCAGCACCACCAATCAGCTGTAGCGCTGGCTTTGGTGGGAAAAGGATTTTAAAAGTCTGCCGTTTCCTCCACCATTTTCTTAGGGCTCCTGCCTTTCTATCAATGGCTGGACCCCTTTAAACCTGGCCCAGTCACTACCAGGGACTCCCCCTGGTACCAACTGAGCCAGGTTTAAAGGGGTCCAGCGATTGACAGCATGGCAGGAGCCTTCAGAAAACAGGTTGGGAGGGAAGTTGCAGCAATTGAGCTGCCCTCCCTAGCATTTTCAGAAGGGTCCTGCCGGGCTGTCAATCATATTGGAGTTTAATCTCTAACTAGAGATAGCAGAGTATAAACTGAGTGTTTGTAGTAACACAAAACACCCTGGCAGAACAGAAACATATGAATGGCAGTCAGCCAAGAGTATCTCTCTGCCTCTGGCAACAGCAAAGGACACTCAGTCACAGCACACACTTGCACGGCTTAATAAGGAGAACTTGTGTAGCAAAAATATAACATAGCTTTACTATAAAAATATATACAAAAGGAAAAACAACAATAGAACAATACAAAACATACTTCATATCTCCTGGAGAAAGAAGGAAGACAAGGTCAGCATTCTGGCAGGAAAGGCGGCTGCTTTCAGCCCGTGTGTATGCAGCAGGGGAGCAGCTGAGCAGCTAACTATACAAAAGGGAAGGACCTTCTCTTATACTAGTTAGAGAGGGGATAGGTGAGAGCTAGAGCATAATAGCCTGGATAGTTTGATTCTAGAAAGCTCAGGCCATTAAAGGGGAAGAGTCCTTCATGCATGGCTGCATTGCAAAAGAGAAAGAAAACCCAAGATCCCTTCTCAATGCTCCGTGCATAAGACAGGTATAACTCCCATCTTCTCCCGCAAGTACTGGAAACAGTCTCTGGGTAGTGGCTTAGTCATAATATCCCCAATCATCTGCTTGGTCGGGCAATATGTCATCTGGATCACGCCACTCTCATGAAGATCGTGCACCAGCTGGTTCCTCACACCGATGTGCTTCATATGCACGTTCCTCCTTTCTCCTTGGGACAATCTGATGCAACTTTGATTGTCCTCCATCACTTGGAATGGTTCAGTGTCCTCTATCCCAAAGTCTTTCATCAGCCTTCTCAGCCACAATTCTCTGCATGCTTCAGATGCTGCTATAAACTCCGACTCTGTGGACGATAAAGCTGTATCACTCTGCTTGCAATTAGACCATTGCCATAGAAAAATAAGAATCAACTACTAGATTTATTATCTGTACTATCCTCTGACCAATCTGCATCAGTATAGCATACTAGCCTTGGAGAACTGCTAGCCGGTAGCTTTAACTTAAATTCCATAGTTCCTTTCAGATATCTAACTACTCTCTTGACTGCAATCCAATCAGCTTGCGTGGGGGCACTGACTTTTCTACTTAGGATACCCACTGCTGTTGCTATATCAGGTCTCGTAATTATTGATAAGTACAGAAGTTTTCCTATAGCTGTTCTATACCCATTATTATTTGGTAGAGGTTGGGATTCACTTTTATTTTTCAGAAAGTCAGTCTGCATAGCTGTTGCTACGGTGTTAGCCTCTTGCAACCCTAGTGTGTGCAGCAACTCAATTATTTCTGTTTCTGGCTTAAAAGGAATGACCCATCTGTTTCCCTTTCAACCTTCATACCTACTTAGTAGCTAACATCACCTAGCACTTTAACTTCTACCTTCTGGCGAAGCATGCTCACAATTTCTTCATATTCACTCCGTCTGTAAGTCCCAAAGAGTAGATCATCTACATAACATAAAACAAAAGCTAATTGACCATTTTGTTTCTAGTATACAAGCATTGGTCTGCATTACCCTGCTTAAAGCCTTAATCTGACAACATCTTTTTCAATTTTTCACTCCATGATCTTGTGGCCTGTCTAAGACCGTACAAGCCTTTCTTCAGCTTACAGACATAAGTAGGGTATTCCTTGTCTACAAAACCAGGTGGTTGTTCCATATACCGCTCCTCACTGATCTCGCCATACAAAAATGCAGTTTTAATATCTAGATGTCTAACTTGCATTTTTCTACAGGCTGCTATGCTAAGGAACATACGTACAGTACTGTGCTGAACAACTGGATCAAAGGTCTGGTCATAATCTTCTCCATATTTCTGAAGATATCCCTTGGCAACTAATCTTGCTGTTCTAGCTGTCCATCAGAATCTTTCTTCAGTTTGAAAGTCCACTTACAACCAATGGCTTTCTTGTCAGGTGGAAGCTTAATTAGAGTCCATGTTCCATTTTTATGCAAAGCTTCCATTTCCACTGCTGTCATCTGCTCCACAGCATTCCAGTCTGCTGGTTCTGACTCCTGCAGAGATCTGAGAGAATAAGACAGGCGAGGGGGCAGTACACCTTAGTTGACCTTGATGAACGTCTGACCTCAGGTACTGGAAGCTCTTCTGCAATCTCTTGCATGAGGGCCTGTTCCAGATCCTCGTCACTGACTTCATCATTACTACTGGTCACTGCATCCCCTTCTATTGGTGTACTGTCTTCTGAGACTTCTATGCTCTGCTGTCTCTCTAGTGCAGGTTGTGAAGACACTGGTGTCAATGTCTCTAACAGAGGTACTTTATGATGTAGGGAATCATCATCTAGGATAGTCCCTTCCTTGATGATTGTAGCTTCTTCATTGAAGTGAGTAACATGCCTCACACTGACATTCCCTGATTTCAAGTCCATTACTCTGTATCCTCTGGAACCTGGAGCGTATCCTATTAGTATTACTGGTTCAGACCTTGGACTCATCTTATTTCTCTTATGTGCTGGAATGTAGGCAAATGCTTGGCAGACGAAAACTCTGATGTGCTTTAAACATGGTTTTCGATTGTTCCATAGCTCAAATGGAGTGCAAGCAGTAAATTTAGTGGGAAGTCTGTTCTGCAAGTAATTAACCGTCATTACTGCTTCTCCCCAAAACTTACTGGGTAATTCTGCATCTGCTAACATGCACCTTGTCATCTCTAGCAGAGACCTCCATTTCCTTTCTGTGATGCCATTTTGTTCTGGCATAAAGGGAACAGTCCTGTAATTCATAATTCCATGTTCCTCAAAGAGCGCTCTAGTACTCTGTGAAATATATTCTCCATCATTGTCCGAAAGAATTGCCTTTGGCTTAGTGCTAAACCTGTTATTCACCATGGCAATATAGTTCTTAAGGAACTCATGTGTTTGACTCTTCTTCCTAAGCAAGTAGATTACACTATATCTAGATAAGTCATCTACTAGGGTCAATATATATCTGTTATTAGCTAATGATGAGACAGATATTGGCCCACACAGGTCAGTGTGTACTAGGTCCAACACTTTAGTACTTCTCTTCTCAGGGTTTGAGTTAAAAGTTGGTCTAACTGCTTTCTGTGTAATGCAGTGGACACATTTAGAAATGCACTTTGTATCATGTGGCTTTACCTTGATGCCGGTTGCTAAACCTTTGTTCTGGAGCTCAAGGATGGCCTTGTGATCACGGTGTGCCAATCTCCTGTGCCACAGCTGCAGCTCAGCTTCAATCTTCTCCTGGGCTTGTGCTGCAATGGCCATCTCCTGTTCCTTTAAGAGATTCACTTTATACAGGCCATTAGTTTCAAAAGCTTCAAGGAATATTTCTTTATCTTACTGCACTATGCACTTTCTATCCTTGAATTTTACTTCAAAGCCCTTCTTATCTAAAGCTGAGATACTAAGCAGGTTGCATTCCAACTCTGGGGTATACAACACATTTGAAACATTGACTTTACAGACTGAGTCCAATGTTTCACACATAAGTATGCCATTTCCTTTGCCTTTAATTGAAATGCCTTCTCCATTTGCAACTTTTACTTCTCCAGAAGCATTTCTATCTATAACTTTAAAAAGGCTTTCATTGTGCATAATGTGCACTGCATTCTGAGTCCACCAGCCATGTGTTACGTGACTGTTTAGGAAGTTGCACATTCCCATATGCCATAAAATGAGTTTGGTTAAAACTTTCATTCACTTTTCCTCTGCTTTTTTCCTTCCTGAAATTTGTATTTGTATGCTGCCTTTTTTCAGATGACTGGCCCTTTGAGTAGCAATCTTTTGCCATGTGCCCCCTTTTGTTGCAGGAAAATCATTTAATTGACCTACTACAGGGCGGGGCCTTCTTATAGCTTTTGCCTCTTACAGTATAGCTAGCTCCAAAATGCTCATCAGAACCACCTGCTATGCTTTGCAAAACACATTCCTCACGTAAACAGTTCAGTGCTTCATCAAATGTAATTTGCCTTGCATTTACAATGCTTTGAAAGGGGACAAAAGTTGGTCCTAGGGTGCCAAACAGGTAGGCTATCTTTCGGCTATCACTCAGTTCCAGTTTACACATTTCCAATTTAGAGAAGATGTGTAATAAGGCATCTATATGCTCTTCATATCCATCCTTGGAGTTTAGCCTTAAGCCTATAAGCTTCTCCATCCAAATACAGAGGGATTTTGAACTCAAATGCATTTTCCAATGCTTTGATCATTTGCCTGCCACTATCACATTTCTGTACAATGCACATCTGTTTGTAATTGAGGCTGTGAAGAATGATGCCTCTTGCGTAGCAGTCATTCTTTTTCCACTCAGCTAATGCTTCAGCATTTTCTGATGAGATAGGCCCACTAATTATGCTTTCATATATTTCCTTACTCATTAAGAGTGTTTCTAGCTGAAGCTTCCACAAAGGGAATTCCTCCTTTGTGAAGAGAGGCAAAATCTCTAAGCTTCCTGCATGCATGGCTTATTTCAAAAAAGGTTTCTTCCAAACTCAAAAGGAAAATTCTTGGCTCAAAAAAAGTTTGTCTCCTTTGTCAAAAAAGGGAGTTACTCCTTAGCTGGTGAAGGGATTCCCCCCGGGTTACCTGCCGCTTATCGCTTGAGTCGAGAATTGAAAGAATCACGCCAAAGTTTCGTGCAACTGAGAAACGCTTTACTTCTTTGCAAAGAGGCACTCAGCCGAATTGCTTCGGAAAGCTGAGGCAAATTACATTCAAAAGTGTACAGGTTTTATAGAAAAAGGTCCCCTAAACATCCTGTCTTAATCGCGAACAAAAAGGGAAACATCTGGGCTGAGAAAACGGACAAAATAGATCAAAAGCGGATCAAAGAGTTACATTGTTAGCACATCATTTACAGTTTATCTTGACAGTCCATTGACACGGGAAGGCATTAATCTTGCGCGGCAGTGCCACCTGGCCTTGCAGTTCCTACTGCGCTGTCAGATAAGCCTCAGAGCGGGAAGCGGCGAAGCGCTGAGTTGACGTATCGGCAAAACCGCTTCCCGTCTTTGCGGATGGTGGGCTTCTTGGTGGGCTTCTGCTGCCGATAAGGACTTGGAAAACAGGATGCAGATGCAGGGGAGGTATGTAATGCTTTGAGGCACAGTTTTGTGTAGGGAGAAGAGGTGAATTAAGGGACACAGCTTGAATCAAGGGATAGATCCAATGCACTGCCATTTTATCTACAATGGCAGTCTAATATATATATATTATGTATTAAAATACATCCCTATCACTGGCAGTATAACACCAAACATGAGTGAGTGAGATAAAGAATGCAATAACAAGAAAAAAGGTCTGGCCATTCATAAACTGGGGCCCATAACCTTTATGTTGGGGTTTAATCTCTAACTAGAGATATTAGCAGAGGATAAACTAAGTCTTCTGAGTGTTTGTAGTAACACAAAACACCCTGGCAGAACAGAAACATATGAATGGCAGTCAGCCAAGAGTATCTCTCTGCCTCTGGCAACAGCAAAGAACACTCAGTCACAGCACACACTTGCACGGCTTAATATGGAGAACTTGTGTAGCAAAATTTTAACATAGCTTTAATATAAAAATATATACAAAAGGAAAAACAACAATAGAACAATACAAAACATACTTAGCATATCTGCTGGAGAAAGAAGGAAGACAATGTCAGCATTCTGGCAGGAAAGGCGGCTGCTTTCAGCCCGTGTGTATGCAGCAGGGGAGCAGCTGAGCAGCTAACTATACAGAAGGGAAGGACCTTCTCTTATACTAGTTAGAGAGGGGACAGGTGAGAGCTAGAGCATAATAGCCCGGATAGTTTGATTCTAGAAAGCTCAGGCCATTAAAGGGGAAGAGTCCTTCATGCATGGCTGCATTGCAAAGAGAAAGAAAACCCAACAAATCACTGGACCCCTTTAAATCCAACCCAGTCATTACCAGGGGGTCCCCCTGGTACCGACTGGGCCAGGTTTAAAGGGGTCCAGCAACTGACAGCCCAGCAGGAGCCTTCTAAAATTGCTAGGGAGGACAGTGTGCATGGGGAAACTAGCACCTCTAGAGGCGCTGACCCCAAGCCAATGCCTCATAAAGCCCCTAGTTCAGGGACTCTTAATTTTTTTTAAAAAAAATGCTGGGCCTGCTGGTGGGACATCCACCACCGCTCGGTGGGGCTGTGGCTGCGGCTCCAGAGGTGGCAGTGAGGCCTCCCGTTGCCCGGCACAGATGCTGCTGGACCTTCAGTGAGTCTTCCTGCCATCCAGCATGCCGCTGCCAGGGCCTTCTGAGCTGCCACCGCTGCTGGAATCACCCGCACCACTGCTGCTGGGATCGCTACTGAGGCAAGGTAAGTCGAACCAGTTTGACTTGTTTCGGGTTCATACGATTTTTTTTTAAAATCGTATGAACCCGAACTGAACCAAACCGAGGGTGGGCCCGAAACAGAACCAACTGAACCATCAGTTTTCTGTTTCGTGTCCACCTGTAATACACACCCTTTAACCTCATGGGTAAACTAGTGTTGCCATGCCCAGAGGGCAGAATGCAGACTTAAAACCTATGTTTCAGTTTCCAAATCCTTTTCTTAGGGTAGCCTACCAGAGGAAGAAAATCTGCATCAGACTAAAGAATATCCAAGCTCCAAGCCTCAATGAAAACTGTTTGGCTCCCCCCCCCCATCTTAATAATGACCTTACATCTAAGAAATAACTCCTGGCAAATCCATATTTTGCCATGTTATAACCTATTGGTACTGCTCTGAGGAAGAGGGTTTCACCCTCAAAATATTAACCACTTTTTAAATGAATTTTCTGTTAGCCTAAAGATCTCACCTGTTCTACTTTTGTATTTGGTTTTTGTGATGGCTACATGGCTCCTCAACTTGTTTTGCTCCAATAGGACTATTCAGAAGTTGCCCCTTTGCCTTTTGAAATTATAAAGAAGGAGGGGGTTGGAATTACCAAGGAGTATCACTTGAAGCCAAGTCAAAATAATCCATGCTATGTGAAAAAGAGACAGTGAAGAAAGAAAGAGAGGGGGGAAAGTAAAACCAGTTGAAATGTGTACAAAAGACAGCCAGAAAAGCAGAACTCAGTTTGCAAAAACCGAGAAGAACTTTCTGAACTTTTCAGAAAGTTCAGAAATTGCTAGGAAGATAGGGCAGTAGGAAGAGCAAATATGACGCAAGGTGCTGGTATGCAAGACCCCAACCTGTCAGAAGTTATTTGATGCATCTTTGGAGTTTTTACTTAATTGCTGAACAGTGATGTAGTGACAAAAAGTAACATCCTCAACTCCCTTCCCCACTTTTAAGGGCTTCTTTGAGGTGGGACTTGTTCCTTGCCCCTGCTATCCACCTGCTGTGTGGTGAGAGGAGAGCCTTGTCTGGAAGGGAGACCCCCAAATAGGGCATGAGAAAGAGATACCCCTATCCTCCCCCCCCTGGATCTGCTGGGTGAGTGAGACATGGTTAGTGGACAGGAGAGGGAGCAAAAACTTTGTCCCCGGGTGCCGCTACAAATCGTTGCCACTCTTCTGGTTGTGAGATATTAGAGAAGGGGTCTGGGTAAAAGGTGAATCTCATCAGATCCTCTTGATTTCATATGATTTTTACATGGGAGCCTTCCCAAACTGCCATCAAATCATACATCTCATTAACGTCCAAACACTGCACATTAATAATCATGGGTCCTCCACCACATGGCTCCACCGTGGAGCAAAAACATGGATCCGCAGCACGGATCCACCTGATTTCATATGATTTTTACATTGGATTATGATAAAACCACTATCACATACAGAGCCCATTTCTGTCCACAGATTGCACACCAAAAATCATGGGTCAGTCACTGCATGACTCCGCAGTGGTACAAAAACATGGATCCAAGGCACGGATCTACCTGATTTTTATCCAGGATCTCCCCCAAACTGAAGGGTATTGATCAAGCATCTATAGCTGTTTTAGTAACCCCCAGG
>JAHTLZ010000274.1:11577478-11620015 GCA_023846285.1 Phrynocephalus versicolor | reverse complement strand
AGTGCCTCTGCCTGCTGGCAGTGGACCCGGCATTCCTATTCCTTTCATCTGGCGACCCAGATGGGACCCGGCCGCAGCTAAGAGGCTTGCAAAAGTCTGGCCAGGCGATGGTGACAGGTCCGTGCTGAATTGGACCACTTCCAGTCGACACCTCACCGCTTGTGAGGGGAAGAGCTCGGGTCAGTGCCAGACCATCCATCATCGCCAGAGGAAACGGAGATCGGCCAAAGGGGGGAAAAACAGACTGCATAAGAAATCTGGTAAGAAGAAACAACCGGTTGTGGGGGGGTGGAAAGGATTTGAGTCCAGTAGCCCCCGGGGGAGGTCCGGAGACGAGAAGGGACGAATGCGTCCCTAGCATCCCAAGAACCAGGGGACGGGACGGGTTGAGAGACCCTGAAATCCCCTAAGGGTGGAAGGGGTTTTTGCCCAGTAGCCCTAGAGTTCGCCCCCCCTAAGTGTTTAAAGAATTAGGAGCAGAGCACCGCTCTAGCATCCTCAGAGAATTTATAAGTGTTTGAATATATGTGTGGGTATTGAGTTGAATTCCTTTGGTAACCTCAGGGGAGTGGCCATCCTCTGTGTTTAAGCGGTGGCAAAGACTGGCAATCTTTGCCCCACACTACTACCGACGGAGCACCACCATCTCCGTTTGATTTTAGAGAAGATAATAAGCTTTATCCCTAGGCAGAGGGCGTAGTCAGGTTGGTTGGGGGGAAAATTTTGTGGGTTATTTGTGTGATCGAACGGAATCAGTGTTTGTTTGGTGAATGGACCGGGGTGCTCAATAGGACATACCCCTTGGCGAAGTGTGTCTGGACGTGCAATTTCCAAGCAAGGGCGACCTCTTGGGTCACGTCAGTATCACGTGTTGTGTGTGTATGATGTGCAATTAATTGTTTAGGTGCGATTCCGTTTGGTGTTATGTGGGAGAATTTATAGGCACACAATTACAACATATAAAATGGGAGCAGAACACAGCAAACCGAGCACCCCCTTGATGTGCCTTGTGGCAAATTGGAAATCCGCCACTAGAAACTATGACTTTGGTGTCACTATGAGAAAGGAGCGTCTGCTAACTCTATGCAGAGCGGAGTGGCCACTGCTTCATCCAGGTTGGCCAGAACAGGGGTCCTTTGATGAACAGATCATCCGTCAGCTCTGGCTGACCATTCTCAAAGACTTCCCAGAACATATTCCATATATTGAGATGTGGAGGGGAAATGTAAAACAGAACCCATCCTGGTTACAAGCATGCAGAAACCTCCCACCACAAGCTAAGATTCTAGCCCTCAAAAAGAACAAACCAGTTTTAGTTTGTGAACAAGAAGAATATGACTCCCTGCCTCCCCCATATACCCCTGGGGCTGTACCAGCGCCGAATCCCCCTCCCAACCCAGTGGGTAACCCAGCTCCCCCGGCAGGGCGCCCAGCAGATGTTGACCCAAAGCCAGAGTCGCAGCCTGACTCATCCATGGGCAGAGAATTGGCAGCAGCAGGAGGAATGGCAAGAGACAAAGAGAGAGAGAGAGGAGGAGAACAAGGGAAGTCAAGAGAAAGAAAAAGAGAGAGAGGAAGAGGAGGTGAATGCGGGCGAAGCCCCAGCAGAGAGAGTGAAGGAGATGAAGGAGACTGGGAAGATGTGTCCGACTTTTACAGGCGATTGAGAGGAGACAGAGAGTGGACAGAAGAGGAACATGGAAGAGTGGAGGATTTGTTGGGCAAATATAAGGATAAATTTGAAGTCTCAGACCACGTTTTGGGGGCAGCAGGGGAGAAGGACTGGAAGAAGAGGCAGAGGCACCTTTTGAGGGCACTTGATGCAGCTAACCGCCTGGCCATGGCAGAAGGGGCTCATGCCAATGTGATGCCCCTCAGGCGAGTTTATGACCCTGTCACCCCAGGCCAAAATGCCCCCCGCACCTCCACCATGCAACATGTTCCTTTCACAAGCTCAGACATCATAAACTGGAAAAATACCCTCCCTAGCCTGGACGATGACCCAGATCGGGTGTTCAGCACATTGGATAGTGTGTTTAGTGTTTACACCCCAACTTTTGAGGATGTTCAACATCTGCTCCGTGGGCTTTTCACTGCGGAACAGACGAGGAAAATCATAGATGCAGCTAGGAAATATCGCACTGCCCAAGGAGATGACCCAGGACAGGTGAATGAAGTCATTCCCACCACTGCGCCTGATTGGGACTATAATACTGACGGGGGAATAGCCTCTTTGAAAAGATATCAGGCAGCAATCCTCCAGGGGGTCAGAGCAGCGGGGCAGAAAAAGATTAATATGTCAAAAGTGAATGACATCGTTCAGAAAGCAGATGAACCGCCAGGGGAATTTCTGGATCGTTTATACCTAGCATTCAGGAAGTTCACTCCAATTGATCCCGGAGACACAGGGATGGAGAATATTGTTAAAACTGTTTTTATTGCTCAATCTGCTCCTGATATACGTCGTAAAATTCAAAAGACAGAGAATTTCATGGGGCAATCCCTATCGTGGTTGCTGCAGTCCGCGCAAAGTACATTTAATAATAGGGAAGAGGAACAGGGCTCCCAGAAAGGTAAAACTACAGTGAAGAAAGTCATGGCTTTAAATCCAGCCCCTGAGCCTAGACGGAGGCCCTTAACACGGGACACTTGCAGAATATGTGGCAAAGTAGGGCATTGGGCCAAAGACTGTTATCAAAACCCAGAGAACCGGAACCAGGGGAATTTCAAAAGGGGAGCATTCCGCCAATCCTGGCAGCCACAAGCACCTGCTAGATATCCCATCATCAATTCGCCCAGCCACCAGCCCGGCTATAGGCATTCGATGCCAGGACCCCCGCGATATAATCAGCCTGCCCCATACCAGCAAAATCTGATGCAAAACCCAAATCAGCAAGCAGGACAAGCCCAGTTCCAACAACAGCCCCCATTCCCGCAAGGAGCCCAGATGCCCCAGACGCTCCCTAGACCACAGAGAGGACAGGGACCTGCCTGGACACCACCTTTCCAAGGCATGATGGCTTTAGAAGAGGAGGAAGATCAATATTGAAGGCGACAAGGTTCGGGCTCCCGCGAACCTACTGTCAGCATATTGACAGGGAGCACCACCACCCAATTTTTGATAGATACAGGAGCCAGCTATTCAGTAATTCCAAACCTCGTTAACTCCCTGGATCGGACACGTTCAGTTAATATAATGGGAGCCACAGGAAAAGCGCAGCGGGAGGGACAAGATGGCCGCGATCAGCAGAGACGTTAGCTGAAAGCAGTCCCGGCTAACGTCGATGTATCCCAGGTCCCAAGAGGGTGTTTCCATTTCAAGACGACCCGCTGGGAGCAGAATCCATCCCAGAACCGATCCGGGGCATCCAGGCGTGGTTCCTTCTCCCTTGGGAGAGGTTTAGAAACCCCTGGTGGTATTCCCGTGCGGCTGAGACCTTGGGAGATCCTGACGGAAGTTTGAGCTGCCTCTATTCCTCCAGAACCGTGAGTGGCTTTTTCCACCTGAAAGCCCCTTCAAGAATATAAATCAAGCAACTTACCGAAAAGAATCTGCCTCTTTTTAGTCATCTCTCCTGTTTTATCTGTTATTATCTGCCTCTCGGTGGACTGCAACTCCTGCTTTCACTTTCATATTCTTCTAACGGTAGATTTAACTCTAAAGCTCCCATTTCACCCCATACTATATTCTTCGGACTCTGTTGGCAAAAGTGGGTACAGCACGCCATCTACTGGATTTTTCCATGTTTGCAACTTCACATACATCTCTTGAAAGCAGCAAACTGATTAGAGTAAGACTAATCTCTTAAAGACTTTGTAATTCTCCTGAGAAGAGGTAATCGATCCCTTTACCACCACAAAATAAATCTTCAGTATGAGCAAGACCCCAACTATACAAAAGAAATCTGCTTTTGTTCCTTTGGCCCATCCAGCAACTATGACTCAACAATCAAGTCAATTAAGCCAATCTGGCCAAATCCTAGATGCATTAAACCAGTTGAATCTTACCCAGGTAAAAATGCTCTCAGACCAAAGCACTGGATTTTCCAACTTAAGAGCAGAAATGAAAGAGGGTTTTTCGAATGTGGACGCCAAACTAGAAACTTTCAGTGGTCGTTTACAAGCGTTGGAAGAGAATATGAATGTCACTGATTTTCGTCTTGGAGAAATTGAAGCCTCAATGGAATCAACAAGCAAACTGGTTCTTACACAAGAAATTGAAGCCTCTTCCAAAATTCTAAGAATTCAAAACCTTACTGTGGACAAAGATGAAAATCTCTACACCATAGTTGGAGACAGCCTGGCCACCCTACTTGAGGTACCCATCGAAGATTTTCTTCGCGAGGTAGACGTGATTTACCGTCAACCAACGGCTTATACCAGAAGAAATAAACTCCCTCCTGAGGTAATAGTCAAATTGGTTAGAAGATACACTCGTGATTGCATCCTCAAGGTTACCCAAGATAAGGAGGTGGAAATCAATAAATCCAAAGTGACAATACTGAAAGATGTCCCTTGGGAGGTTCGCCAACTGCGGAAAGAATATATATTTCTTACCAAACTCCTGCTCAAGCATGACATAAGATACAAGTGGCTCTACCCCCAAGGTTTGTCCTTCCAATGGGAAGGCAAATTACAGAAAATTGAATCCCACCAGAAAGCTAGAGCCTTCGCTGAAAAAAATGCAAAGAAGCTGGGCTACTCCCCCTCCTCTTCTTCACCATCCTCCTCTGAAGGTGAGGACTTGACCGGAACTCAAACCACTACCAAAGATGACAGCCGTGATGACCAGACTTCGAAACAAGAGACTTCAAAGCACGACCAAGATTCTCGTGGCGCAGTGGGAGGTGCCAGGCCGAAACACTACCTCAGGCCAAAATCAGGGAAGAAAGAATATCATTGGAAGTAGCAAGATGGCTCAAAAAATTCTAACATGGAATATTAATGGTATGAACACCCCCCAGAAGCGTCGGAAAACCTTCAATTTTCTCCAAAAACAACAATGTTCCATCATCTGTTTACAGGAAACCCATATATTGAGAAAACATGAACAATATTTAATACAAAATAAATTGGGAAATCTATTTTCCACATCAAACAAAGAAAAAAAAAGCAAAATGGGGTGGCACTGTATATTAAACCAGAGCTTTCCCCAACCCTTCTGGAAAAAGATGAATCAGGCAGATGGATTCTTGTCCAAGCAAAAATCCAATCTAAAGAAACAATTATTGCTGGTATATATGCTCCTAATGATAATCATGGAAGACAAGCCTTCGTTGAACAACTGGCCCAGAAACTGTTGCAATATGGGAATCACCAGCTTATAATATTGGGAGATTTCAATGCTGTACACATTCCCTCAGTAGACAGGAAAACACCAAAAGGGAAAAAACTCAAGACTTCATCTTCCACACTGCCCAAATCGTTTCTGGACATGTCCGATATTTTAGAACTTCATGACATCTGGAGAAGGAAAAATCCACTAAAAGATGGTTACACCTTTTATTCAAGACAATATGCTTCCTTCTCCCGTATAGATATGTGTTGGGCCACATCTGATCTTCTACTAAATACAAGGGATATAGAAACTTTACCTCGAATGTTATCTGATCATAATGCCATCTTATGGACACTGAAATCTTCAGGTATGCCCAGGCACTGGAAAATTAACTCAATTCTTTGGACTGATAAAGAATTCATCTCAGAGGCTGCTAGAGATTTGAATTTGTATTTTGAAACTAATCTGAATAAGGGTACACCACTCAAAACGGTATGGGATGCCTTTAAGCCATACTTTAGAGGATTTGTTATCCAATTTATGGCAAGACGGAATAAAGAGAGGAAAAAGAAATATGAATCAATTCTTAATATGATGAAAAAGCTCGAAACGGACTTAACACAAGACCCCCGTAACGACAAGCTGAACAAAGACCTGGCCTCTTGTAGGCATGAACTCAATCTGATCCTGACTGCTGATATAGCTCACAAAATCAAGTTGGCCAAACTGAATTTTGTGGAAAATGCAAACAAACCAGGCAGATGGTTAGCGTATAGGTTAAAAAAGGTACAATCACAAAAACTCATATTTTCACTCAAAGACAAAACTGGGGAAAATCAGACAGAGCAATTACAAATCCAAAAAATCATAGAGGAATACTACCAAAGATTATTCAAGCCGGAGATGATTGACAATGATGCTATCTTCCAATACCTTCAACAAGCCAATTTTCCAAAACTTACTGAGGAACAGAGAGCTCAGACGAATGCCCCTATCACAATGATGGAAATAACAGAGGCTATCAATCATCAAAAATTGAATAAAGCGCCTGGACCTGACCAAATACCAGCCATATTTTACAAAAAAATTTCGGAGACAATTTCTGGAAATATGAAAAACCTCTTTACATCTATATTTGAAGGCGAAGATATACCAGATTCCTGGAAATCATCACATACGACACTGATTCCCAAAGAAGGGAAATCCAAAGATTTGATACAGAATTACAGGCCAATTGCCCTCCTAAACGTGGATTACAAAATTTTTGCAACCATCCTGGCCAATAGATGGCGGATGATTTTACCTTCTTTGATATCACATGACCAGACTGGCTTTCTCCCGAAAAGGCACCTCCAATCCAATATCAGAACTTTTCTCAACGTGTTGAAATATTACGAATCCCACCCCGAGAAGCAAGTAGCTTTTGCATTCATTGATGCTGAGAAAGCCTTTGATAATGTATCCTGGTCTCTACTCAAAACTCAATTAGATTACCTTCAGTGTGGCCACAGAATGTTGCGAGCTATTGAACAAATCTATTCTACCCAAAATACCAGGATTGTAGTGAATGGTCACCTCACAGATAAAGTTAATATTCACAAAGGTACTAGGCAAGGATGTCCTCTTTCCCCTCTTTTGTTTATATCCACCCTGGAAATTCTTCTTCATGTAATAAGGGAAAACCCAGACATTCAAGGCCTACAAAATAAGGGAGAAGTTTACAAGGTACAAGCCTTTGCAGATGACCTGATGGTTATCATGGAGAACCCTCAGACCTCCTCCGTAGAACTTCTAAAGACCCTGGAGGCATATTCTAAAATCTCCGGATTAAAGGTGAATAGAGAAAAAACATTGGTTCTAACTAAAAATATGACCCCACCCATGATTGAAAAACTGGTAAATCAATCTGGTTTTCAACATTCTAATAGGGTAAAATATTTGGGTATTACTGTATCTAACCGATGTAACTCTTTACTCAAAGACAATTATGTTAATGTTATTAAAACAATCAAAGCTGATCTCGAAACTTGGTCAAGACTTCAGCTATCCTTAATGGGCAGAATTGCTGCAGTCAAAATGAATGTCTTACCTAAACTGCTTTTCCTATTTCAATCTCTGCCTATATTACCAAACTTTAAGATCATTTCAGATCTGGAAAAAAGTATACGTATATTTATATGGCAAAAGAAAAAAGCAAGGATTAAAAATATTTATTTGCAGGATAGAACCAAATTTGGAGGCTTTGCCCTTCCCAATTTGGTACTATACTACAAGGCTGCCGCCATGACTTGGATTAAAGACTGGATTTTGATGACAAATAAAAGAATATTGCAGCTCGAGAGTTATGGCCTTGATAAGGGCTGGCATCACTATATGTGGTACAAGGGAAATCTACCTACCCTCTTTAAAAAGCACTGGATAAGAAATGCCTTAATTAAAATATGGTCATTGATCCAAAAACAATTTTATCTCAAAGCACCTATGTGGTTATCCCCACTGGCAGCAATTTATAGCTCCCAGGCAAGTGAAATCTCAAAAGTTATAACTTACAGACACCTTCTGAATGCTGACCTCTCATTGAAACCATTAGGGAAATTAGTATCAGAAGGTTACAATCTGGATTGGTGGAAATATCAACAAATACATTCACACTTCAAAGAGCTTTCCAAAGAGGGTGGTTTTATGACTACTGATACCCCATTTGATAAAATACTTTCTTCTGGTGACTCAAAGCTTCTTAGCAAATTTTATAATGTACTGTTAAACGAAAAAATGATTGATACATTGGTTAAAGACTCTATGATTAGATGGGCTGAAAACTTTGGTTATACTATTCATTTAAATAAATGGGACTCTTTGTGGAATACAGTTAAAATCTTTAAATCTATTTCGTTTAAGGAAAACTGTTATAAAATGTTTTATAGATGGCATTTTGCACCTCATCGTTTATCCAAGATGTATAATTGTTCACCTAAATGTTGGAAATGTAACTATGACTGTGGAACCTTTTATCATATGTGGTGGACTTGTAAAGAAGCAAAGGCGTACTGGAACATGGTAAAACTTTTCTTAGAAAGATCTTTAAAAATTAAGATAGAGCTTAGACCAGAACTATTCTTGTTAAATATAGTAGATATAAATATTTCCTATGACCAGAGATATGTACTTCACCATGTAATTGTTACTGCAAGAATATTGTATGCGAAACTTTGGAAGCAACCAAACACGCCAACAGAGAAGGATTTCCACGGAAAGATAAGAGAATGTATCGAAAATGATAAACTCTCTGGTTATCTAAAGGGAGACTACGACGAGATCTTTCGGGAAAGATGGCAAGAAGTAACAAATTCATTAGTATTGTGATAACATTTGGCAATTCTAGTAATATGTTAAATTACTATTTCTATTTTGCTTGACATACTCAATGTAAATTTTAAAAATTGTACCCCCCCTTTTTTCCCCCTCACCCATACTTTTTTCCTTGTTCCCCCCTTAAAAATCCAATAAAAATCTTTTTTTTAAAAAAAAAGCGCAGCGGGCTTACTTCATGAAGCCCATCGAATGCAAATTGGGTGGCCACACTGTCCAACATAAATTCCTGCACATGCCAAACTGCCCCCTCCCCCTTTTGGGATGTGATCTGCTTATCAAATTAGGCGCCCAAATCACTTTTACCCCAAAGGGAGAAGTTCATTTGACAACAAACCCCACTGAGCCCTCTGGTGAACTGTGTGTAGAATATCCCTTGAAAGAGAGATGGCGATTGTTACTGGTGAAAGAGGAGCCAAGCCAGATTCCACGTGAAATTCTAGACCAAGTGAACCCACAAGTTTGGGCTGAGGGAAACCCTCCCGGGATGGCACGGAATATCCCACCGTTTGTGGTTCAATTAAAGCCCATGGCCACCCCAGTTTCTGTCCCACAGTATGCTATTGGAAGAGCAGCGGCAGAGGGTATTTGGGTCCATTTAGAGAGACTGATCAAATATGGCATTCTTGTTCCATGCCAGTCTGAATGGAACACTCTCCTTTTGCCTGTGAAGAAGGGGGATGGGTCTTATCGTCCGGTTCAAGACCTCAGATTGGCGAACCAGGCCGTGGAGACCATTTTTCCATCGGTACCGAACCCTTATACACTTCTGAGCTTAGTGCCACCAGAAGCAGCATTTTTTACCGTCTTGGACTTAAAAGATGCCTATTTTTGTTGCCGCGTAGCGCCCCAAAGTCAGCACCTTTTTGCCTTTCAATGGGAGGACCCCCACACAGGAACAAAGGGCCAATTCTGTTGGACCCGTTTAGCCCAAGGTTTCAAAAATTCCGCGACATTGTTTGGGGTAGCCCTAGCTTCAGATTTGGCCTCCTTCCCAAAGAAGAAGGGACAAGTGATTTTACAATATGTAGATGACATTCTGGCGGGAGCAGAGACTAAAGCTGATTGCCAGCAGCTCACCATAGATCTCCTCAATCATTTGGCAGACGCAGGGTACCGGGTTTCTCAAAAGAAAGCCCAAATTTGTCAAGAAACTGTACGTTACTTAGGGTTTGATATTTCCCGCCAGAAGCGCCAGCTCCGCGAGGAGCGGAAGCAATCTATAATACAAATTCCAGCGCCGACCACAAGAAGGGAGCTCCGTGGATTTCTAGGGGCTGCGGGTTTCTGTAGAATCTGGATACCAAATTTCAGCCTGATGGCTAAACCACTGCATATGTCCACGCGAGGAGCCGAAACGGACCCTTTTGTTTGGGGCCCTGAACAGCAAGAAAGCTTTCTGACCATCAAAAGAGCTTTAGTGGAGGCGCCAGCGCTAGGTCTCCCAGACCCATCCAAGCCATTTTTCCTGTTTTCAGATGAGGAGGAAGGCGTGGCGAAGGGGGTTTTGTGTCAGAAATTAGGCAGCTGGCAGCAGCCTGTGGCGTATCTGTCTGAAAAACTAACCCCAACAGAACAAGGGCTTCCATTTTGTATGAGAGGAGTTGTAGCTCTGGCGGCGCTTCTAAAAAAAGCGGATAAATTCACTTTCGGCCAACCGACTCACTGTATCACCCGCCATGCCGTCTTGCCATTGCTAGACGCCAAAGGGGGATATCATCTTTCCCAAGCAGCTATGATTAAATGTCAAAAACTATTCTCGAGAGCAGGACTGACTTTCCAGACCACTGAGGGTCTGAATCCAGCAACTTTGTTGCCAATTAGCAATCAGCCTGCAGCTCACGACTGCATTCAGACCATGGATGAAATTTACTCATCTCGCCCTGACCTCAAAGACACCCCAAATCCCAACTGGAAAAATTGGTTCGTTGATGGAAGCAGTTCCATAATAGAGGGGACAAGGAGAGCGGGCTATGCCATTGTAGAATTGGATGCCACTGTGATTGAGGCACAGCAGCTACCCCCAGGGACGTCTGCCCAGTTGGCAGAATTGATTGCTCTAACTCGGGCGCTTGAACTGTCAGAGGGGAGAGACATCAACATTTTTACTGACTCTAAATATGCTTTTTTGACTTTACATGCACATGGTGCATTGTGGAAGGAGAGGGGACTTCTTACATCGGAAGGGAGTTCAGTAGCACACCCTGATATTTTACTTAGGCTTCTTGATGCAGTCTGGAAGCCCAGAAGAGTGTCTGTGATACATTGCAAGGGACACACGGCTGGCTTCAGCCTTGAGGCTAGGGGAAACAGGCTGGCAGATAGGATTGCCAAGCAAGCAGCACAAAGCGATCTGTACTTTGAACTCAGTTTAATTCCCCTGGACATTTTGTCACCTAGTTCACCTAGTTCACCTGGGCTGAACAGCAGTTTGCTAGGGAGCAGGACTTGTCACGAAATGAGGAAGGCTGGTATGTCATGCCAGATGGACAATTGTGGGTGCCTGAAAGTCTAGCTTGTAAGGTTATACAAAATCACCATGAGAGCACACACCAAGGACCGGACGTAGCTTATCATCACCTCAGCCCCCACCTGTACATCGCCCGGCTACGTCAAATTGCTGCCAATGTGTCCAGGCGATGTGTCCTTTGCCAGAAAAATAATCCACGAGTGGGACCACTGCCCCAGCCTGGAGTCCAACACTATGGAAGAGAGCCCTTTCAGGATCTACAGATAGACTTTGCTGAGTTACCTCAGTGTGGACAATTTCGTTATTTGTTGGTGGCAATTTGTACATTCACAGGGTGGGCTGAGGCAACACCAACAAAGACAGAACAAGCTAGTGAAGTCATCAGGTGGCTTTTGAGGGATCACCTTTGTCATCACGGGATACCCTACTCATTGGGCTCAGACAATGGCCCGGCCTTTGTTCACAAGGTTCTACAGGGGTTGGCAGAAGCCCTACAGATTAAATGGAACCTTCACACTGCATACAGACCCCAGAGTTCAGGGCGGGTTGAGAGAATGAACAGAACTTTGAAGTCTCATTTGTCTAAATTGGTTCAGGAAACAGGGAAAGGCTGGGTGGAAATGCTTCCGCTTGCCTTGTTCAGGTCAAGGACTACCCCTTTGAAACACATTGGCATTTCCCCCTTTGAGCTTGTCTACGGACGGCCTGTTCCTATTTCATATGGAATACGTCCTGAAAGGGTAGCTTCCTTAACACATGCTAGATATCTACAGTTGCTTGGCCAGTGTCTCTCTTCTCTACACAGATGGACTTTGGAGAAACTTCCCGTCCTGTTGCAGGAACCTGTCCATAAGTTTCGAGTGGGAGATTCGGTTTGGGTGAAAGATTGGCAGCACCTTTCTCTTCGTCCGAAGTGGAGGGGCCCATTCGTGATTCTTCTGCAGACCCCCATGGCGGTAAAAGTGGCCAAAATCACACCTTGGATTCATCATACCCGTGTTAAGTTGGCAGTTCCGGAACCAGCAGACGAGGAGGTCCAACCCGAAGACGACCCTGGACCCGAGAGGGACCAGCCCGGTGCCATCCCGCCAGCAGACGACCCAGATGACATCGCCCAGGACGGAGGACGACAAAGCGAACCTGCCCTGTGGTCATCCCACCCTGATCCTGAGGGCACCCTGCGTTTGACACTTCGGAGAATCCCAACGCCATCCACTGGTTCTCCCTGCACCTCAGGTTGACAGATTAAAATCCTGTCTTCCTGCCTCTTTCTCCTTTTCTCTCTGTTGTTCTATGGGGGGAGAGGGAGCTTTGCCAGCACCTGACTTTTACTTTGAAGTGAGGCTGACAGACCGGCAACTTCACCCTTTATACCCTTTTCGCCAGAACAGAGAACTAGCTGTTTTTGAATCTGGCGACATCATCACTGTTTTAAGCCCCTGGCAGATGCCAACGTGTGCGAGACTGTACACTTGTGGGTGTTTGCACATATTTTTCTTGAGTGACGAACCGGAGGAGCTCGTCTTGCCTCACACACACACCAGCCCCCGACACCCACCAGGACAGATCGGCGCTTATCTGCGCACTGTGGGCTACAGAGCTGATTCCTATCACCCTGTTACCTGGTCTCGACGATTGGTTCGTCAACTGGCAAGAGAATATTCTGAGGCCTTTGCAGCCTTGCAAAGAGACATTAATTATTGATTTCTGCTTTTATAGACTATTGTTGTTTATTCTAAACATGTCTTCAGAGGCACCCATTTGGGTATGGATCGTGGCACCCTTTGCCCTCATAATTTGTATGGTAATCATACTTTGCCACTGGAAACACAGACTGTGGGGATTCCCTAGAGTAGAAGGGACCCTAGCTATTCTGCTTATAATACCCATTTGCCTTACAGCACCAGTCCAGCCTCAGGTGCAAACATGTGCCCCTTGCATAGTGAACACCACGAAAGATGGCAAAGTGACAAGCACTCTGATTTTCAGCACCCAGCAGCCCCCAGAGTGTGAACACGCAGGGACCATTTGTCAAAGTAAAGGCATGGTGTATCACCTTTGCAATGATACTTCAGGCACCTCTCACTGTTATAGGCCTGAAGTCCCGATTTGTTATAATTTTTCTGTGTGGGCAGGCATGGCAAAAACTACAGTTCCCCCAAGGAGAAACCCAGACGGTGGGGGACATCTTCTTTACTTGAATTCTATGGTAGTTTTGAAGCAAAGCACTGAGCAAGTTCAACTTGTGTTTAAAGCTTGCACAGTGACTGATTTTGGTCTAGGACCGTGGTGTCATACTTCAGGCAATTACTATAACACAAAAGCCAAATACATATGCCAACCCCATAGAGGATGGAAATTTGGGAATCCTGAAAAGTGGACACCCTGCGAAGCGAGTGCCGCCTGCGAAAGCTGGATGTGTGTATGTGAACATACAGGAAGGGGTCAGCTTCAACCCTTTAAACCCTGTGAACACATAGCATTTTTCCGCAGCGGTGACGACGGCACTGTAATCCTGGGCATCAATAGAACACATCCTTCCATTGAAGTCTATGGGTTTGGCATAGCTGCTCCTGGGTTTAACCCAAAGGGGTACATTACGGTTACTCGCACTGCTCTGCGAGAGGGGAAAAAGAGGAATCAAACCTGGACTGAAGGTGGTAGCGCCTTAGACAGATTGCGGGATGATTCCCTTGAAATCCCAGACATTGCAAAAAATTCTTTTGTTGGATTGGCACAATCCATAGCCACAGAATTGGGAGTTTCAGATTGTTATGTTTGTGGCGGAACCAACATGGGCCAAGCTTGGCCATGGGAGGCTATGGAAATCAATCCGGAGCTGTTCAATAATTTGTCCCGGATGGGAAATCTCACCACAAGAGATTACCCCCAAAAGTTAGTGTGGACTATTACCACTGAGTTGGTTGGTCGGGTGTGCTTCTCACAGGAGGGCACCATCCCTGTAGGTTCCTTGGCTTGCCTAGGGACTTGGGAAAAAGGTGCCTGGAAGTCACCCTCAGGCATGCCGCCACCTGCCAAACTGACCAGTGTGCTCCTGTCCTACATTTATTCAGACCTTCCCTTGCCTTGGGAAGCTCCCTTAAATTTATACTGGATATGTGGCAGCTTTGCTTATGAAATGCTGCCGGCCGGCTGGTCTGGCTCCTGTGTCCTGGGGTTCATAAAACCCTCATTTTTTCTAATTCCTACAGCACCACAACAATCCCTTGCCGCTCCCGTGTATGGCCCCTTATCCAGAGAGAAGCGGGGAAGCTTAAAGCGGGAGGGAACACCTTTTGAAGGTTTTGATTGCAAACATCCGGATCAGTACCATGGGGACACATGGGATTCGGAACGCATCATTTGTGTTTACGGCCCTGCCACCTGGGCCGCAGATGGAAGCTGGGGATATCGGACCCCTATTTACATGCTTAATCGCATTATCCGATTACAAGCAGTTTTAGATTTGGCGGGACAGCGCATCTCTTCCGCGCTAACCGCACTCGCCGTTGCCACTGACAAATTGCGGACAGCAGTCTATCAAAATAGGCTCGCTCTCGACTACCTATTAGCAGCGGAAAACGGCGTGTGTGGTAAGTGGAATATGACGAACTGCTGTCTCGAGATTGACCCGGTTGGTGACGTCATAAACCAACTTACCACAGAAATCAAACAACTTACAGTTAACCCTGCTCAGGAATGGAAAGGGTTGCAGTTAGGCTGGTTGCAAGACCTCCTTCCGGGAGGTTGGCTTAAAGCCATCATTGGTATGATAGTTGCCCCATTGTGTATTCTGCTTTTGATATGTTTACTCGCCCCTTGCTTGATCAAGTTCCTTCAAACCTCCATCCTTCGCATGGTGGCAAAACGCGCTGCACCAGAGATGCTTGCGCTGTTGCAAGACTATGACAGGGGTCGAGAAGGACAGCCTTTGGGTAATTTACTGCCATAAATTCCCAGAACTCATTCAGGGGGGAGTGAAGGGTATTGATCAAGCATCTATAGCTGTTTTAGTAACCCCCAGGCATTGACAATCCTCATGTATTCAATAGCAATGTATTCCAAGCTATATATAGCCACACAAATGACACAAATTATATATTTAGAGATAGTGATATCCACTCAGCACTCCACATGTATCCACATGTATATTCTTATGTCACAAGACGAACCTTGATTCCTGCAAAACAAACTTTGGTCAAGCCTTCCGGCAAGGCAAGACCACTAAGAAGAGAGACATCCGTTGTAGATCTGGAATGTCTCTGAGCAAGCGCAATGAATCCAAGGACGTCAATTAAGTTGTAGCTGTATAGAGGCCAATTTATCTTACACACAGTTAATTAACATGTAGCAAGCCGTCCAAGAAAATCTTATCTCTGTTTTGTGAGCTCACCTAGAGCGCCTCCCTAGCAAAGATAATACCAAGGACATAGGCACTCCCAGCCTGTGTAAGTTAGATCAAACCTGGCAATTACGGACCCAAGTACGGACCCAAAGAATACATTTAATTGGTGTCAGGAATACAAAATAAATTGCCAAAGATGTCAATTAATGTTTGATGTATGTAACAGATGTGAATGACGCAAATCCGAATGGGCGGGGGAAAGAAGAGTGGTCATAAGTCTATAAAATATACTGCATTTCCTTTCTTCAGTGGACTTCTCACTTGTTTTGCATCAAGAGAGATTTCCCTGGTTGACAACCAATAAATCTCTTTCCTGTCTTTGAGACCCAGACTGCTCATTGCATTTTGCAGTGCCTCTGCCTGCTGGCAGTGGACCCGGCATTCCTATTCCTTTCAAAACCAGTCTCACATCCTAGAACTCTTTTCTGCCCACTTATTGCATACCCAAAATCAGGGGTCTGTCAGCGAATGGCGCATCAGTGATGCAAAAACATGGATCCAAACAATGGAGCTACACGGATCTATCTGATTTTTGTCCAGGACCACCCCCAAACCATTCTCATATCATAGAACCCATCCTTACGCACAAACTGCACACCCAAAATCAAGGGTCCATCAGCACATGGCTCTGCAGTGGCACAAAAACATGGATCCAATGCACGTATCCACACGGATCTATCTGATTTTTACCCAGGATTACCCCCAAACCAATATCACATCCTAGGCCCCATCCTTACACACAGACTGACACCCAAAATGAGGAGTCTGTCAGTACATGGCTACGCAGTGGTGCAAAAAATGGATCCAAGGCATGGATCTTCATGGATCTACCTGATTTTTATTCAAGATCAACCCAAAACCAATGTCACATCTTAGGCCCCATCTTTGCACCACAGATTGCACACAAAAAATCAGAGGTCTGTCAGTGCATGGTTCCGCAAAGGTGCAAAAATATGGATCCATCACATGGATCCACATGGATCTACTTGATTTTTATCCAGGATCGTCCCCAAACCAATCTCACATCCTAGGCCCCCACATCTGCACACAGACTGCACACTAAAATGAGTGGTCCATCAGCACATGGCTCCATAGTCGCACAAAAACATGGATCAAACACAGGTACCACTTGATTTCATACTATTTTTATATTGGATCATACTAAAACCACTCTTCCATTATTGTACCCATATCTGACCATAGATGGTACACTAAAATATATGAGTCCATCTGCACATGGCCTACAGTGATATAAAGACCTGAGTACCAGCACAGTTCCACGCTGATATGCCTGGCCCCATCTCTTCCCACCGACTGACCCACAGATTTCACTGGTATGTTTACTTACTTACTTACTTACTTACTTACTTACTTACTTACTTACTTAATCAAGTAGTTTATTTATATCTTGACAATGTGGCCAAAAAGGCCTCTGTGGATGGCTTGCAACATTTAATTATGCAAACACAATATACAC
This sequence comes from Phrynocephalus versicolor, assembly GCA_023846285.1. Taxonomy (NCBI): domain Eukaryota; kingdom Metazoa; phylum Chordata; class Lepidosauria; order Squamata; family Agamidae; genus Phrynocephalus; species Phrynocephalus versicolor. The sequence goes on along the minus strand of JAHTLZ010000274.1, from coordinate 11,603,016 downwards.
AAATACGATAAAACAATAATGATAAATATTAAATTCTAAAGAACAACAAAGAAAATAAAATTAATAATATTGATACAAATACTGTAGAAATATCTCAAGAGTTGAAATAGATTGCTTGGGTGAAGAGGCCATTAAGATCTAAATTACTTGAGAATGTTCTGACAAACTAGCCATGTTTTTAGCTGCCTTTTAAAACAGTCCAAGGAGAGGTAAGAGAGATTTCAGGCAGAAGTCATTCCAAAGATATGGGGAAACCACCAAGAAGGTGCAATATCTTGTCTTCTGCACTAACCTCGGGGTTACCCGTCTTAGCTGCCTGGTTTGAGAGGACCATGTGCTAAATGCAGAATCTGTTGGCCAAAGGCATCCTGTCAAGTAAGAAGGTCTCAAACCATTTAGGGCTTTATATCTAAGAGTCATTACCCTGAACATGGCATGGAAATGTACAGGTAACCAGTGCAGGGCAGCCAACATTGTAAGATATGATCATTTCATTTAAACCCAGTAACTAACCTGGAAGCTGTGTTCTGGGCCAGCTGGAGCTTCCACACCAGCCTCAAAGGTAGCCCTGCATAGAGGCCATTTTACTGCAGTTGAAACTTGAGACTACCAGCATATTGATTAAGGTGATGAGACTCCCAGTGTCCAGGAAGGGAGGCAGCAAGGCTATATGCCTGAGATGAAAACAGGCTTCACAGACCAAAAGTCACCACCTGGGCTTCCAATGATAGCATGTGGTCCAGGACCACACTCAGGCTGCAAATCTCTTCTGTCACAAGGAGAGACACCTGTTGTTTCCAAAAAGGCCCTGGACAATTTTGGCGCCCTTGCCTGGGAAAACCAGCTTCAGCGGCTCCAAAAGATGGAGGTGGTCAGGCAGGAACTCATCAACTTCCATGAATCCTGCTGCCCCAAAACAACTACCCAGGCTGAAGCACCTTCTGACCCAAGGCTTTCTGCTGATGCTCTGCCTCTTGAATGACTGAATGGCTTCAAACCTCACATCTACTCTAATTCCCAGTGTCCACTTTCTATTATATCATGGAACATTGCTGGGTGGCAAAACAAGTTGATGGACCAGGACTTTGGGAACTTTCTTTCTGGATTTCACATCCTTTGTTTACAGGAAACCTGGGTAATGGATACCTCCTCACTGGTCCTGCAAGGATATAGTACATCTCTGTCTCCTGCCCGCAAATCCTCCACTAAGGGGAGGGCTAAAGGAGGCCTTGCGATCTTAGTCTCGGTAAAGCTGGATGTAGTGACCGAAGTTATTTACCGGTCTGACAATAACTTTATATTATCTGTATTGATTAAGGGGAGCTGGGGAAATGGGATGGATTCCCTAATTTGTGTTAATGCTTATTGCCCACCAGACTCAGCGGGCATCCTCCCAACTTTCTGGAATGATTTAGAAGAGGCCATCACTCGATCAGAGCTCCTGCACCCCAAGGCTGATATTGTTGTGTGTGGTGACTTTAACGCCAGAGTAGGCTGTGACCCCAATGAGCTGGGTATAGATCTTGGCCCAATTCTTTATGAACCTTTCCCTCCTGGGCGGCATTCATCAGATAAATTATTTAACAAACAAGGCAGGAAGCTGGTAGAGACAATGGCTGTTCTACAGTTAACCTGCCTTCATGGCAGTTCCCAGGACATCTCAAAGGGATATTTTACTTTCCTTAACAGCAGGGCAGGGAGTGTCATTGATTATATTTTTTGCTCCCCAAGGTTGGTATTTCAGGAAACTGAATATAATGTACTAGATCGCCCAGATAGTGACCATCTACCTATTTGTCTTCAAATCCCAATGGTCATCCCACAATTACCTCCCCCACCAGTTGACTGGGCCGAGAGAACTATGGTCATGGGGAAACGTTTAAAATGGTCCCCACTGGTCGATCTGACCATTCGAGAACAGCTAAGCAAACCACACCTGTTGAACACCCATAGGGGCATTGTGAGTGGTGAATTAGATCCCATAGAGGGCATAAACTATATTACTACAAACTTAAGACCACTCTTAGTCTATAAGACGAAGGGGCCAAGTTCTGCCACTCACAGGAAAAGTTGGTTTGATAAAGAATGTAGATTAGCCAAAAAGTGCCTAGCTCATCTAACGAGAAGGACAAGACGGTCTAAGTCAAGTTCAGACCTGAAGGAGCTGGCCTGCCTCCGCTCAAAATATAAAGAGCTTCTAAGACAAAAGAAAAAATTGTTTGAGTTAGCACAGTGGCAGGAATTAGGACAGGCAGTGATGGAGAAGAGAGAGAGAAAGTTCTGGAGGATGATCTCTCTCCCAGATCTAGATACTAATGACACACCTAATGCCTGTATCACAGCAAATACCTGGTGCTCCCACTTCAGGAAAATCTTTGACAGCGATCTAGCTGTGGGGCCCAACAATATGAATCCTACACAAACTATGTTAAACTCTACACCAGAGTGGCCCCCAGTCTCAGAATCTCAAGTCTGTGCACTTATTGAGGCTTTAGCACCAAACAAAGCACCAGGTGAAGACATGTTCTGCCACTCACAGTGTAGAAATCCAGAGGTTTATAAAAGCAATACGGAATGGTGGGCTCCCATTTTAGCACAGCTTTTCACTCATATCAACCATACAGGAACTTTTCCAGAGGGCTGGAGGCAGAGTATAATTTTCCCAATTTATAAAAAAGGTGACAAAACGAACCCCCAGAATTATCGCCCTATTAGTTTACTAGATATTAGTTCTAAGCTATACACCCGCTTCCTAATGCAGAAGCTGGCAGAGTGGATGGAGGGGAGCAACATCCTTCATCAGGAACAAGCTGGGTTTAGGAAGGGCCACAGCACGGTGGACCAGATCTTTGTACTACACCACCTAGTCTGCAAATATACCACTAAGCCTTTCAAATGACTTTTTGCAGCCTTTATCGACTTCTCTTCCGCATTTGACACAATCACAAGGAACCGTCTATGGGATAAGCTGGCAGCAACGGACATCGATAAGAGGTTGCTATTCCTAATTCAGGAACTTTACACTAATTCTAAATTGAGGGTAAGGATTAGCTCAGATGGAAGGGTTTCAGAGGAAATTTGTGTAAACAAAGGTGTTAGACAGGGATGCCTGCTCGCACCTCTCCTCTTTAACTTTTATATCAATGATATTGTAAAAACTTTAAACCATCCCGATCACTTCCCCCCTTCAATCGGTAATTATAAGATTGCAGCACTCATTTATGCGGATGATGTTGTCTTATTATCAATGAACAAGAAGGGGCTCAAGAGAAGCTTGAATAAGCTCAGAGAGTTTAGTGAGACAGAACACCTTAAAATAAATTATGCAAAGTCCAAAGTCTTGATCTTCGGAAGGCAGCCCCCCAAATTCAACTGGTGTATTGGTGAGGACAGGATAGAACAAGTACACACCTTTAAATATTTGGGAGTGCATTTTGATGAGAGAAACTGCTGGAAAACACAGGTCAAGGCTGTTAAAATCTCAGCTCAGAAATCTAGTCATGCTCTAATTAAATTTTTTCACTCCAAGGGCGGTAAATTGGTATCCCCAGCTTTAAAGGTCTTCTCAGGAAGGGTGATCGCACAAATGCAACACGGAATTGAGATCTGGGGTTTGGATCCAAACATCCTACATACACTTGAAGTAGAGCAAAATAAATTCCTGAGGCACATACTGGTGGTACCACAAGGGACCCCAGCAGCCTTCCTCAGAGTAGAAACAGACATGATCTCCATCAATGCCAGGGCAACTCTTGCCATATTCTGTTTTTATAAGAGGATATTGGACATGCCTGACTATCGCCTTCCCAAACGTTGTCTGATGGAGCAGTGGTGGATGGGCCACTTTGGTACAAAACCTTTTGAAATCTAAATCTCTTTCCACTGATATTTATGTTTTCCCAGGAGTTAAAAGTATGCTGAAGGAGTGGATATATAAACAAGACAATGATCAGGACCTTGCCCTAATTAATTCTTCAGGCTTCTCTCACTGGTACCAGCTATGGAAAACCAATCATTCAAGGGCACATTATTTACATTCACTTACTATCCCCTCTTTGAGAACAGCCTTTACTGAACTCCGCTTCCAAACTATGCCAACTGCTGTCTTGGATGGAAGGTACAACAATGTACCCAAACACCTAAGACTTTGTATCTGCGGCGCTGCTGAGATAGAGGATGTGGCTCACTATCTATTAAATTGCCAACTCTACCACAACCCAAGGGCCAACCTTCTAGGCAACATCTTGGCCCCCTTGCAGGCGGAGAGTCCTCAGGTTAAAGTGGGTAGGCTGCTTTCAGACTCTGACCCTTACATCACTTACAGAGTTGCTAGGTTTGCCAAAGCTGCTAGAAAAATCCGTGCCAACTTTCTGAGCACAATTGCAGTGAGCTGTGTAGGGGACTCCCTCATATGAGGTGGTATCAGTGCTCCTTTTCACACCCTTCTGTCTGATAAGAGAGGTCAACTTAAGAAACTTTATCTTTATATGGCTTCCTTTACCTTTTCCTTTTAATGCCATGACTGTTTTATCTATTTATCTCTTTGTATTTTCTGATTGTGATGGCTTGTAGCCAAGACAATAAACTTTATTGATTGACCTGTGCAAAAGACAGGGAGCTTCCCAACCAGCAGACAGTTAGGGTCCAAATGACAGGATCTTTGTCTTGCCTGAGTTCAGTCCCAGTCTATTTTCCCTCATCCTTCCCAGCATGATCTCAAGGCAGCACTCCAGGCACACAACAACATGAAAGGAGAGCTACTGCTGTGTGTCATCAGCATATTGATGGCACGAAGCTCCAACCTGACCCAGAGGTCTCATATAAATATTAAATAGCACAGGCAAGGTGATCAGCCCCCGAGAAACCCCACAAATGAAGGACCAAGAGGGAGAAGTCATCTCATACAGCTGTAATCTCTGGGGATGGTTCTCCAGAAAGGAGTGGATTCAGGTCAAACCGTGTCTCCCAATGCCCAACTTGGAGAGCTTTCCCATGAGGATACTGTGGTCGAAGGTATCAAAGGCTGCTGAGATGTCAAGAATGACCAAAATTGCCCCCTTCAGGCTCACACAGAAGGTCATCTTGCAGATTGACCAGTGCTATTTCTGTGCCATGGTGCTGCGTGAAGATGAACTGGAATAGATCATGGGAATTGGCCTCCTCTGGAAGTGTTTGAGGCTGACCTGCCACCACACTATTCAGGATCTTACCAAGAAATGGGACATTGGTGATGAGTCAAAAGTTGTTAACATCATTTGTTGGAAATTGTGTTTTTTTGAGGGTAGATCTAATTATTGTTTCCTTTTGGGGCTGGGAGACCTGACCCTCGAGGAAAGATCCATTAATAATAAACAGCCCATTCTGTAGTAGTTGGCCTGGCAGCTATTATAAGGCAGACTGGACAAGGATCCTGGGAGGTGGTGGTGGTGCAAGAGTAATCAAGCACTCTGTCCACCTCTTGAGATGTCACAGGCTGGAACGAACAAGCTCAATGAGCACGGCAGAGTCCTGAAGGTCTCGGCGGAATTTACTGAAGAAAGCTGGCAAGCCAGGTCCCAGTAAATGGCCTCTCCCTTAGATTTTTAAGAAGCTAGAATTTGATCACATGTAATGCTAGTGGCAGCCCTTAGCTGTATCATTGAAAGCTCAAAGACTATTCAGAATAGTTCCACTTGCTGATTTTGAGCCTACTCTATCTGATTGATGATATGGGTTCTTTTAGTGTCCCTAATCTTAAATAGATATAGGTTGTAGGCAGCCTTCACAGCTTTTAAATTGTCCTTTGTCGGACCATGGCGCCAAGTTGCCTCTAGCCTCCTCCTTTCCTGCTTCATTGCCTGAAGATATTGATCATGCCATGCAGCTGGTTGGCCTCTGCTACGGAGTGGGCATTTGGCTGCAATCATATCAGTGGCCCAGTAGCAGCCAAATACCAGCCATCCACCAATGCCTCGAAAGGAGTGCCAGCCAGATCTGCCGGAATTGCTCCCAAGACAGCTTGGGAACCTATAGGATCCAATAGTCTGCGAGGGTGGATCATCTTAATGGACCCCTGCTCCCCGTGGGGATGGAATCTCACTCTTAGGCTGCATTTTATCAGGAAATGGTCTGCACATGGCAGGGGGACAGTCAAAATATCAGTCACCCTCAGACGATTATCTTCTGATCCTGTGGAAAACAGCAAGTCTAAGGTATGGCCCGCCATGTGTATCAGTCTGGTGATATGTTGGGACATGTCCAAGGAGGTCATCAAGAGCTGGGCCAGAAACTTCCGCCTCAGCATGGATGTTGAAATCCCCCAAGTCAATGAGCCTGGGGAACCACAACAATGCAGCCGAGATGAAGGTCGCCAGATCTGGAAAGTAAAGTGTTTGGTCGTGGGGAGCACAATATACCAGCATGATCCCTATTCCATTCCTGGACCCTAATGACACATGAAAGGCCTCTGAAACAGACATCATTAAGGAGGAGATCCTGACAGTATCAAGATGTTCTTACAGACAATGGCTATTCTGCCCCCTCTCCCCACCAGTCTGCCCTGATAAATGATGGAATTGTCCAGGGGGTGGAGGCAAAGCATAGAGAGGACAACATTGCCCTCTGAACCTACCCAGGTCTCTGTTATACATGCCATATCCACATTTTCATCCAATATCTGATCTTGGATGGCTCCGCAGAGGCCCAAAAACATGGGTCTCCCACACGGATCTTCATGGATCTACCTAATTTTCCTACAGGATTGTGCCTAAACCACTGTTGCACAGTTGGCCCCATCTTTGCCCACAGATATCACACTCCAAAAATCTTTTGCTATTATTTTAGGACGGAGTACAGATGGCCTATTTTTCTTTGGGGTAGCAGAACGCCCCATGGCGCCTGAGTAGAAGTGAATGGAAAATCACTTGAGGATCATGTCTCTAATGCTATTTAATACTATGGAGCCATATGCTGACAGACCCCTGATTTTTGGTGTGTAATCTGTTGGCAGAGATGAGACCTAGGATAGGAGAGTGGTTCTGGGTTGATCTTGAATAAAAATAAGACAGATCCCTATGGATCTGTGCCTTGGATCCCTGCTTTTGCACCACCGATACACCATGCACTGATGGACTGCTATTTTGGGTGTGCAATCCATGGGCAGAGATGGAGCCTACAAGAGGAAAGTGATTTTGGATTGATATTGACGAAAAATCAGTTAGAGCCATGTGAATCTGTGCCTTGGATACATGTTTTTGCACCACTGCAGAGACATGCATTCGTCAGGGATGTGAATGTCACTGAGCCTCTGGGGAACAGTGACCATGCTGCAGTCTCCTTTGCCATGCATGTCAGGAGAAGAGTGTCAAGCAAATCAAACACAAAAACCCTTGATATTCGAAGGGCAGATTTCCCTCACATGAGGAAACTAATTAGAAAGAAATTGAAAGGGAAGGTAAAAAGAATCCAATCTTTTCAGAATGCATGGAGCCTGTTAACAACAATGGTAGTAGAGGCCCAGCACAAGTGCATACCACAAAGAAAGAAGAGCTCATCGAAGTCCAAGAGGGCACCGGCATTGTTTACGAGTGGAGTTCGAGAGGCTCTGAAGAGCAATGAGAGGTCTTTCCGTAAATGGAAATCCTCCCCAAATGAGGAAAATAAAAAGGAACACAAACTCTGGGGCCGCTGTGAGATACAGGAAGCTGGACTAGCTAGGCCTTTGACCTGATCCAGCATGGCTCTTCTTATGTTCTTATGCACTGACGGACCCCTGATTTTTGATGTGAAAACAGTGGGCAGAGATGGGTTCTAGGATGTGGGACTGGTTTGTGGATGATGCTAGATAAAAATCAGGTAGATCCGTGTGGATCCGTGCCTTGGATCCATGTTTTTGCACCTCTGTGGAGCCATGCACTAACAGACCCCTGATTTGTGATGTACAATCCATGGGCAGAGATGGGTTCTATGGTGTGAGATTGATTTTGCATTGATTTTGAATAAAGATCAGGTAGATACGTTTGGATCCTTGCCCTAGATCCAGGTTTTTGCGCCAGTGTGGAGCCACGTGCTGACAGACCCCTGATTTTTGACATGCACTTTGTGGGTAATCATGGGGCCTAGGATGTGAGATTGGTTTGGGGGCAATCCTGGGTAGACCTGTGTGAATCCGTGCCTTGGATCCATGTTTTTGCGCCACTGCGGAGCCATGCGCTGATATTGACATCCAATTTGTGTGTAAACATGGGGCCTAGGAAAGTGATGGTGAACCTTTTAGAGACTGAGAGCCCAAACTGGGATTCAAAATGCACTAATTATTCGCAAAGTGCCGATGCAGCAATTTAACCCGAATACAGGTGGCAGTGAAGGGGCAATGTCGGTTTCCTACAGAAAGGGCTCCGAGTGCCACAGGTTCACCAACACTGGCATAGGATGTGAGATTGGTTTGGGGGGAATCCGGGGAAAATATCAGGTAGATCCTTGTGGGATTCTGTGCCTTGGATCCATGTTTTTGAGACACTGTGGAGCGAGCTATGTGCTGATGGATCCATGATTTTTGGTGTACAATCCGTGGACTGAAATGGGCTCTATATATGATAGTGGTTTTATCATGATCCAATGTAAAAATCATATGAGATCAGATGGATCCATGTTTTTGCACCACTGTGGAGTCATGCGCTGGAGGATGCATGATTATTATTGTGTAATAGTCGGACATGAATGTGTGATTTGAGGGTGATTTGGGAAGGATGCCATGTAAAAATCATATGAAATCCAGAGGATCCATCAAGATCCGCCTTTTACTTTCTTCCAGTTAATTACCAGAAATGTGATTTTTTATTTGTTGTTGTGCTTTCATGTCAGAACCTTTCAAGGTGAGATATTTCAGGAGTGGTTTTACCAGGTCCACACAACCAGCCCATTGAGCTTCCATGGCTTGAACGGGGTTTTGAATGGGTGTATTCGATACCTCACTCCAGCGTTTTACTCTGATGAAGGAAGCAAACAGTACAGAGCCATTTCCAAGCGACCCGCCCACTCTGCTCTGCAATCTTGCGACAGCATAGTCGTCGTCAGGCTGAGTGCAGAAAGGCAGCCGAAGCCGATTGGTCCGTGCGGGGAGCAGAGGGGCCGTTGCGCAGGCGGAGTTAGGAAGGCTTCCTTACCGGCGGGTTCCTTCTGCTGAAGGGGTGGAGGAGGGCCCTTTGGCGCAGCTGTCGGGTGTCGGCCGTGAGAACAGGAGAGCGCGATGGCCATGGCAGAGACGCACCGGGTGCTGGTGTACGGCGGCCGGGGGGCTCTGGGCTCCAAATGCGTGCAGTACTTTCGATCGAAAAACTGGGTAAGCCGGTCTTTAACTCGGGAACGTGCCGACGAAACGAAGGTCACAATTGATAAGCGCCCACCTTGAGTAGGACCTTGGTCATCCTGCTTTCTTTACCATGCAGCGGCTTAGGAAGCAAGGCTGAAGAATTTGGATGGCTAAAGCGTTAAAGGGTATGTTAATTGATAAGAAGTCTAAATAATGGTTGGTAGCTTCTTACGTTGTGCCCAGCCTACCACCGCCACCCTTCTCTGCAAGAGAGAAAAGAGGTGTTTTAGGACCAAGGAACGCATACCTCAGCTTGGTGTGTTTTTAAAATGTACAGGGGTAAAAACTACAATCAGATAAGTGGTCCATAGTTACCATTAATAGACTTTGCCCCCCTTCCCCAAAGGAGGAAACACGGTAGGGCTGCCACTTGAAGATTTTGTCGTCAGGCTCATTCTTAAACAGTTGGAATTAGATTGTGTAGTGAAAATGCCCTTAAAAGATCCTGCGTTCCCAATAAAGCAAAATCAAAAAATTGGCAGAAAAATTTGGGAGGGTTACTAGATAAAGTTGGTTGTCTCCATACTGCCTTGCCTACAGTCATTGAAGGGGCCAAAAGAGATGCACTCCAGAGATAGAAGATACCTGCCCCCCACCCCTCACCTGCAGGTGAAATTAACTTGCACACTATATGTGAGTATATTAAGTTAAAGCAACATGTTTTTAAAATAACTATGAGTTAGGAAAATCTTACTTTGTCTTATTAGTGGGTGGCCAGCATTGACTTAGCAGAAAATGAAGAAGCAAGTGCCAATGTTGTTGTGAAGATGAGTGATTCCTTTATTGAACAAGCAGATCAGGTAATATGTGTGTTTTTATGCCCTCTGTATTGTTGTTTGGAGCAGACCAAGAAAAGTAATGGGAATTTTGTGGTACTTTCCAGCTACTATGCAAGTTGAATTTCTGCCTGTCATTCTGTTATTAAAGCACTGTGCCAAATCAGTAAAGAAATCAAACAACTCTTATAGTACAAGTAGGGAATTCAAGACTCACTAACATCCCATGCTAAATCTTTGCATCTATTGTGGCAACAAGTCAACAGAAACGACATTATGGATCTGTGAGAGCAAATGTTATTGACAGTCAACCCAGTTAATGATTTATGGGCTTCAAGCAGGAAGGATCAAGGTTCTTTCTGAGGTTGGTGGGGTACAAGTGGCAGTGAAGAGGACAGTGCTTGATAATCCTTTTTAAACTCATTCACAATACTGAATGCAATACTGCTTACTAAGGGTGGCTATGTTGGGTGATCTTACCTTACCTACTTGCCTTTTTGTTATTTGGTCTCTTTTCTCCATATTCCAAAAAATCTGCCTTGAAATAGTGTTCTGTGTTCTGGAGGACCTGCGTGCTAATCCTGGATGGACAGCATCTTTTAGGCTATTTATTAGTGAAGGAAACAGACCGTATCCTTTATTATTAACAACAATTTACAAATCCAGTATTAAGGTATGAAAACGCATTCCAGACTTAATGTTGGCAAGCAGGGGCTTACATTAAGTCTCTCTCCTTATTTTTCTTACCATCTGTCACACTTGGTGGTGGGGTCCACTGTTCTGCTTTTTATCCTGCACAGTCGTGGGCCTGGTCTGGGTGAACCTGGGACAACATCATGTCATTGTATTTTTTTATTTGATTTTTGAGACAAAATATAAAAGACAAAAGAAACTTTAACATGCATTGTAATCTTACTTATTAATTAGTTTACCATCTTAGGCACCGGCTATTTACACAATTTAACAGGATTATAATTAGTCTCCCAATTCCCTTTTCCTTCCTAAAAAAATAAGAGATCAACAATCTAGATTATTTCTTAAAACATGCCCCTTCTCAGTTAAATCATTCATATATTTTAGTAAGAGTTTTCAGCTTTCCATGAATTGACTATGTTTTAGTTCTCCTTTATATATTCTAATCTTATTAGTCAATTTCTCCATCAGCACTTTTTGCCATGTTCTATTCATAAATGTCTATAATGAAAGATCCTGAGTGTTTCTTCAACTTTTAGCAATCTCAGACTTTGCTGTCCCCATAAGGATCGCAATTAATTCTTTATTAGTCAGCTTCTCAGTTTTCCCAGAAAATAATTGTTTTTTGATTAATTAGGATATCTAGCCAATTAATTACTTCATGGCAATATGCCTCTATTTTGGGGCATAATATCCACATGTGATCCAATGTCCCCCTTTGTCCACAATTCCTCCAAAAAGTACCGTATATACTCCAGTATGAGTTTTTCAGCCCTTAGTTTTGGCTGAAAAAAGGCCCTTATAAGAACATAAGAGCCATGCTGGATCAGGCCAAAGGCCCCTCTAGTTCAGCTTCCTGTATCTCACAGTGGCCCCATCAAATGTGTCTGGGAGTATACGAGACTAGATTCCTGATACCACTCCCCTGCATCTGACTCCTGAAGTACCCTGGTTTTAAGACAAGATTACATATCTCCATCATTGTTTGTAACCTGTGATGGACTTTTCCTCCAGGAATCTGTCCAATTCCCTTTTGAAGGCATCCAGACCAGATGCCATCGCCACATCTTGTGGGAGGGAGTTCCACAGACTAACAACACACTGGGTAAAAAAATATTTTCTTTTGTCTGTTCTCACTCTTCCAACCCTCAATTTGAGTGGATGTCCCCTAGTTCTGGTATTTTGTGAGAGGGAGAAGAGTGTCCCTCTATCCACTTTACTCATGTCCTGCATTACTTTGTACGTCTCAATCATATCCCCCCTCAGGTGCCTTTTTTCCAGACTAAAGAGCCCCAAATGTTTTAGCCTTTCCTCATAAGGGAGGTCCCCCAGCACAGTAATCATTTTAGTCGCTCTCCTTTGCACCTTTTCCAGTTCCACTATGTCTTTCTTGAGATGCTTTGACCAGAATTGTACACAATACTCCCTCAACTTATACTCGGGTCAATATAAAGTTGGGGAATGGGGGGAGGTAGCACCAGTGCCCCATGGCTTTCCCCCACTTTGCCTGCCTCTGAGGTGCCCAACGGTGGCAGTGGCGGTGAAGCAGGAGAGGCGGGAGCCAAGGGGGATGGGGGAAGTGGCGCAGCAGGCAGGCAGGCAGACAAGCAGAGGGAGGGAGCTGCGCAGGTTGGAGGGGCGCGGCTCCTTTCACGCACCCATGAGGTGAGGATACTCCCACTGCTGACTTCACTCCCGCCTCGGCAGCAACTGCTCTTTTTGCTCCTCAACATGCTTCGCACAGGTGGGGCCTCTGTCCGGGAGAGGGAGGGAGCCTCCCACCTGCCTGAGCTTCCCCTGCAGAGTCCTTCACCGGAGGGATGTGCGTTCTGTCCCTGGCATCGTCAGCAGCACCGTCAAGAGGATCCCGCCTCTGCCTTGGGCAGTCACCCAGCAGGATGTGGTCTTTCATCTCCTTGCATCTCTTCCCCCGTCCCTCCCTCCAACCCATCCTGAGACAATGTAGAATGACACTGCTGGGAAGAGGCAGCCAGCAGGTGGGAGGACAGGTCATTCTCACCCAAATGAACAGCAGGGCTGAGCTTTGTGATGCCCTCCTGAAAGCCCCATTAGGGGCCTCGACTTATACTCAGGTTGACCTATACTTGAGTATATATCTTTATTAAATTTACATTTATTAAATTTACATTTATTAAATTTATGTAATTTGTAGGACATTAATGCCATCAGGGTGGATTTGATTTAAATCACGATTTAAATCACTAGTCAGTAAGGCTTGATTTAAATCATGATTTTCTACATAGATTGGAGTTGTTTTAATGTTACAGGTCTCGGCGGCATTTACAACGAGATGAAGTTTTCATTTTTAAAATTTCAGATTTGATGGTTATATATCATTAGAAATACATAGAGAGAGAATTGAACTATCTCCAGTTTAATAGATTAATCATTCATAGTTGGGCAATTGTTCTGATGTACTTTACTGGAAGGAGAAAAATAACCATTACCTTAATAATAACAATTTAAATAATTTTATTTAACCAAAACCATAGCATTATATAGTCACCCCCCGCCATTTCGCGGTTCAGATACTTCTGTCCCGCTATATCATGGTATCGCAGTACCTGCACCTCGGAGCCGCGCGGTGGGCGGTGGGGAACTATCGGGATGCTCCCCACCGCCCCCAGGCCCCTCCAAAAGGCCTCGGAGCCACGCGGCGGGGCGGCGCGAAGGGATCGGTTCGCTCTCCGCCGCCCCCCCGGCCCCTCTGAAAGGCCTTGGAGCCACACGGGGTGATGGTGGCAGGGAGCGATCAGGTCGCTCCCCGCCCCTCCCGGGCCCCTCCGAAAGGCCTTGGAGCCCTCACGGATTTTGCATTGCGGTTGGGGTGGGTCCCTAACCCCTGCAATCAGTGTGGGGTTACTGTATAGCATTATGTATACTTATATTTGCTTAAACACCCACGTTTGTTAACTGATGTGGTTAAAATATCTTTTTAAAAATGTAGACTGACAGTCTAGATATTCCCAAACTGGGTCTCTTTTACGGCCTGCTGCCATTACAGTTTTTTCTCCTCAAGGAAGATAGTGAGATTGATAACCCTCAGGCTACAATACACATAAAGATCTCAGTATTTGGAATACTGTGCTCAAAGAGTTTCACTTTGATTTTACTGCTTGCCCCTCCCTCCTCAAAATTTACTCCTTGTATATTCCATTCCAAACAACCTTCTATTCATTGAACTTCTTGAAATATAGCTCTTAAGAGGCAAGGGGGTTGATTCTGTGTACATAGATTTGCAGAGAAACAATTCTGATGTTTATAACATTTTTTTGCTATGAAGGAGGAATGTTATTGTTGCAGACCCAAATGCACAGTTTTGAAAATAGTAAAACCAAGCATCTTTAATAATATCTTCTAGAGAGAAAAAATGCCCCAAATAATCAGAAACCTCTGGGAGAGCATGGCCTTGTGAATGGATTAATTCAGCCTTAGGCTACAAAATTAAAAACTAATTATGTTTTTAATTATGGGTTTTTCATGATGAATAACATGTATCGTAACTAGAAAAATATCTTTAGAGGGATTTTTCCTCAAAAAGCATTTAAATTTTAAAAAACTGATTTAAATTTTTAAAAATCTGATTTTTAATTTTTAAAAGAAAATCATTGATATCCACCCTGAATGCCATTTACTAACCTTCAGAATCATTTCTTTCATTTTTGCTGAAATTGACTTATATGGGCATTTTGTTTCATAGAATCATAGAGCTGGAAGAGACCTCAAGGACCATCCAGTCCAACCCCCTGCCATGCAGGAATCCCATCACAATATTTCTGACATATGTCCATCCAGCCTCTGCTTAAAAACCTTCAAAGAAGGAGACTCCACCACCCTCCGCGGCAGCATATTCTACTGCCGAACAGCTCTAACTGTCCTAATGTTCAAATGGAATCTCTTTTCCTGTAGTTTGAAACCATTGCCCTGAGTCCTAGTCTCTGAAGCCATGGAAAATAAACCTGTTCCCTCTTCAATATGACATCCTTTCAAATATTTAAACATAGCTATCATATCCCCTCTCAGTCTTCTTTTTGAAAGGCTAAACATTCCTAGTTCCCTAAGCTGTTCCTCATAAGACATTTCCTCCAGACTCTCAACCATCCTGGTAGCCCTCCTCTGCACCCGCTCGAGGTTGTCAACATCCTTTTTAAATTGAGGCACACAGAACTGGACACAGTACTCCAGGTGGGGTCTGACCAGAGCAGAATAGAGTGGTACTATCACCTCCCTTGATCTAGACACAATGGTTCTGTTGATGCAACCAAGAATCGCATTGGCTTTCCTGGACACCGCATCACACTGCTGACTCATGTTCAATTTGTGGTCCACCAAGACTCCCAGATCCCTTTCACAGGTACTATCTTCCAGCCAAGTATCCCCCATCCTATATTTGTGAAATTCATTTTTTTTTGTACCTAAATGTAGTACCCTACATTTCCCTCTGTTGAAATCCATTCCGTTAGCTTTGGCCCAGCACTCTAATTTGTCAAGGTCTCATCCTATCCTCTAGGGAATTAGCAACCCCTCCCAATTTGGTATCATCTGCAGATGTCATTAGCATACTCTCTATTCCTTCCTCCAAGTCATTAATAAAGATATTGAACAGCACTGGACCCAGAACAGAACCCTGGGGCACCCCACTGGTCACATCTCTCCAAGCTGAAGGGAGGCCATTTATGGTCACCCTCTGGGTGCGATCAGTCAACCAATTACAAATCCATCTGACAGTAGCACTATCTATCCCACTTTCTACTAACTTCTTTGCAAGAATACCATGGGAAACCTTATTGAAGGTCTTACTAAAGTCCAGATAAACAATATCCACAGCATTCCCCTCATCCACTAGGCCTGTAATTCTATCAAAGAAAGAGATCAAATTAGTCTGGCATGACTTGTTTTTAAGAAACCCGTGTTGACTTCTTGTAATAACAGCATTGTTTGTTAAATATTTGCAGACTGCCTGTTTAATAATCTTCTCTAGGATCTTTCCAGGAATTGAAGTCAAGCTGACTGATTATTTGGGTCCTCTTTTTTTCCCTTTTTGAAGATGGGGACAACATTAGCCCCCCTTCAGTCGATGGGGACTTCCCCTGTTCTCCAGGACTTCTCAAAGATTATTGCCAATGGTTCTGAAATTACTTCTGCCAGTTCTTTTAATATCCTTGGGTGTAATTCATCTGGCCTTGGAGACTTAAATTCATTTAATGCTTCCAGGTGTTCCAGTACTAGCTCTCTACCTATTCTATGTTGCAATCCCCATCCTACCTCATCTATTCTTTGTCCCAGGAGATCACTTTCTTCCTTTTTGGAGAAAATGGAGGCAAAGAAGGTGTTGAGTAGTTCTGCCTTTTCCTTGTCTCCTGTTAGTAACTGGTTATTATCACTATGCAGAGAGCCTATCATTTCCTTATTATTCCTTTTGCTGCGGACATAACTAAAGAAACCCTTTTTACTATCTTTAATCTCTCTGGCAAGTCTAAGTTCATTTTGCGCTTTAGCTGTTTTTACCATCCCTCTGCATATATTAGCTGGTGCATTTCCCATTTTTCCATTCCTTGTACTTGTTTTTCTTTATAGTTAGCTGAGTTGAAAGTTCTTTAGTAAACCATTGCGGTTTCTTTAGACCTCTCCCGTTTTTTCTTCTTGTTGGAACAGTTTTAAACTGTGCCTTTAACATCTCGCTTTTAAGGAACTCCCATCCATCTTGGACTCCCTTCTCTTTCAGTGTGTCAGTCCATGGAATCACAGCCAATAATTCCCTAAGTTTACAAAAATTGGCTTTCTTAAAGTCCAGGATTCTTGTCTGACTATGCTTAGCTTCACCTTCCAACTGTATAACAAATTCCAAGAGGGCATGGTCACTTTTACCTAATGATCCCACCACTTCGACCCCATTTAGACCAGATCTAAAATGGATTTGCCTCTTGTTGCCTCCTCTACCTTCTGGCCCATGAAATTGTCTGCAAGGGCAGGAAGGAATTTGTTAGACCTTGCATTCTTAGCTGAGTAGGACTGTCAGCATATATCAGGATAGTTAAAATCTCCCATTAGTACTACATCTCTCCCTTTTGACTGTGTGGCCATCTGCTTAAAGAAGGCATCATACCACTCCGGCTGGCTTGGGGGTCTATAATATACCCCCACAATGACATCCCTCCTAGTTTTTTCACCCCTGATTTTCACCCAAACACTCTCAACATGGTTCCTCTGCTGTTTATCTTGCATACATCCTCAGGTATATTGATATTTAAATTTGTTTCCCAGCTATTTTAGTTCCTCTACCTTTAGTATATTCTTTTTCAACAATACATTTATATATTAATGAAGTCAGTCTTATTCTTTTATTTTTATCTTTTTGTATACAATATTGTTTAAATTCTGTGAATGGTCATGTAGAATCGGATTTTTGACATAAATTAACCACAAAACTTGTCACATTTGTAGCCATTTCATTCCTATTTGACTTGGTTTTTCTTCAATTTGTCTAAGTATTATTGGTTCCCCTGACTCAAATCAGTCCTTAATTATATATAACCCAATTTGTCTCCAATATTTTAATTGTACATATGTCTCCTGAAATTTAAAATCTGGATGTTCCAACAGAGGACATAAAGGGGATATGGGAGGAGCAAGTCTTTTCATATATTTTCACCATATCGTTCAAAAATGAAGGCATTTTGTATCTCTTCTCTTTTTCTAAGTACTTTTGTTTTGTGTGTGTATGTGTGTGTGTGTGTGTACGTACACACACACACACACACACACACACACACACACACACACACACACATTTATTACATTCATTTTTCCATTACCTTCCATTTCAATCCAATCAGGAGTTTCTTCGTTTGTATAAATTTAATAATTTGATTTATTTGTAAAGCTTTATAATATTTTTCCAAGTGTGGTATTTCCACTCCTCCTTTTTCACCTTGGTCATATTTAACACCGCTTAGGAACCTTCTTTCCCTTTCCTGTAATAAACTTTTCTGATTGTCCTTGCCATAACTTTATTTTTTGATATCTGGTTGTAGAGGTGTATCTTGGAATAAAAATAAAAATTTTGGTAAGATATAAGCTTTAACATTCTTCTCTAATAGGCACAAGAAACTCTCAATAATTGATTTTTTGTTTTAGTGAGGGAGAATTAAAGGAAATGGTCTCAAAATTTAAGGTAGGAGGTATTTATATCTTGGACCATGCATACCTATTATTGCAAATAGAGTCTAATCTTCAAAAAAAAAAAAAGGATTGGAAATGGATATTTGACCCAAGAATTATACCATCAGAAGCTAAGAGAAAGGAACTGGAAGGGAAGATTGAAAGAATATTCAGAGAAAATGATCAAGAAGGAATAAAGTCATCCTTATTATGGGACATTGCTAAATGTGTTATAAGAGGAATGTGCCTAGAGGAGGAGACTAGGTTTAAGAAGATAACGGGGGGCGGGATAAAGGTATGGAGGATTTGTTTGAATTGCAGAAAAAAATTACAAAACAAATATTCTAAAAAGTTAGAAAAGCAAATAAGGCAAAAAAGAGAAAAATTGGATGAAATTAATGATTTACTATTATGGAAGAAGCAAGCATTGATTAAAATGATTTTTAAAGGCCAACAATTCAGGTAGGGAAAAGATTTGCATCTTATCTTAAACTGCAGAAAAGTAAAAGTTTCATTACAGGACTAAGAAATAAAATGGAGGAACATAAATATCAATAAGAAGAGAAAAAAAATTATGGAAGATTTTTTAAAGGAAGGATTTAAAAAGAAAAGACTGGGAGGGGAAGCCCTATAAGTAAGAAGAAAAAATTCTGAATTATAGAAACAGATGTTAAATGACAAGATTAAATTAGACGAAATAAAAGAGGCAATTAAAACCTTAAAAATAGGGAAGGCCCCAGGATTAGATGGATTCACAGCTTTTTTCTTTAAACAGTTCCAGCAGGTTTTGGGGGTTAGAATGGAGAAATTATTCAATGATATATTGCAAGGGAGAAAGATCCCAGAGTCGTGGAGAGAGACAGAAATTTTGCCTGTGAGAAAGGAAGGGAAAGTAGAAGATCAAGCAGCCTGATACAGACCAATTCCTCTGGCGAATCAAGATTATAAAATATTTATGAACATATCGGTAAAAAGACTAAAGGACATAATTCCATTTTTTTTTATTTTATTCCCGCCATCTGCACCTTTGGTATTACTGTTTTGTTGCTTATTTTACCAGTTTAATTTATTGCTGTTACTGATATTTGATGTCTTGTCTAATTTGTTGTAAACCGCCCGGAGTTCCCCCCCAGGAAGACGGGCGGTATATAAGCGCCTTAATAAATAAATAAATAAATAAATAAATAAATAAATAAATATGGCTTTGTCAAGGGCAGATTTATAGTTGAACCAATAAGGACAGTAATTAATGTAATGGCGGATGCCAAGAGGAATCATGAAACTGGATATTAAGCAAGCTTTTGATTCAGTAGAAATAGAGTATTTGTTAAAATTATTAAGACAGATGAATATTATAGGTTCCTATTGGATTGCAATAAAGGAAATATACAAAGAAAATTTTGCTAAGGTGAGAGTAAATGGATCATTAACATAGAGATTTAAGTTGGAGAGAGGAACCAAGCAGGGTTGCCCACTCCCCCCCCCCCCGCTTTTTGCTTTAGCAATGGAACCTCTAGCACAAAGTTTTAGAGAATGTAACCAAATTAAAGGATACAAAATAGGAAATGAGAAAATAAAAATGTGTTTGCGGATGATCTAATTTTAGTACTAACCAATCTGGCCGAAGTACCAGGTTCTTTGACTAAAATACTAAGGAAGTTTGAGGAAATCTCAGGGTTAGAAGTAAACTCACAAAAGTCAGAAATTATGTTTATAAACGTTCCAAGCAAGGATCAAGAAGAGCTAAAGAAAATTAAAATGGGGAATGGAGTTAAGAAACTGACATATCTGGGAGTGGTTATAACAAAAATTGGGGTGGAAAATTATAATAGGACATGGAGGAAGATCCAAAATATAGTAAAGGGATAGAAAGACAAAAAAATGGGGATTTTGTCCAGGATTAGAGCTTTAAAAATCTTTATAGTATCCAAGTTACTCTACTTATTTCAAGTTTTACCATTAATGCTGTTAGAAAAAAATATTAAAGAAATGGGATGCCTCATTAAGAAATTGGGTTTTTGCAAAAAGAGGATGATAAGCCATAAAATATTATATGCTGTGAAAGAAGAAGGAGTTTGGAATATGCCTTCATTAGAAAATTATTATATAACTTTTCAGTTAAAGTGGACAATGAAAGTGGATGTTTTCCCATCCCAAAATAGAAAAGAGTAGAAGATGAAATGAATACATCAGTGGGTTGTTTAGGTTTATTTGATAGAGATAAAAAATATTAAAACAATTAGAGGGCCCAAGGAAAGTAACAATGGAGATCTTAATTAAGAGAACAAAAATAGGAGGACCATCCAAATGGGGACCGATAGAACAAACAAATAAAGGGAAGATACCATTAAAAGACATAAAGAGTTTAAATGAGAAAGAATATAATAAAATCAAGGATCTCTATCCTTTAATGCAAACAGGAGAGGGGGGAAGTAAGTTAGGAATATTAGGAGATCAAAAAAGGTTAACAATAGAAAGTATGAAAAAGAGATATAATCAGAGGTTTCAATATCTTCTGGGAAACCAAGATAAGCAATGGGAAGTAATGTATAAGATATATACAGAGAAAAGGGTAAGAGCAGGAGCTATTTATAAATATTTGGTTAGTTTGGAAAATCAGGCAGAAAATATAATTAAACATATTTGGGGAAATGAGTTGGAATTAAATAAAGAAAAAAAAGCCATGATAAATGGGGTAAGAGAGGTTAAAATGGAAAAATTAAGGAAATGCAGTTGAAAGTATTGTATAAATGTTATTATACCCCACAGAAACTAAGTAGAGTTGATAAAAAATCCATCCCAATGTTGGCATTGTAAGAAAGTAAAGGGTACTTTCGGGCATATGATTTGGAAGTGTGAGAAAGTAAGGAGTTTTTGGAATAAAGTAGAACATTGGTTAATTAATAGAAATAACAAAAAAAGGATTCAGTTAAAATAGATCATTTTTAGGATTGGTGGAGAGAGAGCAATTCGAGAGAATTAAAAAAAGATTATGTACAGTATTATGGAATAGCAGCTGCTATGATGGTATTAACTGGATGAAGGAAAATGGAAATATGATAAATGGAAAGATTATTTATATTATTTTTTTTCCAAAATGAATGGATACAAATAATGCAAGAAGGAAAAATTGTAGGGAAAAGTAGAATTTTTAAAGAGTGGCAGAAGTTCATACAATGGCTGGAAGGAAAACCCGAGAATGAGAAATGGGCTAGACTTTTCCATCAGGCTTTGACAATATATTATATGAGAGGGAACTGCAACTAGTTGCTTGCTTGCCGGAGGGGAGAAGAAGGGCGAACAACCTTTGGGAATTATGTAAGGGTTGATATGTTGGAAAAATAATTGTAATGTGTTGGTCCTCAAGAAAATAAAAAATAAGCTTTAACTAAAGCTATTCTCCCTAACACTGATAAATTCAAATTGGCCCAATTCGCCAATTTCCCTTTGATATAGTGTTTGTTTGTTTATATACTGCAGAATCTGGCACCAATGCCACTCTGGGCGGTTTACCAAAATTCAACATTTAAAATTACTTGGTTTGTGGGGTCATGTTGGCATTGGATAATCTCTTCATTTTCACATACTTAAAGGTAACAGAAGAGGTTGAAAAACTCTTGGGCAAGGAAAAGGTTGATGCTGTCCTTTGTGTAGCTGGTGGATGGGCCGGAGGCAATGCAAAAGCAAAATGTAAGTTTGTTTGTTTATTTATTTATTTATTTATTTATTGGATTTCTGTACTGCCCATCTGGCAGTGAGATCACTCTGGGTGGTTGTAAATTGTAAAATTTGTAAAATTGTAGGTTGTAAATTCATGGACATTTATTTTATTTACAGTAATAAACTACTAATGAAAGTCCCTCCAGTTTCACAGTGTACATTTTTACACATAAGCAATGTTGTCTTTTTCTGCCATTTAACAGGATCAAAGCCCACTGGGAAAATTATTTGCTGATTTGGTGCTTTCTCTTTTCCCCAGTTAAATTCCACTAAATTAGTCAATAGAGTTTGAAATTAATGTGAGGTTTTCACATAACACTATAAAGCATTTTTAATTTATGCTCCATTATTGGAGGTGTAAACCACATCAGAACAAACTGTTATATGTGGCCTAGACTAGATCTTAGTACAGTAGGACTGTGCAGGGAATCAGTTCCAGGACCCCCGCAGATACCGAAATCCACACATAAGAGCGAACACTCTTATGTGGGGTGATGGTGGCAAGAGTGATGGTGGGGTGCCAGGAGGAGGCTTGAGGAGACAGCCATTACCGCCCCTGGGAGGCAGAGATCTCAGGGACAGAGGGAGGCAGGACAGCTGCTTCCACTGTCAAAGCAACCAGCCCATGGGCCTGCTGCTGAAGAGGCAGAGAAGTCCCTGGTGGCTTTAAGGATGGTGTGATGGACGACCAGCTGAAGGGGAGGCTTTGCTCCTGTTCTGTGACTGAAGTGAGAGGGCTCCTTTATTGCCTGCCAGGCTTCAGGCACAACATGGAGGTTTGTGTCATGCCCGACATGAAGCGGGGGAGGGGAGGGGGAGGTAGATGTTAGGAGTGGATAACAGCACTTCCCCCTGAGATCTCTGCATCCCAGGGCAGCAACAGCTGTCTTCACAAGCCTCCTCCCTCGCCGTTCCCGGCCATTCAAGATTTGCTGGGAAGCGCAGCAGACTGGGTGCTGCATTGCCCAGTCTGCCACCCCGGAACCTTGAACGGCCATTTGAGCTTCCCAGGTGGTGGACCAGGCAGTGCAGCAGTACACCTTCATGACATCCAGTCTGCCGTTCTGCCCAGTGGCAGAGGGTGGTGGCTTGCCAGGGGCAAAAGGACTGGGCTGTATGGTGCAGCTTTTACTCCCAGCATTCCCCTGTGCACTGATCACCAACCACAGATAACTGAATCCATGGAATCAGCAGATATGGGGGTGGTACTGTAGTCCTAAAATGCTCAATGACAAAGGCCAATCATACAAAAAATCCTGTTCCAACAAATTATTGATTTTTGGAACACTGGCAACTCTGAAAACTTGCTTTCTTTGTGTGTGTGTGTGGCATCAGAGGAGAGTAGTTTTCTGGCAGTGTCTGAACCATAATACGGTGGTTTGAAGAGGCACATAAATGGTGGTTTGGATGGTGTCAGATGACTCCGAACACTTCACTAAAGCCTTTGCACAATTGTTCAGGATAAAGCTAATACGAAATTGTAAGCACAGGGAGTTACAAGCCTCCTTCATTTTCTCTTGCTCTTTGTAAAGAGGTAATTCCCAAGAGAGAAGCCATGTGCACCTACAGGGGAATCTCCATGCAGCAGAAACCACTTATTAAATCACAGGATGGAACCACATGAAGGCGTTTCATACATAGAATCCACTGTGCCCTTCACATTTGAGTCTTTGCACACCACAAGTTAGGAGGGAGTGGGTAAAGCGCTTTCAAACTTTTACCTCTGCTTTCACATTTCATAGAATAGAGTTGGAAGAGACCTCAAGGACCATCCAGTCCAACCCCCTGCCATGCAGGAATCCCATCACAGTATTTCCGACAGATGGCCATCCAACCTCTGCTTAAAAACCTCCAAAGAAGGAAATTCCACCATCGAACAGCTCTAACCGTCATGAAGTTCTTCCTAATGTTCAAATGGAATCTCTTTTGCTGTAGTTAAAACCATTGCCCCGAGTCCTAGTTTCTGAAGTCATGGAAAACAATCCTGTATCCACTTCAATATGACATTCTTTCAAATATTTAAAAATAGCTATCATATCCCCCCTCAGCCTTCTTTTTGAAAGGCTAAACATTCCCACTTCACTAAGCCGTTCCTCATAAGATATTTCTTCCAGACCTTCAAGCATCCTGGTTGCCCTCCTCTGTACCCACTTGAGGTTGTCAATATCCTTTTTAAATTGAGGGACACAGAACTGGACACAGTACTCCAGGTGGGGGTCTGACCAGAGCAGAATAGAGTGGTACTATTACCTCCCTTGATTTAGACACTATGGTTCTGTTGATATAACCAAGAATCACATTGACTTTCCTGTCCGCTGCATCACACTGCTGACTCATGTTCATTGTGGTCCACCAAGACTCCCAGATCCCTTTCACAGGTACTATTTTCCAGCCAGGTATCTCCCATCCTATATCTGTGCAATTCATTATTTTTACCTAGATGCAGCACCCTACATTTCCCTCTGTTGAAATTCATTCCGTTAGCTTTAGGTCAGCAGTCTAATCTGTCAGGGTCATTTTGGATTTTATTCCTATCCTCTTGGGAATTAGCAACCCCTCCCAATTTGGTATCATCTGCAAATTTAATTAGCATACTCCCTATTCCTTCCTCCAAGTCATTAATAAAGATATTGAACACACTGGACCCAGAACCCTGGAGCACCCCACTGGTCACATATCTCCAAGCTGAAGAGAGACCATTTATGATCACCCATTGGGTGCGATCAGTCAACCAATTACAAATCCACCTAACAGTAGCACTATCCCACTTTATACTAACTTCTTAGCAAGAATATCATGGGGAACCTTATTGAAAGCCTTACTGAAGTCCAGATAAGCAATATCCACAGCATTCCCCTGATCCACTAGGCCTTTAATTTTATCATTTTGATCACTCCTTGCATTGACTTCTCTAATAGGGCTAGAGCAGTGATGGTGAACCTTTTAGAGACCGAGTGCCCAAACTGCAATTCAAAACCCACATATTTTTTACAAAGTGCCAATACGGCAATTTAACATGAATACAGTGGTACCCCAGGTTACAAATGCTTCAGGTGCTGCCCTTTGGGAAAATGAGGGTTAAAGAGCAGAGGTGCTACCCTTCTGGGATGCCCAGAGTGGCATGGCTGTAGAGTTAAACGGGGGCTATGAGCGAGCCCACAAGCCGCTCTCTTTGCTTCATCCAACTCTCTGCATGGAGTACAGTGGCGTGCTCCGAGTGGAGGGGGAAGTGCCATGGCTGTGGGGGGTTGATGTCACATGCCCACAGAAAGGGCTTTGCATGCAACCCTTGGCACCTGTGCCCTAGATGTGCTAGGGTGTCACCACTATCCTTGCTGTAGAAACCATAAATTGATGTTCATGAGAATATGGTTCAGAGGGGCATTCAAAATAATTTTTTGAATTCAATTTAGATTTTTCATATGAATTAGAAAAATTATGGAATTAGAGCTTTAATTTAATCTTGCTTTATTATAATTCTGATTCAGTGAGCTGTTAATCTACTCATAGAAGCAGATGGTTAGTTGTGCAGGTAGCAGCTTGAAATAAGAAAAACATATGAGTTGCGGGATCTTTTGACATTTCATATATCTTGTAATTGTTTTATCTACCAGCTTTATACAAAAACAGTGACCTGATGTGGAAGCAAAGTGTTTGGACATCAACCATTTCTAGCCATTTGGCCACCAAGTACCTGAAGGAAGGGGGTTTGTTGACCCTAACAGGGGCAAAAGCAGCATTAGGTGGAACACCAGGTAAAATTAGAGTTGTGTGTGTGTGTGTGTGTGTGTGTGTGTGTGTGTGTGTGTGTGTGTGTG
>JAHTLZ010000274.1:11556606-11577468 GCA_023846285.1 Phrynocephalus versicolor | reverse complement strand
GTGTGTGTGTGTGTGTGTGTGTGTGTGTGTGTGTGTGTGTGTGTGTGAGAGAGAGAGAGAGAGAGAGAGAGAGAGAGAGAGAGCACCTTATGGAGTTTATGGATTCAGTTGTTCATATTTTAGAAAAGCCAGACCTGGATTTTTCATTCTTGGTTGCACAGAACTGAAATCTTCCAGGAAGAAGTATTGAAAGTGGCAAGTGCAGTAGATCTCAGAAAAGTCACTAAACTTAAAGGATGCAGCTCTTTTTTAAAGTTATGACGCAAGATTAAGATTAAGCTCATATCATGTTTCTTAAAAGTAAGCAGTGACTCTTTCTGGTTTCCATTACATTTAAGTCTGCCTTGCTCCAAGGAAAAATGACTTTCAAAACTATGTGTCAAAAGATTTGAAAAGGACTTTACTGTCTTTATTGTATTTTTCTGTCTATAATAGGCTCCAAAGTATAAAACAACCCCTACGTTTCCAGCCCAAAATTATAGAAAGAGGAGAAAGCCTATGTGGGATGGATCATCCCCTCCTTTCTGCATTGAGGGGTGCAGAAGCACTTTCACAATCCCCTCTTTTACACACACTTTTCAAGGTGCCTGTACTTGCCTGGAAGCCTGGTTGATTTCAATGGGATAGTCCCTTCCGGCGGCTGCCTCTCTTACATGCTGTTCCCTTTCTCAGTTCCCCTTTCACCCATCAGTCTTGAGGCAGAAACTTTTAGGCTTGCAGGAGCTTAACTTGGCTGCTGCTTCTTGCTTGACTTTCATAGAACAAGAGAGATTTTAAAATGAAGAGAAGAAGCTGAGAAAGATCCTCCCCGTCTTCTTGCCATAGGCCTGGTGAGCATAGGTGGAGCGGGCTCTTCTTTCTCAGCTTTGTTTTTAAATCTCTCATGCAAGCCTAAAAGCTTCAGCCTCAACAATCACAATCTAAGATGTGTTGAGTGACCCACACAAAAAGGGTGTGGAGCTAGCAAGAGAATGGCATGTAAGACAGAGGCAGCTGTGGGGAAGGAAAATCTCATTGAAATATATAAAATGATCCTCAATTTTTAGCCTAACAATTTTAGAAGAGAATAGCCTGTTATAAACTGGAAAATATGGTATTTAATGCCTGTTACTTCTGCAGAAGGCAGTGTGGTGAACTGTTAGTAGGAAGGATTTTGTTGTACTTTATACTAAAAGTAAAAAATATAATCTAAAGAATGGATGAAAATATCACACCAAAAAATGGAGCAATATAAAGGTTTGCAGGATTTTTTCCTGCTTTTCTTAATCATAGAATGGGAAGAGTGATATGCAAGGAAACAAAGCTCAGATTCAACCCACTGAAATTTTTAGTTCATACAAATCCTGACTTTGAGGACTAAATGATTACATTCAAGATTTCTCCTAAGCTAACTTTTCCTACTCTACCTAACTGAGGAGAGCTCCATTGCTCAAAGCAATCCTAAGCATAATCATGAGCGTAATCATGGCTTTTCTCTGTCCTCTTGGCTTCCTGCTTACAGCTTTCAGATATCACATGACATAATTGACCAATGGTAGCTAACCATATTCTGTGCTGCTAGCTTGTTATCTCAATTCCTCTACATACCTTAGATAAGGTCTAATACAAGGCTGAAATGTGCACTTAATATTCAGCTTAACAACTCACACTATGTCTCATCATGCTTATTTCCGCACAAGTACACTCTAACTGGTGAGTGGGTGACTGGAAGATGAGGGAAGACAATGCACAGCACAAGGGGTGGTGTTCATATTATTTTTAGAGAAATAAAACTATGATTGAAATATGTTAAGGTTTTGATACTTTTTGAATTCTTATTTTTGTATCTTAAGAATAGAAAATAAAATACAACTTTTGAAATGTAACGTGGCCTCTTGTTTTGAAAAGAGCCCAAGAGTTAATCAGAAGGAAGAGATGTTTTGGGGTATTTTGCCTCAGATAAAAGGAATTCTCTTTGCTTTTGAACTCAGCCAGTGCAACCCCTTTTGATTTACCATGCAGTACTCCTCTCCCCTCCTTCAGTTGTTTGACCAGACCCTGGAAGGAGCATGGATTTGCCTGTCCCATCTCTTTATCTGAGTGCGTGATCAGCCAAGGAGTGGGACATTGAAGACAATGCTCCTCCTGCCAGAGACTGGGCAAAGAGGAGGAGAGGAGCCTGTGCGGCCTGATGTGTGAGGAATTTGGCAGCGGAAGGGAATGGCTACCGAGGGTGCTGTGTGTATGAACTGACATGAACCTCTGAACAGAGGATTGTGCCCATCTCTAGTCCTGTTTTGCAGACTAAAATTGGCAGTTTCCTTTATTGAGTCAATATATCCAATGATATGTCCTTCCTCTTCTCAACTTTGCTTTCAACTTTTTCCAGTAGCCCATGGTATCTGTATGTAGCTTTCTTCCAACACACCATTCATATGAACAATTTGTTCAATCTATTGGGTTTCTTCATGGTCTAGCACTTCCATGCCAGTATTTCAAATGTGCAGCAGTCCTGAATGTGTCTACTGAAAAATCAGTCCTCTTTCATCTTATGCATACTCATGTTGTAACCCCATTGAATTAAGTGAATAAAACTTGCTTTTGGGAAAATACGAGTGAGTTTGAAGCACAGGTGTTTTTAGTGGGATTTAGGTAGATTCTTGGCAACATAGTTATGCCTGTGTTCAGAAACAAGTTGCACTGAGTCCATTAAGGTTCATTGCTTAGTTAGTGTATTCAGTAGAGGTGAACCTGAGAAGAAAAATTGTGATTTGTTTTGATTTGTGATCCGTTAAGGTCAATGAATAACTTAGTTACAGATTTTTCTAATGAATGAACAAATTGATTTGCTCATTCATTTTTGCCTTTAAAACCCAATAAAACAGCCCCCTCAATTTATAGACACCAAAATTGCAGAGAAGCCTCCCCTGCCTCTACTCCACAAGCCCTACAAGTTTAGTGAAGTTCAAGATCCAGCTATCAATGCTATGCACCCCTAAAGAGCCCCCCTCCAGGCAAGTGCCTTCCACAATTCTTCCATTTTGGTGAAGATTGGGTTTCAGATATCTGAGTTATATACTGTACCAACAAAGTGCTTCACCCAGGAAAATGTCCTTTATAGCAACTGAACTGGGGAAACCAGTCTTTAACAAGCTTGAAAGAATTGTAGAGGAGGGTTGGGAGAAGCTTCTCTGCAATTTTGGTGTCTCTGGGTGCTGGTGGGGACTTTTCTGAGGGGACCTTCTTTGTGTGTGTATAACTCTGACATCTGAAACCCAATCTTCACCAAATGTGGAGGGATTGTAGATAAGAGTTCCAAGATTCTTGAATATAAACAGCAACAAAAAGGAGAGCCCTTCCTATCCAAGCATCCTGTTCCTTTATGACACACACAGTCTAAAACTTTGGATCATGTTTACTGCAAAATCTGCAGTATGGTGTTTTTCCAGAGGGCACTACCCATCTGCCATAAAAAAAATGGAAATGGGGTTGCTATTTTCTAGAGATGTTCTTCCCACGGTTGCTAAATTAAGCATTTGAAAATAACACCTAATTTACTAAAACAGTAACACTAATTTATTAGGTGACACTGTGCTTCCTAATCTTATTTTACACTGCAAAACTCTTATTTCTTCCTTTGCTTTTAGGAATGATTGGTTATGGCATGGCTAAAGCAGCAATCCACCAGCTTTGTCAGAGCCTCTCTGGTTCAAGCAGTGGTTTGCCATCTGGGTCTGCTGCAGTTGCTCTCCTACCGTAAGTGTCTGAGCATGTGCCCTGTGGCATTATTTATTTTTCTTATTTAACTTCAGACTGCTAGCAGGCTACATACTTCTCCTGTGGAATGAACGAAATCTTAACTCAATGGGTTCTAATCTACTTGAACAGGTAACCTGCCAACTTGAATTTACAAACATTATGAAGCTGAATAATCTTTGTTATTTCCCTAAACAGAGGGGAGATATGATAGCATATTTCAAATACTTGAAAGATAGTTACTCAAAGGAGGGGCGGGATCTGTTCTTGATCATCCCATGGTGCAGGACATGTAATATGGGCTCAAGTTACAGGAAGGCCAATTTAGGATGAATATCAGGAAAAAACATAATTGTATATAGTTGGATTTCCTCTTCTGGGAGAACTGTAGCCACAGTTTGTCTACCCTGTTCATCTGATCATACCTTGAATTCTTCAAGATTTGCCAGGATAATGGGTTTAGTTCTCATAGTTCAAAAATACACATAAGAATATCAATTACATTATTGATACTACTATTATGTTAACTTGGGTCGGATTCATTCTTTAAAAAACAAGGCATAAGAACATCTGAAATCAGTGGTTCTTATTGCTTTGTGAGATTATGATATTCATTATATCTCATATGATAGCCACTGTATATTGACTTGATAAAAACATGCTGATGATCAGAGAAACAGACTGTATAATAATTGAGCATCTGTAAGGATTTTCTTGGGCTCCTTGATCACTGCAGATGGCGACTACAGCAATGAAATTAAAAGACATCTGCTTCTTGGGAGGAAAGCAATGGCAAACCTAGGCAGCATCCTAAAGATCAGAGACATCACTTCACCAACTAAGATCAGGATAGTCAAAGCTATTGTTTTTCCAGTAGTGATGTATGGAAGTGAGAGCTGGACTATAAAGAAGGCTGATCACCGCAGAATCGATGCTTTTGAGCTGTGGTGCTGGAGGAGAGTCTTGAGAGTCCCCTGGACTGCAAGGAGATCAAACCTATGCATCCTGAAAGAAATCAACCCCGAATGTTCACTGGAAGGACTGATTTTGAAGGGCTCCAGTACTTTGGACGCCTCATGAGGAGAGAGGAGTCCTTGGAAAAGTCCCTGATATTGGGAAAGATGGAAGGCAAAAGGAAAAGGGGACGGCAGATAATGAGATGGTTACGATGCAACCAATATGGATTTGACCAAACTCTTGGGAGGCAGTGGAAGATAGGAAGGCCTGGCGAGCTCTGGTCCATGGGTTCACAAAGAGTCAGACACGACTGAACAACTGAACAACTGAACAACAACAACAACAACAACAAAAGGATGTCTCACAATCAAAATGAAGAGCAGTTGTGAGTGGACATGATTTTGAGCAGAGTAGTAGCTGGGTGAGTGGAGTGGAGAGGGAAGGAAATAGATTTCCTAATCAGATTTCCCTCTCTGTACTACTTAAATCCACCTTTTCCATCAGCTGTGGCTTTTAAATAACTTTCTGAAAGGAAAGCCAGAGGACATTTTAGTGAACCAGCATCCAGAGGTGGCAGTAGCCTTCAATGTCTACTAAAAACTGTGGGCACTTCTGAAATGAAATTTTCATTTCTTTTTGAAATGCCACTCAAACCTTTTAGATATATTTGTGTTTTATGCCTTCTTGACTTTTCATAATAAATGCTTGCATGCACATAAGATTTCTAATGTTCAGAGGTTGTTGTTTCTGTATTTTTTGTGAAAATGTCAAATCATAAGAGAAGGGATAATATGTGCCACCCTCTGCTGAGCATTCTGCAGGTGTGCTGACATCATTTGTCAGATGTACATGTGAAGGGCTTATCTGTCTCTGTCCCAGGGTTACCTTGGATACACCAATGAACAGAAAGTCCATGCCTGATGCAGACTTCAGCTCATGGACACCGTTAGATTTGATTGCTGAGTGAGTAAACATTGGCTTTCTTACTTAAGGACATGGGACACTGCTATTTGTATCTCAGTTGCTTCTCCTTGTACAATACATTCTGTGCTCATTGGTTCAGATCCTCTGTGAGTTGACACAACCTTCCTTTTAAGTACAAGTGCCTTCAGATTGGTGCTGTGAAAATACAGAGAAGGCAGTCAGTCAGAAATGCAAATGACCTTTCCAGCCTTTGAGCAGGCAGCAGAGTTTACAACATTATATGCCAATGAAGATCTGCTATTATCAAATGGAATTGTGTGTTTCTGTGTTTCTATGCATCTGGAAGTATATTCCTGTGTGAATATTCTCAATGAGGAACAGAATATTTCTATATCTGAAGCAGTCTTCACTTTCTTTTTTTCATCAGTTTCCCGATTACTGTGCCCATTGGGTAGAGGGGATTCAATACCAAGCTGTGACATTGTAAAGCCAACTTTAGTGCTTCAAGCTATAGTCCTGTTCTTGTAAAATATGAATAGTAATGCTTTACCTCTTTGTTGCATGGTTCTGTTTTTTTAATGACACTTTGTGAAATAGATGTTCCAAATAACAGCACAGGACTTATTTAATCAAAATAAATATTTCTGGTTCTTCTTCGTAGCATCTGTGAAATCCCACTCTTGGGGTTTTCCCTTCTGCGCCTGCGCAGCCACCCGGACTTCTAGAGCTTTCTCTCAGCTCCTGAGGACCTCCTCCCACTGCCACTGAGCATGCTCCAATGTTCCCGCGCAGCACTCCTCAGTTCCTTTTTTGCCGCCGCCAGCGACGGTCGCAAAATTCTCAGCTCCTGTAATAGATAGAATATTCCTTCATTTGTCTCATCGAGGTTCCTCCGTCCTAGCTAAGTACTTTCTTTACTTATTCGTTCAGTTTACTAGCCTTGAGGAACCCTCTTTCCGACCTCCCCCCCTTTTTTTTCTTTTGATTTTCCCCTGCCCTCCGTTTATGGCCCTTCGGGGTCTCTTCAAAAGCTGCTCCACCTGCCCAAATAGGATCCCCACCTCCGACGGGCATAGCAGCTGCGTGTACTGCCTGGGAGAGTCCCACCAGCCGGCCGCCTGCGCCCATTGCCGCAGGCTTACCAAGCCAGCCCTCAAACACCGTTTAGCCCGGCTACATCTTTTCTTGTGGGAACAATCTCTAAAAGCTATGGACGCCCAACAGGCCCTTGCACCGCCTTCTCTGTCAGCCTCCACCGCCTCCAGATCCTCTCAGGCTCCAGCAGCCCCAGCGGCTGCTCCACAACCACCCAAAAAGAAGAAGAAAAAGGCCGCCGACAAGACCGCCCCTCCGCCCCTGCGGCGGGAGGAGGCTGCTGAGGGCTCCAGACCAACCGCTCTGCAGTCTGTGATCCCCGAGGTGGCTAGGACGGAGCGCTCGCATCGCTCCCGGTCCCCACGGAGACAGCCGGTCTCCCCGTCCCCCAGTCTGTTGGGGAGCGAAGCAGCAACGTCCCTTTTCAGGGACACAATGATTGAAGCGCGGCAACGTTCCCCCCGACCTTCGGGAGAATCCCGGGCCTCCCCACGCAACGACAGAGATCGGCCCCGCCGCACCTCCACCGAGCGAGCGACCCAGGCACCGCGCCTTCAGGTGGAGACCGTCTACCGGTCTTCCTCCTCCCGGGCTCACCGGCAGACGACCCACCTCTCCGGAGCCCAGCCTGTAGTGAGGGAGTCTCGGTCGCCTGAGGACCGCCACCATCACGCCAGGCGTACCCTCTATATTTGCCGCTCCGACTCCCGCACACCGGCCTCGGACAGACGCTCCGCCCCTCGGCTCAGCCCTACCCGCTCCGCCCACCGCTCGCGCTCTGATCTTCAGCATGATGTGGGCGTCGTTACCAGGGACCGCGGCAGATCTCTGACGCGCCGCTGCCGCTCCACCTCTCCTTCCAGGAACTGCAAGCGCCGCAGGCGCTATATTCAAGTCATTTCCTGCTCTTTGGGGGACGACGTCTCTCTGCGCCATCATCGATCCCCAGCCAGACACTCCCGGTCTGCCTCTCCGCCCTCAAAGAGAGTTAAAAAGGACGCCAGGGAGCCTGCCCTTGCCTCACAAGCCCACTTCACCATGGGCTCGGGCCATGCCTCTGCGGCCGTGTCAACAGGATCTCAGTCTCGCTCTATGTCACCTCTAGGCATGACTCTTTTCAGCGATCCCCACGCCGGGAACGGCACCCGCGCTCCTCTACCCCGGCTTCAATGGACAGGTCCCTCCTGTCAGACGTCTATGAGGAATCTAGATCGGCACAGTCTGCCCACTCCTCGCAGAGGCATCTTACAGCTGCTAACTCCGACGATGCAGAGGAGACAGGCCCTCCACCAGAGGAAGACTATGCCGCTTATTCTAAGCTAATCAACAAAGTGGTCAAGGTGATGGACCTCCAGGTCCAGCAGCCAGATGCAGAGGAATCCTGCAAGTACCTGGGGCATCTGCGTAAGAACAAAACCCCTCCACTGCGCTTGGGCTTTATTCCGTCCCTGCTTCAACGTGCCAAGTCATGCCTCTCCAAGCCGGCCTCCACGCCTCTGATGCCCAGGCGTACGGACAATCTTTACCATACCCATAGGGATGGAACCACCTTCTTGGCACAACATCCTCTGCCCAATTCCCTCATTGTTAATGCATCCCAAAACAGGGCTAAGAATACTTCCACCTCAGTGCCTAGTAATAAGGAGGGACGGAAGCTAGACCTCATTGGGAAGAAACAATATTCCCTCGCGTCCTTTACACTACGCACATCAAACCACCTATGTGCCATGGACATTTATACCAGACATTTGCTTCTCAAGATGCCATCGCTGTTTGAGCAGTTACCTGATGATGCCAGGGCCAAACTCACCTCCTATCACAAGGAGGTCCTGTCCTTACTGGACTACTAGGCCATCGCTGCAACTCACATAACAAATGCGGCAGCTAAACAACTGGCTAATGCGGTCTTCCTCCGGCGTCATGCGTGGCTGCGCACGGCTACTATTACAGATGATGCCCGGAACCAGATCGAGGGCGCCCCTTTCGAGGGTGACGGTTTATTCGCAGCCACAACTGATGAGTCCCTGGATAACATCTTGAAGATGAAAAAGACCGCACGCTCCTATTCTTATCAAGGCTCTTCCTCACAGACGGCATCCCGGCCGGGACCGTCTCAGTGGCGCCGCCCCTACACGGCCTCAGGACAGCGGCCTCAGCACCGGGCCAGACAATCATATAATCAATCTCAGTATTACCGCCCGACTCCTTCGTCACGCCCGCGTGCGTCCCAGCCTGTCCGACGTTACGACCGCAAGCCCAAACATTCTTCCTGACGGGCCGCCGCCACCGCGCGCCCCAGGGACGGATGTCCGATTGCACCCCTTTCTTCGCCAGTGGGAATCAATAACCTCAGATCATTGGGTCCTCACAATAGTGCGCGAAGGATACTCCATAGACTTCGACTCCCTACCCCCTGTAGGTCGAGCAGTCACCACCACCCCGTCCTCTACCCTCAGGGACGAGGTCCATGCTCTGCTGTCCAAAGATGCCATCGAGCCTGTCCCACACGGAGACACCTACGGCTTTTACTCGCGCTACTTCACCATCCCAAAGAAGGACGGCACTCGTCGACCTATCCTAGATCTCAGGTTATTGAACTCCTACATCAAACCGAAGAAGTTCCGGATGACCACCCTGGATTCCATCATCCCCTTACTACAGAAGGGAGACTGGTTTGCGGTCTTAGACTTGCAAGATGCGTATTTTCATATTTCCATCGCACGCGCACACAGGAAATTTCTCCGCTTCAAAATTGGCCCCGAGACTTACCAGTTCAAGGCTCTCCCCTTCGGCTTATCCGCCACTCCGAGGGTCTTTACGAAGTGCCTTGCCCCGGTCGCCGCCTTCCTCCGCCTCCAAGGGGTCAATCTTTTTCCTTATTTAGACGACTGGCTAGTCGTTGCTCCTACAAAACAAAAGGCGGAAGACGATCTCAAGTACACCATTCACTTACTTACCTCGCTCGGCTTCACCATCAACACTACGAAATCCATCCTCACCCCCTGCAGGATCGTCCAATACATAGGAGCGACCTTAGACTCAATCAAGGGCCAAGCCTTCCTGCCGCAGGACAGACGGCACAAGATCCTTCAAGCCCTGCACAACTTCAAGCCGCACCACAGGATTACGGCGTTTGCAGCTCAACACCTGCTCAGCCTCATGGCGTCAACGACGTCCATTTTGCCCTACGCCAGGCTAAAAATGCGGCTTCTGCAGGCATGGCTCATGGACAGGTTCAACCGGCTTCATCACCCACAGTCGATGAGGTTGAGAGTCACACAGAGCCTCCATGCCGCTCTCCAATGGTGGGCAGTCCCATCACATCTGTCAGTGGGCCGCCCCTTCGAGCGACGGTACCCGTCCATTCAAATTCCTACAGACGCAAGCCCCACCGGCTGGGGGGCACACTGCCGGGGAATCACTGCACACAGCACCTGGCCTGCCACATTCCAAACCAAGCACATCAACTTCCTCGAGCTCCAGGCAATTTTCAATGCTGTGAAATCATTCGCTCCCCGTCTCAACGGGAGATTAGTCCAAATAGTCACAGACAACACCACAGCTCTACACTATATAAACAGGCAAGGGGGAACCCGTTCTCGTTCCCTGCTCAACCTGACGATCGACATCTGGACTTGGTGTTATCAGAGGCGCATCCTCCTGTCAGCGATTCACATAGCCTCGGAGGACAACGTCATGGCAGACCGCTTCAGCAGGTTATGCACCAACGACCACAAGTGGTGCCTTTCCGACGAAGTCTTCCTCGACCTCTGCAGGAGGTGGGGAACCCCCCGCCTAGATCTCTTTGCAACCGCACAGAATTCCAAGTGTGTGATGTTTTGCTCCAGGGCGGGAAAGGGCTGCCACTCTCGAGGGGACGCGTTCTCCCTCATCTGGACAGGCCTCACGGTCTATGCCTTCCCACCCCTCCCCTTGCTCTATAGGACGATAGTCAAACTTCGGCAAGAACGTCCCAGTATGATTCTGATTGCACCCTGGTGGCCTCGCCAACACTGGTTCCTCACCCTTCGGAACCTATCAGCGACTTGGCTACACCTTCCACCAGCTCCCGACCTTCTGTCTCAGCACTGCGTTCGCCTTCTTCATCCCAATCTCGCCTCTCTGCATCTCACCGCCTGGCTTATCCACTGTCACTAAATCAGGTCTTGCAGCATTCTAGGAAGCAGTCCACTATGAAGCTCTACCATCATAAATGGCAAGCTTTTCTATCTTTCACTCGGGACCACCGTCTGCCAGCTTCCCCTGCTCCGCTAGATGCACTGCTCCGCTTCCTGCTACTGGTCTTTAATAGGGGTCTCTCTATCTCCACCCTCAGTCTACGCGGCAGCCATCATTGCCCACCAGCCGCCGGCTTCGGACGCTGCTGACTACTTTAAACACCCTATTCTCAAACAATTTCTCAGGGGTGCGTGAAATCTCCGCCCAGACAGGACGCCCATTCCGACACAATGGTCCCTGGACATTGTCTTGAAGCGTTTGACTCGACCGCCCTTCGAACCACTAGCCTCGGTTCCCCTGCATATGCTTTCTATCAAGTTGGCATTCCTCCTAGCCATCACTTCTGCCCAGTGCGCTTCAGAGCTCGTGGCACTGAGAGCGGACCCGCCCTTTCTACAATTCCATCCGGAAAAAGTCACTCTCTACCCGGATCTGTCATTCCTTCCAAAGGTGGTCTCCCATTTCCACCTCAGCCAACCATTGATCCTGCCGACGTACTTCCCCTCTCCCTCTACAGATGTGGAGAGGATGCTTCACACGCTGGATGTTAGGAGAGCCCTCCTTTTCTACACCTCTAGGACAGCTCCCATTCGCCACTCACCGCGCCTATTTATTCACGTGATGGGACCGGCCGTTGGCACCCCGATCACCTCCCAAACTATCTCTAGATGGATCGTGGAAGCCATACGCCTAGCATACCAGTTGTCAAATGCACAGCTTCCAGTGACGCCGAAGGGCCACTCCACGAGAGCGATGGCCTCTTCCTCGGCTTTCCTTAAGGGAGTACCACTGCTGGACGTCTGCAGAGCTGCCACTTGGTCTACTCCCTCTACCTTCGCGCAGCACTACAAATTGGATGTCAGAGCCAGGGCTGACACAGCCTTCGGCAGAGCCGTCCTTTCCTACACTCTCCCGTGACGGCCCGCCGCCTGTAAGTTAGCTTGCTAATCTCCCAAGAGTGGGATTTCACAGATGCTACGAAGAAGAAAGACAGGTTACCTACCTGTAACAGTGGTTCTTCAAGTAACGCATCTGTGAATTCCCACTCCCCACCCGTCCTCCCCTCTGTCCGTCACGTTTTCTCTCTCTTCTTCTCGTTGCAGCGGCGGACTGGGGGAACTGAGGAGTGCTGCGCGGGAACATTGGAGCATGCTCAGTGGCAGTGGGAGGAGGTCCTCAGGAGCTGAGAGAAAGCTCTAGAAGTCCGGGTGGCTGCGCAGGCGCAGAAGGGAAAACCCCAAGAGTGGGAATTCACAGATGCGTTACTCAAAGAACCACTGTTATAGGTAGGTAACCTGTCTTTTTTGAGTTCCAAATCCCAGAATTTCACAAGAATTTCACAAGCACATATCTACAGAGCTACCTTTTTTTCCTCTGGAGAATTTCTAAGGGTATATGGCATGTGCTTCTTGTTGTTAATACAAAAAAGTTGCTGGAATGCTTCTTGGAATTTGTAGTCTTACTGTCCATTGTGCTGTTAAGAGGGCATCACCCAAAGCATCACAACACCAAGGAAACACACACACTCTCTCTCTCAAACACTTGTTAGAATTCTTATACAATATTGCAATCATTAATATTAAAATACAAAAATAAACAAGAGGAACAAGACTAAAATACAAACACAATAGAAAACAAACAGTACAAAAACTTTGTGCATCCCTCCACTCTTGGAGCTATTCTGTTTCAGATCAACTTACTATATTATTTATTTGTTGGTTAACACCTTTCCTAATGCTGCCCTCATTCTTTCCAGAAATAAATTGAATCCTTACTGGGAGTATATCCATTTCCTTTCTCAAAATGGGCTCTGGACATCTGTGAAATCATTTGTATGGGATACCCCTTTACTCAGTTTTAGTTCACAAGTTAATTTATTATTGCTACCCATATTCCACATTTCTTTATACCAATTTTCAATTTTCAATTGGCTTCTTCTTTTTCTTTGCATTTACCCCACCTTGCGGTGGGGTCCGCTATTCTTGTTTTGGCCCTCCACTTGATGTGGTCATGGGCTAGGTCCCTGTGAATCATGGGGCCTACTTCATGTCATTTTCAAGGATGGTTCATCCAGCGCTGTTTTGGATGACTCCTCAATCAGGATCTGCTGACCAGCAGGATGAGGCCCTTTTTGCCCAGTTTCCTC
Organism: Phrynocephalus versicolor; assembly: GCA_023846285.1. Classification (NCBI taxonomy): domain Eukaryota; kingdom Metazoa; phylum Chordata; class Lepidosauria; order Squamata; family Agamidae; genus Phrynocephalus; species Phrynocephalus versicolor. Next base: position 11,564,372 of record JAHTLZ010000274.1, on the reverse strand, counting down.
ATCAGCACGCAAGACATGTCCAAACCACTGCAGTTGGGCTTTGCGCATCTTGTTGGTGACAGGTGCAATGCCAATTTTGCTCTGATGTCGTCATTACACACATGATCCTTTTGTGTGAAGCCAGAGGTCAATTTCAGCATCTTTCTCTCCATGACACCAAGATGACGTTCAGTTTCTTTAATTGCTGGTCAGCACTCTGCACCATAGAGTGCAAAAGGTCGTACAATGGTGTGATTGATCTTTGATTTTAAACAGTCACTGATCATTTTGTCACACATGATGCTGGATGTTGTACACCAGTTTAGCCAGGCACTGTTGAACCTAGATGTCACCTCATGACTCAGGCTCCTGTCAGCTGTGATCATGAAACCAAGGTATTTGAACCTCTCAGTTCTTGGTAGATCAGTACCATCGATTAGGATCGTACCATATTCATTTGGGTCACTCATCAGATATTCTGTCTTCGCATTTGGATGGAATTGCATAAACAGGATTTTTTCCTCCTCTACCCAGAACTACTATCTGGAGGAGTTAATTACCCTTAATTGCTTCCAAGTGGGTCCTTTATTGATCACCCAGCCCTGCTGTTTTGATTATTAAAACAATTGTTCATCAAATACTCACCATAGGCACTTTCATTTGAATATTAAGTAAAGACTTTTATTGAAAAGATGAAATTTCACAGGCATATTAGCTTACTAAAAAATAAAGACATGATTCCCTTTCCTAACTTTATAAAGCTTCAGAGGCAGGGCCTCTCTACTCCCTTATGCAAACAACATGATTAATTACAGTCCATTAGTCCATATGCAGAAACCATTCCGGAAAAATCCTTCTCCTTCTCTCTCTTTGTGTCTCTCTCGACAGCATGGGAAAAACAGTCACGTAGCCTTTTAGGCCAACCAGAGCTCCTTTGCTTCTTGGATAGAATGCATATTCAACCTTTGTTTGCATTCGTTCATGTTCTCAGATCTACGAAAGTTCAGGCCTTCAGCTCAATATTAAAGATGTTTATGTTTTGGCCTTTGAGACAGGTTTTCCTCACTCTTGATTTACATTACAACATTCTTCAGTTTTAAATTGGCTAACTCACCATTTTTGCCTTGATTAGTCTTGCTAACATTACCATAATAATTATGAATTCTGTTTCTACTATATTCAACAAGGCTGCCTTAGACACGTGACTTCCGTTCCATCCTCCGGCCTTTGTGGTGGGCCCATGCCCAGCCTCCAGCCCTCATGGTGCACACGCCGGCAGCCTCTGGCCCCTGCTGCTGCCTTGCAGCAGTTTCCAGCTGTCGCTGTGGGCCCATGCTCAGTGTCTGGCCCTTTTGGTGGGCCCATGCCCAGGCTCTGGCCCTCAAGGCAGACTCATGCCTGACTTGCGGCTGCTGGTTTCTAGCCACCAGCTCTGCTTCTTTGGCCACTAGGACCGCCTGCTCATAAATCAAAGGAAATCTCCCCATAGGAAATGCTGTAATGGAAACTTGCATGATTCATTCTGGAGTGAGGGGCCCAAGAACGAGTTATGTACGTTTTCATTATTTCCTATGAGGAAATTTGCTTTGATTTATAAGTTTTTTGGCTTAGAGCAGGCATGTCCAAACTTTGTCCCTCCAGATGTTTTGGACCACAACTCCCACAGGCTTGGAATTCTGGGAGTTGTGGTCCAAAACATCTGGAGGGCCGAAATTTGGACATGCCTGGCTTAGAGCATGTTTCCAGAATGGATTATGTTTGTAAACCAAGGTACTGCATTAGGTACAAATGATCATTTATATTTGCAGTCACTCAAAGGTTAGGAAGTACATTTGGGACTTTTTTCTGAATAAACATGAATAGGATTGCTATGCAAAATGTACAGTGAAGAGCACTGGGAATGATATCTTTGACCTTCAGGATTTCTACATTTTATTAAGGTATCACCAAGGTTGTTTAGAGGCTACAGATATGAAACTCACCAATAAAATATTGTTTGTTTTTAACAGAATGTTTTATGACTGGATTACTGGAAAGGACCGTCCAAGCTCTGGGAGTCTGATCCAGGTGGTTACAATTGGAGGGAAGACTGAGCTTACACCTGCACACCTCTGAACTGGAAGTGATAATTTGTGTAAACATTGGTGAAGTCTCTGAGATGTGAAGTATGTGATTTGTGTGGTTATGTTTCTTCGAATTAGATTAGAAATTAGGGTGGAAAGTTTCAAGATTCACTAATGGCCTGTCATTTTGTAGCCTTAAAAGAATCAAGCAGTGATAACGACTGATAAAATAGAGTTAAGTTTTATAATATGCAAATGAAGAAGGCTTGTTCTGGAAATTTTCTGTATTTCTAAGAATTGTGCACCTGGGTGACGTTTAGGATGGGCTTTTTTGTCAGATACAGTTGTGAATTCTTGTTGTGTCAACCTTGACCAAAGATACAGTCCTGCAAACCTTCTTTCTGAATGTTCTTTACTGTCTCAAGGAGTTCCATGAAAACAGCAACAATGGATTTCATGAACTATACCACTTGTGGCTATGTTTATGTTTTGGGAGGAATGTCAATTCTTTTTTTAAAAGACAAATGTACACAACGTGTGGGAGGCACATATGAGCATGTGTTTGCAGAGGTTTTTTTTACTTGAGAAGATTGCTTCTTGAAATATTCAAACTAGGGATAGGCTGGAATATAAAAATGAGCCAGGAAGTTTGTTCAAAATAGCTTGTTAATTGATTCAAATGGATTGCTCCAAACCAGAGAACCTGAACCTTCCTGAACCAACGTACTGTGCTTTCTCCCAATTTAATGAACCTCCTGATTTGTTTCCTTCCAGGAGTCACAAACCTAGATGAAGCACAATTTTTATGGTTTGTACCCATTAAAGTCCAAGTGATTAACTGGGTCTACTCTGGATGGGAATAACGAATTTAGACCTTTTCCTCTACTTCCAACTATACTTGGACCCATTGTCCATATGAAAGCTAATATTTTATGGCATCTGTATAAATGTGTAGATCAATTTGTGAAAATCAGGGTTGGAAAACAGCCACTGTTTTGCCTTAAAGCTGTGGAGCTCTTTTCAGCATAGTCTACATATCCTCTTATCTGCCAGACAACCATGACAACAAAGAAAAGTTATACAGTATGTGACAAGGATGTTGACAGTTGAAGCATTGTATAACGAAAAGGGTGAAATCAGATGTTCATGAATGCTTTTTGAGGCAGAAGGCATTGGGGTGCTTCAGCTGCTGTTATACTCTGCAATTGGATGGATGAGAATGCAGTATTATTACTCATGTCCAAATAGAAAAGACTGTGTAAGCTCCTGTTGATCCCAGTGGCCATGCTGGGAAGTATTTAGCCATTGTGCATCTTCAGTTTGTTTAGTGTGGGTTGTTCAGCTCCCTGCTTGTGTTATCCTTGACTATCTACCCACCAGAAAAGTACCTCACTAAAACTTGAAAGAAGAGAAGGCCCTATATCAGTCAAGATGCTGTTATTGCCATCAGCCACATTTTGTGCTAAATAAATGTGTTGCATAGGAGTTTTGGATATGTAGTCTTCAATACTCTCTTCTAGATGCTCTCTTGTGTCTTTGAAACAAGATGTATTCTTTCCTAATACCACAGTTCAATAATTAGCAAAAATGGAACAATAAATTAAATTGGTAGTCCTCATGAGGATTATGAAAATAGATTACAGGTGATACCTTTATAGGCCGTTAATAAAAAAAAAGAACATTGCAATTTTTTGAGTGTAAATGAGGAGTATGAAGAATTACAATGAAAAGAATGGAAATTTATCTCAACAAAGACTTGCTTCAGCAAACTTTTTTCACTTAGAGTAAATAGAATCATAGAATCATAGAGTTGGAAGATACCTCAAGGGCCATCTAGTCCAATCCCTTGCCATGCAGGAACCCATCACAATACTTCCAACAGATGGCCATCCAGCCTCTGCTTAAAAACCTCCAAAGAGGGAGACTCCACCACCCTTTGTGGCAGCATATTCCACTGCCGAACAGTTCTAACGAGAGATGGGCATGCCTGGAAAAAATGACGTTTCATTTTTTCGTTTGTCAGAGCGGTTCCGTTCCGTTCCGTTCCCGTTTTTGTGAATTTTTTGAAAAAAAATTCGTTTCGCCATTTCATTTGTCATTTGTCATTTTGACTGCGATTTTGTGCGATTTGACTTCGCAGAGCACGTGGGCGTCCCGCAACGCCCCAGAGCAGACAGAAAACACTTTAAATTTATGAATTATATATTATTAAATATATAAATAACACTGTGACTGCATCATATACAAACAAAGTGAGCAGAAAGCAACATTCTTTGTCTTTAAACCTTTATACTCCAGTCCAGACTCCATCATACACATAGCATCAATTCTGCAGAGAAGAGGAGGGTGGGGTCAGGGGGATTCTGCCTAGAAGATGCAGAAGAGATGCATGCCAGCCCACCCCCATTTTCTGGAAGAGTGGATGCAGGGCAGGGCAGAGGAGGAGGGTCCTCTCAGGGTTTCCGCCTGCAAGAGGCTAGAGAGATGCTTGTCTCTCAATTTCCCCATCTCAAAGAAAGAACTCTGTCCAGAGCTCCAAAGAACTGACCCTGAAAAGCAGCAGCAGCCAGCAGCCATTCCATTCCCACCCAGCAGCAGCCAGATGTTCAACTGCTGAGACTGAACCAGCCACACCACTGGTCTGGTATATGGTTTTTTGTTTTTTGAAGCCTCCCATCAAAGTTCCCCTCTACCTCTCAGAGGCAGCAGGAGACATGCTGCTATTCCGTTCCTCCCCCCAATCCAGATGAGGGTCTACTCCTCTCAATTTCCCCATCTCCAAGAATTTACACAATGTCACTCCTTCTAAAGCCAAGCAAATGCTCCCCTGGTCAACTAGCAGTCAGAGATTCAGACTTGTAGAGGCATGAGAGATGCTGCCCCCCCATCTGGATGAGTGCCCTCCTCTCAATTTCTCATTCTCCAAGAAAGAATTCTGTCCACTCCAGTACAGTGGTGCACCGCCAGTTAACGGTTCATATATTGTGGTCCTGCTAGATCGCGGGACACAGTATATGAAAAAATGCCCCATAGGGTATTGGGGAAAAGTCCTGTTTCAAGCCTCCCATGCCCTGAAAAGGCCTGTGAGGGCCTACCTGGGCCTTCTTGAGGCCCCAAAAGGGCCTCCATGCAAACCGGAAGTCACTTCCGGATCACTGAAAATCATTTCTGACTTCTGAGGCCTCTGGGTGCCTTTCTAGGTTTACCAAAGTATAAGGGGCCCCAGCTAGGCTCCCCCAGTCCTGACTCGACCTGCATCCGCATATCGTCGATTTTCAGCTATCGTGATTCGCAGGACAGGCCAGTTCCTTAACTCCAGCGATAGGTGGGGGGTATGGCTTTGTATTTCTTCCTTTTTTGTGTGTGTGAAGCCTCAGTCCCAACTTCCCAATTCCCGAATCCCAATAAAGTTCCACTCTACCTCTCAAAGGCTGCTGGAGCACCCCAAGGAGCTGACAGACAGAATTCCAAAGGAGCAGGAGACAATGGAGGCCCTCCAGAAAACCCTGGAGGTCACTCACCGTCACCACCACACATTCTGGGCAGCTGTGCTCGAGAATCTCCAGACAGGCCTCAGCAGCCCCGTTCTCCCCTTGTGGCAGAAATGAATAAAAATGCCCCTTGCAGACCCACAGGCCAAACAACTTCCCCGCCTTAGATCCATCAACCAGAGGGATTCCCCTGAGTGTTCTTAGAAAGGAAACATGACAGGACAGGAGTGGAGGCAGGGAAGAGTGCAATAAGGGTCCTCTCAGGTATTCCACCTGGAACAGATAGATTGGGGAGATAGAGGGAGAGATAGTTGGATTGGAGAGATGCTTGTCCATGTCCACACTCCCTGTAATAGGCCAGAGCGGACATACCCTTGCCCACCCCTCCTATCTGGAGGAGAGTGGATGCTGGGAAGGAAGAGTGCAAGGAGGCAGGGTTCTTATCTCCTTGGCCTTAGGGATTCTGCCTGTCAGAAGCCAGAGTGACCCTTACCCACCCACCCCCTTATTTGGAGGAGAGTGGATGCTGGGAAGCAAGAGTGCAAGGAGGGATTCTCCCCTCCTTGTCGTTAGGGATTCTGCCTGTTAGAGGCCAGAGTGACCGTTACCCACCTCCCTTATTCCTAGGAGAGAGGATGCAGGGAAGGAAGAGTGCAAGGAGGGATTCTCGCCTCCTTGTTCTTAGGGATTCTGCCTGTTAGATGCCAGAGTGACGCTTCACCACCCCCCTTATTTGAGGAGAGTGGATGCAGGGAAGCAAGAGTGCAAGGAGGGATTCTCCCCTCCTTGTCCTTAGGGATTCTGCCTGTTAGAGGCCAGAATGACGCTTCACCAGCCCCCTTATTTGAGGAGAGTGGATGCAGGGAAGCAAGAGTGCAAGGAGGGATTCTCCCCTCCTTGTCCTTAGGGATTCTGCCTGTTAGAGGCCAGAGTGACGCTTCACCACCCCCCTTATTTGAGGAGAGTGGATGCAGGGAAGGAAGAGTGCAAGGAGGGATTCTCCCCTCCTTGTCCTTAGGTATTCTGCCTGTTAGAGGCCAGAGTGACGCTTGTCCACCCGCCTTATTTGAGGAGAGTGGATGCAGGGAAGGAAGAGTGCAAGGAGGGATTCTCCCCTCCTTGGCCGTTACTTCACGAGCTGCTCGCTTCGCGGTAAGCCGTCATTTGCGTGCGAACCGACCGCTTCAGTCCGCACGCTCCTCCCTTTTGGCTGCGATGTCACCCCGACCACGCCCCCTTTAGCGTGCTCCAACCGGGGCAAGTGATGCCCCTGGCGGAGGACGGGAATCTCTTCGCTTCGCATCTCGCTTCGCACCCAGCGCCACGTGTGGTCTCAGTTTTTGGCTTTTATTTCAAGTTTTTTTAAAAAATATTCAAACAGGGATATCGATGCATCGCTATATTGTTTCATCGCTTTGCGCTGTTACTTCCTCGCTCAAGTAGCAGCGGCGGCGGCGGCGGCGGCGGGCGCAGGAGGAGCCGCTGCTGCCTCGCCCGGCCAGAGCAGGGCACCCGGGGCAGGCAGCGTGCAAGCGGCGGAGGGCGGGCGGCTGTGCCATGCGGGGCTCCCCCCGAGTAGCGGCGGCGGCGGCGGCGGGGGGCTGCCAATGATGCCAGGAAACAAAACACAGGATCGTACAGTAACCACGCTCTGTCGTGAATGACAGCCAAGCATTGATGCATCGATACACCGGTCCCTTTTTTTAAAAAAAAAATCTAAGAACGCGGGAAACGGGGGAAGAACATCAGTGCTTTAATGCGAATGGAGCTCGTGAGGTCATTCTCGATTCGAACGGAAAAGCGGCCCGCGTGAGTACAGGGAAAAAGGGGTGGGGGCGAAGGGAGACCACGTGATCGCCTTCGCATTCAAAGCGAAGGCAATCACGCTGCGAAGCGAAGAGCCTCGTGAAGTGACGGCCCTTGTCCTTAGGGATTCTGCCTGTTAGAGGCCAGAGTGACGCTTCACCACCCCCCTTATTTGAGGAGAGTAGATGCAGGGAAGCAAGAGTGGGATTCTCCCCTCCTTGTCCTTAGGGATTCTGCCTGTTAGAGGCCAGAGTGACGCTTGTCCACCCGCCTTATTTGAGGAGAGTGGATGCAGGGAAGGAAGAGTGCAAGGAGGGATTCTCCCCTCCTTGTCCTTAGGGATTCTGCCTGTTAGAGGCCAGAGTGACGCTTGTCCACCGCCCTTATTCCTAGGAGAGTGGATGCAGGGAAGGAAGAGTGCAAGGAG
>JAHTLZ010000274.1:11534214-11545754 GCA_023846285.1 Phrynocephalus versicolor | reverse complement strand
GGATAGTTAGGTTAGGGTATCTCTTCTTGCACCCCCAAATTGTGTGTGGATTTGTACCAGCACTGAGGCAGCAGCAAGCAACTTGAAGGGTAGCCTGGTATTGGCCTCTTCAAATTGAACAGGGATTGCACTACACAGAGGTAGCCTGGATAGTTAGGTTAGGGTATCTGTTCTTGACCCCCCCAATTGTGTGTGGATTTGCACCAGCATTGAGGCAGCAGAAAACAACTTGAAGGGTAGCCTAATTATTGGCCTCTCCCTGTAATTAAACAAGGATTGTACTACACAGAGGTAGCCTGGATAGTTAGGTTAGGGCAGGCCTGCCCAAAGTCTGGCCCGGGGGCCAAATCCGGCCCGTCAGGCCACTCTGAGTGGCCCGCAGCTAGCTGGCCTGCCCCTCCCTCCCCCTCCTTCGCCCCATGTTTTTTTAAAAAAAAATCTGCCAACACTGACACTGCTGGGAAGCTTGGGTGGCTGGGCGGATGGGCGGTCTGCCACCACCGGCCCCGCAGGGGAAAGTGTGGGGGTGGCCAGGCCAGTGGGCCTCTGCCACCGCCAAGGAGCTTTGGGGTGTGCTGCCGGGTGAGCCGTTGCCACCACTGGGGAGCTTGGGGTGCAAGGTCGCACAGATCACCTCTTCCAAGTGGCGACCTGTGGCCACGGCTCCCTGTGCTTCCTTTGGTCCCCACCTTCCTTCCTTCCTTCTTCCCTTCCTTGGTCCCCACCTCCCTCCCTCCCTCCCTCCCTCCCTTGGTCCCCACCTTCCTTCCTTCCTCTCTTGGTTTCCACCTCCCTCCCTCCCTCCCTTGGTCCCTGCCTTCCTTCCGGCGGGTGGGATTGCAAGGGGTCAGTGGGTGAGGCTTATGGGCCAGTGGGTTGGGCTTGCAGTGGGGTGGCAGGGTCGGGGAGCAACTGGCCCTCAGCCACCAAATATGGCCCTCCTTACAAAAAGTTTGGGCACCCCTGGGTTAGGGTATCTCCTCTTGAGCCCCCAAATTGTGTGTGGATTTGTGCAAGCACTGACGCAGCAAGAGGGGTCTGCCAGGTGAGGCCTCAGGTTCCCTCTTCCAGCAAAAAGGCTGGTGGCGCCCAGAGAAAAGTCAGGCTCTCCTGGTTTTGCCTTCTGCCACGTGGAAGAGGTTGCTCCCAAAATCGGAGCCACAAAAGAGAATTTTTCGTGTGGCGACCGCGGGGATCTGGGAGATTACTCCTTCCACCCTCCTGCCTGGCTCACCAAAAATGTTGAATTCAAAATAAGTTTGAAATCGAATTTCAGCCAGGCTAATCCTGCTGAGTTCTGCTGGACCCCAGAGAGCCAATGAAGACTCCAGCAGGAGAGAAATCCAGGAGAAAAAACTGTGTTTATTAGGCCTAATAAAAGACAGCAGGTGGACACAAGCCAGAGACAGGGCAAAGATGTCCGACCCCGGACACAAAGAGAACCCCAATTTTTGTTTGTTCCCCTCTTCCCTCCCCCGAGTGGCGCCGCCCAGTGGTGGGCAAGGGGATGGTTCTTCTGATAGTCCAATCAGTGTAGTCCATGGGCTGGTCAGAGGCGTTCCTGGGCGGTCTCTGCTAAGCTGGAATAGGATGCCCACCCAGGTGTTGATGGGTCCAAAGTGTCCTTTAATTAGGCCATCAGGATATGACAATGAAGAAGGGGAAACATGGTATTGTTCTTGGGTCTGGGTAAACTAGGGAAATTAGAAAGTCAATAGAAAGTTGGGGAAGGTCAATACAAAAGTCAATGGGGAGCCGGAAAGTTGGTGAGATCATCCGGAGGTGTCTGGACAGTCCTTTTGTGGATGCAGGGATGTGATAATGAAGAACCCCCAGGCTGTGGCATAATCCAGTAAACATCTGTGGTGTACATGCCAGGAACTTTGTAGAAGATGGATTCCTTCCAGAAGATGTGACTTGCTTCGTGGGACCGCCATGATGTCTGTCTCCATGTGCCATAACCCCCTTTGCCCCAGATTATAGGTACAGAAGCCGTAGGATAGAGCAGGAACATGTTTAAGCACACCAAGGGAAGAAGGAGTGGGAGGAGAAAGAAGGAGAGAGAACGGAGAAAGAAAGGAAGAGAGAGAGAGAGAGAGAGGAAAAAGAGAGAAGGGGGGCACCCTTTGGGTCAGGAGTCTGGGGTCTATTTCAGGCAGGGGCAGGGGAACCAGGTTTCAGATGGTAAGGAAGTCCCTGATTCTTGAGAACGATTGCTTAGAATCATTCCTTTGCAAGCCAGAGCATGGAGGGAATAATCCATCAGTTCAGGAAGAATTCTGCCTGAACTGCGCCTCTGGCTGAGATTTCAGGGTTTGGGGAATAAAGGAAAAGGGGCAGGAAAGGGTTGACCAATTTTCCAGGGGAAGCGTTATGGTTCTTTTTAGTGGGGGTGGTCTACTCAGCCAATTCAATGGAATAGGGTTCCCCACTATGCGCCCCCGTCCGGCCGTAATTAATAAGATATTGATTGATGGCCGGGGCGCTGATTGGTTAATATGCGCAGAAGGGCTTATCTTTGCCCTCCTGCTGTTTTATGGAGTCTCCACAGAAATAGAATGCCGCAGGAGACTTGATACTATGTAAACTGACAAATTAGATGTAAATTGGAGGTTTCCACCTGCCGAGCCCCTGCTCGCAAGGCCTCTCAGCCAGCAAAAAGCGGTGGTTTGTATTTCTCACGATATCTCGGGAACGGTTTGGATTTTTTGGACGGGGAAAAGAGTGTTGTGCTTGTGACGGTGTGGGCCCTATTTGGGTGGTTCCGATGGGACTCGGAACTGCTCCAATTATTTATAAAATTTATTTTTCCATTATAACTCTTCAAGGCAGCAGAAACCAACTTGAAGGGTAGCCTAAGTATTGGTCCCGTTCCCCAAATTGAACAGGGATTGCACTACACAGAGGTAGCCTGGATAGTTAGATAAGGGTATCTCTTCTCGAGCCCCCAAATTGTGTGTGGATTTGTGGAAGCACTGAGGCAGCAGAAAACAACTTGAAGGGTAGCCTAAGTATTGGCCTCTTCCTCTAATTAAACAAGGATTGTACTACACAGAGGTAGCCTGGATAGTTAGGTTAGGGTATCTCTTCTTGCACCGCCAAATTGTGTGTGGATTTGAGCAAGCACTGAGGCACTAGAAAACAACTTGAAGGGTAGCCTAAGTATTGGCCCCCTTCCCCAAATTAAACAAGGATTTTACTACACAGAGGTAGCTGGGATAGTTAGGTTAGGGTATCTCTTCTTGCACCCCCAAATTGTGTGTGGATTTGTACCAGCAGCAAGAAACTTGAAGGGTAGCCTAAGTATTGGCCTCTCCCTCTAAATGAACTGGAATTGTACTACACAGAGGTAGGGTAGTGTATCTCTTCCCCACCCCCCAAAAAACCCAGAGCAACTTGAAGGTTAGCCTAAGTATTTGCCCCTCCCCCAGATTAAACAGGGATTGTACTGCAAAGAGGTAGTGTAGTGTATCTCTTCTTGCCCTCCTAAAAAAGCAGCAACTGGAAGAAGTCTCGTGGCGCAGTGGTTAAATGCCTGTACTGCAGGTAACACTGTGCTCACGACCTGGGGTTCAATCCCGGTGTAGGAATGTTCCCCTGAGAGATATTAGATATTAATATGCACAGGTATTAATGATCCAGTAAGCTTCCTGCACAGCATTCTGGGGGGCGTTATTGACTCTTTCTCCTGCACGGGAAAGCCCTGGGAGAGAGGAAATAGAGTCCCTAAGATTAAGATGCAGGAAGCAGATAACTGACTATCTTGTCCTTCCATTCTGGCCACAAGGAACAAACAGACCATTAATGATTACCCTCACGTCATGGGATGGGAAAGCAAGCTGCTGGGGTATCTATCATTTCCATCCCTCGCTAGGTGACATGTCCACGTCACAGAAAGCCCTCCCCAGGAGTCCATCAAGCCAATGAGAGGCTGACACCTGGGACACCACACGATACTTGTAACTCCGCCTCTTATAGCTAATAAAGGTGTGCCTTGCAAGCCTGCTCCGGAGAGGAGAAGAGCATGGCGGCCTGACACTCTGTTGAACCCAACCACTGTGTCCGTGTAGGTTATTTCCCTACATATGGCACCCGAACGTGGGGCTCCTTAAGGGCATGCAAACTCCTGAGACCGACTGAGACGCAGACCCTCCCAAGAAGCAAGGAACCAGCTCAAATCCCCATCCAACCTGCCCGTGAAGAGGCTGAGTGCACTAAATCATCCATTGGATCCCAAAGGTAAGGATGGGAGCTGTTTTCTCAGAGTCAGAAGACAGAATTGGAAATGAGCTGGGAGATTTAGTTCAGAAATCAGGGTTTTGCAAGACATTTGCAACTGTAAGAGAGCCTCTGCAGGCAGAAGCTTTCATTCAGGAGGAAAATGCATGGGAATGCAAGCCAGGAGGAGAATTGGCTTCACCTTTAAGGCCTTTAGAAACCATCGAAGCCATGCCAGTAAGAACACAGCCTTTGCCCATAGTCCCTAAGGTGGGATCAGGGGGGGGCAGGGAAAGATTTGCGCCAGCCAAGAAGTCAGAGCAGAGTCTGGGCAGCCCCTGGGTCAGAAACCAGTGGCAGGAAAGGAGATTCAGGCAGAAAATTCCAGGGTTGGCAAGCAGAATGCAGGTGATTGTTGGGGGCGAATGGAGATGGCCATTTCACTCCTTCTCCCAGAGTTCAAGACGCCCCTACCAATAATTTTTCCACCTAGTGACCTGCAGTTAGGAGCAGTGTCCCAGAATCAGGAAAGGGAACCCCAAGGAGATTTAGGAAATTCAGCAACAAACCCCCTGAAAGGGCCAAAAGATCCTTCCATTGAGAAAAGTCCCGGAAAAAGGAAAAATTGGCCTCTAAAAAGCAGAGAGAAACCCCACAAGGAAGAATTGCCCAGAGAAAGCTACCACGTGGGTGAGAGGTTAGAGAAACGGTCTCTAAAATTCATTGAGAGAGGAAGTGTTCCTCTTGTGGAACCTTACAGCCAGCAGGGAAATCAGTTTCCCAGGGAGAGGTTAATTAGTGTAAAAAAATCCCTCAAAAAATTCCAGGCTCCTGACTTTCCTTATGTTGATCAGAAGGGGCAAGCTTTTCAAAAGCATGCAAAGAGTTCAACCTCCTGCTTACTCACCTCAGCTCTGAACTCAAGAAAAAGGTTAGATCCCAGTGCAAATTCAAGGCACCGTCATTTCAAATTCAGAAGGAAGCATTGGGGATACTTTGGAAAAGAAGATTAAGGATAGATAGAAAATCCTGCTGGTGCTTCGGCTTTTTCCCCTTTCTGGAAAAGCAGAAATTTCTACCCCTCTCCTTTTTCTGAAAAGCAGAAAGCTTAGGAATTCCCCATCTCTCCCCCTCCTTTTTCCTGAGAAGCAGAAGGCAGGAAGCGTTTCCCCTTTTCTGAATGTTTGCACAGAGCAAAAGACAATCTTTCCTTCAACCCCCCCCCCCACACACACCTCAATGTCCAGCTTTGCCAGAGCAAGGGGGCGGGGGGAGGGAAGGAGAGCTAGGATTTAGCATTCTACAGAGAGCGCAAGCCTTGAAAGAGATAGCTTGTCCTGATAACTTAGCTCATTTCCTCTTGAGGGATAGGAAAGCAAAAAGCTAGGAAAACATTTCAGAATTGTTCTCAGATCTTTCCCAGTCCAAGGGAATACCATTCCCTCACGATCTCAGCTCAGAGAGAGCGGGAGGGGGTATGGTGGAGTGATGAATCACGTCACGTGTTGCCAGGCAGTTTCAAGAGCAAAACGTAAAGCCATTCCATAAGGGAAACAAGCAGAGCTCAACAGCAGAAAACTTCAAGAAGGCAGGCATTCCACCAGAGGGAGGGGGGATGATGTTCTTGCTTAAGAGATAAGTCTGTGGCAAACAGCCCTCCCCTTATCGATACCTGCATACCAGGACGGGGGGGGGGAGAGACAAGACAAGCCCAAGAGCCAGGCAAAGATGTAGTGAAATATTAACCAATAGAGCAAACAACATTCCAAAGCCTTTGTTTACACAGCAACTTCCTTGTCTTTGCTGACTGTTTCCAACTGCAAATTGAAGCACAGATTTATTTTCAGGAGTCAGAAATCCACAATGCTCAAGATTAAAAATATATGTATGAAACTAATGCTACTGTCTTTTATTTTCCAACCCTCTGCTAAGAGATAATTCAATTCTTCTCTCAAGGTAAATGCAAGTCATTCACACTTGTACAATTTTAAGAAAAAAAGGGAGGAGAAATCCCTGATAGCGAATCCCTGATAGGAGCAAAGATTGCTTGCTTCATTTACCCTGAGAGAAAAAAAAGATAGGCTTTCTCTCTCTCTCTCTCTCTCTCTCTCTCTTTCGCTCACTATATCACAGATGCAGAGTCAGCAGCATGTGGAGAGACCAGAGTTCATCCCATGAGCAGACACGGCAGTTTGGAGCATTCATCAGCAGAGTGACCCCAGAGCAGTGTCTCCTGCACCAACCATGATTGCTTGCCAAATGATCAAGGAACATTCTTTATACAAAGGAACATTTCTCACACATGTGTAAAGCATTCAGATTTGCTCCAGAAGAACAACAAAGGACAATGCATTTCCAAAACGTAAATGAACTTTAAAAAGACTTTTCAGCGCAAACGCACAAACATTTCTGGACATCTGGAGCAGAAAAGGAGTTAGTAATCCCTTCTCCCTCAAACAAATGTGGCCTTAGATAGGCAATAATGACTATGTATTCAAGTATGCAATGGGTTCATGTATCGTGTACTTGCTTGCTATATTCCTATTCTTCATGCTATGTGTATAAGCGTGTCTCATATGCTTATGTATAATCATGGGTATGTGTCATGCTATGTATAACTGACCCTTTAATCTGATGTACCTCAGAGTTTCACCCCTGAAGGGTATGGCCTAACATTGGTGTCAGGATGCACCTATCGCACACACATATATATAGGGCTCTTACCTTCAGCCAATCATGTTAGGCCACAATTAGATAGCACACCACAGATTAGGATGTACACCCCAGTCTCCCCCAGACCAGATGCAAGAAGCCTTCCCTCTTTGCCCACAGCCTAAGATGTCTACCATAATCTTAGGGACACCATAAGGAACATGTGGGGGGATTGGGGGGAACGCCACAAGGAATATCACCTCACAAACTCCCAATGCAAGCAGTGCCACTCCTTCCCTTAGATAGGAACTCCACTCATTCTTAGTGCCAAGCCACATTGCAGTTGCCATGCACAAGATACGCCATGCAGCTTGTTATCCCGGCAGCCCATCTCTAGCACTCAAGAGATTGGCCTATTCCGTGTTCTTAAACAAAAAAGGGGGAGATGTAGGAATGTTCCCCTGAGAGATATTAGATATTAATATGCACAGGTATTAATGATCCAGTAAGCTTCCTGCACAGCATTCTGGGGGCGTTATTGACTCTTTCTCCTGCACGGGAAAGCCCTGGGAGAGAGGAAATAGAGTCCCTAAGATTAAGATGCAGGAAGCAGATAACTGACTATCTTGTCCTTCCATTCTGGCCACAAGAAACAAACAGACCATTAATGATTACCCTCACATCATGGGATGGGAAAGCAAGCTGCTGGGGTATCTATCATTTCCATCCCTCGCTAGGTGACATGTCCACATCACAGAAAGCCCTCCCCAGGAGTCCATCAAGCCAATGAGAGGCTGACACCTGGGACACCACACGATACCTGTAACTCCACCTCTTACAGCTAATAAAGGTGTGCCTTGCAAGCCTGCTCCGGAGAGGAGAAGAGCATGGCGGCCTGACACTCTGTTGAACTCAACCACTGTGTCCATGTAGGTTATTTCCCTACACCCAGGTAGCAGGCTCAAGGTTCACTCAGCCTTCCATCCTTCCAAGGTCGGTAAAATGAGTACCCAGCTTGCTGGGGGGGCAATGTGTAGCCTGCACACTGTAATTAAAATTGTAAACCGCCCAGAGACTACTTAAAGTGGTATGGGGGGTATATAAGCAGAACACTTTGCTTTTTGCTTTTAATTGCCCCCCCAATAAATGAACTTGAATTGTTTAGGGGTTAGGTGAATGCCCCCCACAGATTTGGATTGATTTCTAGCAAACAAGTGGAAGGGTTGGCTTACTATTGCCCCCCCCAAAAATAAACTTGAAGAGTAGGCTAACAAATGCCCCCCAAAAAACTAGAAATTTGTGTAAATAAATAATTTAGTTGTACAGCAACACAGAGTAGCTGAGATTATATGAATAAATAAATGAAAATATTTCTTTTCTTCTCATCAGGTTGAAAATTTTTGAAAAAGTATACTATATGGTGGTATTTTTAAATAAATCCAAAAAAGACACCTCCCCTCCCTACTCTCCCTTTATCCAAAATCCAAATCCAAAATCCCCCCTAACAGTCAGAGACTCGGAGAGATTCCCTTGATCTCAAAAAGTAAAATAAACCAAGTCTAACTGCTGCTCCCTTCAGCAGACAAAGCTGCACCGGACACAGAATAAAAAATAATATTCTTCTAAATCAATAATAATTCAATTCGATCTTCTTCTGGATCAAACCACACAGGACAGGAGGAGAACAGGAAAGGAGGACTCATGCCTGCCTGCCTGCCTGTGCCTGTGTTCCCTGCCTGCCTAAATAAAAGCCTAAAAAACCTCGATCGGATCGCAAATCGCAGCACCAGCACCAGCACAGCCCTCCTCCCTCAACCACATCCACAACGCGACTGCAAATTCTAGAATGTGCCTCGGCTTTTTATGCCCTCTTAGACTTGCAGAAGTGTCAGTCAAAACCTGGCCATGCCATTGGTTGAATTTGTCCAAAAATTTGCATGGTCCCATCCCATGGCCAGCCCATCATTGTGCAGATCGATAGAAAATAAATAAATAAATAAAATAAAATCAGTGAAGCTTGCAATCGACTCCAAATCAAGCCCAGACATAAAATAAAATACAATCGAACAGATAAGAGAAAGAAATGCATGCTCAGAAGCACCCCTTCCCCACCAGGACGTTTTTTCAAAGGGACTCAATTGGACAGCTGGGTTCTAAAGGGGGGGGGGAACCTCGCGATGGGAAAAACACATAACGGACGTGTAATTGCAAAAAAAACCACTGCTAGTATTAATCAGACATTAATAAATAAATTTCACAGTATTTGTGTTGTGCTTCGGTGCATTTTTAGACCACAATATCCAAAAATAGCTTGCAGTAGCCATTTTGGATTCCCCACCACCACATGGCATGGCAACGACGAGAGACGACAATGATCAACCCCCCCACCCCACCAAGCCTGGTGCAAGCCACTGCCAGGAGGAGGACAGCGACAGAGAAAAATAAACCCCACAAAAAGCACCCCTATGGTAGGCGGCACAGGCTCAGGCAGGCATATTTTCACTGGGTCCGGCCAGGGTTTTTTAAAACTTTTTTTCTTTCTACATTAACTGCTTGTGTTGTGTCTGCTGCATTTTTTCATTGTGCGAGCAGCACAATGCCACTAATGGTAACAAAAAAACTGAACAATTTTTTCTTGGTTCTGTTCGGGTTCTGCCTGACACGTCCAAATTACCGTTCTTCGTTCCACTATGTAACGGAACGAAGAACGAAGAACGGTAACGGAATATTGGTTGTTTCGTGCCCATGTCTGGTTCTAACTGTCATGAAGTTCTTCCTAATGTTCAAATGGAATCTCTTTTCCTGTAGCTTGAAACCATTGCCCTGAGTCCTAGTCTCTGAAGCCATGGAAAACAAACCTGTTCCCTCTTCAATATGACATCCTTTCAAATATTTAAACATAGCTATCATATCCCCCCTCAGCCTTCTTTTTGAAAGGCTAAACATTCCTAGTTCCCTAAGCCGTTCCTCATAACATATTTCCTCCAGACCCTCAAACATCCTGGTCGCCCTCCTCTGCACCTGCTCAAGGTTGTCATCATACTAAGTCTATTTCCAAACACGAGATTTAATACTTGTGCTTCTGTGTTTACAATTTTCCAGAATATTCCGGAATATTCTTTTCATTCATGAAAGTCTTCCTGTTGGTTTATATTATATTATTTACATAGTCTGGCAGATTGCTCTACTGGTTAATTGCTGCCTGCAGAAGAGACAAAGAGGTTGGGAAGTGGGTGGGTGAAAGATCCAGATATTCTCCAGGTGAGGGACACAGTCACAGTGCTGGCACAAATATAGGCCAAGATGTGTCCTATGTAATTTCTGATATCTTGAGGCTGGAAGGGAGTTGGCCAATAGACCTTGTTGTCATTTCGGACTGAACTCCAGATCTACTTGTGCATAAAGTAAAAATCTCTGGAAAAGTTAAGGAGAAAGTTCCACTTTCTGCTCACTCCAAAAGAAACTTTGCAGCCTGTTGAACAGAGGTGGGCAAAATGCCTTCAAGGTAAAATTAATTTATTGCTTCTGTGTTCCCAAGGGATACATTCAAGAAGCAAAAAGACAAGGTTAAAGTTAGGGCTAGGCCACAGGCAAGGAGTAGGGTTAGGGTTAGGTCTAGGCCTAGGGTTAGGGTTAGGGATGGGGTTAGAGTTAGGGTTATGGTTAGGGGTTAGGGGTTAGGGTTAGGGTTAGGGTTAGGGTTAAGGGGTTAGGGTTAGGGTTAGGGTTAGGGTTGAGGGTTAAGGGGTTAGGGTTAGGGATAGGGTTAGGTTTAGGGTCAGGGATAGGGATAGGGATAGGGTTACGGTTAGGGTTAGGGCTAGGGTTAGGTTTACAGTTAGGGTTATGGTTAGGGCTAGGGCTAGGGTTGGGATTAGGGTTAGGGTTACAGTTAGGGATAGAGCTACTGCTAGGCCAAGAGCTATGGCGAGGTCTAGGTCTAGGGCTAGGGTAAGGGTAAGGGTTAGGGTTAGGGTTAGGGTTAGGGCAAGGGCTAAGACTAGATCTAGGGCTAATGTTAGGGTTAGGCTTAGGGTTAGGGGTAGTGTTACGGTTAGGATTCGGGTTCGGGTTAGGGCTAGGGTTAGGTTTTGCGCTCAGGATAGGGTTTGGGCAGGGTTTAGGGTTAGGATTACGGTTACGGTTATGGTTATATTTATATTTATGATTAATGCTAGAGCTCAGCCTAGGGTTAAGTCGAGACCTAGGCCGTGTATTGGGGTCAGGGTCAGGGTCAGGGTTAGGGTTAGGGTCAGGGTTAGGGTTACGGTCAGGGTTAGGGTTAGTGTCAGGGTTTCGGGTTTCGGGTTAGGGTTAGGGTTAGGGTTAGCGTTAGGGTTAGGGTTAGGGCGAGGGTGAGGGTGAGGGTGAGGGTTAGGGTTAGGGTGAGGGTTAGGGTTTTAGGGTTAGGGTTAGGGTTAGGTTGGGGTTAGGCTTAGGGCTACTGGGCTTATGGCGAGGTCTAGGGCTAGCTCTAGGGCTAGGGTTAGGGTTAGGGTTAGGGTTAGGGTTGGGGTTAGGGTTAGGGTTAGGGTTTAGGGTTTCGGGTTAGGGTTAGGGTTAGGCTTAGGGTTAGGGTTAGGTTTAGGCTTAGGGTTAGGGTTAGGTTTAGGGTTTAGGGTTTAGGGTTAGGGTTAAGGTTAGGGTTAGGGTTAGGGTTAGGGTTAGGG
>JAHTLZ010000274.1:11517120-11527137 GCA_023846285.1 Phrynocephalus versicolor | reverse complement strand
GAATTTGTTAAGTACAGCAGAACTATTCATCTGGTGTATGTTATGAAAAGTTCAGCAGTTCCACAATTTGTACACAATTTCTATATTCTTTGTATATATCTTGAAGAAGGAGTTTCTTTGGACTATATGTGATGCCAAAAACCATTGAATTTGAAGAATATGATAAGGAGAGCTGGATGCACAGTATGTATGTAGGTAAAAAGCTTTATATAAGAGAAGATAAGTGTTTCTTGTATGTAAAGCTAAAATCCTTTGTTTGTAAGGAATTTGTTAAGTAGAGCAGAACTTAGCATCTTGTTCTGGTGTATGTGAAGTTAAAATCCTTTCAGCAGTTCAGCAGTTCCACAATTTGTACTGTACTATAGTTCATAGAGAAAGCTTATTAATTACATAAACACTGGATGTGCACGATTTCTCTCATGATACTTTTGACATAAAATGCCTAACTTTACATAAAGAGAAACTCCTTGTCTTCTACTTATTATATTCCACATAATGAAAGCTTAGAAAGCAAGCATTATTGCATTGCATACCATTTATAGTCTACTTATATTTCTCATAGATAGCTTATAAACTACATCAACCATGTGCATCATTTCTATCATTATACTCTTGATATCATTCCTTTTAACTTTTCATAAACTCCTTGTCGTACATATATTATTGTCCTTACACTGAAACAGGAGACAAACATGACATGCATCCTTCTTCTCTGTTCATCTTACATCCACACAACTCTTTTTAAGATTACAGAAACCATAATCAATTCTTGTTATCTATTTCTCATATTTCTATTAAACAAAGATTTTGAGCAGTAGACAAATTATATGCATCCTTTTGTTTTTCGTATTCTTTATATAGTTTTTTAAAATATGCATCAGAACAGATCCTATATAAAAAAATACAAGTTTTCTACTGTATATTCTGTTAAAAACCATTTTAAAGAATATGATACGCAGAGCCGGATGCACTTAGTATGTATATAGTTAAAAAGCTTTATATAAGAGATGATGTGTTTGTTGTGTAAAGCCTTTGTTTATAAGGAATGTTAAGGGTTAGGGTTATGGTTAGGGTTAGGGTTAAGAATTTGTTAAGTACAGCAGAACTATACACCTTGTTCTGGTGTATGTGAAGTTAAAATCCTTTTAATATAAAGAATATGAAAAGTTCAGCAGTTCCACAATTTGTAGTCTACTTATATTTCTTAATTACAGAATTACTTGATGTGCAGCATTTCTCTCATCATATTTTTGACATAAAATGCCTTTTACATAAAGAGAAACTCCTTGTGTTCTACATATTGTATTCCTTTTATTGAAAGCTTAGAAATAAAGCATTATAGCATTGCATACAATTTACAGTCTACTTATATTTCTTATAGAGATACCATATTAACAAACATAAACCATGTGCATCATTTCTCATCATACTTAATACAGTTTTTTAATATTATATAAAGAGAAACTCCTTGTGTTCTACATATAATTCTTATATTGAATGCTTAGAAAGAAAGGATTATAGCATTACATTTTGTAGTCTACTTATATTTCTCATAGATAGCTTATTAACTACATGAACCATGTGCATCATTTTACATCATACTCGATGTAAAATTCCTTTTAACTTTACATAAAGAGAAACTCCTTGTCTGATATATATATATATCATTTTACTTAGTCCTTATACTGAAACAGGACACACACGTGACATGAATCCTTCATAGCATTGCATACAACAATTTACAGTCTACTCATATTTCTTATAGATAGCTTATTAACATAAACCATGTGCATCATTTATCTCATCATATTTAATATAGCTTTTTCTAACGATATAAAGAGAAACTCCTTGTGTTCTACATATATTATATTGATGCTTAGAAAGCATTGTAGCATTACATTTTGTAGTCTACATAGTTCTCATAGAGATATCTTATAAACTACAAGAACTATGTGCATCATTTCTATCATTATATTGATATAAAATTAATTTTAACTTTACATAAACTTCTTGTCGTACATGTCATATTATTTAGTCACACATGACATGCATCGTTCTTCTCTGTTAAACTTACTTCCACACAAATCTTTTTAAGATTACAGCTGAATCAATTCTTGTTATCTATTTCTTATATTTCTATTAACGATTTTAAGCAGTAGACGTATATGCATCCTTGTGCTTAACTTTTCACATTCTTTATATACAAAGGTTTTTAAAATATGCCTCAGAGCAACTCCTATATAAGAAATTCAAGAAGGTGTTTCTACTGTATATGCTTTGTATATGGTATCTTGAAGAAGGAGTTTCTCTGGACTATATGTGATGCCAAAAACCATTGAATTTGAAGAATATGATAAGGAAAGCCGGATGCACAGTATGTATATAGGTAAAAAGCTTTATATCAGAGATGATAAGTGTGTATCTTGTATGTAAAGCTAACATCCTTTGTTTGTAAGGAATTTGTTAAAGTACAGCAGAACTTAGCATCTTGTTCTGGTGTATGTGAAGTTAAAATCATTTTAATATAAAGAATACGAAAAGTTCAGCAGTTCCACAATTTGTAATACTTATATTTCATAGAGAAAGCTTATTACAGAATTACTTGATGTGCATCATTTCTCTCATCATATTTTTGACATAAAATGCCTAACTTTATATAAAGAGAAACTCCTTGTCTTCTACATATTGTATTCCTTTTATTGAAAGCTTAGAAATAAAGCATTATAGCATTGCATACAATTTACAGTCTACTTATATTTCTTATAGACATACCATATTAACAAACATAAACCATGCACATCATTTCTCATCATACTTATTATAGTTAAGTATTATATAAAAGGAAATTCCTTGTTATATATCATATTATTTAGTCATACTGAAACAGGACACACACACGTGACATGAATCCTTCATAGCATTGCATACAACAATTTACAGTCTACTTATATTTCTTATAGATAGCTTATTAACAAACATGAACTATGTGCATCATTTATTTCATCATATTTAATATAGCTTTTTCTAACATTATATAAAGAGAAACTTCTTGTGTTCTACATATAAGTAGACTACAAATAGTTTGTGAAACTGCTAAACTTTTCAGATTATTTATATTAAAAGGGTTTGGGTTTGGTTTCGGTTTTGGGTTCGGGTTCACGTTCGAGATCAGTTATGCGTTTTAGGGTTAGGATTCGGGTTTGGTTTCGGGTTTCATTTCGGGTTCGGGTTCGGGTTCAGGTTTGGGTTTGGGTTTGAGTTTGGGTTCGGGTTTGGTTTAGGGTTAGGGTTAGGGTCTGGGTTCGGGTTCGGGTTCGAGTTCGGGTTTGGGTTCAGGTTAGGGTTTCGGTTTGGGTTCTGGTTCTGGTTCTGGTTCTGGTTGGTGTTTGGGTTCGTGTTAGGGTTGAGATTCGGCTTCATGTTCATGTTCGGGTTCGGGTTCCGGTTCGGATTCGGGTTCGGTTTCGTGTTAGGGTTACGGTTAGGGTTAGGGTTAGCTTTTGGGTTTGGGTTTGGGTTTGGGTTCTGGTTAGTGTTAGGGTTTATGTTCACGGTAGTGTTCGCTTTAGGGTTCACGTTAGGATTAGGATTAGGATTCAGGTTCATTTTTGGGTTCAGGTTAGGGTTTGGGTTTGGGTTCTGGTTCAGGTTTAGGTTCAGGTTTAGGTTATTGTTCACGTTAGGATTAAAGTTAGGAATAGGGTTCTGGTTCGGGTTAGTGTTAGGGTTCATTTTGAGCTCCGGTTTCGGTTTCGGGTTTGGGTTCAGGTTAGGGTTCGGATTTGGGTTCGGGTTAGTGTTAGGGTAAGGGCTTGGGTTCGGGTTCAGGTTTGGTTTAGGGTTAGGGTTAGGGTCAGGGTCCGGGTTCGGGTTCTGGTTCGAGTTCAGGTTAGGGTTTAGGTTCAGGTTAGGGTTTGGGTTTGGGTTCTGGTTCTGGTTGTGGTTCTGGTTCGGATTGGGGTTTGGGTTCGTGTTAAGGTTCAGGTTCGGCTTCGTGTTTGGCTTCGTGTTCGTGTTCGTGTTCGTGTTCGGGTTAGGGTTCGAGTTCGGGTTAGGGTTAGTGTTAGGTTTTGGGTTTGGGTTTGGGTTTGGGTTTGGGTTCTGGTTAGTGGTCGGGTTCACGTTCAGGGTAGTGTTCGCTTTAGGGTTCACGTTAGGATTAGGATTAGGATTCAGGTTCATGTTCAGGTTCAGGTTAGGGTTTGGGTTTGCGTTTGGGTTTGGGTTCTGGTTCAGGTTAGGGTTAGGGTTAGGGTTAGGGTTAGGGTTCGGTTTTGGGTTTGGGTTCTGGTTTGGGTTCTGGTTTGGGTTCTGGTTCTGGTTCTGGTTCTGGTTCGTGTTAAGGTTCAGGTTCGGCTTCGTGTTTGTGTTCGTGTTCGTGTTCGTGTTAGGGTTACGGTTAGGGTTAGGTTTAGGTTTTGGGTTTGGGTTTGGGTTCTGGTTAGTGGTCGGGTTCACGTTCGGGGTAGTGTTCGCTTTAGGGTTCATGTTAGGATTAGGATTAGGATTCAGGTTCATGTTCGTGTTCAGGTTAGGGTTTGGGGTTGCGTTTGGGTTTGGGTTCTGGTTCAGGTTCAGGTTCAGGTTCAGGTTCAGGTTCAGGTTAGGATTACAGTTTGTATTAGGGTTCTGGTTTGGGGTAGTTTTAGGGTTCCTTTTCAGGTTCGGGTTTGGTTTCTGGTATGGGTTCAGGTTAGTGTTCGGATTTGGGTTCGTTTTAGGGTTCGGGTTAGTGTTAGGGTTCGGGTTCGGGTTCGGGTTTGAGTTCAGGTTTTATATTTCTTATAGAAGCTTATTAATTATAGAAACACTTGACGTCCTATACATATATTATTTTGTCCTTATACTGAAACAGGACACACACGTGACATTCATCCTTCTTCTCTGTACTTCCACAGAAAACTTTTTAACATTACAGAAATCAGAATCAATTCTTGTTTTCTATTTCTCATAATTCTATTAAACAAAGCTTTTGAGCAGTTGACAAATTATATGCATCCATTTGCTTATGAAAAGTTCAGCAGTTCCACAAACAATTTGTGGAATAAGCTTTCCCTATACGTAGACTACAAATTGGTTGTGGAACTGCTGAACTTTTCAGATTCTGTATATAAAAAGGATTTTAACTTCACATACACCAGAACAAGATGCATAGTTCTGCTGAACTTAACAAATTCCTTAGAAATAAAGGGGTTTTGGTTTACATACAACAAACACACTTATCATCTCTTTTATAAACTTTTTTAGCTATATACATACTAAGTGCATCATTCGGCTCTCCTTATCATGTTCTTCATATTCAATGGTTTTTGGCATCACATATAGCCCAGAAAAACTCCTTGTCTTCAACAAAACATATGCCTCATATACGAAATGTTTTTAACAGAATATACAGTAGAAACACCTTGTCTTGTAATTTTTATATTGGAGTTGTTCTGAAGAATATTTTAAAAATCTTTGTATATAAAGAATATGAAAAGTTAAGCAAAAGAATGCATATAATTTGTCTACTGCTCAAAAGCTTTGTTTAATAGAACCATGACAAGTAGAAAACAAGAATTGATTCTGGTTTCTGTAATATTAAAAAGATTTTTGTGGAAGTAAGTTGAACAGAGGATGCATCTCACGTGTGTGTCTTGTTTCATGATTCATGTAGTTAAGAAGCTATCTCTAAGAGAAATATCAGTAGACTCCAAAATGTAATTCTATAATGCTTTCTTTCTAAGCATTCAATATAAGGAATATTTGTAGAATACAAGCATTTTCTCTTTCTATAATGTTAAAAAAACTATATTAATATTTGATGAGAGAAATGATGTACATGGTTTATGTCGTTAATAAGCTGTCTCTATAAGAAATAAGTAGACTAATTGTATGCAATGCTAAAATGCTTTATTTCTAAGCTTTCAGTAAAAGGAATATAATATGTAGAAGACAAGGAGTTTCTCTTTATGTAAAGTTAGGCATTTTTGTCAAAAGTATGAGAGAAATTATGCACATCAAGTGTTTCTGTAATTAATAAGCTTTCTCCATAAGAAATATAAGTAGACTACAAATTGGTTGTGGAACTGCTGAACTTTTCATATTCTGTATATAAAAAGGATTTTACCTTCACATACACCAGAACAAGAGGCATAGTTCTGCTGAACTTCACAAATTCCTTACATAGAAAGGGTTTTTGGTTTACATACAAGAAACACGCTTATCATCTCTATTACAAACTTATATATTAAAAGGGTTTGGGTTTGGTTTCGGTTTTGGGTTCTGGTTCACGTTCGACTTCAGGTTCGCATTTTAGGGTTAGGATTCGGGTTTGGTTTCGGGTTCAGGTTTGGGTTTGACTTTGGGTTCGGGTTTGGTTTAGGGTTAGGGTTAGGGTCTGGGTTCGGGTTCGAATTCGGGTTTGGGTTCTGGTTCTGGTTCTGGTTCTGGTTCGGGTTGGGGTTTGGGTTCGTGTTAGGGTTGAGGTTCGGCTTCGTGTTCGTGTTCGGGTTCGGGTTCGGGTACGTGTTAGGGTTACGGTTAGGGTTAGGGTTAGGGTTAGGTTTTGGGTTTGGGTTTGGGTTAGGGTTCTGGTTAGTGGTCGGGTTCACGTTCGGGGTAGTGTTCGCTTTAGGGTTCACGTTAGGATTAGGATTAGGATTCAGGTTCATGTTCAGGTTCAGGTTAGGGTTTGGGTTTGGGTTCTGGTTCTGGTTCAGGTTCAGGTTAGTGTTCACGTTAGGATTAAAGTTAGGAATAGGGTTCTGGTTCGGGTTAGTGTAAAGGTTCCTTTTCAGCTTCGGTGTTGGTTTCGGATTTGGGTTCAGGTTTGGGTTCAGATTTGGGTTCGGGTAAGGGCTCGGGTTCGGGTTCGGGTTCGAGTTCGAGTTCGGGTTTGGGTTCAGGTTAGGGTTTGGGTTTGGGTTCTGGTTCTGGTTCTGGTTTGGGTTTGGGTTGGGGTTTGGGTCCGTGTTAGCGTTCAGGTTCAGCTTCGTGTTCGGCTTCGTGTTCGGGTTCGGGTTCGTGTTAGGGTTACGGTTAGGGCTAGGGTTAGGTTTTGCGTTGGGGTTTGGGTTTGGGTTCTGGTTAATGGTCGGGTTCACGTTCGGGGTAGTGTTCGCTTTAGGGTTCACATTAGGATTAGGGTTAGGATTCAGGTTCATGTTCGGGTTCAGGTTAGGTTTGGGTTTGGGTTTGGGTTTGGGTTTGGGTTCTGGTTCAGGTTCAGGTTAGTGTTTACATTAGGATTAAAGTTAGGATTAGGGTTCTGGTTCGGGTTAGTGTTAGTGTTCCTTTTCAGGTTCGGTTTCGGTTTCGGGTTTGGGTTCAGGTTAGTGTTCGGATTTGGGTTCGTGTTAGGGTTCAGGTTAGTGTTAGGGTTTGGGTGTGGGTTTGGGTTCGGGTTCGAGTTCGGGTTTTAAATTTCTTATAGAGACAGCTTATTAATTATAGAAACACTTGATGTCCTATACATATATTATTTTGTCATACTGAAACAGGACACACACGTGACATGCATCGTTCTGTCAACTTACTTCCACACAAAACTTTTTAACATTACAGAAAGCAGAATCAATTCTTGTTTTCTATTTCTCATAATTCTATTAAACAAAGCTTTTGAGCAGTTGACAAATTATATGCATCCATTTGCTTATGAAATATATATATGTATATATAAAAAGGATTTTAACTTCACATACACCAGAACAAATTGCATAGTTCTGCTGAACTTAACAAATTCCTTATAAACAAAGGGTTTTTTGTTTCCATACAAACACGCTTATCATCTCTTTTATAAACTTTTTAGCTATATACATACTAAGTGCATCATTCGGCTCTCCTTATCATGTTCTTCATATTCAATGGTTTTTGGCGTCACATATAGCCCAGAAAAACTCATCTTCAACATAACATATTCCTTATATACAAAATGTTTTTAACAGAATATACAGTAGAAACACCTTGTCATGTAATTTTTATATTGGAGTTGTTCTGAAGAATATATAAAGAATATGAAAAGTTAAGCAAAAGAATGCACGTAATTTGTCTACTGCTCAAAAGCTTTGTTCAATAGAACCATGACAAGTGGATAACAAGAACTGATTCTGGTTTCTGTAATATTAAAAATATTTGTGTGGAAGTAAGTTGAACAGAGAAGGATGCATCTCACGTGTGTGTCTTGTTTCATGATTCATGTAGTTAAGAAGCTATCTCTAAGAGAAATATCAGTAGACTACAAAATGTAATGCTAAAATGCTCTTTGTAAGCATTCAATATAAGGAATATATGTAGAACACAAGGAGTTTCTCTTTCTATAATGTCAAAAAAACTATATAAATATTAGATGAGAGAAATGATGTACATGGTTTATGTCGTTAATAAGCTATCTCTATAAGAAATATAAGTAGACTATAATTCTATGCAATGCTAAAATGCTTTATTTCTAAGCTTTCAATAAAAGGAATATAATATGTAGAAGTCAAGGAGTTCCTCTTTATTTAAAGTAAGTCATTTTTTTTCAAAAATATGATGAGAGAAATTATGCACATCAAGTGTTTCTGTAATTAATAAGCTTTCTCTATAAGAAATATAAGTAGACTACAAATTGGTTGTGGAACTGCTGAACTTTTCAGATTCTGTATATAAAAAGGATTTTTACTTCACATACACCAGAACAAGAGGCTTAACAAATTCCTTACATAGAAAGGGTTTTTGGTTTACATAAAACAAACACGCTTATCATCTCTTTTATAAACTTTTTTAGCTATATACATACTAAGTGCATCATTCGGCTCTCCTTATCATGTTCTTCATATTCAATGGTTTTTGGCGTCACACATATTCCTTATATTGAATGCTTAGAAAGAAAGCATTTTAGCATTACATTTATCAGGTGTTTCTACTGTATATTCTGTTAAAAACATTTTGTATATAAGGAATATGTTATGTTGAAGACAAGGCGTTTTTCTGGGCTATATGTGATGCCAAAAACCATTGAAAATCAAGATCATGATAAAGAGAGCCAAATGATGCACTTAGTATGTATATAGCTAAAGAAGTTTATGAAAGAGATGATAAGCGTGTTTGTTGTATGGAAACAAAAAACCCTTTGTTTATAAGAAATTTATATTCCTTTTATTGAAAGCTTAGAAATAAAGCATTTTAGCATGGCATACAATTATAGTCTACTTATATTATAGAGATAGCTTATTAACAACATAAACCATGTACATCATATCTCTCATCAAATCTTAATATAGTTTTTTTTAAATTATAGAAAGAGAAACTCTTTGTGTTATATATATATTCCTGATATTGAATGCTTAGAAAGAAACAATATAGCATTACATTTTGTAGTCTAGTGATATTTCTCATAGAGATAGCTTCTTAACTACATGAATCATGAAACAAGACACACGTGAGATGCATCCTTCTCTGTTCAACTTACTTCCACACAAATATTTTTAAGATTACAGAAACCAGAATCAGTTCTTGTTATATACTTGTCATGGTTCTATTGAACAAAGCTTTTGAGCAGTAGACAAATTATATGCATCCATTTGCTTATGAAAAGTTCAGAAGTTCCACAAACAATTTGTGGAATAAGCTTTCTTTATAAGAAATATAAGTAGACTTCAAATTGTTTGTGGAACTGCTGAACTTTTCAGATTCTGTATATAAAAAGGTTTTGAACTTCCCATACACCAGAACAAGATGCATAGTTCTGCTGAACTTAACAAATTCCTTACAAACAAAGGGGTTTAGGTTTACATACAACAAACAAGCTTATCATCTCCCTAACTCTAACCCTAACCCTAATCCTTACCCTAACCCTAACCCTAGACCTCGACATAGGTCTTAGCCTAGCAGAAGCCCTAACCCTAAACCAAACACTAAACCTAAACCTAAAACTAACCCCTAACCTAAACCTAAATCCATCCCTAACTCTAAACCTAACCGTAACTCTAACAATAATGTCAACCCTAATCCTAACCCTAACCCTAACCCTAACCCTAACCCTAACCCTAACCCTAA
>JAHTLZ010000274.1:11500942-11515120 GCA_023846285.1 Phrynocephalus versicolor | reverse complement strand
AACCCTAACCCTAACCCTAACCCTAACCCTAACCCTGACCCTGACCCTGACCCTGACCCTGACCCTGACCTTAAACCTAAACCCTAAACCCTAAACCTAAACCTAACCCTAAACCTAACCCTTAACCTAACCCCTAACCCCTAACCCCTAACCCCTAACCCTAACCTTAAACCTAACCCTAACCCTAAACCTAAACCCTAAACCTAAACTCTAAACCCTCACCCTCACCCTCACCCTAACCCTAACCCCTAACCCTGACCCTGACCCTTACCCTGACCCTGACCCTGACCCTAACCCTAAGTAGTGAGAAATGATGCAGATCACGTGCACATGCAAAACAGCTTTATATAAAAGAAATATAAGTAGACTACAAGTTGTTTGTTGTATGTATTGTTAAAATGCATTCTTTGTAAGCAGTTTGATAAGAACAGCAGAAGGATGCACCTTCTGTATTGTATGTGAGGTTAAAAAGCTTTTTATATACAGAATAGCAGAAGGATGCATATAGTGTGTCTACTGTTAAAAAGGTTTGTATATAAGAAATATAAGTGGAGAACACAGAATAGCACTGAAATATATTTGAAGTTAAAAACCTTTGTATGTAAAGAATAGGATAATTGCAGAAGGATGCATATAAGCTGTCTACTGTTGAAAAGCTTTGTATATAATAAATACGGTATCTAGAGAACAAGGAATTGTTCTGAAGTGTATGTGGTTAAAAAGATTTGTGTTTAAAGAATTTGACAAGTACAGCAGAAAGATGCATATATGGTATTTCTACTGTTGAATAGGTTTATATATAAGGAATATGATGTATACGTGACAAGGTGTTTCTAATGTATGTTCTGTAAAAAAGCATGATCAACTGCAGCAGAAGGATGCATATAACTTGTGTCTACTGTTAAGCTTTGTGTACAAGTAAGTTATTGTTCTGAATTTTATGAAAACAATTCCTTTTTTTAATTAAAGAATTTTATTGATTTTGAGGGAAGAAGAAAGGGGGAAGAGGGGAAAAAGGAATGGGGAATGCAATGTAAAAGGTTGCATTGAATATATGAGGCTGTGTGGTGCAGCAGATGGAGAGTTACGTAGTAAGACAAGGAGGAAGCCCAGGTTCGAATCCCTGCAGCGGCTGCATACAAAAACTTTTGGAGCAGAGGCAGGAATTAGTTGGAAACGCCCTTAAATCTCCCCCTTTCCTTGCTTCGGAAGCCATGATAGGGGACACCAGGGCTGAGACGACTTGGCGGCGCAGGACAAAAGACACAGGTGTTGGTGATGCCTTGCTTTTTTAAAGGGAATGCTGTGGATATTGCTTATCTGGACTTTAGTAAGGCCTTCGGTAAGGTTCCCCATGGTATTCTTGCTAAGAAGTTAGTAGAAAGTGGGATAGATAGTGCTACTGTTAGGTGGATTTGTAATTGGTTGACTGATCGCACCCAAAGGGTGATCATAAATGGCCTCTCTTCAGCTTGGAGAGACGTGACAAGTGGGGTGCCCCAGGGTTCTGTTCTGGGTCCAGTGCTGTTCAATATCTTTATTAATGACTTGGAGGAAGGAATAGAGATTATGCTAATTAAATTTGCAGATGATAAATTGGGAGGGGTTGCTAATTCCCTAGAGGATAGGATGAAAATCCAAAAGGACCTTGACAGATTAGAGTGCTGGGCCAAAGTTAATGGAATGAATTTCAACAGAGGGAAATGTAGGGGGCAATGTAGGGGAATGAAATGTAGGGGAATGAATTGCACAGATATAGGATGGGGGATACTTGGCTGGAGAATAGTACCTGTGAAAGGGATCTGGGATTCTTGGTGGACCACAATTTGAACATGAGTCAGCAGTGTGATGCGGCAACCAGGAAAGCCAATGTGATTCTTGGTTGCATCAACAGAACCATAGTGTCTAGATCAAGGGAAATGATAGTACCACTCTATTCTGCTCTGGTCAGACCCCACCTGGAGTACTGTGTCCAGTTCTGTGCGCCTCAGTTTAAAAAGGATGTTGACAACCTCGAGCGGGTGCAGAGGTGGGTGACCAGGATGTTTGAGGGTCTGGAGGAAATGTCTTGTCAGGAACAGCTTAGGGAACTGGGAATGTTTAGCCTCTCTAAAAGAAGGGGATATGATAAAAGAAAAGGGGGAATATGACAGCTATGTTTAAATATTTGAAAGGATGTCATATTGAAGAGGGAACAGGTTTGTTTTCCATGGCTTCAGAGACTAGGACTCGGGGCAATGGTTTCAAACTACAGGAAAAGAGATTCCATTTGAACATTAGGAAGAAGTTCATGATGGTTAGAGTTCTTCGGCAATGGAATATGCTGCCACAAAGGGTGGTGGAGTCTCCTTCTTTAGAGTTTTTAAGCAGAGGCTGAATGGCCATTTGTCAGAATTATTGTGATGGGGTTCCTGCATGGCAGGGGGTTGGACTGGATGGCCCTTGAGGTCTCTTCCAACTCTATGATTCTGTCATTCTATGCAGTGTGTGGAGTATGGTCTGAGCACTGACATATTAATGGATTTTTCCTTCTCCAAATACCTTGAAGTTCTAGGATATCAGATACATCTAGGAAGGTTTTTGGAAGGATAGAAGTTGAAGTCCTGTGTTTTTTATCTTTTGGGGCTTTCCTGTCCATGGTAGGAGTATGTACAGTGTTGAAGTCCCCCAATATGAGTAATTGGTGGTTTTCAAATGGCAAAAGTTTCTGAGTCAATTATTCAAAGAAGACTTGTCTTCTGTGCTTATTGTTTGGGGCATATATACTGGCAATAATTGTTTTTTTTATTGTACATTTGCTTGGACAATGATCCATCTACCTAGCTGATCCTTTTCCAAAAAGGTTGGGTGGAGTTCTGGTTTAATGTATAAGGCACCCCCATTTTGTTTCTTTTCTTTATTGGAGGTTGAGAACAAATTGCCAAATCTATTTTGTATTAGATATTTTTCATGCTTTTCCAATACATGAGTTTCCTGTAAACAGGTGATGTCACACTGTTCTTTTTGGAGGAGAGCATATATTTTCCACCTCTTTTGTGGAGAATTCAATCTGTTGATGTCCCATGTTAAGATTTTTTTGAGTCATCTTGGTTTATTTCCAGTGGTGTTTCCTCTCTGGTTTAGGCCTAAGATACCTTTTCGGCTTGGCGCCTCCCACCACACCACCATCTTGGTCCTGCTTAGAGGTCCCTTGTTTGGAAGCCTGGTGGGACCGACTATCATCTTTGGTGGCAGCTTGATTGTCGTTTGGATCTTCACCCTCAGAGATGGACGTAGAGGAAGAATATGGGGAAAACCCCAGCTTCTCTGCATTTTTCTCTGCAAAAGTTCTTTCTTTCTTGTAGGAGTCAATTTTCTGTATTTTCCCTTCACACTGGAAGGTCAAACCTTCTGGGTAGGTCCACTTGTACCTTATATCATGCTTAAGCAGAAGTCTGGTAAGAAAGTTATACACTTTCTGTTACCAGTTTTTTTACAGATTATTTTGAGTCCATGCTTGGTTCGGAACCAGTGTCCAATAATTAAATTCAAATAAAGTAAGGAAGCGCAAACACTGAACTGTTCAAGTCTGATTTATTAAAGCCAAGCCAAAAGCAACAGTCAGTGGTCTCACCCTGGATGGTGTGAGTGAGCCCTGAACATTTGTTTAACAACAGTTTTTATACATACAAACCAGTTCAAGGTTTGCCTCAATCGGCATTGGTGGGTCATTGTTCACAGTTGCATCCAATCTCCTGTGCCATCAAGCTCTTGATGATCCAAATCCTTGAGTTCAATGTTCCATAGATTGGTGTTCTATTGTTCAACTGGGCCCAGTCTGGCAGAGACAGGGCAGAGACGGGAATGTGGAACTCCAGACAATGAGACAATCTCCTGTCCCTCAGGCACAGTTTACCTTGGGGATAATCCCCTCATCCAGGTGTCTGCCATTTCCTGGAGTCATGTACTTCAAGTTAATTTACACTTAATGTATTCCAGTTCCTATAATTTATCTAGCTAGAATAAATGTTTTGGAGCCTGATTTCTCATGGTATCACTTTCCATAATTGACGAACTGCCCATGGGACACCTTTCAGTATTCGTCTGCTGTCTTTATCAAATTGCTTACAAAACAAAGCATTTTTACTTCACATACAACAAACAACTTGTAGTCTACTTATTTTTCTTTTATATAAAGATTGATGTGCATCATTCTCCTCTACTGATATTCTTTATATACAATGCTTTTCAACTATTGTACAGGAATAGTCAGGTGTGGTGGTTTTACAGATGTGATTAGGAAGAAACAGGACTTGTTTCACTGTTTGGATTGCCAAACATTATTAGCTGCAAAATGGCTACCTTTTATCTTCAGAAAGGTACTTTGGTGCAACACCCTAAGCCTAGGATGGAGGTTGCAATGTAATAGAGGCTGGCAAGGCTTCCCTGCTTGAAGGACAGCAAATCATTTTAATTTGTATAAATTACCTGAATGCATAATATCCAATTACGTTAAAAGCAACATGTCAGGTATTATAGTAAAGTTATTAGTTAAATTAGGAAATTGTATTAAATAGAGCAGAGGTCTGGATTCATAGCCTGCCAATCTGCAATTTATTGAATGCTGAGTGGGTTTGGACATGAAAAGAAAGGATATTTTGTTTTATGTATACAATCATCTCAGCAAGCTATCACAATATATGTTGGCAGTCCAACTCAGCTAAGAATTCAAGGTCTAACAAATTCCTTACAGCACTTGCAGACAATTTTATGGTCCAGAAGGTGAAGGAGGCAACAAGAGGAACAGCAATTTTAGATCTGATCTTAATCAATAGGGAGGACCCTGCAAATGGGAAGTGGTGGGATAATTAGGTAGAAGTGACCATGCCCTCTTAAAATTTGCTATACAGTGGGGAGGGGAAGCTAAGCATAACCAGACACGCATCCTGGAATTTAAGAAAGCCAGTTTTTGTAAACTTAGGGAACTATTGGTCATGATTCCTTAAAAGTGAGATATTAAAGGCACAATTTAAAACTGTTCCAACAAGAAAAAAATATGGGAGTTGCCTAAAGCAGGCATGTCCAAACTTTGGCCCTCCAGATGTTTTGGAACACAACTCCCACAGTCCTTTGCCATTGGAAATACAGGCTTGGAATTCTGGGAGTTGTGGTGCAAAACATCAGGAGGGCTGACATTTGGACATGCCTGGTCTAAGGAAACTGCAATGCTTGACTAAAGAAAAAACCATGCACAGGAAATGGAAAAATGGAGAGTGCACCAAAAAAGGAATATAAGCAAATAGATAATATATGCAGGGGGAGGGTAAAAAAAAAAGCTAAAGCGCAGGATGAACTTAGACTTGACAGAGAAATTAAAGATAGTAAAAAGGGTTTGTTTAGCTATGTCCGCAGCAAAAGGAAAACAAAAGGCAACCAGGATGGTTAAAGGTCTGGAGCATGTATCTTACGAGGAACAGCTTAGGGAGCTGAGAATGCCTTAAAAAAAGAAGGCTGAGACGGGATATGATAGCCATGTTTAAATATTTGAAAGGATGTCATATTGAAGAGGGGACTGGTTTGTTTTCCATGGTTTCAGAGACTAGGACCTGGAGAAATGGTTTCAAACTGCAAGAAAAGAGGCTCAATCTGAACATTAGGAAGAACTTCCTAATGGTTAGATGTGTCCGTCAATGAAATATGCTGCCATGAAGGGTGGTGGAGTCTCCTTCTTTGGAGGTTTTTAAGCAGAAGCTGGATGACCATCTGTTGGGAGAACTGTGATGGAGTTTCCTGCATGGCAAGGGGTTGGACTTGGATGGCCTTTGAGGTCTCTTCAAACTCTATTATTCTATGATTCTAGCTCTGCCCTTGAAATATTAGCAACTTTATTGTTATTTTACTAGTAGCCTAAAGGTCTCGTTAATCTAGTTTTGTATTTGGTTTCTGTGATCGCTACACAGCTCCCCAACCTTTTTTGCCCCATTAAATACATTACAACAAAGCATAGTAAAATATAATTTAAAAATGAAAGCTATATTAGAATGTGAGTAAAGTAAAAGAGTAAAGCAGTAGATCTGCAATGCTTAAATAAACATCGTCCAAAATGCTATGCAGTCCAACAACATCATAGGCCCATAGCAAAAGAGAACAGTTTATTTCCTTAAAATATTTTGTCTGCATACAGAAGGACAGCAAAGGTGAAGGCAGCCTGGCTTCCCATGGGAGGCAATCCAGCCAAGATGTAACTAGGGCATGTGTCACCATAGCCAAGAAACAGATGCAGCTGGCATAATCTTGGGCACCATCAAAACCTGGGCACTAAGTCTCAGAAATGAATCCAGGAGTACCCCCAAGTTGTGTATTAAAAAGCAACAAGTAACATAGTATGGGTGGGAGAATCTAGATTGAATGTGATCTAGATGTGCAATAGCAACAAAATTTGGATTCAGAATTCAAGTTCAGAATATTAAAAATTCAGAATTTCCAAATATCTGGAACTCCATTACAGTCAATAAAAATACTATACCAGTGGTGGCAAACCTTTGGCACTCCAGATGTTTTGGACCACAACTCCCAGAATTCCAGGCCTAAATTGCCAATGGGAAAGGACTATGAGAGTTGTGGTCCAAAACATCTGGAGTGCCACTGTACTATACAGTCATTGCTTTCCCTACTGACATCTTTTCAGTGATTGTGACAAACAAAAGTGCTCACCAACAGTCAGCAGTGCCTAGATATTATGAAATAACTGTGATGGCCATATTGATTAAATTCTATTTGATGGGAACACCTAGCTTAGTATACCATCAGATATATTTCCCCCTTTTAAAAAAATCACAAACAGGCAATGTGTTTGTGGAGATTCTCAATCACTTATACTGGTTATCCAAGAATTGAATCACTGAAGAAGCTTCTTAGATGAGCAGCAAAATGTCACCTACAGTAATGCTCCCCTACCCCGTCCTTTTGGAAACTTGAAAATTGATAACTTAAGAGTTCTATTCAAATTGCTCTGGCTTGCAAGCAGAGCTTGGCTGATTTGCTTTGAATTCTTTGTCATGTGATCATTTTGCTTTATCTCTGCAATCCCCAAGAATAAGAATAAGATAACTGGGAGAGATGTGGCAAAATGAGTCACAAGGGTCACCAAGCAATGCCCACCTGTTATAGAGTAGGTCAAAATGTTGCTCCCCTTCTGGGTGGAAGAGAAGCACTGTGCAGGGGACACAGCGTCCAAGGCAATGATTTGCACCAAAGCCTTCCACATTGACCTCTTCGATCAACAGCCAGAAACATCAGCACCTGCTGAAGAGTTCAAGGCGAGCAGGGGTTGGTTTGAGAGTTTAAGGCAAGATCTGGCTGTGAGCTAAGATCTTTCTGCGTCCAAGGACTTTGCAACTGAGTTCCTGGAAACCATGACTGCAGGGGGCTACCTTCCACAGCAGGTCTTCAATTATGATGAGGCTGGCCTCTTCTGGAAGAGGATGCCAAAGAGGAGACCACATTGCCCGACCACAAGCCAGTGAAGGACTGTCTAACCTTCCTCGTTTGTTCTAACACCAGTGGGGATCTGAAGGTCAAGCCTCTGGTTGTGTAACAGTCAGAAAACCCATGGGCCTTTAAAAAGCATGAGGTGGACAAGGAGCGGTTGGGCGTTTTCTAGTCTAGGGTGACACGCGTCCTGTTTGTCCAGTGGGTCAATCTTGTTTTTGGTCCTGTTGTAAAACAGTACCTGTTGGAGAGGAATCTGCCATTTAAGGCCTTGCTGGCTACAGATAACGTGCCTGTGCATCCTCTAGGTCTTGAGGAAGACTTGCTGGAGGAACTCACCTTCATAAAGGTGATTTTCCTTCCTCCAAACACCACCCCACTACTGCAGCCAATGGGCCAGCAGGTCATCTCCAATTTCAAAAAACTGTACACCAGGGAGCTGTTCTGTTGGTGCCTTGAGATGACAGATGGAACAAGCCTCACCCTATATGAATATTGGAGAGACCACTTTGACATCGTCAGCTGTGTGCAGATGATCAACATTGCCTGGGATGGGGTCAGCTAGCGGAACATCAATTCTGCTTGGCGCAACCTGTGGCCAGGCTGTGTTGTGACAACTGATGCATTTGCACTTGCACCAGAGTCTGCAGTGGTGCAGGAAATTGTTTCTTTGGGGAGGACCACAAGGCTCGAGGTGACTGAGGAAGCTTGTGGAGGGACATGAACACAAACTGAGCACCCAGGACCTCTTGGAAATGCAGCAGCAGTCAGTGGAGCAACCACAGGTCTCATTGGAGGAGGAGGAAATGAGTGAGGAACAGATCTCTTCCAAGGAAATGAGGGAGGCCTGTGAAAAGTGGGCAAAGCTCCAGAATTTTGTTCAGCACCACTCAGAAAAGGTGCAAACCTAGGATTCTGTGAACATTTTTGAAACGGATGTCATGGCCTGGTTAAAAAGGATGCTAAAAAACCTCAAGAGGCAGCAGATGATGAAAAGGTTCCTCATTAACAAGCCCAGGCAGGAAGAACCTTCTTGTTTTACTGCTGCCCAGTTGCCATCCTCTTCCCTCTCTTCTAAAATAAATAAATAAATGTTGAAATTGTTTTTGAAATTGTGGCATGGTCCACGATTATCCCATGTTTTGTCTGGTGTGGAGCCAGGGAGCTTCAGAATTGAGCATTCCCATAGGTGTGTTCACCATGAAGGAAGCAGGGCTATGCAGCAAGGTTTTGGGGTTGGTCAGTCTCCACTCAGTAATATAAATACACTGTCTGGAGTGCTACTGGGCTGATGGTATCCAGTTCTCAGGACAGGGTCTGGATATAAGTTTGAAGGATTTGCAAGGGGCCCTCCAGGCCGCAATTTCCGGCTAGGTGGGGGGCAGTAGCATAATTCTTAGACCCTTTGCCTTGGCAGATAGTGCAAGGTGGCTGGTTTATCTGAGTTCCATGATACAGTCCCAGTAAGGGGACAGGGCAGCCTTGTAATTAAACAGCACACAGTTTAGGTTAAGCTTAGTTAAATTTCTCTATGGCTGCCTTGGGGGATCTAGTCTCCCTCGGTTGGAAAATGTGCAGAATAAGAAAATTAGCACATTTTCAGGACGAACTCACCTGGGTGATTTTGGCCTTGAGATCAAGATCGTCAAGGCCATAGCCTTGCACTACGGCAGGCCCCCTCAATTTATTTGAAGTATTCAATAAAGTTGTTGCCCATGTTAAACTCCATTCATTTGAGTCAACTAATTATTTCAGGTCTGGGGGTGCAAGGCATTCCAGCCTTCCCAGTATTACAATCACACATAGTTATCAGGGTGCCAATTGTGATACAGACCACTCCCTGGTGTGCAGTAGAGTAAAACTAAAAACTAAGAGACTGCACTATGCAAAGAAGGAAGGTAGACTAAGAATTGACATCATGAAGATCTGCAATCAGGGAAAAGTGGAGGCATTTTCACAATCAATCAAGGAAGTTCTCCCTGGTCTGGCTGAAACAAATCCTTCCAAACAATGGGGACACTTTAAGAATGCTGTTTGTAACACCACACTTGTCTGTATTTGGTAAGGAAGTTAGAAAGACAGCAGATTGGTTTGAAACTCACTTGGAGGAGCTGACACCAGTCATTGATGAAAAGAAGAGAGCTCATTGCATATTTATTTATTTATTTATTATTTATTTATTTATTTATTATATTTATATCCCATTTATCTTCAATTTTGAACTCTAAGCGGCTTACAACAATAGAATACATAAATTACAGAAGCAAAACAAAATACAATATGCAATTAACAAACAGATAATACAACATCACATACAGAATAAAACCTAGGGGCACCTCAGCAAGTCATTAAACCTAGCATTATAGGCAATACGACGGCGGGGGCAAAAAAAAAAAAACTAATAAAGATCGGCAAAGGCCTCCCGGAATAGATGGGTTTTTAAAGCCTTCCGGAAGGCCAGCAGGGACTCTGCAGAGCGCACTTCAGAAGGGATGGAATTCCAAAGGCTAGGGGCCGCCACCGAGAAAGCCCGATTTCGAGTACTCGTTTTTCGAGCCTCTCTAGGGGTGGCGACCCGAAGCAAGTGCGCTCGCGCCTGCCGAACGGGCCGGGCCGAGGTGGATCGCTGAGCGATACGCTCTGCCAGGTAGTCCGGTCCCAAGCCATGGAGGGTTTTATAGACTAAAACCAAGACCTTGAATCTAATCCGGGCCGCAACGGGCAACCAGTGCAGGCGGGCCAGGACTGGTGTGATGTGCTCGTGGCGACGTACACCCCCCGCCAACGGCCTTACATAGATGTTAAACAGCATGGGGGACAGAGACGACCCCTGTGGAACCCCACAAGGGAGAATCCAAGGGGCCGATAACTCCCCCCCATGCTGAACATACTGGGGCCGGCCCTCCAGGAAGGAACGGAGCCAACTGCAAGCAGTGCCTCCGATTCCAACCTCAGAGAGCCGGTCCAGTAGGATACCGTGGTCGACGGTATCAAAGGCCGCTGACAGATCCAGGAGGACCAACAGGGTAGAGCAACCCCTGTCGGCCGCCCGGAGAAGGTCATCTTGCAGGGCGACCAAAGCTGTTTCGGTACCCCGACGAGGCCTGAACCCGGACTGGCAAGGATCGAGGCACTGCCGATCCTCCAGGTATGACTGCAGCCGGACCGCCGCCACCCTCTCGATCACCTTGCCCATGAACGGGACATTGGCGATGGGACGATAGTTGGTTAAATCGTCCGCCGCCAGGCTAGGTTTTTTCAGAATGGGCTTCACCACCGTCTCCTTCAGACGAGAGGGAAAAACCCCCTCACTGAAGGAGGCGGTGGCAATAGCTGAAGCCCATTCGGCCATGGTCCCTCTGGCAGCTCTAATTAGCCAGGCAGGGCAAGGGTCGAAAGGGGTGGAGGCAGGCCGGCAATGCGCCATAGCCTTGGAGGCCTCGACAGCGGAAACAGGCCCAAGCGCATCCAACCGAGGCGACGAAGGCGGACCAGCAACTGGGGATGGCGGGGCAGGGCCACTGCAACCGGAGTCAAAGCCGGCACGGATGGCCTCTATTTTGGTTCGAAAAAAGGCTGCAAACTGCTCACTACTGAACTCAGTAGGAGGAGGCCTAGCCAGACTAGGATTGTTGAGGTCTCGAACTACCCGGAAGAGCTCCGCCTGGCGGTTCGAGGCCTCAGCAATTCTCAGGGAGTTAAAAGATGTTCGAGCCTCCCTGATCGCGTTGGTATAGTGACTAGTCTGGGCATCAACAGCAGCCTTACTTAACACCGTCCGGGTTTTTCTCCAGCTGCGCTCTAGCCTTCTCCTAACCTGCTTCATCGCCCTAAGCTCCCCCGTAAACCATGGGGAGGGCCGGGCTCGGCAACGGAGAAGGCGCTTGGGGGCGATCCGGTCGATGGTGTTGGCAGCTGTATCGTGCCAAAGATTAGCCATTTCCTCGGCCGGAGCGCCAGTCGTACCACCAGGTGGGCCCCCGAAGAGCTCACTGAACCGCTGAGGGTCCATAAGCCTCCGGGGGCGGGCCAGAACTGAAGGCCGAAGGTCCCCGCGGGGAGGGGCCGGGATCGCCAAGGAGAATGAGAGCAGGTGATGGTCTGTCCATGACACAGGGAGGGGAACAATGTCCCCCACCTCCAGACACGAGTCCCCCGACATGGAGGTAAAAACCAGATCCAGGGTGTGACCAGACCTGTGGGTGGGGCATAAAACATGCTGGGACAGACCCATGGAAGCCATGGATTCCATGAACTCCAGAGCCACCCCAGAGAGTCCATCACCCGCATGCACGTTGAAGTCACCCACGACCAAAAGCCGTGGGGACCTCAGCAGTGCAGCTGCCATGAACTCGGTAAGCTCTGGAAGGGATTGCGCAGGGTTGCGGGGAGCACGGTAACCCAGCACAATGCCAAATCTGTCCCGCTGTCCCACTAACAGGTGAAGTACCTCTAACCCCTGGCTAACCAATGTCGAGGCCCTGCTAACCAGAAAAGAGTCCCTGAAAACAATAGCGGCCCCTCCCCCCTTTTGACCCCCCAACCTTCCCACTCCCTCAACCTGATAGCCGGGCGGGCATAGGAGGGAGAGGGAAGCCCCCCCCTCCGAGCCCACCCAGGTCTCGGTGATAAATGCCA
Organism: Phrynocephalus versicolor; assembly: GCA_023846285.1. Lineage (NCBI taxonomy): Eukaryota > Metazoa > Chordata > Lepidosauria > Squamata > Agamidae > Phrynocephalus > Phrynocephalus versicolor. The sequence goes on along the minus strand of JAHTLZ010000274.1, from coordinate 11,503,012 downwards.
GGTCGGGCTTCTCCTCCACGATGGTATCATAAATAATAGGGATTTTATTATGCACCGACCTGGCATTCATCAGGATACAGGGAAGGTTGGGGGCGCTAGTGGTAGGACTCCCGGGCACGTGGCAGAGAGCCGAGGGGTCAGAACGAGGGACAGGCACGAGTTGCCTGACCCAAGTTCTTCTAGTCTGACAAACCCAACGGCTACGAGCGTAACGCCCACGGCCCGACACCGTCGGTATGTGAGCCCCTGCTAACATGGCGAGGAGAAGAAGAAGAAGGAAAAAAAAACTACTACTACTTGCAGAACAAACTGGGGATGCAGTACTAGACTTCGAATCAGCAAAAAACAATAATAGTAATAATCAACACTATACAATAGCAAAAACGAATAGAAACAATAATACAGACTATTGCAATAAAAAAGAAAAACAGAATACAAAAGCACTACAATCAATACAAATTAACAGCAAAAATACGAACTAATAACAACAAGTCGTTAGATTACCCACAAACGACAAGCAATAGTAGAAAAGAAAATAATAATAAAAAATAGAATAGCAACCAAAACCAGAGTAAACTAAAATCCAATAAAAAATAACACCAATAAGGGTCCACCATCAGGGCAGATAGAACACAGCTGGGGAGGGAGGAAAGGGGAGGGGGAGGAGGAGGGAGCCAAGGCCGAGTGAAGGCTGGAAAAAGGTTATCAGGATAGGGTTACAGGCATGGGGGAAGCCGCGGGGGGGGGGAAGCAGGGGCCAAGATGTCCGACGGCCCCCTCAACCCCTATGAGCCCACCCGCGGTCCAGATCCACCCAGACCCGTCACCCAGAGCTTCTTCCAGCGGCCTTGAGTAGCCGCCACTCTCCCTGGTACCGGGGGCAGATCGAAGGTAGCCCCCGGCCCGCAGATGAACAGACAGTTCCGCGGAGCGCCGGTGGCCGAACTCGCCACCCGAGTCTCCAGATGGTAATAGGAGGTGAAGCCTGCTGTTCTCACCGGCGGCCGAAAGTGCCGTCCGAGCCTCCAGGATGGGGACGGAGGGATGGAAAGTGTCCCCTACCGCGGCCGGTCTGCCGCCCGGACTACGGCTCCCAAAGAGAACACCACAAGCAGGCAGGGGGCTATGATGGTTAAGAGCCCATCTCTGGTGGCCGACAGCCACCCGAGTTCCCAACCCAGCTAGGGGCTTACGGGAGCACAAGCACCGGCGACCGACCCATCGCCCGAAATCCTCATCCGGCACCCCGCACAATGATTCTAGACCAGGGGCGAAGGTGGAAAACGTCCCCACAGTCTGAGAGGCCGCACGCCGAGGATGGAAATGGCGGCGAACAACCCCAGCCACGGCAACACAGTTCTCCCTCCGCTTCTCCCCGCAGGGAAAAACCACGATAGCAGCCACCACCTCATTCTGCAAGCCTTCCAGACCGTTGCAGACGGGCCGGTCGCTCAATCTGGGTACCCCACGGGGAGGCACAAGGGGGGTGAGCAGGGCTGGGAAATGCAGGGGGACGAAAGAAGTCCCAGGAGCCGGAGAGAACGGGCGTGATGTGGCTTGCGTCCTCCGCTTAATATCTGGGAGAGCGCGAGCCCGATAGATGGAAAACGGGCTCTGCTGGCCCCGCAAAGTCCGGCCGGCTCTCGGAAGGAGGCTCCGCTGGATTGGGGGGGCCCGACCAGCGCTCAACGGACGCTGGTGACTCGGCATGGTCCGGCCGTCTCCCCGAAGCTTGCGGCCAGCGAATGGCCCCGGTGCTGACTCGGCAGCCAACATGGCGCGCGATGCGCGGCGCGCGGCAAGAAGCTCAAAGGGGCTCAAAACCTCCGGAGAAGATAGAAAAGGTAAGTCCTCAGCTCCCCAGCTCGCCCTGGCGAACCCAGAGGCATTAAAAAAGGATAAAAACTATTCCACATGGCAGCGAAAAAACAGGTAACAGAAGAAAACCCAAGACGTTGAGGTGCCGAAACGCCAGAGGGCTGCTGCCGTCCGCCATCTTGCCACTTCTGGAGCAGGAGCTGGAGACTTCAAGGCACAGACCCACCTCTAGCCAGGCACAGTCCCAGGTGG
>JAHTLZ010000274.1:11475305-11500932 GCA_023846285.1 Phrynocephalus versicolor | reverse complement strand
GACTCCAGCCGGTCTTATGAGCCCTTTCTCTAGGAAGCAGGAGCTGGAGACTTCAAGGCACAGACCCAGTCTTTGAGACCCAGACTGCTCATTGCATTTTGCAGTGCCTCTGCCTGCAGGCAGTGGACCCCAGTATTCCTATTCCTTTCATTTTGGCACCCCAGATGGGACACAGCCGCAGCTAAGAGGCTTGCAAAAGTCTGGCCAGGCGATGATGACAGGTCCGTGCTGAATTGGACCACTTCCAGTCGACACTTCACCGCTTGTGAGGGGAAGAGCTCGGGTCAGTGCCAGACCATCCATCATCGCCGGAGGAAACGGAGATCGGCCGAGGGGGACAAACAGACTGCATAAGAAATCTGGTAAGATAAACAACCGGTTGTGTGGGGGTGGAAAGGATTTTAGTCCAGTAGCCCCCGGGGGTGTTACGGAGACGAGAAGGGACGAATACGTCCCTAGCTTCCCGAGAACCAGAAGAAATTACGGGTTAAGAGACCCTGAAATCTTCTAAGGGTGGAAAGGGTTTTTGCCCAGTAGCCCTAGAGTTCGCCCCCCCCTTAAGTGTTTAAAGAATTAGGAGCAGAGCACCGCTCTGGCTTCCTCAGAGAATTTATTAGTGTTTGAATATATGTGTGGGTATTAAGTTGAATTCTTTTTGGTAACCACAGGGAAGTGGCCATTCTCTGTGTCTAAGCGGGGGCAAAGACTGGCAATCTTTGCCCCACACTACCAACGGAGCGACACCATCTCCGTTTGATTTTAGAGAAGATGATAAGCTTTATCTCTAGGCAGGGGGCGTAGTCAGGTTGTTTGGGGGGAATGATTTGTGGGTTATTTGTGTGATCAAACGGGATCAGTGATTGTTTGGTGCATGGGCCGGGGTGCTCAATAGGACATACCCCTTGGCGAAGTGTGTGTGGACGTGCAATTTCCAAGCAAGGGCGACCTCTTGGGTCACGTCAGTATCGCGTGTTGTGCATGTATGATGTGTAATTAATTGCCCAGGTGCGATCCCGTTTGGTATTATGTGGGAGAATTTATAGGCACACAATTACAACATATAAAATGGGAGCAGAACACAGCAAACCGAGCACCCCCTTGATGTGCCTTGTGGCAAATTGGAAATCCGCCACTAGAGACTATGACTTTGGTGTCACTATGCGAAAAGAGCGTCTGCTAACTTTATGCAGAGTGGAATGGCCAATACTTCATCCTGGTTGGCCAGCACATGGGTCCTTTGATGAACAGATCATCCGTCAGCTCTGGCTGATCATTCTCAAAGACTTCCCAGAGCATATTCCGTATATTGAAATGTGGAGAGGAAATGTAAAACGGAACCCGTCCTGGTTAAAAGCATGCAGAAACCTTCCACCACAAGCTAAGATTCTAGCCCTCAAAAAGAACAAACCAGTTTTAGCTTGTGAACAAGAAGAATATGATTCCCTGCCTCCCCCATATGCCCCTAGAGCTGTACCAGCGCCGAATCCCCCTCCCAACCCAGGGGGTAATCCAGCACACCCGGCAGGGCGCCCAGCAGATGTTGACCCAAAGCCAGAGTGGCAGCCTGACTCACCCATGGGCAGAGACTTGGCAGCAGCAGGAGGAATGGTGAGAGACAAGGAGAGAGAGAGAGGAGAGGAGCAAGGGAAGTCAAGAGAAAGAAAAAGGGAGAGAGGAAGAGGAGGCGAAGGTGGGCGAAGCCCCAGCAGAGAGAGTGAAGGAGATGAAGGAGACTGGGAAGATGTGTCCGCCTTTTACAGGCGATTGAGAGGAGACAGAGAGTGGACAGAAGAGGAACATGGAAGAGTGGAGGATTTGTTGGGCAAATATAAGGATAAATTTGAAGTCTCAGACCACGTTTTGAGGGCAGCAGGGGAGAAGGACTGGAAGAAGAGGCAGAGGCACCTTTTGAGGGCACTTGATGCAGCTAACCGCCTGGCCATGGCGGAAGGGGCTCATGCCAATGTGATGCCCCTCAGGCGAGTTTATGACCCCGTCACCCCAGGCCAAAATGCCCCCCGCACATCCACTATGCAACATGTTCCTTTCACAAGCTCAGACATCATAAACTGGAAAAATACCCTCCCTAGCCTGGACGATGACCCAGATCGGGTGTTCAGCACATTGGATAGTGTGTTTAGTGTTTACACCCCAACTTTTGAGGATGTTCAACATCTGCTCCGTGGGCTTTTCACTGCGGAACAGACGAGGAAAATCATAGATGCAGCTAGAAAGTATCGCACTGCCCAAGGAGATGACCCAGGACAAGTGAATGCAGCAATCCCCACCACTGCGCCTGATTGGGACTATAATACTGACGGAGGAATAGCCTCTTTGAAAAGATATCAGGCAGCAATCCTCCAGGGGGTCAGAGCAGCGGGGCAGAAAAAGATTAATATGTCAAAAGTGAATGACATCGTTCAGAAAGCAGATGAACCGCCAGGGGAATTTCTGGATCGTTTATACCTAGCATTCAGGAAATTCACCCCAATTGATCCCGGAGACACAGGGATGGAGAATATTGTTAAAACTGTTTTTATTGCTCAATCTGCTCCTGATATACGTCGTAAAATTCAAAAGACAGAGAATTTCATGGGGCAGTCCCTATCGTGGTTGCTGCAATCCGCGCAAAGTACTTTTAATAATAGGGAAGAGGAACAGGGCCCCCAGAAAGGTAAAGCTATAGTGAAGAAAGTCATGGCTTTAAATCTAGCCCCTGAGCCTAGACGGAGACCCTTAACACGGGACACTTGCAAAATATGTGGCAAGGTAGGGCATTGGGCCAAAGACTGTTATCAAAACCCAGAGAACCGGAACCAGGGGAATTTCAAAAGGGGAGCATTCCGCCAATCCTGGCAGCCACACGCACCTGCTAGATATCCCATCGTCAATTCGCCCAGCCACCAGCCCGGCTATAGGCATTCAATGCCAGGACCCCCACGATATAATCAGCCTGCCCCATACCAGCAAAATCTGATGCAAAACCCAAATCAGCAAGCAGGACAAGCCCAGTTCCAACAACAGCCCCCATTCCAGCAAGGAGCCCAGATGCCCCAGACGCTCCCTAGACCACAGAGAGGACAGGGACCTGCCTGGACACCACCTTACCAAGGCATGATGGCTTTAGAAGAGGAGGAAGATCAATATTGAAGGCGACAAGGTTCGGGCTCCCGCGAACCTACTGTCAGCATATTGACAGGGAGCATCACCACCCAATTTTTGATAGATACAGGAGCCAGCTATTCAGTGATTCCAGACCTCGTTAACTCCCTGGATCGGACACGTTCAGTTAATATAATGGGAGCCACAGGAAAGGCGCAGCGGGCTTACTTCATGAAGCCCATTGAATGCAAGCTGGGTGGCCACACAGTCCAGCACAAATTCCTGCATATGCCAAACTGTCCCCTCCCCCTTTTGGGACGTGATCTGCTTTTCAAATTAGGCGCCCAAATCACTTTTACCCCAAACGGAGAAGTTCATTTGACAACAAACCCCACTGAGCCCTCTGGTGAACTGTGTGTAGAATATCCCTTGAAAGAGAGATGGCGATTGTTACTGGTGAAAGAGGAGCCAAGCCAGATTCCACGTGAAATTCTAGACTACGTGAACCCACAAGTTTGGGCTGAGGGAAACCCTCCCGGGATAGCACGAAATATCCCACCGTTTGTAGTTCAATTAAAGCCCATGGCCACCCCAGTTTCTGTCCCACAGTATGCTATTGGAAGAGCAGCGGCAGAGGGTATTTGGGTCCATTTAGAGAGGCTGATCAAATATGGCATTCTTGTTCCATGCCAGTCGGAATGGAACACTCCCCTTTTGCCTGTGAAGAAGGGGGATGGGTCTTATCGTCCGGTTCAAGACCTCAGATTGGTGAACCAGGCCGTGGAGACCATTTTTCCATCGGTACCGAACCCTTATACACTTCTGAGCTTAGTGCCACCAGAAGCAGCATTTTTCACCGTCTTGGACTTGAAAGATGCCTATTTTTGTTGCCGCGTAGCACCCCAAAGTCAGCACCTTTTTGCCTTTCAATGGGAGGACCCCCACACAGGAACAAAGGGCCAATTCTGTTGGACCCGTTTAGCCCAAGGTTTCAAAAATTCCGCAACATTGTTTGGGGTAGCCCTAGCTTCAGATTTGGCCTCCTTCCCAAAGAAGAAGGGACAAGTGATTTTACAATATGTAGATGACATTCTGGCAGGAGCAGAGACAAAAGCGGATTGCCAGCAGCTCACCATAGATCTTCTCAATCATTTGGCAGACGCAGGGTACCGGGTTTCTCAAAAGAAAGCCCAAATTTGTCAAGAGACTGTTCGTTACTTAGGGTTTGATATTTCCCGCCAGAAGCGCCAGCTCCGCGAGGAGCGGAAGCAATCTATAATACAAATTCCGGCGCCGACCACAAGAAGGGAACTCCGCGGATTTCTAGGGGCTGCGGGTTTCTGTAGAATCTGGATACCAAATTTCAGCCTGATGGCTAAACCACTGCATTTGTCCACGCGAGGAGCCGAAACGGATCCTTTTGTTTGGGGCCCTGAACAGCAAGAAAGCTTTCTGGCCATCAAAAGAGCTTTAGTGGAGGCACCAGCGCTAGGTCTCCCAGACCCATCCAAGCCATTTTTCCTGTTTTCAGATGAGGAGGAAGGCGTGGCGAAGGGAGTTTTGTGTCAGAAATTAGGCAGCTGGCAGCAGCCTGTGGCATATCTGTCTGAAAAATTAACCCCAACAGAACAGGGGCTTCCATTTTGTATGAGAGGAGTTGTAGCTCTGGCGGCGCTTCTAAAAATAGTGGATAAATTCATTTTCGGCCAGCCGACTCACTGTGTCACCCGCCATGCCGTCTTGCCATTGCTGGACGCCAAAGGGGGGTACCATCTTTCACAAACCGCAATGATTAAATGTCAGAAACTATTCTCGAGAGCAGGACTGACTTTCCAAACTACTGAGGGTCTGAATCCAGCAACTTTGTTGCCCATTAGCAATCAGCCTGCAGCTCACGACTGCATTCAGACCATGGATGAAATTTACTCATCTCGCCCTGACCTCAAAGACACCCCAAATCCCAACTGGAAAAATTGGTTCGTTGATGGAAGCAGTTCCATAATAGAGGGGACAAGGAGAGCGGGCTATGCCATTGTAGAATTGGATGACACTGTGATTGAGGCACAACAGCTACCCCCAGGGACGTCCCATGCTTTTTTGACTTTACATGCACATGGTGCATTGTGGAAGGAGAGGGGACTTCTTACATCGGAAGGGAGTTCAGTAGCACACCCTGATATTTTACTTAGGCTTCTTGATGCAGTCTGGAAGCCCAGAAGAGTGTCTGTGATACATTGCAAGGGACACACGGCTGGCTTCAGCCTTGAGGCTAGGGGAAACAGGCTGGCAGATAGGATTGCCAAGCAAGCAGCACAAAGCGATCTGTTATTTGAACTCAGCTTAATTCCCCTGGACATTTTGCCACCCAGTTCACCGGTCTATTCCCGGGCTGAAGAGCAGTTTGCTAGGGAACAGGACTTGTCACGAAATGAGGAAGGCTGGTATGTCATGCCAGATGGACAATTGTGGGTGCCTGAAAGTCTAGCTTGTAAGGTTATACAAAATCACCATGATGGCACACACCAGGGACCGGACGTAGCTTATCATCACCTCAGCCCCTATCTGTATATCGCCCGGCTACGTCAAATTGCTGCCAATGTATCCAGGCGATGTGTCCTTTGCCAGAAAAATAATCCACGTGTGGGACCACTGCCCCAGCCTGGAGTCCAACACTATGGAAGAGAGCCCTTTCAGGATCTACAGATAGACTTTGCTGAGTTGCCTCAGTGTGGACAATTTCGTTATTTGTTGGTGGCAATTTGTACATTTACAGGATGGGCTGAGGCAACACCAACAAAGACAGAACAAGCTAGTGAAGTCATCAGGTGGCTTTTGAGGGATCACCTTTGTCGTCACGGGATACCCTACTCATTGGGCTCAGACAATGGCCCGGCCTTTGTTCACAAGGTTCTACAGGGGTTGGCAGAAGCCCTACAGATTAAATGGAACCTTCACACTGCATACAGACCCCAGAGTTCAGGTCGGGTCGAGAGAATGAACAGAACTTTGAAGTCTCATTTGTCTAAATTGGTTCAGGAAACAGGGAAAGGCTGGGTAGAGATGCTTCCACTTGCCTTGTTCAGGTCAAGGACTACCCCTTTGAAACACATTGGCATTTCCCCCTTTGAGCTTGTCTTTGGACGGCCTGTTCCTATTTCATATGGAATACGTCCTGAAAGGGTAGCTTCCTTAACACATGCTAGATATCTTCAGTTGCTTGGCCAGTGTCTCTCTTCTTTACACAGATGGACTTTGGAGAAACTTCCCATCCTGTTACAAGAACCCGTCCACAAGTTTCGAGTGGGAGATTCGGTTTGGGTGAAAGATTGGCAGCACCTTTCTCTTCGTCCGAAGTGGAGGGGCCCATTCGTGATTCTTCTGCAGACCCCCACGGCGGTGAAAGTGGCCGAAATCACCCCATGGATTCATCATACCCGTGTTAAATTGGCAGTTCCGGAACCAGCAGACGAGGAGGCCCAACCCGAAGACGACCCTGGACCCGAGGGGGACCAGCCCGGTGCCATCCCGCCAGCAGATGACCCAGATGACATCGCCCAGGACGGAGGACGACAAAGCGAACCTGCCCTGTGGTCATCCCACCCTGATCCTGAGGGCACCCTGCGTTTGACACTTCGGAGAATCCCAACGCCATCCGCTGATTCTCCCTGCACCTCAGGTTGACAGATTAAAATCCTGTCTTCCTGCCTCTTTCTCTTTTTCTCTCTGTTGTTTTATGGGGGGAGAGGGGGCTTTGCCAGCACCTGACTTTTACTTTGAAGTGAGGCTGACAGACCGGCAACTTCACCCTTTATACCCTTTTCGCCAGAACAGAGAACTAGCTGTTTTTGAATCTGGCGACATCATCACTGTATTAAGCCCCTGGCAGATGCCAACGTGTGCGAGACTGTACACTTGTGGGTGTTTGCACATATTTTTCTTGAGTGACGAACCGGAAGAGCTCGTCTTGCCTCACACACACACCAGCCCCCGACACCCACCAGGACAGATCGGCGCTTATCTGCGCACAGTGGGCTACAGAGCTGATTCCTATCACCCTGTTACCTGGTCTCGACGATTGGTTCGTCAACTGGCAAGAGAATATTCTGAGGCCTTTGCAGCCCTGCAGAGAGACACTAATTATTGATTTCTGCTTTTATAGATTATTGTTGTTTATTCTAAATATGTTTGTAGAGGCACCCATTTGGGTATGGATCGTGGCACCTTTTGCTTTCATAATTTGCATGGTAATCATACTTTGCCACTGGAAACACAGACTGTGGGGATTCCCTAGAGTAGAAGGGACCCTAGCTATTTTGCTTATAATACCCATTTGCCTTACAGCACCAGTCCAGCCTCAGGTGCAAACATGTGCCCCTTGCATAGTGAACACCACGAAAGATGGCAAAGTGACAAGCACTCTGATTTTCAGCCCCCAGCAGCCCCCAGAGTGTGAACACGCAGGGACCATCTGTCAAAGTAAAGGCATGGTTTATCACCTTTGCAATGATACTTCAGGCACCTCTCATTGTTATAGACCTGAAGTCCCGATTCGTTATAATTTTTCTGTGTGGGCAGGCATGGCAAAAACTACAGTTCCCCCGAGGAGAAACCCAGACGGTGAGGGACGTCTTCTTTACTTGAATTCTATGGTAGTTTTGAAGCAAAGCACTGAGCAAGTTCAACTTGTGTTTAAAGCCTGCACAGTGACTGACTTTGGTCTAGGACCCTGGTGTCATACTTCAGACAAATACTATAACACAAAAGCCAAATATATATGCCAACCCCACAGAGGATGGACATTTGGGAATCCTGAAAAGTGGACACCTTGTGAAGCAAGTGCCGCTTGCAAAAGCTGGACGTGTGTGTGTGAACACACAGGAAGGGGTCAGCTTCAACCCTTTAAACCCTGTGAACACATAGCATTTTTCCGCAGGTGTGACGACGGCACTGTGATCCTGGGCATCAATAGAACACATCCTTCCATTGAAGTCTATGGGTTTGGCATAGGTGCTTCTGGGTATGACCCAAAGGGGTACATTACGGTTACACGCACTACTCTGCGAGAGGGGAAAAAGAGGAATCAAACCTGGACTGAAGGTGGTAGCGCCTTAGACAGATTGCAGGATGATTCCCTTGAAATCCCAGACATTGCAAAAAATTCTTTTGTTGGATTGGCACAATCAATAGCCACAGAATTGGGAGTTTCAGATTGTTATGTCTGTGGCGGAACCAACATGGGCCAAGCTTGGCCATGGGAGGCTATGGAAATCAATCCGGAGCTGTTCAATAATTTGTCCCGGATGGGAAATCTCACCACAAGAGATTACCCCCAAAAGTTAGTGTGGACTATTACCACTGAGTTGGTCGGTCGGGTGTGCTTCTCACAGGAGGGCACCATCCCTGTAGGTTCCTTGGCTTGCCTAGGAACTTGGGAGAAAGGTGCCTGGAAGTCACCCTCAGGCATGCCGCCACCTACCAAACTGACTGGTGCGCTCCTGTCCTACATTTATTCAGACCTTCCCGAGCCTTGGGAATCTCCCTTAAATTTATACTGGATATGTGGCAGCTTTGCTTATGAAATGCTGCCAGCCAGCTGGTCTGGCTCCTGTGTCCTGGGGTTCATAAAACCCTCATTTTTCCTAATTCCTACAACACCACAACAACCCCTTGCCGCTCCCGTATATGGCCCCTTATCCAGAGAGAAGCAGGGAAGCTTAAAGCGGGAGGGAACACCTTTTGAAGGTTTTGATTGTAAGCATCCGGATCAGTACCATGGGGACACATGGAATTCGGAACGCATCATTTGTGTTTACGGCCCTGCCACCTGGGCCGCAGATGGAAGCTGGGGACATAGGACCCCTATTTACATGCTTAATCGAATTATCCGATTACAAGCAGTTTTAGATTTGGCGGGGCAGTGCATCTCTTCCGCGCTCACCGCACTTGCCGTTGCCACTGACAAATTGCGGACAGCAGTCTACCAAAATAGGCTCGCTCTCGACTATCTATTAGCAGCGGAAAACGGCGTGTGTGGTAAGTGGAATATGACGAACTGTTGTCTCGAGATTGACCCGGTTGGTGACGTCATAAACCAACTTACCACAGAAATCAAACAACTCACAGTTAACCCTGCTCAGGAATGGAAAGGGTTGCAGTTAGGCTGGTTGCAAGACCTCCTCCCGGGAGGTTGGCTTAAAGCCATCATTGGTATGATAGTTGCCCCATTATGTATTCTGCTTTTGATATGTTTACTCGCCCCTTGCTTGATCAAGTTCCTTCAAACTTCTATCCTTCGCATGGTGGCAAAACGCGCTGCACCAGAGATGCTTGCGCTGTTGCAAGACTATGACAGGGGTCGAGAACAACAGCCTCTGGGTAATTTACTGGCGTAAATTCCCAGAACTCGTTAGGGGGAAGTGAAGGGTATTGATCAAGCATCTATAGCTGTTTTAGTAACCCCCCCCCCAGGCATTGACAACCCTCATGTATTCAATAACAAAATATTCCAAGCTATACCCTGCACAATATAGCCACACAAGTTATATATTTAGAGGTAGTGATATCAATAAGCACTCCACTTGTATCCACATGTATATTCTTTATTCATGTATATTCTTATTCCTGCAAACAAACTTTGGTTCAGTCTTTGGGCAAGCAATGAGATTCAAGGACCCAATTATTTTTATAGCTTTGATGCTTACACATAGTTAATTAACATGTAGCTAGCCGTCCAAGAAATCTTATCTCTGTTTGTGAGCTCACCTAGAGCAGATGGTTTACATCATTGTCAAGAGCCAAGGACACAGGCACTCCCAGCCAGTGTAAAGTAGATCAAACACCATAGCAATTAAAACATTTAATTGGTGTCAGGAATACAAAATAAATGGCCAAAGATGTCAATTAATGTTTGATGTATGTAACAGATGTGTGTGACGTAAATTTGGACGGGCGGGGCGAAAGAAGAGTGGTTGTAAGTCTATAAAATATACTGCATTTCCTTTCTTCAGTGGACTTCTCACTTGTTTTGCATCAAGAGAGATTTCCCTGGTTGACAACCAATAAATCTCTTTCCTGTCTTTGAGACCCAGACTGCTCATTGCATTTTGCAGTGCCTCTGCCTGCAGGCAGTGGACCCCAGTATTCCTATTCCTTTCACTTTGAAGTCTGCTACAGGCAGTCATTCAGGATCAGGCAACACAGATTGTATGCTGGGTGCAGCACTACTCCAAGTTATATTCTAGAAAAAATGTAGTGATCAAAGAAGTATTAAATAACACTGAGCACCTTCCCATCTTGGAGAAGACTGACAGTGAACCAACTTTAGAAGAACGAAATGTAGCCCTGAATTCACTCATATCTAGCAAAGCACAAGGGAAGGTTAACATCCCAGCTGAGGTTCTAAAGTGGTGTAGAGAGATTATTGCCACTGAACTGTATGAAATCTTCTCTCTCTATTGGAGGGAAGGTGGAGTAACACAGTATATGAAGGATGCTAATGTCATAATGCTGTATAAGAACAAAGGTGACAAAGTTGACTGTAACAACTGTTGTGGCATCTCTCTTCTTAGTGTAGTAGGGTAGCTGCTTGCCCATGTCATATAGAAGAGGCTCCAAGTGCTTGCTGAGACTTTATCCAGAATCACAGTGTGGAATCCGAATCACCAGCCCACCACCAATATGGTACTTTTCCTTAGACAGTTGTAGAGAACAGGGGTAGCACCTCTTTGCAGCCTTTATAAACCTCATGAAGGCTTTTGACTTGGTTAGTAGGGATGGTCTTTTTAAAATTCTCCTCAAGATTAAATGCCCACCACAACTCCTTAACATTATTCAGTCATTTCATGAGGATATTCATGAGGATTCCTTTGATATTAAAAGTGGAGTGAAGCAGGGCTGTTTTCTTGCACCAACTTTATTTGGAATTTTTTTCCACTGTCATGTTGAAGCATGCTTTTGGGACTGCAACATAGGGCATTTATCTCTGGACAAGATCAGATGGAAAACTCTTTAACCTCTCCAGATTGAGAGCAAAGTTCAATGTCTAGCTGAAGTATTTGTGGGATTTCCTCTTCACTGATGCTGCTGCTGTTACCACTCACTCTGCTGAAGATCTTCAACAACTTATGGATTGTGTTAGCAAGGCCTGCCAAGATTCTTGACTAAAGATCAGCATGAAAAAAACACGTCGTGGGTCAGGATGTGGATTCATGTCCGTGTATTACAATCTCTGCACTAGAACTGGAGGTTGGCCAGATGGTTTGGGTCAACCATCTCTGACATCCCCTCTTTAGATACTGAGCTGAATAGACATATTAGTAAAGTAGGTAGTACATTCTCTAGACCCGTGTTGGTGAACCTATGGCACAGAACCCTTTCTGTGGGCACACAACATCGTCTCCTCGCAGCCTCAGCACATCCCCCTCCACTTGGAGTATGCCACTGTGCTGTGTGCAGAGCACTGGGCAAATGGGAAGCAGTGGCTTGTGGGCTCCTTTGTAGCCCGTTTACACTCCGGTCACACTGCCCCCTAAGCAGCATGGCTGGAGAGTAAACTGGGGCGATGAAGGAACCCACAAACCACTGCCTCCCCTTTGTCCGGCTCTCTGCACAGAGATGTTTTGGGACAACCAAAATGGCTCTGTGCAGAGAGCCAGGCGAAGGGGAGACAGTTGTTCGTGGGCTCCTTCATCGCCCCAGTTTACTCACCAGCTACACTGCTTTGAGGATGCCCAGAGCAGTGTGGCTGGAAAGAGTGTAGCACCCCACACTACCCTTTGAGAAAGCGAGGATAGAAGAGCAGGTTTTTTACACCCTTGCTGTGGCTGCAGGCAATTCAAAAACTTGCTCTTTGATGCTCACTTTCCCAAAGGGTGAAGTGAGGATTGAAGAGCAGCTGTTTTAATTTTCTGTGGCCACAGCAAGGGTGCTGTGGCCATAGGAAATTCAAAAGTCTGCTCTCTGATCCTTGCTTTCCCAAAAGGTAGCACTCCGGCTCTTCAATACTTAAATTTCCCAAATGTTGGCACCCTTTTGTAAGGTAAGTATCAAAGAGCAGGCTTTTGAATTTCCTGTGGCCACAGCAAGAGTGCTGTGGCCACGGGAAATTAAAAAGCCTGCTCTTTGATCCTCACTTTCCTGAAGTGTAGTAACTGAAGCATTTGTAACCTGAGGCATCTCTATATTGAGGTTAATTTACCACATTGGCACTTTGTGAAAAATAAGTGGGCTTTGAATCACAGTTTGGGCACTCAATCTCTAAAAAGTTTGCCATCAATGTCCTAGATTGACAAAGAGAATATGGCTTAAGAAGAGGTTGCCGGAACATAGAAATACCCAGGTCTATAGAGCTTGTGTCTTAAGTACACTTTTGTACTGCAGTGAATCTTGGACTCTTTGTGTATTGCAGGAGAGAAAGATGAACATCTTCCGTATGTGCTGTCTCCGACATATTTTTGGCATCACTTGGCATGATAAAGTTCCAAATGCCATAGTCTGGGAATGAGCTGGAATGTCTAGCATGTATAAATTATTGAATCAGTAATGTCTATGCTGGCTTGGCATGCTGTGAAATTGGCTGATGGTTGGACTCCGAAAGAACTTTTGAATGGAGAATCTGTGCAGGGAAAGCACCCCAGAGGGAGACCGTAGCTTGTATAGAAGGATACAGTAAACTCCCGCCTATCGCAGGGGTTAGGGACCCACTCGACTCACAATGACTGAAAATCTGCGATATACGGATGTAGGTCAAGTGGGGGGGGGTTGGTGCAATCAGATCCCCCACCGCCACTTGTCTGGGCTGCTCCAAGACTTCTTGGAGCAGCCCGAGCAAGCGGCGGTGTCAGATCAGATCCACCACCGAGCTGGAGCCAGGGGCTTGGGGAAAGGAAAAAAAAAAGGTTTTAAAAGCCTGGGCTTTAAAAACTTTTTCCCTGTTCCCCACACCCCAGGCTTCAGCTCATTGGTGCTGGGGTGGGGGAGAAAAAACTTTTGTTTCCCCACACCAGCACCAATCAGTTGGAGGCCAGGCATGGGGAAGGGGAGAAAGTGTTTTAAAACCCAGGCCTTTTAAACCTTTTCCCTCCTTCCCCACGCCTCGGGCTTCAGCTGATTGGTGTTGGGGTGGGGAAATAAAGGTTTTTCTCCCCCACCCCAATGCTAATCAGCTGGAGCCCCATCATGTACTGCAGTCCCACAATATAGCGGGACTGCAGTACATGAACCGCAAAATGGGGGGAGGGGGTTACTGTATCTGCAAAAGGCATCTGAAGACTTTGAGAATGGACCTTAACAGATGGGAAACCATGACCTCCAATCATTCAGCCTAGAGGAAAAAAGATAGAGCATGGCTTTTTACAATTTGAAGGAATACTTGCTCAACAGGATGAGGAAAAGAGACAGTCCTAGAAACAGTGAAATCTGGGACCCAGGCAAGGGATTGACTGTATTTGTCCTCAATGTGGGACTGTCATTCTCGAATTGGCCTTGCTAGGCACACTAGATGCTGCTTTAGAACTTCTATACAGAGCATGATACCACAGTCTCTCGAGACTTAGGATGCCTATACACATTCATATTTAACCTTTGCTTTCCTGCACTGGCTGGCTTATAGCCTTTTTGGATTGCCTCATGACAAGTTTTCAAAATATAAAATATTCTGAAATAGTTTCCCATTGTCTTTTTCTGTGCAGTACTAACAAGAGTTAGCTTGGAACTGCTGTTGCCTACAAAAGGTCATCAAAACACTCCATGCCCCCTGCACTACCAGAATTATCAATTTTCTTACACTGATGTTCACACTAATTCTTGAACAGTTACGGCACATCCTACTCTGGTGTGTTAACTTTGAGCATTTTTTTCTGGATGGGCTACCTAGGATTCTAGATTTGAAACAGAATCAACTTTCCAGGTGACATTGTTCTCAGTTCCCCTGACACACTCAAATTTCCTCAAGACATCAAAATGTGCATCTCTGAGAGAAAAATATTACACCTAATTCATGTTGCAATAATGTGACCTTGTACAAGACTAGGCAAATTGCAGGTAGAATGCCATCAATAAAATAGAAGTTAATGCCACTCACAGACTTATTCACTGAGTGCTAGTTGCATCCCTTTAAAAAAAAATCATTTAGGAAATTCTGAGCTTGGTGTACTTCCATATAGCCCATACATCTTGATGCACGTGAAATAAGAAGGGACATCATGTACTCTTCCAGTGTTCATTGTAAATTGGTATTATAAATTATTGGCCAGACAAAACATGGTGTGGGAGATCAAATCAGTTCTCTTTAAGTCTTTGTCTTGACTTATAAGCACACCAGAGAGTGATGACTGTACTGAGGATCTGGTGCTAGGTACAAAAGAGAGTTAAACATTTTCCTAATATAAATCCTATCTTGTATCAGCTGTGATGTTTAAATGGGGAAGAGAATAGGGGAGAAGACTTGAAAAATAATTAATCGTCAGCATGATAGCCTCAATTCAAATGAAGATGGATGGACTGACACAAACATTCACATTTTTTTAAAAAAGGGAAAATATTAATAGATGTGACTATCATCTGATTTGATCACAAAACTCCTAGACAATATAAATAAAGGTAAAGGTTCCCCCTGACAGTTGTTTCCAACTCTAGGGGTCAGTGCTCATCTCTGAAGAGTCAGCATTTGTCCATGGATATATTTCCATGGGCATGCGGCTGGCATGACTAAATGTGAAAGTGAGATGTGAAAGTGCACAGATGCTGTTACCTTTCCACCAATGTGATACCTATTTATCTACTTGCACTTTATGTGCCTTTATACTGCTAGGTTGGCAGGAGCTGGGACAAGCAACAGAACCTCACTCCATCACATGGATTCTAATTGCCAACTGACAAACTCAGAGGCTCAGTGGTTTAATCCATAGTGCCACCTGTGATCCCTAAAAATATAAATAACACTGATATATTAATATTGAAAAGTAAAAAATAACCAGTTATTTCCCTTGTATATTTTAAAAAGGAGAAGATAACAAGTGGGGTATGATTGAAATGAAGTTAAATAAATAAATCTTATGGAGAGTGTCCTGGTAGACAGAAAAGGATGGAGACAGGTTTCTTTGTATTGCAGTTTCTGATATATGATGGAGTTTTTGCTAAGAACATAAGATACTCTGATGAAACTGTCATGTTTGCAACAAGTCTGGCAGATTTGCAGGGATTATTGGATTCTGTTGCTGAAGAAAGCAGTGCCATTGGCTTGCGACTTAATGTGAAGAAGACAAAATGGATAGTTATCAGTAAAAAAAAATTGGTTCACATAACCTTTGCAAGATCAGCAGTGATATAATTAAGAGAGTACAGTAGGACCCCTGTATCCACTGATTTAATTATCCATGGTTGGCAAAGGAAAAAAAATACATTATCGTGCAGCTGCAAAGCAAGCTACTGTCATAAAACAGCAGCTGTAGAAAGCAAAGTTCTCCTTGTATACTGCTCTATACCACTTCAAGGAGTCTCTGGGCAACTTACAGTTTAATTACAGTATGCAGGCTACATATTGCGCCCCCCCCCAGCAAACTGAGTACTTATTTTACCATGGAAGGCTGAGTCAACCATGAGCCTGCTACCTGGGATTGAACCCCAGGTCATGAACAAACAGCAGCCGTAAAGCAAGCTACTTTCATAAAAGAACAGTTTTGGGGAATTTCCTTGGTGTTCTCTCTTATTCATGGTTTTCATTATCCACGGGAATGCTTGGAACCAATCCCCATCAGATACTGGGGTCCAACTGTATGATCTTATAAATACTTGAGGTGCTATGAAGGATAAATGGGATATTTCATGCAAAATTCATTGTAGAATTGAACGAGCTAGAAATTCCTTCTGTCAGGTGAGAATGAATGGCCATACAAGAGGTGAAGAACCAGGAGAACCAATGGAGGCAGGTTGGTTCAAATCTATTTTATATAAAAGCACTTTTATATGAGTTTGGAGAAGCTGCAGTGTTTGCAGAAATGAGAAGTTAGAGTTGTGAGCTAAGACGTTGGACTTGCTTGTGCAGAATTAAAAGGAATGTCTGGTGCAGGAATGAGATAGCAGAACTAACAGACTGTTTCAGAGGAAACAGCTACATGGATGCAGGAGTCCATCCCAGAACCAACATGGGTTCAGAAGTCTGCCCCAGTACTGCCCTAGCTTCCAGATTTTCTATAAGAAGAAGATGGAGATGGACATAGGGTGTGCCTGGAACCCCCCCCCCCCCAGCTGCTGTGACCAGACATCCACCCCTTTAGCAAAGGACTGGCCATCCTTTGAGCAAGCGTCCCCTGGCAAGTGTATATGTCTTGAGTGAATGGTGGAGTGAAAGAACCCCTTTCTTTGATTCATTAGAATTCTATTCAATAGGCAATAAAAATGAAATCCTACTCCAGTACTGAGCTCCTTGGCTTTTTAGTGTGCATAATAAGTGACATACATGGTGTCAGAAGTGCAATATTAAACATATAGGCATAGCACGGAAGAAAAGGCAAAGGAGATACCCTTGGTTTGATGAGGCTTTGAATGAAGTGTGTTTTTATGTTCATTTTTGTAAACTTAGGGAAATATTGGCTATGATTCCATGGACTGAAACAATGAAAGAGAAGGGAGTCCATGATGGATGCGAGTTCCTAAAAAGTGAGATATTAAAGGCACAATCTAAAACTGTTCCAACAAGAAAAGAAATGGCATAGGTCTAAAGAAACCGCAATGGTTTACTAAAGAATTTTTAACTCACCTAACTATAAAAAATGCAATTTCATGCAATGGAAAAATGGGGAATGCACCAAAGAGGAATATAAGCAAACAGCTAATATATGCAGGGGGATTGTAAAAAAAGCTAATGCACAAAATGAGCTTAGACTTGTCAGAGAGATTAAAAATAGAAAAAAATATTTTCTATAGTTATGTCCGCAGCAAAAGGAAAAATCAGAGAGATTAGAAATAGTAAAAAGGTTTTCTTTAGTTATGTCTGCAGCAAAAGGAAAAATAAGGAAATGATTCATGTGTGTGAATTTCTTTTTTTAAACATTGCTTTCAATGTTTCCCGTGAAGGACCTATCATTTTCTACGTTCAGCACCAGCGTGGAAACACTGTGTCTTTGAACTTTGCACAGTACCCCATCCTCATATATGCGATATAGGTGTTAAACATTGATCCCCGTCCAATATAACAGAAATATGTTCTGAAAACATATGGCATTTTATTGTTAGTGGAGGCACTGTAGCGTTGGTTGCTGAACGTGTTTTTACGACCTCACATTATTCCATCTTCTCTGACTAATGCCAAGAAGTAAGATGTCAGACCGGTTCATGAAAACAGGTCTCTGTTGCAATGCAGATTTACAGACATCTGGATATCTAATAGGGAAATTTTATTATTTCCAAATGGATGGATTGATAGGCGTTCACCAAAGGATTGTTTTTGGCATCAAAAATGCATGCACTTTCTCAATTTGCTGTGTTTCGAAGCAGAGACTTTGCGGAACGGGGAAATTTCATCATTGTGCAGTTATGAAAAGGGAAGGGGGATACCGATATCTCTTGCTTCCTAAAGGTGTTTTTACCATCTCACATTATTCCAATATCTCCCCCAAAACAGCATGCGGTGCCGCAGTAATAATACAGAGGGGGGGAAATTGCGGTGGCAGGCCAGCAATGGGGAAGGGGTGACGTAAATTGTTCTTTAAAAAAGTACTAAGTATGTAAGATTTTTAGAAAGAGCAGGGGAGAAGAGCGGATTCCTTAATAATTTAACAATATTGAGTGTTTTCTATTATCCTTTCTTTTTCTTTCTTCTGTTTTATTTTAAAGTAACTGACCTTATTTAGTCAAGATGGAGGGTCGGGGGCAGATGTAGTTACTTGTATCATCTGTGGCTTTTTAGTTATTTTGCCAAACCAAGTGCCAGGATATACATGCTCAAAGTGCAAGCCAGTGGCCCTCTTGGAGAACAAGGTCAGGCAGCTGGAGGCCTGTGTTTCTAATCTCTGCAAGGTTAGGGAACAGGAGAGGTTTTTTGCAGGAAGCAGAGGAAAACTTTGCCAACATAGGGGACAGGGGTAATCTAAATCAGGATGAGGGCATTTCACAAATATAGGACACAGACTTTTGAAGGAATGTCACAGTCTGAAAGGGAAGAACTAGGAAACACACAGGGAATTTGAAATTACAAAATGGATTCCAACCTCTCTCCCTTATTAACCCGGAGAAGGAACTGCAGCAAGATCAGCCTCAAGACCTTGCACAGAGGAATCCAAATCCAACAGCACACCGAGGGGCATCTACCAAGCCTCAGAGGAGGCGAGTGGTGGTGGTTGGGGATTTCTTCCTTAGAGGAACAGAAGTAGTCATCTGCAGACCTGACAAAATGAACCGAGAGGTCTGCTGTCTCCCTGGAGCCAAGATTCAGGATGTATCAGAGAGACTGACGAGACTCATCAAGCTCACTAACTCTAACCCCTTTCTCTTGGTCTATGTAGGAACTAACAATACTTCAAAATGCATCCTTCAGGATATCACAAAAGTATATGAGGAGATGGGTAGGAAGCAGAAGGACCTGGGGGGACAGGTGGTAATCTCATATCTCCTCCCTGTAGAAGGATGTGGCCAACGAAGGGAATGAACAGCAGTGGAGGAGAAAAATTGGTTTCGGAGATGGTGCTGGCAGTAACGATTCGTATTCTTGGGCCATGGTTTGCTATTTCATTCAGATGGGATATTGGGACAGGATGGGGTGCACCTCACCACTGAAGGTAGGAATCTTTTTGCCAAGAGGATTGCAGATTTAATAAGGAGACGTTTAAACTGAGTTTGCAGGGGGAGGGAATTTTTTTCTTAATGGTAGAGATCCAGAAGGGGGTCTGGAGATTAGCCCAAATGCTGCAATAGAAGCAAGACAAGGAGTAGGCAGACCATCAGTGCAAGTAAAAGCAGGTTTAAGCAAAGGATATGTAAGAAGCACACACAGCCTTAAATGTCTCTACACCAATGCACAGAGCATGGAGAACAAACAAGAGGAGCTGGAACTCCTAATACAGAAAAATAAATATGATGTAATTGGCATCACTTAAACATGGTGGAATGAGATTTAGGACTGGAATGTAGTTATTGGAGGGTATAACCTGTTTCAAAGGAACAGACCTAGTAAGAAAGGAGGAGGTGTAGCTTTATATATTAAGGACATTTATACTGCTGAAGAAATACAAGATAAACAGCAGGGGAGGCATGCTGAGAGTATTTGTGTGAAAATCAGGGGTGAGAAAACTGGGAGGGATGTCACTGTGGGGGTATATTATAGACCCCCAAGCCAGCTGGAGAAGGGGGTGATGCCTTGTGAGCAGATGGCCACACAGTCAAAAGGGAGAGATGTAATACTAATGGGAGATTTTAACTATCCTGATATATGCTGGCAGTCCAACTCAGGTAAGAATGCAAGGTCTAGCAAATTCCTTACTGACCCTGCAGACAGTTTCATGGTCCAGAAGGTAGAGGAGGCAACAAGAGACACAACCATTTTAGATCTGGTCTTAACCAATAAGGAGGGCCTTATAAATGGGGTTGAAGTGGTGGGATATTTAGGAAAAAGTGGCCATGCCCTCTTGGAATTTGTTATGCAGTTGGAAGAAGAAGCTAAGCATAGTCAGACAAGACTCCTGGACTTTAAGAAAGCCAATTTTTATAAACGTAGGGAATTATTGGCTGTGATTCCATGGACCAAAACACTCAAAGAGAAGGGATTCCATGATTGATTATTTTCAAGTAACTGACCTTATTTAGTCAAGATCGAGGCTTAGGGGGCAGATGTAGTTACTTCTATCATCTGCGGCATGTTTGTTTTTTGCCAAACCAAGTGCTAGATTACACATCAAAGTGCAAGCTAGAACAAGGTCAGGCAGCTGGAGACCTGTGTTTCTAATCTTCGCAATGTTAGGGAAGAGGGGTATTTTTTGCAGGAACCAGAGAAAAACTTTGCCAACACAGGGGACAGGAGTAATCTAAATCAGGATGAGGGCATTTCACAAATACAGGATACAGACACTTGGAGGAATGTCACAATCTGAAAGGGAAGAACTAGGAAACACACAGGGAGTTTGAAATTACAAAATAGATTCCAACCTCTCTTCCTTATCAACCCAGAGAAGGAACTGCAGCAAGATCAACCTCAAGACCTTGCACAGAGGAATCCAAATCCAACAGCACACCGAGGAGCATCTACCAAGCCTCGGAGGAGGCGAATGGTGGTGGTCGGGGATTCCTTGCCTAAAGAAACAGAAGCGGTCATCTACAGGCCTGACAAAATGAACTGAGAGATCTGCTGTCTCCTTGGAGCCAAGATTCAGGATGTATTGGAGAGACTGACGAGACTCATCAAGCCCACTGACTCTAACCCCTTTCTCTTGGTCCATGTAGGAACTAACGATACTTCAAAACGCAGCTTTCAGGATATCACTGAAGGACCTGGGTGGAGAGATGATAAGATGGATGGGAGTTCCTCAATAGCGAGATACTAAAGGCACAATCTAAAACTCTTTCAACAAGAAGAAAAATGGGAGATGTCTAAAGAAACCGCAATGGTTTACTAAAGAACATTCAACTCAAGGAACTATAAAAATGGAAAAATGGGGAATGCCCCAAAGAGGAATATAGGCAAACAGCTAATATATGCAGGGATGGTTAAAAAAAAGCTAAAGTGCAAAGTGAGCTTAGATTTGTCAGAGAGATTAAAAATAGTCAAAAGGGTTTCTTTAGTTATGTCCACAGCAAAAGGAAATATAAGGAAATGATAGGCTCTCTGTGTGGCGATGATAACCAGTTACTAACAGGAGACAAGGAAACTCAGTACCTACTTTGCCTCTGTTTTCTCCAAAAAGGAAGAAAGAGATCTGCTGGGACAAAGAGTAGATGATGTAGGATGGGAAGTGCAACATAGAATAGGTAGAGAGGTAGTACAGAAACACCTGGAAACATTAAATTAATTCAAGTCTCCTGAGCCAGATGAATTACACCCAAGGATATTAAAAGAACTGGCAGAAGTATTTTCAGAACCATTGGCAATAATCTTTGAGAAGTCCTGGAGAACAGGGGAAGTCCCCATCGTTTGGAGGAGGCGAATCTTGTCCCCATCTCCAAAAGGGGGGAAAAAGAGGACCCAAATAATTACCGCCCAGTCAACTTGACTTCTATTCCTGGAAAGATCCTAGAGCAAATA
This sequence comes from Phrynocephalus versicolor, assembly GCA_023846285.1. Taxonomy (NCBI): domain Eukaryota; kingdom Metazoa; phylum Chordata; class Lepidosauria; order Squamata; family Agamidae; genus Phrynocephalus; species Phrynocephalus versicolor. Next base: position 11,479,601 of record JAHTLZ010000274.1, on the reverse strand, counting down.
TTAAACAGGCAGGCTGTAATTATTTAACAAACAATGCTGTCATTACAAGAAGTCAACACGGGTTTCTTAAAAACAAGTCATTCCAGACTAATTTGATCTCTTTCTTTGATAGAATTACAGGCCTGGTGGATGAGGGGAATGCTGTGGATACTGCGTATCTGGACTTTAGTAAGGCCTTTAATAAGGTATTCTTGCTAAGAAGTTAGTAGAAAGTGTGATAGATAGTGCTACTGTTAGATGGATTTTTAATTGGTTGACTGATCGCACCCAAAGGGTGCTCTCTTCAGCTTGAAGAGATGTGACCTGCGGGGTGCCCCAGGGTTCTGTTCTGGGTCCAGTGCTGTCCAATATCTTTATTAATGACTTAGTGGACGGATTAGAGAGCATGCTAATTAAGTTTGCAGATGATACCAAATAGGGAAGGGTTGCTAATTTCCTAGAGGATAGGGTGAAAATCCAAAATGACCTTGACTTATTAGAGCGCCGGGCCAAGGCTAACGGAATGGATTTGGAAATGTAGGGTATTGCATCTTGGTAAAAAGAATGAATTGCACAGATATAGGAGGGGAGATACACGGCTGGAAATAGTACCTGTGAAAGAGATCTGGGAGTCTTGGTGGACCACACATTAGGGAACTGGGAATGTTTAGCCTCTCTTAAAGAAGGCTGAGGGGGGATATGATAGCTAAGTTTAAATATTTGAAAGGATGTCGTATTGAAGAGGGAACAGGTTTGCTTTCCATGGCTTCAGAGACTAGGACTCGGGGCAATGGTTTCAAACTACAGGAAAAGAGATTCCATTTGAACATTAGGAAGAAGTTCATGATGCTTAGAGTTGTTCGGCAGTGGAATATGCTGTCACAAAGCGTGCTGGAGTCTCCTTCTTTGGAGGTTTTACACAAAGGCTGGATGGCCATTTGTCGGAATTATTGTGATGGGGTTCCTGCATGGCAGGGGGTTGGACTGGATGGCCCTTGAGGTCTCTTCCAACTCAATGATTCTATCATTCTATGCAGTGTGTGGAGTATGGTCTGAGCACTGACAGGCTGACTCCTAATCCCTTCAACCTCTGCAGCAATGCTGGCAGCACTCATACATGTACGTATTTCCCAAAGCCAACCTCTGGATTTGACACTGAGCACGAGCACTTAACTTCTTTGATCTACCATGGCGAGGCCTTTTATGAGTGGAACCTGTCCTATTCAACCACTGTATGGTCTTGACCACCATCCTGCAGCTCAGTTTCAGGGTCTTGGCCATCTGTCTATAACCTAGGCCAGGTATCTTTTTATAGAGCAGCAATTCATTTTTTCAGATCCTCAGATGGTTCATTCCCATGAGGTGCCATGTGGAACTTTGAGCGATAACACCTGCTCACATCTGAGACCTTTTGACACAAATGTCAATGATACTAGGGAGGGAAAACGGCTACCTGGACCTAATTTGGACATTATCAGAGGTGTACTCACTTTTGTTGCCAGCAGTTTAGACATTAATGGTTGGGTGTTGCATTATTTTGAGGGTACAGTACATTTGCACTGTTATAAAACCTGTATACTCATTGCTTTACATTGTAGCCAAGTCTCATTTCTTCATGAAAAGATATACTAAAATATTTATGAAATGTGAGGGGGGGCACTTACTTCTGTGATATACTGTATGTTATTTTTAAAAAAAGTGGTGTTGAATTTACTAACATTAGTGATAAGTAAAAAATATATATTAGGGCTGAAAAAGCAAGAATACTGAAATAAAACAGATTTCTGTGAGCAGCTGAAGGGGACAAATACTACTAGTGTACACTTAGTTGTGCTTTCTACAGTATATTGGAAGATACTACTCAGCAGGAAGAAAGGACCCATACTGAGAAAGAGTGCAGAACTGGAAAATACTGCAGTGGAAAAGGCAAATATTGCTGTTTTCCCTTTGATAATAATAATAATAATAATAATAATAATAATAATAATAATAATAATAAAACAACCCCCAAGGGTGCCGCCTTGTCATGGCAGGGGGCTTAACTGCTCCAGTAGGTCCAACCTTACCAGAGACGTCTCGACTGAGGAACAGAACTAAGTGCACCCAACAACTCATGAATCATGGTGAAATATAATATAAAGAAGCCTATACCAGCTCGGTTGTCACCCCGGTTAACAAGGACCGTGATGGGTGTTGATGAACCTGGACATACGTTGATAAATGGGCTACAGGTCATGGGTCCCACTACTGAGCAACCAGGGCTTGGGTCTGTAGAGTTACTGGAAGTTGAGCAATCTCAGAAGTGGCAGAAATATACTTTACCAGAGAACTGGGCAATCATAAAATGCTATTATAAGGCAGAACCTAAAAACGAGGCTACCAGAAGCGATGCACCAATTATGGAGACAAGAATATCCGAACTCCAAGATAAGATAACTGAATAACGATCAGCTGACCAGCGAAGATATATTATCAGAACAAGGTGATTAGTAAAGTTGAACTAGAAGAAATATGGAGGAGTTGTAAAATTGGAGGTCAACAAATTATCCAAATAGGAGGAGAACATGGATTAATAACACCTGGGGACATCAAACAGTCAAAAGTTGAAGAAAACATGGAAGTTGTGCAAAAATGTGAACCAAAAGAAAGTTCAATTAGGATTGGAACACCAGCAGAGCTCACTATTAGGCAGCAAGAATTGAAGAATAAAATACTCACACATGCTGCATTAAATGAAGAGAGGGGAAGGCTCCTGATTTTAAAGACTGTTCCTAGAAAAAAATTGGTACCATTGATGAACGACAGAAACTCTGCACTTGCAACAATCCAGATAATGTCAATTGAACAGATAAATCAGCATACTTAAAGTACAGTAGTACTAGGGAACTAGGGATTCCACAATTGAAGCCCCCCCCCCTCCAAAATGCATTGAGAAACCACGGTGAAAAATCAGGCTGGAGCTTAAAATCAAAAGACTCTGAGCAGATGCGAGTAACTTGAAAAACCTGCAGGAAGACAAATTAAAGAATGGTAAGATCAAGAAATATTTGACTAAAAATACTGGCTAAGTACAAGGAAAACTGGAGAAGCATTAGAAATAGTGAAACAGCAAATAACAGCAACAGCTAGAAAAATTGAAAGATATGGTGCTAGATTTACTCAGTATAAAGACAACCAGTTGTTTCAATCAGATCAAGAAAGTTCTATCAGAGTTTAAATCAGAAGATGGGTATAAAAGGTGAAAATCATGAAAAAATGGCAAACATTCAGTTTTGGAAAGACATATGGGGAACTGAGATAGACTATAATAGAAATGCTGGATGGCTCCAAGATTTTGAGAAGAAACTGTCCAAGTGCACAATGGACCAACCAGAAATAACAGCTGATACGATTGCCAAAAGAGTACAAAGAGTCAAAAACTGGACATCACTTGTCAATGATCAGCTGCACGGGTTTTGGCTTAAACACCTGACCAGTCTTCATAGAAAAATGGCCCAACAATTTAATGAAATGTTGAGGATGGGTTATATTAATGAGTTGTTAACAACTGGGAATACAGTAATCCCCCACCTATCGTGGGGGTTAGGGACCCGGCCTGACCTGCGATAATTGAAAATCCGCAATATGGGTATGTTGAGTCAAGTCAGGACTGGGGGGCATGGCACTGCCCTGAACGGGCCTCCAACAGGCTTCCTGGGCCCCAGAAGTGGTTTCTTGCAATCCGGAAGTTACTTCTGGTTTTTCGGAAGTCACTTCCGGTTTGTCGGAAACCACTTCTGTGGCCTTCGACAGGCCTGGGAAGCCCATCGGAGGCCCATTTGGGGCAGCCTGTCAGGCCTGGGTTAAGTGCAGTAGGCCTCAAACAGACTCAAGCAGCTTACCCCAGGAGCCCTTGCCTTTCATATACAGTGGACCCTCGTATAACGGAGGGTCCGTACAATGAAAAACCCGCACAACTAAAAAAAATCCGCCCCCCTCCCCCCCGCCACCTCCGTCCGCCACCTGCGGCCGGAAGAGGACGGGGGCGGTCAAGGAAAGAGGGGAGGGGAGGGGATGGGGCGGCAGACAGGGAGGGGGGCGAGCCAGGGAGGGGTGCCCTTACCTGGCACCTGCGCAGGGGTCCTCCGCTTGCCGCCGCCGCGGATGCTGAGGTTCCACCCGGCGGCGGTGGCGGCGGCGGCGGCTCCCGGGGCGGCCCCGCGAGGCCAGTGACGGGAGCCGCTTCCGGCGGGGGCAGCAAGGTGGCGGCGGCGGCGGTGGCTCCTGGGACGGCCCCACGAGGCCGGTGACGGGAGCCGCTTCCGGCGGGGGCAGCAA
>JAHTLZ010000274.1:11454907-11465513 GCA_023846285.1 Phrynocephalus versicolor | reverse complement strand
GAAGAGGAGGAGGGGGAGGTCGGCGGAGGAAAAGGGGACGAGCCTCCCCGGCCTCCCCAGGCGGCCCGGTGCCGACCGGTCCACGGACCGGCACCGGTCCGCGGCCCGGAGGTTGGGGACCACAGGTCTATAGCACATGTGTCAGATGCATCAGACAGTGGGCTGTAGTCAACTAAAGCTTTATAACAGTTGCTTGGAACCCTCTCTTTGCTGTTTCTTGGTTACAGTTCCGCTGTGGGAACCAATATGTACCAGCCACTCTTGGTCTTCCAGGTGAAGATTTTAAACCAGCTACTAGATGGGATTCCAATTTGGATTGCATCTGCCAACTTAGAGGTAGACTGGGTTGCAGCCATCTTCCTATATTGCATCCTGAGTGTTCCAAATACAGTATGATTAACCTTTTTACAATCACCAACAAACCTGGCCTCCATTTGCCATCAACCGCAGCCTGGACAGTTACTATTAAGTACTGTTTTTTCTTCCAATTGCATGTTGACTCTTAATTTCCTATTATACGACCTATTAAGGGATCCTTATGTCTCCAGCTTGTATCGATACATCAATCTCAAAATTGACCATATTTGAATTAATTTAGATTTCCCTAATTTATTGTGAAGAATCCCAACTATTTAACATTGTTTGCCAAAGAATCTGGCAAACAATTACTACCCAGAAACCTTTTGGTAGTGGGGCAGCTAAAAAATATTGTTAATAAATAAATAAATAATAAATAAAATATTGAGAGCCAGAACATTCCTGCAGGTCTTAACTCAACCTGTTCCCTTCACTTTTATCATCTGCTGCTCACTCCAGAGCTAGTAGCCAATTGTATGAAAAATCTTACTAATCCTCACCAGCGCTGGGCTTCCATGCTTACCAGACTGAATATATTTCCCTCGGCTGTCCTTTCAGGTACTTATCACAACATGCCATTTGAGAACAGACTATTTAAATATTGTCTACATGAACCCGGCTCAACCTCAGATATTCTTTCCCGCCCCACCTATCACAAGCTTTGTCAACAAATCCTGGCTCCAATCATTTCTAACTTTTCTGGATCTCCAGAGAGTATCACTCAGCACCTACTTACAGTCAAAGCTACCAAACTGACAGACTCGGTGGCTGAATACCTGGCCAGAGTGCTATACAGTGGAACCTTGACATACATACTGCTTGACTTGCATCATATTTGACTTGCAGCAAGAAGGGCCCTGTTTGACTTGAGTCGCAGGCTTTGACTTACATCTTGGAGCCCCGGCGCAAGGCACTGGAATCGGGTGGCAGCCACGACCCAGCATCGCGGCTGCTGCCTCCAAACTACTCCTGCCTTCTTCCCCTCCTCCGGCAGCGGCGGCTCCGGCGAGGCCAGCTCAGAGCACCTGGAGCTGGTCCTCGGCCTCACCGAAGCCGCCGCTGCTGCCGGAGGAGAAGAAGGGCCGGGAGCTCGGGGCTGGGCTTGATGGTTAGACAGTCAGCTCAGTCTTGTAAAAAACCTGGCTGCAGAAGTCTGGTCCACAATGGAAGCATTTTAGTTGGGGAGCTGTAAAGTTGTGGGACTCTAATGGTAAGCATAGAGTTGTTCAGAACTTGGAACGTCAGGTTAAAAATCAGTAAAACTTAAATGTTAGACATTGTTGCTATGAACATTAAAAAGTGGAGGCATATAACTTGTGGACTATAATTCCACTGCCTCCTCCTCTCTTTGAAGAGACATTTCATTTACATCCCCAGAAGGAATCTCGTATCCCAGTCAAATTTGTGTTAAATTGCTGTTTTCGGGGGTCTTTTTCATCATCTGGAACGGATTAATCCGCTTTCCCATTACTTTCTATGGGAAACGTTCATTTGACTTAAGTCATGTTTGACTTAAGTCTAGACCACTGGAACGGATTAATGACGTAAGTCAAGGTTCCACTGTATACTGGGCATGTCTAACTTTGAATAGGTCATGATCTACTTTTTCTGGCCAAAAGTGCCAGTGATTTACCACCATGAAAATTAAGTTTCAAATTAGTTTGAAATTAAATTTTAACCCAATAACGTTGGACGATTCCCCCCTTCCCATTTTTAATGAACCTCCTGTCATTTACTTTATTTGTTTGATAATTATTATTTTTTATTATTTTTTAGATTTGTATACTGCCCATCTAGCAACACGGCCACTCTGGGCAGTTAACGCAGTTACATCATAACAAAATGAACAATACAATGTAAAAATAACATACAAATAAAACAAAACCAAGTGAAACAGCAATAAAATCATTAATTTATATACATTTACAGGAACAAAGAACAGCAGGCGGAATGAACAAATTAGTATGTCAGATCGTAAAACAAATAATTGCAAAAAATAAGACTCACCTTCTCCCTGCAAAGTAAGAAGAAATGGCTGTGCATCTTATAGAGCAACTACAGTAGTCCCCGCTACATATGTGTCACAGATTTTCATTTAGAGAGAAGTTACCTACATGGAGCCTCTCCCATCCCCTGCTGCAACTGGGATTCTGCAGTTCCAATCACCTTGTTTGCAAAGAGGCTTCCTCCAGAGAGCCTCTCCCCACCCATATGCTTCTCTAGCGAGGATTCCCCAGTCAAAAATCACCTTATTTGCAAAGAAGTCTCCTCCACAGGGCCTCTGCCCTCCCCTTTTTCAGCCTGGATTCCCCAGTCCCAATCACCTCGTTTTCAACCCTACCTTGTTGCAGCCAAGATTTAGCAGTCCCTGTCCCCTCCTTTGCAAAGATGCTTCCTCCAGGGAATCTCTCCCCACCCTCCCCTTCTGCAGCCAGGATTCCCCCAGCCATAAATTACCTGGTTTGCAAGGAGGTCTTTTCCACAAAGCCTCAGCCCTCCCCTTTTGTAGCTTGGATTCCACAGTCCCAGTCACCTCATTTGCAACCCTCCCCTTTTGCAACCTCAATTCCCCAGTCCCAATCACCTCATTTGCAACCCTCCCCCTTTGCAGCTTGGATTCCACAGTCCCAATCACCTCATTGCGAGCCTCCCATTTGCAGCATGGATTCCCCAGTCTGAATCACCTTGTGTCCAAGCCTCCTCTTTTGCAGCTCTGGTTCTCAATCAAAAATCACCTCTGCCCTCTCCTTTTGCAGTCAGGATTTCCCCACCATGAAATATTAGGCTAAACATCCTTTTTAAATTGAGGTTCACAAAACTGGCCACAGTATTCCAGGTGGGGTATGACCAGAGCCGAATGAGTGGGGATATCACTTCCCTTGATCTAGACTTACATGCAACCAAGAATCGCATTGGCTTTCCAGGCTGCCACATCACACTGCTGACTCAAGTTCAATTTGTTGTCCACTAAGACTCCCAGATCCCTTTCACAGGTACTATTTTCCAGCCAGGTATCTCCCATCCTATATCTGTGCAGTTCATTCTTTTTACCAAGATGCAGCACCCCACATTTCCCTCTGTTGAAATCCATTCCGTTAGCCTTGGCCCAGCACCCTAATCTTTTGAATTTTCATCCTATCCTCTACGGATTTAGCAACACTTCCCAATTTGGTATCATCTGCAAATTTAATTAGCATACTCTATTTCTTCCTTCAAGTCATTAATAAAGATATTAAACAGCACTGGACCCAGGACAGAACCCTGGGGCACCCCACTGGTCACATCTCTCCAAGCTGAAGAGAGGCCATTTATGATCACCCTTTGGGTGCAATCAGTCAACTAATTACAAATCCACCTAAAAGTAGCACTATCTATCCCACTTTCTACTAACTTCTTAGCAAGAAAACCATGAGGAACCTAATCGAAGGCCTTAATGAAGTCCAGGTAAGCAATATCCCCAGCATTCCCCTGATCCACCAGGCCTGTAATTTTATCAAAGAAAGATCAAATTAGTCTGGCATAACTTATTTTTAAGAAACCTGTGTTGACTTCTTGTAATGACAGCATTGTTTGTTAAATAATTACAGCCTGCCTGTTTAATATTTGCTCTAGGATCTTTCTGGGAATTGAAGTCAAGCTGACTCGGCGGTAATTATTTGGGTCCTCTTTCCCCCCCTTTTGGAGATGGGGACAAGATTTGCCTCCTCCAAACAATGGGGACTTCCCCTGTTCTCCAGGACTTCTCAAAGATTATTGCCAATGGTTCTGAAATTACTTCTGCCAGTTCTTTTAATATCCTCGGGTGTAATTCATCTGGCCCAGGAGACTTGAATTAATTTAATGTTTCCAGGTGTTTCTGTACTACCTCTCTACCTATTCTATGTTGCACTTCCCATCCTACCTCATCTACTATTTGTCCCAGCAGATCTCTTTCTTCCTTTTTGGAGAAAACGGAGGCAAAGAAGGTGTTGAGTAGTTCTGCCTTTTCCATGTCTCCTGTTAGTAATTGATTATCATCGCCTCACAGAGGGCCTATCATTTCCTTATTTTTCCTTTTGCTGCGGACATAATGAAAGAAACCCTTTTTTACTATTTTTAATCTCTCTGACAAATCTAAGCTAATTTTGTGCTTTAGCTTTTTTTACCTCCCCCTGCATATATTAGCTGTTTGCTTATATTCCTCTTTGGGGCATTTTCCATTTTTCCATTTCTTGTACTTGGTTTTTTTTATAGTTAAATGAGTTGAAAGTTCTTTAGTAAACCATTGCGGTTTCTTTAGACATCTATTTTTCTTCTTGTTGAAACAGTTTTAGATTGTGCCTTTAATATCTTGCTTTTAAGGAACTCCCATCCATCTTATCATCTATCCACCCAGGTCCTTCAGCTTCCTACCCATCTCTTTGTATGCTTTAGTGATATCCTGAAAGCTGCATTTTGAAGTATCGTTAGTTCCTACGTGGACCAAGAGAAAGGGGTTAGAATCAGTGGGCTTGATGAGTCTCGTCAGTCTCTCTGATACATCCTGAATCTTGGCTCCAGGGAGACAGCAGACCTCTCGGTTCATTTTGTCAGGCCTGGGGATGACTGCTTCTGTTCCTCTAAAGCAAGGAATCCCCCAACCACCACCACTTGCTTCCTGTGAGGTTTGGTAGATGCTTGGTGTGCTGTTGGATTTGGATTCCCCTGGAAGGTCTTGAGGCTGATCTTGCTGCAGTTCCTTCTCTGGGTTGATAAGGGAGAGAGGTTGGAATCTATTTTGTAATTTCAAACTCCGTGTGTTTCCTAGTTCTTCCTTTTCAGATTGTGACATTCCCCCAAGCGTCTGTCTGTCTCCTGTATTTGTGAAATGCCCTCGTCCTGATTTAGATTACCCCTGTCCCGTGTTGCCAAAGTTTTTCTCTGCTTCCTGCAAAAAATCCTCCTGTTCCCTAACATTGCGGAGATTAGAAACACAGGTCTCCATCTGCCTGACCTTGTTCTAGCTTGCACTTTGATGTGTAATCTGGCACTTGGTTTGGCAAAAAAACAAACATGCCGCAGATGATACAAGTAACGACATCTGCCCCCTGAGTCTCCATCTTGACTAAGGTCCATTACTTGAAAAAAACAACACAGAAGAATTTTTTTTTACTTTTTAAAATTTTTAAAATTGTGCTCCCAGTAAATTTCCAAAGGACTCCTGAACCCCCCCTCCTCCACGCTCCTCTTTGCTCCCTGTGAGAAATATTTAAGTGTTAAAGCAACAGCAGCAAATTCTAGGCTTTAAAAACACAATCATCATTGAGAATCAGCCCTGAGAAACAGACAAAGCTCCAGCTCACTTGCTTCCAGTAAATTTCCAAAGGACTTCTTAAAAAAAAAACCCCTCCTCCATGCTCTTTTTTGCTCCCTGTAAGAAACAGTTAAATTTTAAAGCAACAGCAGCAAATTCTAGGTTTTAAAAACACAAGCAGCCCTGTGATCAGGTTGCTGACCTTGAAGAATGCTGAATGTGATCTTTTCTTCTCCAACTGTTGCTAAGTAGCATCAGCATGAAACGTATTGTTATACAGAGCCTTATAATGTCATTCCAGATTAACCTTTTTGGTCAATGATACTGCGGTGTTACAAATTACACACAAAAAACCCTTGATTTTTACCATGATGTCGTCCATTTCGCATTCAGCATGAAAGTGGTAGGTTTGGCTCTTCTTTGGAACACTAATCTTCATTATACTTGGGTGGCTGAATGTAAGAAGGCCAAATCTGCTAAATTAGTTTAAACTCTGGCCAAATCTTGTCCTCACTGGCTGAATCTGGTCATTTCTAAAAGCAAAAATAAGAATTCATCGTACTGGCACCAATATTTAAATACCACCAAACAATCGTTAAAAACCCTCAAACAATTCAATTTAAAAATTAGGATGAACTTCATGATGGTTAGAGCTGTTCGGCAGTAGAATATGCTGCCACCGAGGGTGGTGGAGTCTTTTTCATAGGTTTTTAAACAGAGGATGGGTGGCCATCTGTCAGGAGTACTGTGATGGGTATAACGGAATCCCAGAACCTTTACTGGGATCAGGTTAATTTCTAGCCTTGCAGGCTCTCCCCTGCTATAAAACCTCCTCAGAAGATCTATGAAGGAGCCTTGAGACTGTCAAAAAACCTGCGTGTTCCAATAGCTGACTTCCTCAGCTTTCCTCTTTGCTGTGCAGCTTAGTAGACTTACCAAAAATATTACCAAGGCACCTACTGTGTAATTAAAAGCATTTATTGAGTCTATGGGATGCGAGCTTAACGACCCCCCGGTTGAGACCGAGGAAAAAGGGGGGGAGATGAACGGAGAACGGGCGGAGGTAAGACCGCAGGGGAGGGCTGGATGGGGAGAGGGACACTCATACCCGTTTGGCTGAAGTATTTGGCGTTCCACTGAGGTCTTTAGGTTCCCCTTTACGCTTCGTGTCCTCAGAGATCTTCGGGTGAGCCCCTTGAACCCCCCCCCATGGCCCTGGCAGGCCCGGAAAAATTAAACAAAAAAATTAAAAACTGGCAGCATGTTTAAAAGCATGTTTAGAGGCACAAGGCACAGGCGTCACAAACAGCTGCTGCTGCCGCCCGCCCGTACTGTTTGTCATTATTCCTCCAGTATATGAAAAGATCTTCTGGATCCAATTTAAAAATCCATTTTGCCAGCTTTCTTGTTTCTCAGAGTGGTCGACCTGATGTGTCCTTTGAAAGGGATATCAGGATCCAAGTACACATCAGACAAATCACCAGCTACTCTGAATTCTTGAAGCAAATCAGGGTTAGTGTCTACTAGAGTTTCAGGCAAAGTTAACTTCACTCTCAACAAATTTGCTTGTCTCTTCACATAAGGCTTCAGTCTATTAGCATGGTAGACTTTTGGCTTGTTTTCGTGTTTGGACATTCTGACAACATAGTTGACATTTCCCAGTGCACTTGCAATTTGTTGTGCTTTATTTGATCCAATACCAGTACTGAATCTCCTACTTTAAATGAATGTGGTCTTGCTTTGGCATCTTGATAGGCTTTGTATATCTTCTGGGCTTCTTCTGGATGCTTGGCTGTGATGTTTTGGATATCTTGCAACTGATGCAACACTCTGATGTATTTAGCGAATGGAACTGAAGTAGCAGGCACAGATCCTTCCTACTGGGCTCTAAGTAACTTCAATGGTCCTCTCAATTTTTTCCAAGGATTACATCACTTGGCATATACCACCCTAGAGATTCGTGGCGGAGGCATCAGACCATGTCTTCTGATTTTCTTGAATGAAAGCTTTCAACATCTCCTAGGCCTAGTGTATTCACTAGTGAGCAATTTGCAGCCTTTTTTAGATCTAAAAATTGAGGTCATCCATACCGATCTGGACTCCGGTTGCTCTAATCCCTCCTCTAGTATCCCGAGTGCCGCACAGTTTGGATCTGTTTTTCCAGCGGAGGCCTCCAGGGCTTTGGCTTATTTTTGGCTGGGGGCCTCCCCTTTTGATCCTTGCCCATATTGGCTTATTAAATCTGCCGGAGGGAGAATGCTGGAGTGGGCTTCAGTTATTTGCACCGCATCCTTCGGGGAAGTGATTTTCCCTCTCGCCTGAAGGAGACGGTGGTGAAGCCCACATTAAAGAAGGCTGGCCTGGCATCAGATGATCTGGCCAATTGCCCTCCGATTGCCATTGTTCCCTTCATGGGCAAGATCATTGAGAGGGTGGCCACCATCTGCCTTCAGTCATTCCTGGAGGAAAATCATGTCCTTGACCCGTTCCAGTCCAGGTTCAAGCCATTTCGAGGGACCGAGACTGCCCTGGTCGCACTGCAAGATGACCTTCTCAGGGAGGCTGACAGGGGTGTTCTACCTGTTGGTCATCCTTGATCTGTCAGCAGCTTTGTTACTGTCGACCATGGTATCCTGCTGGATCGGTTTACCAAGGCAGGAATCAGGGGTTCAGCGTTCTGCTGGCTTCAATCCTTCCTTGGTGACCGGTCCCAGCGAGTTCAGCTGGGGGATGTGTTGTCATCTCCCTGGATGCTCCCTTGTGGGGTGCCTCAGGGGTTGACAATCTCCCGTATGCTGTTTAACATTTATATGAGACCGCTGGCAGAGGTCATTAGGGGATTTAGGGTTCACTGCCATCAATACGCTGATGACACACAACTGTATCTCTCCTTCTCCACCTCAGCAGTGGAGGCAGTACGCTCCCTTGATCTGTGCCTGGAGGCGTTCATGGAATGGACCAGGACCAACAGGTTCAGACTTAACCCAGAGAAGACTGAGGTTCTGTTTTTCGGGGTGCCCTCATCTGGGTACAGTGGCCCCCTTCCCCGCCTGGGGGGTGTTACCCTCAGGCGTGTGGACAGGGACAGGAACCTGGGCGTGGTCTTCGATTCAGCCTTGTCCCTTGAAGCTCAGGTGATGGCTGTTTCCAAGACCGCTTTTTTCCATCTGTGCCGGATCACCCATATTCGTCTGTACCTGGATGAGGCCTCCCTGAGAACAGTTGTGCAGGCCCTCGTGATCTCGAGGACTGATTACTGCAACATCCTCTACGCGGGGTTGCCCTTGACCCTTACCCAGAGACCCCAACAGGTACTGAATGCGGTGGCCAGACTAGTGGTGGGTGCACGTAGATATGATCATATCACCCCAGTTCTGGCCCGCCTGCATTGGCTGCCCGTGGTTCTCCTGATAAGGTTCAAGGTCCTGGTTTTGGTTTACAAAACCCTCCACAGCTTGGGACCCCAATACCTTTCGGAGCGTATCTCCCAAAGGTCAATTGAGGCCTGACCCACTAGAATGTCGCAGGCGCTCTCACTCCAAGTGGCAATGCCCAGGGAGGCATGGAAATTGCTTACATGCAACCACACTTTCTCTGTGGTTGGCTCCTTGCTCTGGAACCATTTCCTGTGTAAGTTGCACCTTGCACAGTTCCTGCCCACCTGCTTTTTAGGGAGGCATTTGGCAACCTTTAATTTTATTTTATTCATTCTTTTTTCCTCTTTTCCCCCTCTTTTTGACGCCTCTTGCCAATGATTTTTACTCATTGTTTTGTTTTCTCCTTTTCTTCTTTTCCTTTTTAATTTATTTTTTTAAATTAAATTTAATTTTTGCTGACGTCACTTTGTGTTTTACTGGTTCTTTTAACCTTTATTGTTAACTGCCTGGAGTTCCCTGGGAAGACGGGCGGTATAAAAATAAAATAAATAATAAATATCTTGAACAAAGTTTGCTGTACACGTTCCACTGAACCATGGGATTCCGCATGATAAGCAGTGCTGAACTGTTGCCGAGTCCCAGTTAACTCACAAATCTTTGTCATCAGCTCACCTGTAAATGTTTTCACCTGATCTGAAACTAATACGTTGGGCCAACCAGTTCTCGAAGATATTTCTAGGAACGCTTTGGTGACTTGCTTTGATGAGATGGATGAAGTAGCAACCACTTCCGCCCACTTGGAAACTGGACAAGTGAAACAGATTAAGTACTTCTTGCCTGTATTACTTTCTGATAGAGGTCCTGACGATATCTATTTGCAAAGTAGAAAATGGGGATCCGGTTAACGGGAATTCTTCCATGTTTGCTTTTGCAGTATCCATTGGATAACCTACTCTCTGACAAGTATCACAACTTGAGCAGTATTTCTTCACATCCTTGGTGATGTTAGGCCAAAACAAATTAGTAATCTTAATCAGAGTTTTCTTAATATTATTGTGACCAGATACATAATCATGTGCCATCTTCAAATCTTCTCGGTAGCATTTTGAACTACTAACTGCAGATGTGGAGCCACTGCAGTGTTGTCATTTAGCTTCTCTCTGTAGAGTAATTTCTAGCCTTCTGGGCCCTTCCAGAAGAATCTAGCTTGTCTACCTGGACCTAAAGGCAGATCCATGTCAGCAAGATGTCTGCTGCTGTATTACTCATAATGCCGGGTGAACCAGAGATATATGAATCAATCCCAGAGGGAGGACAGAGGCTATAGAGGCCTTAAATGCTTCTGAGGTCATGTTTTATTAGCCCTCAAGGAAGATTCCTAGCTCTAGACATTGGTTTAAAATTGAATCCTTATCTGCATGAGGGAATCAGCAAAGCTAATGGGCAAACTTAGAGACTGCTGGGATGCTACAGTTTAATCAGCAGAATTTGTGGTCTTAACCAGATGTTTTGAGCATGCTACAGCTCAGTCAGGGAAGACTGACCCCAATCTGAATAATAATAATAATAATAATAATAATAATAATAATAATAATAATAA
>JAHTLZ010000274.1:11430055-11454897 GCA_023846285.1 Phrynocephalus versicolor | reverse complement strand
AATAATAATAATAATAATAATAATAATAATAATAATAATAATAATAATAATAATAATAATAATAATAATAATAATAATAATGTAGTCGCTCAAATGGTCCACTGGTATTTGTGTCAGAACTATCATATGCCCGTAGCAAAGAACTGGTGGGATCATAAGCCTGAAAAAGTGACTGAAAATGAACATGCAAAATTACTTTGGGACTTCCGAATACAGACAGACAGGGTTTTGGAGCATAATACCCCGGATATTGTGATTGTGGAGAAGAAAAAAGTGTGGATCATTGATGTTGCTATACTAGGTGATAGTAGAGTCAGTGAGAAACAACTTGAAAAAATTACCCAATATTAGGATCTGAAAATTGAACTTCAGAGATTCTGGCATAAACTGGTACAGGTGGTCCCAGTGGTAATCGACACGCTGGGTGTGGTGCCTAAAGAGCTAAGCAAGTATTTAGAACAAATTGGAGTTTGCAAATTTACCATCAGTCAGCTGCAGAAAGCCGCCTTACTGGTGTCTGCCCGCATAATTCGACAAACATCACGTAGTCCTAAACGCTTGGGAAGCGTTCGACTAGTTATTTGTATTACAAAATCCAGCGTAGTTAGCTGTGTGTGGGGTAATAATAATAATAATAATAATAATAATAATAATAAATTTTCCATGCTGCTCAGTCTCCCAAATTTCTAGTTTTATTTCATATTTTCTGTGATATCAGCTATTTTGAGTTATACCAACCCATACTGGCTCAAGAAATGTTTTGAGAGGGGGAAAGCGCTATTTAGAGTCTATATGGTTTTGAATTAGGTTTTATTACATTTAACTTATTAAAAATATTTTTTATTCTCATATAGATCTTTCGTTGTTGAGGTTCATCAGTACAGAGCTAACAAGGGGCTACTTTCTGGAACATAATGAAGCAAAGTATACCGAAAGGCGAGAGCGTGTGTACACATGCATGCGAATACCAAGAGAACTGGAAAAGGTAAACCATTTTCTCAACATTCTACCAGGTTTAATACATGCAGGCTGTACTGTTGTGAAACAAACCTCTAAAATGTGTATTTTAGTGTACAAGTATTTTATTAAAAATAATAGACAGGATTGTTTAGAACTATTATTTTAACATAATGGCTAAAATCCAGTAGTAAATTTTAGTGAGAATAAGCCTATTGAATCAGCACGGATTTGATGAATTAACTGCTCCATAAATTCCATTCAATAAGTGGACCTACTGTAGTTGTAGCCCCAAGGTTTTCCCAGCTGAAAGAGGCATCTAATTTCTCCAAAGTCAAATGAAAAACAAAGTGGAGAGGCATTTTGGAAAGGCAGAGGGTCATGAAAGAGCTGCCAGAAAGGAAGGGAAATGTGTGTGTGTGTGTGTGTGTGTGTGTGATGGCAGTGAGTGAACTACTAGAAAACGAAGGGAAACCTCAATGGGGTAGGGACTCTGCTTAGCTCATTCACTGCCATCAGTTTGGGTCCTCCTCCCCCCTCCACTATTTCCCTTCCTTTCCACCATGATTTGTTAATTTTATTTATCTATTTATTTTACAGAATTTTTAGCCGCCCCATTACCAATAGTCTCTTGTTAGTTTGGGGTTAAAAAACTGGAGGGCATCTTGTACATGGCAACGTCTTATAGATAGAAAAATATAGGTATATGCTGCCCACACTACCCAAAGCTCTCTGGTTGCACATTATGTTCCCTCTGGTCCCTCTGGTTCTCTGAATGTGCCCTGCTGAATTTATTTATTTATTTATTTATTTATTTATTTATTTTTGAGTATCTTTACTCCGCCTTTCTCTTTGGAAAGGGACCCACTTAATTACAATTAAGTCACAATCAGTTTGAGAAACAGAAAATTGAAGGGCATTTTACAGCATTAGAAGACAACATTAAAACTAACATTTGATAACACTGGCCAACAAATTTTATGAAACATTTTGTTTCCTCTACAATTTTGGGTGAAGTAATAGATTTTTACTTTGCTGAACACAGATATGTAATTGTAATTTCTGCATCATGTAGGGTTTTTCAGAAATCGACATTTGAACATTTAGCTTTGTAACGTCTTCTGCGATATAATGCTACAGAAGGACATTGCAATAGTTATAACAAAACATAAAGCAATTAGAAATGTTTTGCTGTAGTTTTTCGTTTGTAGTCACTGCCCTGTGCTTCATGTATCAATGTCCAGCAATGGTCTGCCAGCATAGCCAGACTCCACTTCCCCTTGTAGCGTTTCTCCATGGTCGCAATCTCTTGGTGAAATGGTTCACTGTGTTCATCACTGATGGTGCCAAGATTGGTCGGGAAGAAGTCCCAATGAGAATGAAGAAAATGTATCTTCAGTGACATATTGCATTTCATTGACTTGTAAGCCTGGAGCAGATTTTCAACTTCTTCAACATAGTTTGGTGCCTTGTAGTTGCCCAGAAAGTTAGCAACAACATTCTTGAAGGCTGCCCAGGCAGAAGGTCTCAAAGTGACTGTCCTTGATCAGCTTTCGAATATGTGGGTCAATGAAAATGCCTTCTTTGATCTTAGCATCACTGATGCATGGAAATTTCTGTCTTAAGTATGTAAAGGCTTCACTGTGCTTGTTCATTGCTTTGACATAGTTTTTCATGAACCCAAGTTTGATGTGCAAAGGTGGGAGATAAATCTTCTTCTTATCTACGAGAGGATCATGTGCAATGTTCTTTTGTCCTGGAACCAAGTCCCTGCGCGGTGGCCAGTCCTTTCTCACATAATGTGAATCTCTAGCTCAGCTGTCCCACTCGCAAAGAAATTAGCAGTACTTGGTATAACCAAGCTGGAGACCGAGTAAAATTGCAACAACTTTCAAATCACCACATATATTCCCGTTGTATCTCCAATGGGTATGGAAGGATACTTATTGCCATTGTGCAGCAAAACAGCCTTCAAACTTAACAGTGACGAGTCAATAAACAGTCGCCATTCTGATGGATTGTGGTCACATCCGAAAGCAGAAAGCAATCCATCAATGTCACTGCAAAAAGACTGATACTTTGGTTGAAGAATTGAGTCAACTCTTTATGAGAGTGGCGAAATACTGCAATTCTTGTACCTGGTAACAGCAGGTTTCATCCTTGCAACCTAGATCCAAGTAGTTCTGCTTGACTCTTTGACAAAACTAAATCTCTGATCAGATCATTGAGGTCTGCCTGAGAAACCAGATGCGGATTGCTGGACATCGATGGCTCAAAATCTGTATCTTTATTTATTTGTTTATTTATTTTAATATTTATATACTGCCCGTCTTCTGGAGGAACTCCGGGTGGTTTACAACAATGGCAATAATAACAAAGCTAGGTAAAAAACAAAGGAAAAACAGAAACAAAATCATAATATACATATCACAATAGAACTGCATTTAAAAAAAGGAAACAAAAATTCATGGACCAGCAGGCGGGATGAGAGGGGAAAAAAGAATTATTGGTCACCAAATGCCTCACGGTAAAGCCAGGTCTTTAAGGCTTTTTAAAAGGCTGGCAGGGAATGTGCAAGGCGCAACTCACTTGGGAGATGGTTCCAGAGCACAGGACCAGCCACAGAGAAGGCCTGGCTGCGTGTGACCATTTTCCGAACCTCCCTGGGCATGGCCACTGTGACGATCCCCCTTTCCAGAGACTGAGTTTTCAGAGGCACAACCAGGTTTATTTCGATATCCCACTGCTGTGCCACTAAATTGTGACGACACCTCCCTTTTACACACTGAATTCTGTGATGGAAATGGTACTGCTGCCACCTTTTATTCACTTAATAATGCTGCCACCTTTTAAACTCGTCGCCTCATGAATTGGGACAGACTCAGATGAATAATATAAAAATAATAACAAAGTTTATTGAGAAGATAATAAATATAACAATATCTGAGGATGGTATGCGCTGCCTTTAACATATACTGTAATAGATCTGATCAGCTCTACAAGCCTCCCTGCCTTCAATAACTAGTAAACAGTATAGCCCTCACTGCCTGACAGAACTCTCAGAGAACAGTGCTCTCTCCCAGCACTCACTCTCAACTTCATTGAACTCCCTCAACTGACTAGGCTCCACCCTTTTTATATCATACCATTCCCCACCCTCCTGCTGGGATTGGCTGATGATTTGTATATTCATTACTCCTGTTTCCAGGGTTTTGTCACAGCCACCCGAAGTGAGAGCGCCTGCAACATTCTGGTAGGACGGGCCTCAGTTGATATCTGAGAGATTCACTGCCAGGTATTCAGGTCCCAAGCTGTGGAGGGTTTATAAATTAAAACCAAGACCTTGAATCTTATTCGGGATGCAACGGGCAACCAATGCAGACGGGCCAAGACTGGGGTGATGTGGTCAAATCGACGCACACCCGCCACCAGTCTGGCTGCCGCATTTTGCACTCGAAGTCGCCGAAAAAGAGTCAAGGGCAATCCCATGTAGAGAGCATGGCAATAGTCTATTCTCGAGATCACCGCCGCCTGCACCACAGTTCTCAGGGAGGCCTCAGCCAGATATGTACGAATCTGGGCAATTTGTCCGAGATAGGAAAAGGCAGTCCTGGAAACGGCAGCCACCTAGGCCTCCATAGAGAGAGCCGAGTCCAGGACCACGCCCAGATTCTGGACTCTGTCTGCGAGCTGGAGAGAAGCACCCTCCAGACTGGGGAGAGGGACTCCATATCTGGAGGAGGGAACCTCGCTGATGCATCAGGTTCGATCTGCAGTATTTCATCTACCTCTGCATACTCTTCCTCATCATCCAGTGTCCAAACCTCTGGCAGTTTTAGAACAGGAAGACCCTCGTCATGTGCAATAGGTCTCATTACTGACGCGAGGTTAGGGTATTCAATAAAATTCTTGTTCTTTGAAGAAAATCCTGCCACATTCATCATGCAGAAGTAGCAATCCGTGACATGATCTTTCTGCTCCCTCCAAACGCATGGATGGACGCATACCTTTAAGACAAAACTGTGCATACAGAATCCTAACAGTTACAATTATGTGTTGTATTACATAGTTTTGATCCTGTAAGATGCAAGCTGAAACCCCAGCTGAGGAAGAGCTGTACTGTAAGATAAGATACTGTATGGAAATTGATAAGCTTGCTGGCAATTTGAAAGGAGACCGCGAAGAACTTTTCACAAGAAGATGGCAGGGTGTTGCAGCTGAGCTTGATAAACATTAAGCTAGTATACACCCAATGATATCTAGCATTGTCTTTGTTTGTCAAACTGTTTCCAATGTATCCTATGTCCCTTATCTTTCCCTTCCTCTTCTTCCCTCCCCTCCTTTCTTTTTTTCCGTTTTTTATTTCCCTCCTTCTTTCCCTTTCCCCTTACCCCATCTTTCAAGTAACCAATAAAACCTTCAAATGGAAAAAAAATAAATTGTACCAAAACCAAAATAATGGTTTTCAGTAGAAGGAGAATCAAGCATAAATGGTCTCTTAACGGTCATTAGATTGAACAGGTTCAGCAGTTCAAGTACATAGGCATAACATTCCAGTCGTCAAGTATGTAGCAACAAGAGCACAAGGGAATGCTAAAGTCATAAGTAATTTTCACAACACGACTGGAGGAAAACATGTTCCCTCAACTTTACAAGTTTTTACGGTGAAAATCATCACCCAAATGCTCTATGATTCACACGTGTTTGGTTATGCTAACCTGAAACCCCTAGAGATCATTCAAATCAGTTTTGTAAGAGCTATCTTGGGGGTTCCCTTATGTGTGCCCAACTTTTTGCTCCGCCTAGAGGCTGGACTTATTCCTATTGCAGCATTAACTACATTTTTGGTGGTTAAACATTGGCTCAAACTTACCTTCCTTTCGGATGCCCTAACCCGTCTGATCCTGCTAGATAAATTCCAATCACAATGGAAAATACAAATAATAAAAGTGATAAATAATATAGGTGTGAGGGTTCGGTCGATCGACCCAGTGGGTCTGATCCACAAATAAGACGACAACCAACTTTGACTCCAACTTCGAAAGGGTTTTTATTACATACAGGTTTGAACTCACTGTAGGCTCTTTCTTCATCATTAACAGACAACACGGAGAAAGGTTTCACAACATCATCTAACAGAACAGTATCCTGATAACTAAACTCGAACGGGTTCGACCTGACGTCAGGGTCTTCTAAATGAATGGAGGAGCACTCCTTCCCCAACCCATGCATTGGCTGCCACAGCATGGGTGCTTCGCCCACTGCACTACTGGGTTCCTGTTTCGCTCCCTCCTCCATTCCCGTTGGAACTTCTCGGAGTTCTCAGGCCAGCCAAGGGGTTTAACCGTGACCGCCCATGTAAACTCTTCAGTCTTTCTGGGTCTCGTCACTTCTGACTTTTCTCTTAGCCTGCTCTCCTCCGTCTGGGTCCCAACTGTCTGTACCCGTTTTTCCCAACTGTCATTTTCTCTTTCAGGCTCGCGTGCCCTCTCTCCCTCATGCTCCTCCCACTCATCCTCCAGCTCCTCCAATGGCCACAACACCTCAGGTTCTTTAACTCCTTCGATACCGCCAACCTCCTCCAAACTTATTGCCTGTAATCCCCGTGCGCATGACACCCGGCTCCTCGAAGGTTCTTCCTCTTTATCTTCCTCCTTGTCATCATCTGTCTTGACAGACGGCACACTCTCTCTTCGGCCTCTCATCACCTTCTCTGTCTCACCCCCCCCTTCAAGTGGGCCGTCTGGTCCTCGGGGTCCTGTGCCCAGGGGCCCTGTCGGGAAAAATAATCCGTGTTAAGGTGATCTTTACCTTTTTTATATCTAACCTCGAAAGAAAAAGGTTGCATACTCAGGTACCACCGGGTCAACCTTGGGCCCACATCTTTCATCCTATTTAGCCACACCAAAGGCGCAGGGTCAGTAATCAACATAAAGGGAGCTCCTAGTAAGTAATATTTTAAAGATGACATCCCCCATTTCACAGCCAATGCCTCCTTTTCTATTGTGGAATATCTTTGCTCCCTCTTACTTAACTTTCTGCTCAAGAATATGATAGGGTGTTCTTTTCCCGTCTTTTTCCTGAGATAACACAGCCTCCTCTCCTTTAGGCTCACTAGAACTGATACCTCATAATTAAAATCCCATTCTTGTGGAAGCAGCAGAAATAATATATTTACACTGACATTTCTTGTTTGTGAAGGTTCTCAGTCATCCAGGTGAGTTTATCTGGAAATTGAATCATGAATCTCTTTTTCTTGAGAGATTGAAACATTTTGCAGCAAGCTGTTTGGATGAGTAGTGAAACATTTCAATCTCTCAAGAAAAAGAAGTCAATTTGCCATGATTCAATTTCGAGATTCTTTTGTTGTTGAGGCTTCTTTCTCCCACAAAGAGTTGTTTTCCATACATTCACACATGCACTATGTGAGCCCTGTGGTGCAGTGGTTAAATGCGTGTACTGCAGGTAAAACTGTGCTCACAACCTGGGGTTCATTCCCAGGTAGCAGGCTCATGGTTGACTCAGCCTTCCATCCTTCCGAGGTCGGTAAAATGAGTACCCAGCTTGCTGGGGGGGCAGTGTGTAGCCTGCACACTGTAATTAAATGGTAAACCACCCAGAGACTACTTGAAGTGGTATGGGGAGGTATATAAGCAGAACACTTTGCTTTGCTTTTGCTTTTTAATATCTCACTTAGCAAGATCAAGGAAGAAATTATTTGACAGGGCTACAACACATATAAGGCAGCCTGCAATTCCCAGAAAACTCTTTGAGACCCCCAGATTTGGAAACACTATTCTGCTTATCATACAAGTAAAAATATTTTATAGTTTATTCTGCTACTAGTGGTTTTTAAAGTATTAAGTATTCAATAATTTGAGATTATGGCTATTCTAGTAAGAGTTTTAGATTCTGTGTGTCTGGTTTACCGATTTTTCTGTGTTAAATGAAAGTATTTCTGCATTAATCTTCCAAGAAAGGTAATGAAAAAAATTAAAAGGCAAAATTATTAATCTAATTTGTGCTTTCTGTTTTCTGTTTCTTTTTTAACAATAGTTGATGATTTTTGGGATCTTTTTGTGCCTGGATGCTTTCCTCTATGTGTTCACACTTCTTCCATTGAGAATTATTCTAGCCATGTTCAGGTTCATCACATTGCCTTGTTACAGTGTGCGGTAAGTTACTTTATTTTGTAAAAATTACAGTGAATGTTTACAGAATAAGATATTGATGTTTTAAATTGACTTAGCTAACTATGGTGGCTTTGCAGGCTTGAGCTGTTTGAAAATGAAAGTTTCAAATGGCAGGAAAGCAAACAAACAGGAATCCCCATCATGTCACAATCATTTATGTTTATTTGTTTTTTAATACAGCAATAAATTCTGAGATAGTTTATGCAGGAAACATATCCAGGAATATGTTAGGAACATTGTCTTTTGAGTTTTATTGTAGTAGAAGAGCCAGTTTGATTCATTAGTGCAGTGTGTTTTTCTAAGGGGGTGAAATACTTCGCATGCTTATTTTATTTCTACCCAAAATGAACCTTGACACCAGTTCCATTTAATGATGTCTGTGCATAGATCTTTTTATTATTATTATTATTATTATTATTATTATTATTATTATTATTATTAGGTTTTCCAATTATAAGTGAAAGGGAGGGGTAACAGGGATAGATAGGTAAAGAGTAGATAAAAAAAGTTCTGTCTTAAAAAGGAGGCACGTTTTTCTTTATTTTAATCTATTTTCTCATTGGCCACTTTGATCCAAATTGGGACACCATACAAAAATTGGCTCATGATCTTTGTCTGTAAAACTTAAAGAGCTGCAGGGATATACTGGTTGCCGCTCATAATGGATGTGGGCGACTGCATTTAGGTGTTGTTGTTTATGATATTGCTGAATTTATATGTAAATTCCAATCAAGATGAGAGTGGAAAATTATCCCTAGCTATTTAAATGATTTAACTTGTTCAATAGGGCTATTATTGATACTCCAGGGTACAGTGTTCCAGGATTTTGAAAAGACCAATATTTTAGTTTTGAAATACTGTCAAGAGTTGTCGCAGCCCGGTTCTGGAACTAAAAAGAAGAACTGAGTCACCAACATAGAGCAGTATGGGTAGTGGATAGTTAGTGAGGCAAGGGGCAAACTTTTCGTATTGGGATAACTGAGGACGCAAGTCAGAAAAAGATTAAATAATAGTGGAGCTAGTATACAGCCCTGATGCACACCTTTAGCGATTGGAATCCTCTCTGAAAGGGTGCCACTACGATTACTCCGTACCCGGCAAGAGTCAGAAGCATGAAGCTTTCTAATTAAAAAGAGCAAACGAGGATCAATTCCCCAGGAAGCTAATTTGTTCCATAAAAGTTCTCTGTTGATTGAGTCAAAGGCATTCTGCAAATCAATGAATGCTGCACAGAGTTTTCTTTTAAAGTGAACTGATTATTTTTCAGCAAGAAAGGATAATATGAGTACATGATCTAAGGTTGAGGATCCCGGATGGAAACCAATTTGTTCATTAGCGGGAAGACACTTTTCCTAGGCCCAATCTGTTAGATGTTTTAATACGTGCCTGGCATAAAGTTTATCTGTTGTAGAGAGCAAACTAATCGGTCTGTAATTAGTTGCGGAAGAAGGATAGTCTTTTTTTAAAAAATGGGACTAAAATTGAGGATAGCCAAGAGTTGGGTAAGGTCCCAGTTTGATCAATCAAGGTGAATAGATTAGCCAAGGGAGCTGCCCACCGACTAGGGTCATTAATTAATGTTTGCATAGGACCCTGTCAGGTCCCTGAGCTTTCCCCAGTTTCAAGGAAATGATTAATTCTAGTATTTCATCTTCCAGAACTGGGGGCTAGGAAGGGAGGTCAGAGGTTAAATGAGTGGATGTAAAAACCAAATCTGAGGCAGGGAAGGTGGCGTAACCTGATGTCGCACTCCTAGGAGAACCATTCAGAATATATAGGTCATAACTAGAACATACGTCAACCATTGAAGAAGCATTCTCATTAATTACGGAATCCTTGGACTTCCTAGCACCCAGGAAAGTGGGAGGGATCATCTCCTCCATGTCCCAGTTCTTATATTTTGTGAGAGATGGGTTGTTCTCTCCTAATCTTGAATTAAGGTTTCCTGCAATGAGGGAAATAGAGGGATATGACACCTGCAGCACCTGTTCGACAGTGCTTTTCACTTCCGTCCAGTGTTCTATGGAGGAAGAGCCGGGGGTGGGTATACACATTCAGTATAAGGATATGAGATTCACTATTTTTAAATACAAAGGCTTGAACATAGCTGGATAGAGAGAGGAGACACAACAAAAGAGGAGGAATGCTTCACCAGGTAACATAGGCCTGATCGGTGGTGACCCTTCTTATTAGTTTTGAAAGCAGGCAGGTCATAGGAAACAAAACCAGTAATACTAAGTTTCATTAAAGACCAGGTTTCCTTCAGGAAACTATCATACCTGGACAGGAAGTCTATAAAATCAAGACCATGCTTTTTCTTCTCCCAACCTGCTAGGTTCCATGAGATCATTTTTGTAGTGTATTGGGGGGGGGGCAGAGACAGGGAGTCAATCAGAGGCTACAGTCAATCAGAGGCTACGATTTCATAGAGAACACTGCCATTCACGGCCGCAGTCCCAGACACAGGGTTAAGGTCTAATACAGTCCTGTTTAAGGACTTAATAGAGTCTTGGGATCCTACAAAGAAGGAGGGGGTATTCTTCTGAGCATCATCCTTTGGATTTGCTTGCAGGGCTGATAGAATCTAGGATCAGGGGAGGAGCAGGTTGAGACTACATGGATTGAGGTAAGTACAGTACGAGTGGGGGATAAAGGAGCTCAGATGGTACAAGGTCGTAAATTGGGAGTGGATAAGCTTCTGCTGAGAGGGCAGGAGGCACCACCAAGGTTTTACAACAGGAGGTAGATTGCAAAATTCCTCAGGACCGCAACACAGTGTCTGTGATGAGATCAAGGGGCCAACTGAAGTCTGGGTCATGGTGGCTGGCCACTCAGGTGGAAATGGAAGGAGGGCAGTTGAGTCCAACCTCTGTTGAAAGTTTCGGGGTGGGGGCATGTCCACTTTTTTCCTTATCCTCTCTCTGGGAAGAAGCATAAAAATTTTGTTTAGTGGCAGTGGCAGTCAGAGTACAATCCATTGTTTCCTCCACCCCAGAAGCCATGGGAATCAGTAGGGACACACAAGACTCTGAAGAACCACAGAGATTGTCGGGGGGGGGGTTGTCAGGTAATGCAGTTGGCAAGACATCATTAGTAGAAGTAGTTGGCGAGGGTTCCTCTGGAAGTCTACGTTTCTTGGGTGGAGGAGAAGTTGACATTGTGAAGGTAGGCTTCAATTTCAAAAAACAGTTTTCCAGGGAGGACAACACCTTTCTTCCTTCAGGGCATCCTGGAGGGGAGTGTGGGTCCAACGTTATCCCGACACAAGGGGTAAGCATGTAGATTGAAAGCCGGATTTCACTTCAGCTGGATGTGAAGGAAAAGGAGATGAGGTTTCTTTATTTGGTCTATAAGGGCTCCTGATAGCAAGGGTTTTATAGAAGAATCCTGGAAGACCCTTCTAGTAAGGACCAAAGCAGCTGTTTTCCTTTAATATGTAACCTGGGGATATTGTTGGAGTCTAACCTGGGATTCTCCTTTTGTGGCCTTCTTGAAGCCACACAGATGGGTTTCCTGGTGGCCACGTGCAGAAGTTGGACTTCCCTAGCCCACTAGCCCCGTGCATGAGCAGTAGCCTTCCCGCCCAAACACCTCAGTTCCTCTTTACCACCATGGTTAGAGGTCGTATTTTCATTGGTCTCCCACGAAGATATTCTTCTCTTCTCTGCGTTGTTCTCAAAAAACTTCTTATGTCCTTTTTGGCTCTGTTCAAGGAGTGCGTGTCGTGTGGGGCTAAAATCCCACAGTCTGACGGACAGCTTCCGTGTCTTTACTGCCTCAGTGAGTCACACTGTCCCGAGGCTTGTTGCATCTGTAAGGGCTTCAGCACCCAGCCACTGAAGAACCGTCGGAATTGTCTTAATACCTTTTTGCTGGAGAAGCCTCTCCGACCTCAGGCTATGAAGAAACAAAAATCATCTCCTTCAGCTTCTTCCATCTCGTCTTTGGTCTTGAAGACATCTGCCCGTGCTGGAGAAACATTCCAAGCAAAAAATGTTATCTTCCAAGTCACTTAAGACTGACTGCTTCAACCTCGAAGACTACTAAGTCGATATGAACTTTGAGATCCCTCGAGATTGTCCTCGTAGAGACTGAATTTTTGGGTTCGGTGCAACCAATCTCTTACTGTCCTGAATTCCATCAGCTTTGTCCTAATTGTCCTCAGGTTCGTCCTCCAAAGATAAGGCTTCGACTACAGAACAACTTCCCAACATCAGTCTGATGAAGGACTTGTTCGTTCAGGCTCCAGTTGCCACCACTTCTCCATCGGTTTTGATGCCTGTTGGATCTCTGGCTGTGTCTGTGGATTTGAAACCTGCCTCTTCACCGGTAGCCACACAGTGATGTTCGAGGATTCCTTGATGTCCTTGCCATCGAACTCAGTTGCCTTTGCCCAGGAATCCAAACAGCACCGAAAAGCGAAGAAGCACCATAAGCGTGTGCATCTGCCCTCTGCTTTGGTTTCGACCCTGATAGTCACTTCCATCCTTTTTTTTAAATATTTTTTTATTAAATTTCAAACTACATACAAACAACATAAGAAAATGAGAATAAAAAAAAACTTCAACAAACAATATAAGTGCACCCCCATCCCACGGGCCATCCATGCATTCTTATTCGTTGCTCCATCTTCTATTCTTCTAGTAATCTTCTTAAAGTTCTCTTCTCCAGAATTGTTGTGAGATATTCGTGGACTCTTTCCCTTTTCCTTCGACTAATACATAATCTAAAAATTTACCCCAGATATCGTAGAAAATGTATTTTTTCATTTCTCCTCGTTTAACCTTTAAACTGTAGGACAGTTTATCATTTATAGCTATATCCCAAAGTTCATTATACCAGTCTTCCATCTTGAATTCTAGTTTTGACTTCCAATTTTTTGCTATGATTAATCTAGCAGCTGTCATAAAATTTGCTGTTAGTTCCTTTGTTGTAACATCATAATCTTTACTTGTTAACAATGATAATAATGCTATCTCTGGATTACAATCTATATCTATCTTAATCATATTACTTAGCTCTAAAAACACTTTTTTCCAGAACCTTTGGACTATTTCACATTCCCAACAAAGATGCAAGTAAGTACCAAGCTCATTTTCACATTTCCAACATATCTTAGAGTAAGCAGGATTCATTCTATTTAGTCTAACTGGGGTTAAATACCATCTAGAAACCAATTTAAAGTAATTTTCTTTTATCCTGACCGATAGTGATCTCAAAATTCTCATATTCCAAATTTTCTTCCAGTCTTCTTTCTCTATCTGTACATTAAGATCTTGGTTCCAGACTTCTCTCAAGGTATTTAACTCCTTCATTTCTAATGATTCCCCTAGTATTTTATATATTTTACGTGTTATTCCTTTCTCTGAATTTTCCTGTTCAGACTCGAGCGACAATAGAAAGTGTTCAAATTTGTGCACTCTCTGGTTTGATTATTTCTTTTTTCCCAGTCCTTCGTCCATTTTCCTAGTTGAATATAATTTAACCATGTTAAATCACTGGGTTGCAAAATATTTTTTATATCCTGAATTGTTTTGATCTTGAGCATCCAATCCTTTAGTCTAGCTATTTTCTTAATTTTAAATAACTCCAGATAATGCTTCAAGTTGACTGGAAAGCTTTCCAAGTCAGTAACTAAAGCCAGTGGGGATCCCTTTGGAGACAAGATTTTTCTATATGTTCTCCATATAACAATTAGACTATTCAATAGGGGGTTGTGAATCTTTACTTTGTTTTTAACTTCCGTGAATTCCGTGAATGTGTTTATTTCCCCCTTTATATCCAAAGACTCTTGCTCCCACCATATTAGCTTCTGTGGTTTAAAAAGAATTTCCCCCAAAGAACTGAGTTGATTGGCTATATAGTAATTTCTTATATTGGGTAAACCTATTCCTCCTTCTTTCTGAGATCTATACCATAGACTTTTATTTATTCTTGATTTTTTCCCTGCATTACAAAACCTATTTATCATGTCTTGGAGAGTTTTAATTTCCTTTTCTAAAAACTGAACCGGTAGCATTTTAAAAATAAAGTTAATTTTTGGAAGTATTTTCATTTTTATCAATGCAATTCTACCAAACCACGATAATTTTAGTTTAGAGTAGGATAATAATTTGTTCTTCATCTCTTCTTCTAATTTCGAAATATTTCTTTCTTTAGTTTTGGTGAATTCTTTATGGAGTTCTAATCCTAGATATTTAATGCTTTTTCCCGGTTTAAGTCCGGATTTTTCAATCATCTTTAAGTCATGTTTTCCATAATTGAACAATAAACTCTCTGATTTTTGCCAGTTTACACACAATCCTGTTATTTCTCCAAATTCTTCTAAATGAGTTTTTACTCTTTGAATATTCTCTATTGGCTTTACAATAGTCAAAAGAGCATCGTCCGCGAATAAACTGATTTTAGTTGCCCCATCTTTCCCTATACCTTTAATAGAATTATCGTCCCTTATAGCATTTGCCAGGAGCTCTATAACAATACAAAAGAGGACTGGAGAAAGAGGACATCCTTGTCTAGTTCCCCGGCCTAGGGTGATTTGTTCGGTCAATCCATCGTTAACTATTATTGAGGAAGTGCCCTTTGAATATAATTGATTTATTACTCCCAAAAAGGATTTCCCAAATCCCCATTTTTTTAGCAAAATTTTTAATGTGGGCCATTGAACACAATCAAAAGCTTTAAAAAGATCTAGAGATAACATCCCAGCTTTAGTAGTACTCTTTCCCATTTCATAAAGAACATTCAAATTCCTTCTAATAATATTTGCCATTTGTCTACCTTTAATAAAACCACATTGATCCTCTTTAATATATTTAGCTATAAATTTATTCATTCTTTTAGCCAGAATTGCTGTGAAAATCTTGGTGTCTTGATTTAATAAGGATATTGGTCTGTAAGACCCGATATCCATTAAGTTTTTATTAGGTTTTGGAATTAAAATACTTAAAGAATGGGTCCAAGATCTCGGAATTTGTTCTCCATCCAAAATTTCATTATATAGCTTCTTTAATGTAGGTATTAATACTGCTTTAAAAAGTTTGTAAAATTCAGGTCCCAGAGCGTCCATTCCGGGCGTTTTATTATTCTTTAATTTGTCTATTACCTCGCTTATCTCTTGGTCTGTAATAGGCTTTTCCATTTCCATCATATCTTCCTGTTCCAAGACCCTCTTTAAATTCTTAGTGATGTACCTTTCTATATCCTCCTTAGGTTTATTTTTTGCAGTATATAACAACTGATAAAACTCTTGTATAGCTTTTAACTTTTCCTTCATTTGTGTGCATGTCTTGCCTGAGGAGTCTTTTATAATCCCTATTGTGTTCTTGTCTTGTCTTTTCTATGCTAATCTGGCTAAAAGTTTTGAGTTCTTATTGCTGTATTCAAAAAAATTTCTTTTTAAGTACAGAAGATTCCTTTGTATTTGTTGCAAATGTAGATCTTCTAACTCTTTTTTTCTTGCTTCAATCAACTTCAATATCTTATTATCCTTAGTAAGAAAAAATTGGGATTCTAAATCTACTATTAATTTTTCTAATTTTCTTTTATTGAATTCATCCTGTTTTTTAATTTTAATATTTTCTTTTATGATAAGGCCTCTAGCTACCGCTTTCAGGGTGTCCCATATAATTGGTGTTTGGCTACCTGCCTTTTCGTTTATATCCCAAGTTTCCAACCAATCTTTTTTAACCTTTTCCAGCACTTCTGGATGTTGAAATATTTTTAAATTCATTCTCCACCTTTTAGCTTCTCTATAATTTTTATTTGTTGCTAAATCAATGGACATTAAAGCATGGTCAGATGTTTTTATAATCTCAATCTCGGTATTATTTACCTTGGGTATTAGGCTTTGTGAAACAAACACAAAATCTATCCTAGAATAGGTTTTGTGTACTGGTGAGTAGAAGGTGTATTTTGTTTCATCTCCTTTCAATTCTCTCCAGACATCCTTCAGTCCTGTTGTATTTATAAACTTTGCTAGAGTTGTATGTCTTGTTCTCCACTCTTCCTTTTTACAGACCGATTTATCTTTAATTTTATCTAAGACCATATTAAAATCCCCTGCCATTATTAAATACCCCTTTTTAACCAATTCAGTCTGATCCCAAAGGAGATTGTAAAAGCGGCCTTGATTAACATTTGGTGCATACAGATTTACAAAAGTGTAGTAATCTTTCCCCATTAGAACTTGCAATATTATATATCGACCTTCTAAATCTTTTACCACATTTTCAACAACACATTCACAATTCCTTGAGATTATAATGGCAACCCCTCTTGCTTTAGATGTGCCAAAGCTTTTTTCATATATATCAACATTTGGAATTTTTAATTCATTAATACCATCTCTTGTTTGGTGAGTTTCTTGCAAAAAAGCAATATCTATTTTGTGCCTTTTGATCATCGCTTCAATTCTGTTTCTCTTCTAAAATGACCCCAGACCTTTTACATTCAGCGTTGCTAATTTTATAAACTTTCCCATAACCTAGTTCTTTTGGTTACAATATTCTGGAATGGTCCCGTTGTGCACACAAAATTAAAAACACCAACAATTAAAAAATAAGCTAAAAAAATCTAATCCTCCACCCTAAAAAACTATTCTTTTCTCCCACCCCACCAGCTATCATACTGTTTAGCATGTGCATCAAGGGGATGGGAGGGAGGAGGTCCATCCACAGACATTAGTCAGCCAAGATCTCATTAGCTCTTAAGTAGCATGTTACTGTAAATTCCATAAATTTATTCTACCCCCTGAACCACCCTCTCACCACCACCACCCCCTCAAAAAAAAGGGGGGGCGAAGGGGGGAGGGGAGGGGGGAAGGGAGGGAAAGGGATAATAAAGAAAAGAGAGGAAAAAAACCCAGAAAGAAAAAAAAATTAAAATTGAAAAAAAAAAGGAAAAGGGGGGGAGAAGGGGGGAAGGGAAGTGGAAGGGAAAAAAGGAAGAAGGGTAAAAGAAGAATAGCAAAGGGGATGATAGGGGGTGAGAGAGGGGGAAGGAGAGAGGAGTAAACTAAATGAGTTTCATCTATTCTTCATCTTCATCGAAGATTCCTGGAGCCGGAGTAAAAAAAAAAGTTCACTGTCCTGATGTTGCCACAGAAGTTCCCGGGGAAGGACAAGCAGAAACTGAGTCGTCTTGGATATTCCATGCTTCAAGAAGGTGCTGGCCTTCTTCTAGAGAGTGAATAGTGTGTTGAACAGAGCCTTTCCAAACTTTCAAAAATAGGGGGTGGCCCCAAGAATAGCGATAGTTGTTCTTCCTTAATATGGTTGTGACTGGTCTCATCGATTTACGCCAATCAGCAGTTTCTTTAGAAAAATCTTGAAAAACTTGCACAGTTGCGTCTCCTCTCTTAAGAATATTAGGATTGGCTCTAATTGAAGACATAAGGCGCTCTTTATTTACGTAAGAAGCGAATCTTACTATCACTGGTTTTGGGGCCCCATCTCTTGAACTGCCCAGATAATGAACTCTCTCTAAATCATCGTCCTCTAATTGTTTGGGCAGAAAGGAGTTAAGCCAGGTTAAAACTTCCTGTTTTAATGATGCCCCCTTCCTTTGAGTAGCAAAATTAATCAGTTTGACATTCTGTCTCCGAGAGTAATCTTCAATGTAAGTTAGTTTCTTATTAGTTTTGAGTAAAGTCTGCTTCTGAGAGTTAATTTGAGTTTCATTTTTCATTACACGTATCTCCAGGTTTTTAAATTCTCCTGCCAGATTATCAAGACGCTGCCCATTTAGCTGTATTTCATGTGATAAATCTTGTTTAGTGCCTTGGAGTTCCTTTGAAAGGCCGTCAATTCTGCGTATCACGTCCTGCTGATTAGCACTCATAATGCTAGCGAGCTCCGTCCTCATCAAACGCATTTCCTTCATGAAGTCTTGATCTGCGGGGGGAGGAGGAGTCTCTCTCTTTCCCTTCGCTGATCCTGTCGCCATATTTAGCCCTTCGTCGTCTGCGGGCTGCTCAATACGCTGTAGAGCTGGGCGATTGTGTACTGTATCAGATAACTTCCTAATCCAACCTTTTGGCTGGAGTTTCTTTTTTGCTTTCTTACCCGGCATATAATTAATCAAAAGGCAGGCATAAAAAGGTCTCACTGTTTATAATCATCTGTTAACTTTCCAAGCAGCCGGCAAAAGCAACAAGCAGTCTCCCGGCTTGCGTTCCTCTATACAGCTTTTCTAAGCAGCCAGCAGCCAGCAGAAACAGCTCGAACAGACAGCACAAACAAGCAGGCAAAACCGAAAGTAG
The DNA here is from genome assembly GCA_023846285.1 of Phrynocephalus versicolor. Taxonomy (NCBI): domain Eukaryota; kingdom Metazoa; phylum Chordata; class Lepidosauria; order Squamata; family Agamidae; genus Phrynocephalus; species Phrynocephalus versicolor. Next base: position 11,436,486 of record JAHTLZ010000274.1, on the reverse strand, counting down.
CTTCTTCGCTTATAAATCAAGTTTAACTACTCTTCGAAAACACATATATTGCTTCTCCTTTCACCCCCGAGTAATTTATTGATACATTACTCACGGCACCAAGGCATTAAACAGTAGTTTTAAAGCTCTTTTCAGATCTCGGCACAGAGCTCTAAGATCAGGCTGCCGACATGTCTTGGTGGGCGGGACTTCCTAGGAGGAAGTCACTTCCATCCTGACATCGAATCCGTGGATCCACTCTTTGGTGTCACAGCCTACCATACCAACTTTGTCTATCATGTCGGTTCCATCCTTGGATCCATTGGCTGCTAAGCTACTTCGATACCGACACCTTCAGTACTGACAACTGCTTCATCAATCCACTTGAAATCTGTCTCAGGTTTGATTTATACCGAGCTTGCTTCTATGTTGAATCCGCCGAATAAGCATAGAACTTTATCTCTGAAGGATCCTGTTCAATCGGTACTGGTACCTCTGATCCCTGCGTTCTCTCTACATTTCGATGGGAAGCAGTGGGTGATCCTGTCCTCAGATTGATCTCAAATGGAGCATCCTTCAAATCCTCCTTCTTCTAATCCATCTTCTGCTTTGGACTTGAACAATAATGAATCTGTTACTTCTGAATCCCTGCAGCTGATGACAACACCAGATTCGGACACGGAGGAGCGTACTCCTCCTCCTTCTTCCAAAGCAATGTGTCATTATACCGACTTTGTGTTATGCATGGTGAAGTCCATTGAATTTCCCACTCACCATCCGAGGCCTAGGCATACCTGCCATATCTTCGGCAAGATTTCCTCTGAAGAGTCTGCACCTGTCTACCTAATGATGAGTCCTTCTTTCCTGTCTATAGCAGAAGAGTCCTTTAAAAACATAGGATCCATGTCCGTCTCCAGGAAAATCGAGTCTCTTTACAAGGTACATGACGAAAAGGTCATTTTCTTAACAAACACCCACAAACTAATTCAGTTGTAGTGGCTGCATCTCAGCTTCAATCCAGGATGAAAACAGGTTCCCATCACTCTGTCCAAGGAAGGCTGCAAACTAGAAAATGTGGGAAGAAATATCTACAATTTTGCAGCTCTTCTGTTCAAAATTGCAAACTACCATGGGTGCCTATTAAAGAGAGGTGCTAACTCAGTTGCATCCTTTTCTAGAGCTCATCCCCGAATCCAGACAGGCAAATGCCTCTGTCATATTCGAGGAGGCCATGGCGCTGGCTGTCCAACAGATGAGAACCTCTAGCCATGCCTTTGACTCCACCTCTAAGGTTTTGGGAGCGGCTGTTGGACTTTGTCATCATTTTTGGCTATCTACCACTGGCCTCTTTGACGACCATAAGACACAAATAGAAAACCTGCCTTTCAAAGGTGATAGGCTTTTCCATCCTTCCACCGAGGACCGCCATAAGAAGCAGAACACTGCAATAAAGCTCAGCCTTCTTCCTCAGCGACAGCAGCAGCCCTTTTTGATTTCAACCAAAGATATCTGGATTCTCGTCAGGATTCCATTCCTCCTCGAATAGGCAGCCCACTCAAGAGAGGTCCACGCGTCCATCTACCTTCTCTTCCTACTCCTCCAAGGGCAAGAAGTCCAAATTACCTACCTCCCAGTCCTCCAAGTCTAGGGACAGGAGGCAACATGATGATTTTTTACTCACCTCTGGAGATACACCTCACACCCTTTTTGTCGGCTTGGGAGGCGATCACAATGGATCAATGGGTCCTCCAGGTTATTTTAACTGCTTACCATTTGGAGTTTCTTGCTTTTCCCCCATTGGGAAATATTGTTCACGCAGATCCATCCCAGTGCCTCTTCAATGAGATCAATTCCCTGTTACAAAAGTATGCAATCCAGTGGGTCCAACCCTCTCTCGACTTTCAGGGGCACTACTCAAGATACTTTAGAGTTCCCAAAAGGGACAGAGGCCTTCAATCTATTCTAGACCTCAGAATCCTGAACACCTTTCTACTATCCACAAAACTCTGGGTGGTAACTTTGGAAAAGATCATTCCGCTTCTACGCAGAGGTGATTGGTTTGCATTGTGGATCTTCAGGATGCGTACTTCCACATCTCCATCCATCCTGCACATTGTCACTTCTTGAGATTTGCCATCCAAAACAATATCTACCAATATTCCGCCCTGTCATTTGGTTAATCCACCATCCCAAGGGTCTTTACCAAATGCATGGCACTGGTGGCGGCCTGCCTCCAAACAAAAGTCACCACAATATTCCCCCTATCTCGATGACTGGCTCATCGTTGTGGTCCAGGCGTCGAGGTGAGCATGATATCAAATTCATCCTTCAAACTCTTTCCGATTTGGGCCTACAAATCAACATCTAGAAATCTCAACTTGTCCCAACTCAAGTGGTCTCCTTCATCGGAGCCATCTTAGATGCCAAATAGGCTATGGCTTATCCTCCCAAACGCCTGGAGGAGATCTTTGCTCTCCTACCCTTGCTTCGCGTGCATGCTCCTGTACAGGCTCTATAGGTTGAGCAATGTCTGTGGTTCATGGCATCCATGATGGCTGTCCTCCCTTATGCAAGGCTAAAACTACGATATCTACAGCTGTGGTTTCTCTCAACATTCCATCTCATAGTAGACCCACCGACAAAAACCATAATCTTCCTGGGCGACCTACCTCCTCAACTCACCTGGTGGGCCTCTCCAGCCAATCTCATGATTGGCTGCCCTTTCCGCTCTCCATTTCCAACAATTCAGGTTACCACAGATGCCAGCACCACAAGATGGGGAGTGCTTTGCCTCAACTACAAAATACAGGATACCTGGTCTCCACACGACAGCATCTTCACATAAACCAGCTGGAGTTGTTTGCAGTTTTCAAGGCCTTCTGACTGTTTCTCCGACACCTCTCCAGCAATGTAGCTACCGACAACACAGCCACCATGTACCACATCAGCAAACAGGGTGGAACTAGTTCAAGGTGCCTGCTGTGATTCTCCCTGGAATTCTAGGAATGGTGTCTGTTGCATCGGATCCACCCAATTGTCATGCACCTTGCCGGCTCAGACAATAGTGACACCAACGACCTAAGCAGAAGACAGAAAACTTCCCACAAGTGGGAGTTACATCACTGTGTCTACAACCACCTTTGTCACAAATGGGGTTAACTGATCCTGGACCTCTTTACGACTCTCCAGAACTTGAAGTTGTCTCACTATTGCCCCTGGGCTGTGAGAGGCAAGGAGTCCAAGGGAGAGGCTCTCCTTCTACCATGGTCAGAACAACTACTGTGCCTTTTCACCCATTCCCCTCCTGCACAAGGTGGTCATCAAGATTCTCCAGGAGTGACCAAACCTCATTCTCATTGCTCCATGGTGGCTGAGGCAACCATGGTTCACATCTCTCCTCAAACCGGCTCATGATTTTGTTTTGCCTACCTGTGACCACGGACCTGCTTTCCTGCAACGCAGATCAGGTTCTTCACCTGGACCTACCACATCTCCAACTCATAGCTTGGAGGATCAAGAATTAATTGACTGGGTCATTGCAGCTTGTTGAAAGCCTTCTATTACCTGTACCACTATAAATGGAAGCACTTTCTTTCCTTTGCCTCTGACAGAGGGTTCTCTTCCATTAATCCCTCTCTTACACATGTCCTGCAGAAGAAATCCAGTCTCACTCTTGCCTCGTTATGAGTACATCTATCTGCCATTGTTGCACATCAACCGCTTCATTCTGCAGCTTCGGCCATTTTGCCACCCTCATCTGAAATTATTCCCCTGAGGTTCTAAGAAACTTTCATAGTGGTCTGTGTTATCCACCCGTGCATCAGTGTGCAGCAGACTTGTGACTATTCCTTTACCTCAATGTCCCCACTGACCATATCAGGGCAGAAGAACAGGTCTAAGGTGTGGCCTGCCAGATGGGTTGAGATAGATACCATTTGGGCCAGACTGATTGTTGACATGGAGTTCATGAAGTCTTCAGACACCCCTGACAATGCTGCTTCGGCATGGATGTTAATGTCCCCTGGAACGATGAGCCAAGAGGACTCCCAACATTAGCCCAGTTATCAGTTCAATAAGCTGAGGTAGAGAAGTTGTTGTGTCATGGGGAGGGTGATACAACAAGAGAATTCCTATCTTGTCCCTGGCTCCTACTTTTAAATACATACATTCAAAACCAGGAAATTGGGGAACATGGCATCCAGCAAGAGAGATGGAGTTTCAGTACACTATTGCCACTCCACCACCCCGCCCCCATGGTCTGGCCTGTTTTTCCAGAGAGAAACCTGGAGGACAGACACTTGCTGACTTACTTTCTATACCAGTGATGGCAAACCTTTTAGAGATTGATTGCCCAAACTGCAATTCAACACCCACTAATTTTCTCGCAAAGTGCCAACACACCCATTTAACCTGAATACAGGCGGCTGTGAAGAGGTGATGTCGGGTGCCCACAGAAAGGGTTCCGAGTGCCACCTTTGGCACCCATGCCATAGGTTCACCAACGCTGTTCTATACCCTTCCTAATGATCTCTAGTATTGAGTTTGCTTTTTTCACTGCTGCGGCACACTGGGTTAATAATACCTTCATTGAGCTGTCCTCCAGGACACCAAGGCCCCTTTCCTGGTTTGTTGCAGAGAGTTTTGACCCCATCAGTTTATAAATGTAATTGGATTTTTTGCCCCAACCTGTATCATTCTGCACTTGCTAATGCATAAGCTCATTTGCCACTGGTTTACCCACTCCCTCAGCGTCAAGAGATCCCTCTGGAGCTCCTCACAATCTCTCAGTTTTTACTATCCTGTAGAATTTAGAATTTAGTGTCGTTGGCAAATTTGGCTACCTTGCTATTTACTCCTACTACTAGATCATTTATGAAGCGGATGAAAAGCAGGGGTCCCAGTACAGAACTTTGGGGGACCTCACTCTATACCTCTCTCCACTTGGAGAAGAGTCCATTTAGCACTGTCTCTTAGCCAGTTGCTAAACCAGAACAAGACTTGTCCCTTGATTCCATGACTGCCAAGTTTATTCAAGAGCCTTTGGTGTGGGACCCTGTGAAAAGCCTTCTGAAAGTCCAGATACACAATGTCAAGTGGATTTCCCTTATCCGCATGCTTGTTGACACTCTCAAAGAATTCCAAGAGATTAGTGAGGCATGATTTGCCCTTGCAGAAGCAACATTGGCTCTCCTTCAGCAGCACCTTATCTTCTATGTGCCTATTAATGTTATCTTTTAGGATGGTTTCCATCACTTTACCTGGGGCACATGTCAAACTTACAGGTTGGTAATTTCCTGGATCACCTCTGGATCCTTTTTTGAAGATTGGTGTTACATTTGCTACATTATTAAGGTTCATTCAGCATCAGGAGGCATTATGTATAGTGCATTGCATGATGTAAACATTTTCAGGCACTTCTGAGTACAGTGGTAGCTCCCTTAAAGTAATTAAAGGTACATTTTGTATTACGAATTTTTTTAAAGTGAAATGGGAATAGGAATGCATTGAAAACCAATTACAGACTCCTTCATGCATGGGGGAGCACTAGAAACTTCCCAGGTTCAAGGCATCCTGTGGAAACATTTGCAAAAAAAAAGCCTAAAGATTTCTTAAACCGGGGCTTTATTTTCTATGGATTTACCTTCATGAAGCAAAAATTACGTTAAATTAGGTGTTAGTCAAGCGAGGTACCACTGTAGTGTGTGTGTGTGTGTGTATCTATCAAAGCAGAAGCACGCACACACACACACAGAGAGAGAGAGAGAGAGAGAGAGAAAGAAGACCCTCATATAACAAGCGGTTTGTTTAACAGAAAATCTTCTTAAAGAAAAAAATTCTGGAGATAGGGGGAAATTGCTTAACGGAATCTCCTGTGGGGTGAATCCGTACAACAGAAAAATGGTTGCAATTAGGGATTAATCCATTTTCAATGCATTCCTATGGGAAATTTATAGAAAGGAAAATTTGCTTAACATAATTTCATTTGAACAAATTACAGTAATACCTCGTAAGACAAATGCCCCTTAAGAAAAAAAAAGTAAAACGAATGAAATGTCACGGAAGAGGAAAACCTCGTAACAGGAATTTTCTTATGGGATGGTTCGCAAGATGAGTTCAATGCATTCCTATGGGAGTCTGCATTAAACCATGCTTCATAGGACAATTTTTTTGTACGATGAATTAACCCATAGAACAAATTAAATTTGTCTTAAGAAGTACTACTGCTGTAATTCTTTTATACAAGGTACCACTGTGTGTGTGTGTGTGTGTGTGTGTGAGAGAGAGAGAGAGAGAGAGAGAGTGTAAAACAGTGTTTCCTTGCAGCCCCTAGAGTCAGACACGGCTAGCACGCATGTGCGGTGGGAACCTTTACCTTTTTATATATATATATATATATATATATATACACACACACACACACACACACACACACACACACACACACACACACA
>JAHTLZ010000274.1:11401232-11430045 GCA_023846285.1 Phrynocephalus versicolor | reverse complement strand
CACACACACACACACACACACACACACACACACACACACACACACACTCTTTCATTATCCGCTGATCCAGTTATCCACGGGCATTAGAGGAAAATATTAAATAAAAAATTCAGCAGCCACAAAGCAAGCTACTGTCACAAACAGCAACTGTAAAGCAAGCTACTGTCATAAAACAGCAACCTAAAGCAAGCTACTGTCACAAACAGCAGCTGTAAAGGTAGCTACTGTCACAATGCAGCAGTTTTGGGGCTCTGGGTGTGTTCTCTCTTATCCAGGGTTTTCATCCACAGGAAGGCCTGGATACCGGGGTCCTACTCTCTCTCTCTCTCTCTCTCTCTCTCTCTCTCTCTCTCTCCCTCCCCATCCCTTGTTTTTGGCTGAAACAAACACCCTCGACTTATACTTGAGTCAATAAGTTTCCCAGTCTTTCATGGTAAAATTAGGTAAGTAATTTTGAGTGCATATATTTTTAACAAAATATGCACTCAAAAATTATTTTTAAAATATGCAATCAAAATGTACTTCCCTTGGGACTCTAAAGTAGCGGGGGTACTTTCCCAAAGCAATTTTAGGGAACCCCCTGATCTCTGGAAAGATTTGGGGGTAAGGGGACTTAGTTATGAAGCTCTAAATGGGCTGGGGATAGTAACTGGCAAAGTGTGCTGGGAGCCTGGAGGCAATCAGGGAGTTTACTCTCTGGTGTTAACTCCCTAATTACCTCCACAATCCCAGCAAAAGTTGACACTTACTACCTCCAGCCCCTTTAGAGTTTGGCTGGTATACCTTATATACTCAAGTATAATGAAAAAATGCCCTTGATTTATATTTGAGTCAATAAGTTTTCCCAGTTTTTTGGGGTTACATTAGGGGACTTGGCTTATACAAGAATTGCAATATTTTACTCTTAACACCCCCCAGCCCTTCCTCAAGGCTGGAAACAAAAGCTTGTCTGTGTGCTTCAGCATACACACAACACCACGCCCCCAGCAGAAATGCAAAGCTCTGAGCATGAAACGCACGCACGCACGCACGCGCGCACACACACACACACACAGAGACACACAGAGTGGTACCTTGTATAAAGGAATTAATTCGTTCCAAATGAAATTCTGTTAAGCAAATTATCCTTTATACAAATTTCCCCTAGGAAATAGGTGGGATGGCCATCTGTCAGAAATACTGTGATGGGGTTCTTGCATGGCAGGGGGTTGGACTGGATGGCCCATGACGTCTCTTCCAACGCTATGATTCTATGACTTCTCCTTCTGATAATTTTAAATCTATTATTAGATTTCCAATTCAGATTATTTATATATATAAATCTCTTTTCCTGTAGTTTAAAACCATTGCCAGTAGCCCTAGGATGTGAAGTCATAGAAAACAAACCTGTTCCCTCTTCAATATAACATTCTTTCAAATATTTAAACATAGCTATCATGTTCCCCCCCCTCAGCGTTCATTTTGAAAGGCTAAACATTCCCAGTTCCCTAAGCCATTCTTCATAAGACATTTCTTCCAGACCTTCAATCATCCTGGTGGCCCTCCTCTGTATCTGCTCAAGGTTGTCAACATCCTTTTTAAATTGAGGCACACAGAACTGGACACAATTCTCCAGGTGGGGTCTGACCAGAGCAGAACAGAGTGGCACTATCACTTCCCTTGATCTAGACACTATGCTTCTGTTGATGCAGCCAAGAATTGCATTGGGTTTCCTGGCTGCCACATCATACTGCTGACTCATGTTCAATTTGTGGTCCACCAAGACTCCCAGATCCCTTTCACAGGTACTACTTTTCAGCCAGTTGACTCCAATCCTATATCTGTGCAATGCATTCTTTTTTACCTAGATGCAACACCCTACATGTTCCTGTGTTGAATCCCATTGGCCAGCACTCTAATTTGTCAAGGTTGTTTTGGATTTTCATCCTATCATCTAGGGCAGGCCTGCCCAAAGTCCGGCCCGGGGGCCAAATCCGGCCTGTCAGGCCATTCTGAGTGGCCCGCGGCTGGCTGGCCTCCCCCTCCCTCCCCCTCCTTCACCCCATTTTTTTTAAACAGGCTCCCTGTGCTTCCTTTGGTCCCCAGCTTCCTTCCTTCCTCCCTTCCTTGTTCCCCACCTTCCTTCCTTTCTCTCTTGGTTTCTACCTCCCTCCCTCCCTTGTTCCCCACCTTCCTTCCTTCGGGTGGGGTTTCAAGGGGTCAGTGGGTGGGGTTAATGGGTCAGTGGGTGGGGCTTACATTGGGGTAGCAGGGTCAGGGAGCAACCGACCCCTGACACATTCTCAGCCACCAAATCTGGCCCTCCTTACAAAAAGTTTGGGCACCCCTGATCTAGGGAATTAGCAACTCTTCCCAATTTGGTATCATCTGCAGATTTAATTAGCATACTCTCTATTCCTTCTGCCAAGTCATTAATACAGACATTGAACAGCACTGGACCCAGAACAGAAACCTAGGTCATCCCACAGGTCACATATCTCCAAGCTGTATATAGGCCGTTTATGATCAACTTTTGGGTGCGATCAGTCAACCAATTACAAATCCACCTAACAGTAGCACTATATAGCCCACTTTCTACTAACTTAGAAAGAATACCATGAGGAACCTTATTGAAGGCCTTACTGAAGTGCAGATAAGCAATATCCACAGCGTTCCCCTCATCCACCAGGCCTGTAATTTTATCAAAGAAAGAGATCAAATTAGTCTGGCATGACTTGTTTTTAAGAAACCCGTATTGACTTCTTATAATGACAGCATTGTGTGTTAAATAATTACATACTCTAATAATCTGCTCTAAGATCTTTCCAGCAATTGAAGTCAAGCTGACTGGGTGGCAATTATTTGAGTCCTCTTTTTCGCCCTTTTTGAAGATGAGGACAACATTAGCCCTCCTCCAAACGATGGGGACTTCCCTTGTTCTCCAGGACTTCTCAAAGATTATTGCCAATGGTTCTGAAAATACTTCTGCCAGTTCTTTTAATATCCTTGGGTGTAATTCATCTGGCCCAGGAAACTTAAATTCATTTAATGTTTCCAGGTGTCTTTTTACTTCCTCTCTACCTATTCTATGTTGCAGTTCCCATCCTAGCTCATCTACTCCTTGTCCCAGCAGATCTCTTTCTTTCTTTTTGGAGAAAATGGAGATAAAGAAAGTGTTGAATAGTTCTGCCTTTTTCTTGTCTCCTGCTAGTAACTGGTTATCATTGCCACACAGAGAGTCTTCCCTATTTTTCCATTTCTTGTCCTTGTTTTTCTTATAGTTTGCTGAGTTGAAGGTTATTTTGTAAACCATTGCAGTTTCTTTAGACATCTTCCATTTTTTTCTTGTTGGAATAGTTTTAGATTGTGCTTTTAAGGAACTCCCATCCATCTTGGACTCCCTTCTCTTTTAGTGTTTCGGTTCATGGAATCACAGCCAGTAATTCCCTAACTTTACACAAATTGGCTTTCCTAAAGTCCAGTATTCTTGTCTAACTATGCTTAGATTCACCTTCCAACTGTATAACAAATTCCAAGAGGTCATGGTCACATTTACCTAAAGATCCCACCACTTCAACCCCATTTGCATTATAAGGTCCTCCTTATTGGTTAAGACAAGATTTAAAATGTTTTGCCTCTTTCTGGGAGTTGAGTCATGGCTACTGGACTTCTTTTTTGAGAGATAGAAACGTTTCGCTGTTCATCCAAACAGCTTCATCGGTCTGAATACAGCTAGTGCAAGAGACCTCCTTATAGTCAGCTTGACCTCTTGTCCCCTGGTCTGATTGGCTCATACGATGAACAAAGCCTGAATAGGCTCGTTAGGGAGACATTAGTGTCCATGGCCTTAAGGTAAACAATGGCCTAAGGTGCTGAAACCCATCAAGAATGGGTCGTTAGCTGTGACCTTGATGGTGAAGGCTCCTTGATTTGCCTGGGTACTGTGGAAAGTACAGCCTGATAAGTAGCAGATAGACTATGCCGGAGGCCCCGACCTCTATTGAGGGAGGGATTTTCAATGCTCACATGAATGGCTTCCCTTACTCCTCTCTCAAACCACCTCTCTTCTTTGTCTAATATGTGTACATCCTCATCTTTGAAAGAGTGGCCTTTTTCCTTCAAATGGAGGTGTACTGCTGATTCTGGTCCTGAGCTGTTACCTCTCCTATGTTGGGCCATTCTTCTGTTTAATGGCTGTTTAGTTTCTCCAATGTAGAGGTCTGAACACTCTTCACTGCATTGGACTGCATATACTATATTGCTCCTTTTATGGTTTGGTATCGGATCCTTTGGGTGGACAAGTCTCTGCCTTAGTGTGTTCATGGGTTTGAAATAAACAGGGATGTGGTGTTTGCCAAAAATCCTTTTAAGCTTCTCCGACACTCCCGCCATGTAGGGAATGACCAGGTTCTTCCGTCGGGTCTGGGTCTCAGACTGATCCCTTGTTCTTCTGGGATGGCCCACTGCTTTGTTGAAGGCCCACCTTGGTTTTAAAATTTGTATGCAAACTGTATGCAAAACTATACATCTATATATTTATATCTATATCTATCTTTCTCCTTCTTGGCCTTTGTGAAGCCGCACAGATGGGTTTTGAGCGCACATGCGGAAGGCTCTGGAACTTCCTAGCAAGAAAGGTTTTGAGTCTCCTCCTCCTCCCACTGCGCATGAGCGGGAGGCTTTCCGCCCAAACCCCTCAGTTCCCTCTAACCGTAGCGTTAGAAGCTTCCCTTTTGCTTAGTCTCCTCATTTTTCTTCTCTTTAAGATCTCTTTGTGGGATTTTTGTCGATATATGGCATTTCTGCCACTGTTTAAAAAGTGTCCGTCATGTGGGGGTAAAATCCCTCACACCGACGGGCATTCCAAGTTCCATGAGAACTGTGATTTTTGTCAGCAGTTCAGCACTCAAGTAGTAAAACACCGAAGAAATGGCTTAAACACGTACCTATTGGAGAAGGCTTTAAACCCTCAAATGGAGAAATCAGCCTTTCCACGTTTCTCCTCTCCTGCCTTGCAGGCTTCGAAAAAATTGTTGAAGTCAATATCACAAAAAGCTCCAAAAAAGTTACCCCTGTTGGAGCGCACTACTTTGACCTCGACTGTGAGGTTGTGCCCGGCCCATTCCATCAACTCATCTAAAAAGAAATCTTCAACTTCAACATCTCCTTTGATCCTGAAAGAAGCACAACCTTTGGGTTTGATATCACTGGCTACCACCCAGTTTACCCCACTCTGGCCATCGGAGTCATCAGATTTGGCAAGGAGTTCGCTGAAGATTTCTATGGAGGACTCTCCCCCTATGTTAGACCACCTCAAAGTCCTCTTCGCCCAAGCATCCTTGGTAGTCCTCTCAGACAATGATAAGGCTACAGATACTGCTGCTTTGCCTCTGGCTCAGGAACCTCCTGTGGCCGTTTTGCAGCTGTCGCTGCCGCAGCCTAGAGAAATCGACTCCGGTCGATCGATCGCCATGGTCTCCATGCTGGCCAGTTTAGAGCTTGACTGCCGCCCTACTGCCTCTGCCGGTTGTGGATTTGATCCCATCCGCTACCCATGCTTCAGGTTTGAAAGTGGTCGACTTTGACCCCGGCTGAGCCACCAAAGCCTCCGGTCCTGATGCTGCCTTTGCCTGCCTTTTCTCTCCATTTCAATGGCAAACAGTGGCGGTTTCAACCACTGCCAGAGCAGACGTCTCGGGACCGAGACCAACCAGGTAAATCTCCTCGCAATCATCAACCATCAATCTCCTACTACCGATACCGAATCCCGGTGTTCGGATTCTGAGGAGGACAGTCCCCAATTCGTCACAACCCTCGATTCTGACATCGAAGAGGCATCCCCTATCTCCTGTTTGGAATCAATGAACAATTATACCAGCTGCCTATTGAGAATGGCTCAAACCATCCACCTTCCAGTGTACCACTCAAAACCGGGGTTCACTGATAATCTTTATGGCAAAATCTCATCGGATAAAAGGTCTCCAATCCATTTAGGAGTCATCCCACCATTTATTCAAAGGACTGGAGAGGATTTCAGACGACTCGTTCCACAACGGATATGCCAAAAGATGGAATAAAGTCTTTGACCCAGAACCATCCAACTCCTACCTCCATTGTGTTGGCTGAACCACAGGTTCAATCTTGAACCTGAGAAATTCCAGTTCCCCCTTCCAAAGAGGGTAGGAAACTTGACACTGCTGCAAGAAACATCTATTTTTTCAGTTCCTTGCTCTACAAAATCTCTATTTATCAAGGAGCAATGGGCACATCAACGTGAATTACTGACCTATCCTCAGCCTCTACTGAAGTTTCTACCTGACAATAAAAAGGGAAATGCCCTGTCTATCTTTAATGAATCTATGGCCTTGGCAGCACAACAGATGCGATCTGCTCACCATGTCCTCGACTGTACCACCAACATTCTCGGTTCTTCAGTTGCCCTTTGGAGACACACCTGGATTCGATTCACTGGGCTTTCCAATGACAACAAGGCCAGAATCGAACAACTTCCCTGTGATGGTGAAGGCCTCTTTCATACCTCCACTGATGATATCATGGAGGATCATCAAAAGAAAAAGACGACAGCTAAGCATCTTAATGTCACTCCTCAGACCACTCAACATTCCTTTTGTTTCCTTTGGAAGAAACCAACGTACCAACAGCCCTATCAATCTGGTTTCTCCAAACCTCAATTCAGAGATAGGAGCTCTCGTTCCTTGGCTTTCACCACTTACTCCACATCACGAGCCAAGAATTCATCTTGTCCCAGTCATCTAGGGGTTGAGATAAGAAATCCCAAGACTTCTCACTCCACAATCGACATTCGGTTGTCTCCATTCCTTCCCACGTGGAAGAACATCACCCCTAACTGATGAGTTCTTTCCATTGTAGCTCACGGTTACGCTTTCCTCCAACCCCCCTTATCCCTAAGGATCTGTCTTCTTGCCTTTTTTAGGAAGTTTCTTCCCTCTTAAGGAAAGGAGCCATCCAACCTATTTCCCAGGGCATGAAACATCTCGTCCATTACTCAAGATACTTCATCGTCCCAAAGGAGGACAAAGGTCTTCAGCCAATCCTAGATCTTCGACTCTTTAAACCAGTTCATGCTCCCTACAAAGTTCAGAATAGTGACTCTTGAAAAAATCCTCCCCCTTCTTCAGGAGGGCGACTGGTTTAGGGTCATAGACCTCAAAGATGCATCCTTCCACATCTCAATCCACCCATCCTATAGGAAGTACCTCTGTTTTGCCATCAACAATAAGCTGTACCAATATCGAGCACTTCCCTTTGGGTTGTCAACAACACCCAGGGTTTTCACAAAGTGTATGGCGCCAGTGGCAGCCTATCTGAGAACTTGCAGGATATGTGTCTTCCCATATCTTGACAACTGGCTCGTGGTGTCTCCTTCAAAAGACAAAGCCCAAAAGGACACTCACTTCATCTTCTACACTTTGGACACTTTGGACAGCAAATCAACATTGAGAAATCTCAACTTTCTACAGTGCAAAGACTCAGCTATGTTGGAGCCGTTCTCGATTTTTCTCTAGCTTGTGCCTTCCCTCCACCGAGTTGTCTAAGGGACATAGCTTCCCTTGTCCCCCTCTTTCAACCTTACCATGACTTACCAGCTCATGTGGCTCAAAGGTTCCTAGGTCTAATGCCATCCGCAACTTCAGTGGTGTTCTATGCACGGCTGAAACTAAGAGCTCTGAAGTCCTGCTACCTCTCTCTCTTCAACCCAATGCAGGATAGTAAATCCAAACACCTCTGTGTCACACCACAGCTCATCGATCAGCTTCAATGATGGTTGCATGACCGCCATTTACATGCCAAACGTTGCTTCCGTCCACTGCGGCCCGCTGTGCAGATAATCACAGATGCCAGCTTATACAATTGGGGAGCTGTATGCAATCATCTCACCATAAACGAGACATGGTCTCAGATGGAGAAGTCCCTCCATATCAACCACTTGGAACTGTTAGCTGTCATCAAGACGTGCAAAACATTTCTCCACCTCCTATCCAGCAATGTAATACATGTGTTCACCGACAATACAACCACCATGTACTACATAAACAAACAGGGCAGAACCCACTCAAAGGGTCTCCTGCTGTTGGCTGTCGAATTCTGGGAGTGGTGCATGCATCATCACATTTACCCCATAGCTGTGCACCTCCCGGGAAAAGACAGTGTTGTCGCAGAGCGCCTCAGCAGAACTACTTCAACCTCCCACAAGTGGGAACTTCACCAGACCATCTTCCAGTCCATCGTTCGTCGCTGGGTAGCCAATGTACCAACAGCCATATCAGTCTGGTTGATAGGGCTGCTGGGTAGAACTGGACCTCTTTGCTACCCCAGAGAACAAGAAATGCACCACGTTCTGATCGTGGGCAGGGGAAGGCCACAAATCCTTGGGGGATGCATTTATGCTCCAGTGGAACACTCATCTTCTTTACACCTTCCCTCCAATTCCTCTTGAAGCACTACAGGATGGATGGCCACATGCGATCCTCTGCGGCCTTCGGCAGGACCGTCCTGTCATTTGTAACAGCGTGACTGTCCACCATCCTGTGAGTTATGCTTGTCATCACCCATCTGTGTGGCTTCATGAAGGCCATGTAGAACCAGTTACTTATCTGTAAAGGTGGTTCTTTGAGTGGACCTTTGTGAAGCCACACAACACCCACTTCCCACACACACTGCGGCTGGGAGGGAATTGAAGAGTTTGGGTGGGAAGCCTCCCACTGATGCACAGTGGGAGGGGGAGGCGACTAATAACCTTTCTTGTTGCTAGGAAGGTCTGGAGCCTTGTGCATGCTTGCTTGAAACCCATCTGTGTGGCTTCACGAAGGTCCGCTTGAAGAACCACCTTTACAGGTAAGTAAATGGTTCTTATCTATATATCTATATCTATACCTATATCTATCTATCTATTGATAATGGGTAATTGCTCATCTTATTTGTGTGGATGTTTCTCCTGTGGTTGCTTTGAGTTGTTTGCAAAGTATGCCTATAGGCACAATATCATATTCCATTCTATGTAGAAATTAAAAGTGCTCCTTCCTTCCTTCATTTTTTTTCCAAGACCTCAACAGAAATATCAAAGTCTGTCTCCTTCCTTTGCATGCAGTTCATGTAGTCTAGTCTCATGTAAATTTTGTATCCTAGAGATTAGATTCCCTCAACCTTCATTGCTCTAAAACCAATAAATAAATAAATAAATAAATAAATCTTTGAACATAGCAAACTACACACACTCCTATTTTAGCATCTGATCTCTTGGGCTAAGCTGGTATTTTTCTGGTTGTTTTGTAGTTATGTATCTTTGGATTCTGACAGACAATTTGTAAATGAACTAAGTTTATTTAAGAATTTGGTTACCTCCTGCCAAGTATATTTTGATGCCTTGAGCTAGATATTTAGCCTGCATTTTTTTAAAAGAAAGTCTTGTGCTAGAATTGTGCCATGCAGTTAAAATGTACTGGCATCTTTTGATGCCCAAGAACCTAGGGTGCTTCCATGTAGAGTTTCCAGAGTGTCACTTCTGCAAATCATAGGAGGTTCTTCCACTTACTGTCGCTCCATATAATAGATTGGGATCTCTCATGATAAATTACCACTTGTAACATAGAGTAAATGCTGTTGCTGCAGTATTAATTCAGCCTTTGGGGAGGCTGTACTTTTCAGCAAAACATTGTTCAATATTTATATTTATGCCCTTTTTTATCTTATAAACTTAGCATAGTTTATAGGGGGTTTGTCAAACTTCTGTCCCTAAAGAGGACAATAATGTAACATAGTATATTTTGCCCTGATTAACATCTAGACGACAATAGATTCTGCAGCAATATTGTATTAAATAAATATTTTTTTCCTTTATTGAGATTATTTTTACCTGTTTTCAGTAGATTTTTATTCAGGGCTATAGGTATAAATTAGCATAATTCCATGTTTCAGTCAGTTTTGTATTCTTTATAGTCTGTATATATACTGTTGTCTACACCAGTACAATGTGTGTATAAATAAACATACATATTCTCCCAATTAAAGAACATAGAGTCTTCATTCTTTTGGTAGATAGGATGCCTCTCAGCTATAGATAGTTTCTCCCTTGATTTTTAACTAAAAAGAAGTATGAGCTTGGTTACCCAAAGCATTCTTAATTGAACAGATTGTATTTATTCCTTTTATCTTGGAGGGGTGGAATATGCTTTTAGTGCTACTACCTTTACATGGTACAAAAGAGAAAATAAAGCTTCTAAAACAAAACTCTTCCACTTTCCAATGATGGTCAAAATACGTAGTGTAGCAACATTACAACCTTCTTTCTCTCTTTCTCTTTTGTTTCTTGTAAATCAGAGTGAAGGAAAGAGCACTTTCACTTCCTTTATAGGATGGAATGTGATGTCAAATGTCAAATGTCAAATGAACCTTCTCCATGGTGAGTATATATCCTGATTTTTCTTTCATGCTATCTGCCAAAACGATGCCTCCATACAATATACAGTCACCCCTCGCCATTTCGCAGTTCAGGTACTGTGGTTCCACTATATTGCGGGATCACAGTACCTGGGAGGGGCAGTGGGGAGCGATCGGATCGCTCCCCACAGCCCCCCAGGCCCCTCTGGGAGGCCTCGGAGCTGGACGGGGGGCGGTGGGGAGCGATCGGATCGCTCCCCTCTGGGAGGCCTCGGAATCACGTGAGGGGGGCAGCAGGGAGCGATCTAATCGCCCCACCCCCGCCCCCGCCCCCTTTGGGAGGCCTCGGAGACACCCCCGCCCCTTTTGGGAGGCTTTGGAGCTGGGCGGGGACGGTGCGGAGTGATCGTATCACCCCCCGCCCCCCCTCTGATCACCCCCCGCCCCTACCCGCCCTGCTTCCGCATATCGCAGATTTTCACATATTGCGTATGGTGTTTTTGTATATATCTATTTTGATCCTCCTCTCTGGCTTATTGGCATCAATAACTGCTGAGATATTAATAGGGTATTATTCATGATGGTTGGGGTGGATTTTATATTATATTATTACTATTTATTATACCTTATCTCCTGTTGCTGGTCATTGACTGTAATAAAGTTTTGATTGATTGATACTCTCTGACAAGCATCACAGGATAATCAATTTTTTTCACATCTTTGTAGATATCTGGCCAAAATAAATGATTAGTGTTCTTAATCTGAGTGTTCTTAATCCCCATGTGACCTGAAATAGAATCATGTGCCATCTTCAAAATTTCTTCTTTTTAGCACTTAGGAACTCCCTGCCACAGGATGTGGTGATGGCATCTGGCCTGGATGCCTTCAAAAGGGGATTGGACAGATTCCTGGAGGAAGTCCATCACAGGTTACAAACCATGATGGAGATGTGTAATCTCCAGGCTTAAAACCGGGGTACTTCAGGGGCCAGATGCAGGGGAGTGGTATTGGGAGACAGATGTCTAGTCTCATGTGCTCCCAGACGCATCTGGTGGGGCCACTGTGAGATACAGGAAGCTGTACTAGATGGGTCTTTGGCCTGATCCAGCATGGCTCTTCTTATGTTCTTAATTGCAGACATGGAGCCACTGTGGTTTTATTGTCATTTAGCTTTTCTCTGTAGAGTAACTTCTGGCCTTCTAGAACATTCCAGCAAAATATGGCCTGTCTACCTGGACCTAAAGGTAGATCCATATCGGCAAGATGTCTGGCATCAGTTAATGTAGAACATGAAAATTGTTCTTGCCTAAATTCAGCATCAGGTTTGATACATGAAAATTCAATATCCTCACTGTCATCATTTGCATCAGTAACATATTTGCTAAAAATCGGCACTTCATGTTGACTTAAAATATCATCAGTCTGAGAATCTTCAACATTTGCAACATCAGTAACATCACTATCATTAGGCAAAAGGCAAAACATCATCATCATTTGACACATTAGGCATCATAGGTGGCACCTGCACATGATCATCATGAGATTGAACTTTCGTTTGAAACCTGGTCTGAACACGTTTCAACTGACTGGCAACAGTCAGAACCTCATCATCTCCCTGCATCAAGGGAGAGGTTTGCTTCCTCTCACACAGCTGTTTACTCCTGTGTTTTTAAATCTTTGAGGCAAAGACTTAAGAAGATTGGTCGTGATCTCTTAGGGTGGGGAAATTGCTATTTTTGGACATTGGCTGATCCAGTTGTTTTTTCTTTTTCCTGTGGACAGTGCAAATGCACCCCTTCAAAAATGATTTCATCCTTCTCAGTTGTGTCTGGTCTTGCTCCAAGCACAGCAGGAGACCTGAAGAAAAACTCCACTGTCTGTGTCCATGTGGGCTAACTAGCTCAAAGGCTGCTTCGACTCAGGTGTCACGAGAGGCTGAGGAGCGTTTCTTTGAGAAAAGATTTACTTCCAAACTTACTCATAGCTAGGGGTTGTTCCCTATCTGCCATAAAAATGCAGTATTAATGTTGCCCATGTTGCAAGTATAAAATGCATTCTGTGGGAAAGTCCCATCTTCTCCCTCTCACAGACTGCTCACAGCATAGGAAAACAGTCACATGTTGCTTCTTGGACCAATCAGGTTTCACTTGCTTCTGGCTGGAATGTTACCCTGGATGATGTTTACATATGCACTGAGATAAGCATTTCTACTGAAGCTAAATTGCACTTTTATATGGGCATTATTTACGTTTGGCTTAGAGAAAGGCTTCCCTGCTTCTAAAATCCGTTACATGAGTTACACTTTAAGTATACCTTACTGTTTCTTGTTTGTTTGCTAGGAAGCCATTATTGATACCAGAAAGCATTGTGCACCTCATTTATATTTTTCCTCTTTTAAATGTGATGTCCACTTTGGATTTCTTTGCATGCCATGACAAGCTAGGGATCCCAAGGAATACTTGCTTATTATGAATATGGAGCTTTTTGGTCATGCTGCTCAGCTTCTGCTTCTTACAGCAGAAGCAATTAAAAATCCATGCATTCATAGCAGGTTGATTAGCTAGTAGAGTACAGTCTTTTTACTTTAGTTGCAAAATGGCTTCCAGCTTAACCATGCAGAAACGCTTGGTGATGATGAAGGAATTGAGACCCCAAAGGTCTAGGATGGGACACAGCCCACCATCCTTTATGGGAATGATGAAGTACTGAGAATAAAAACCAGGTGGGTTGGAATGACGGGGTTAGGGCTCAATTGCATCTTTCTGGAGGAGGGTCTGAATCTCTTGGTAAAAATTGGAGGGTGTGGTCGTGACCACGTGGAGACTGTGAGTTGCAGCAAACTTGATGGCATAACCAGATTCTATGACTGAAAGGAGCAAGTCATCTGCCAAGATGGTTCGTTATGCCGAAAGATGGAAGCCTAACCTAGTGAGTGAAGGGGTGAAACATAAAGGGACAGAGGTAGGCAGTCATTGGGCCTGTTTTGTCTTCTTATCCAACCAACAAAGCAGTCTACTGGGTTGCTGGCTGGGTTCACAATGATCTTCATGACAAAGGGACCTTTCCACATGGTCTGATGGTTGTTATGGCTCATTTTGCTCTTAATGTGGAACACCAGTGTGGGGACCAAGCAATACAGTGGGATGACGTCAAATTTACAGTAAAATGTTCAGGAGACATCTTTGGTTTCAAAACCCATTTTAAGAGAAGAATGGATAAAGGTCAAAGCTCCTCTACATCTTTCCTGGAAAGGGGGGTATGAAAAGTGTGGCATCTGTACCTTCAGAGAAATTCTAAACTGGACCAATTGGTAGTGCAGTGAATAGTTGCACTGAGTTTACAGAGTGAATCCCATCCCAAAAGATTAGCCCTCACCATTAGGATTTTGAAGAAAGTAGTGGAAAGTTTTCAACGCCCACACCAGTTGCAAAGTTTGGAGTCTTTGGCAGAGAAGAGAGAAGTGAATTGTCCAGCAGCAAATGCATGCACTCATGTGCATGATAAATTTTACAGGAGTATCCAATGCAATAGTATTTTGAAAGCATGCAACAGGAAAATTAAAAGTGAAATAAGTTACATAATTAAGGCAGCATCTTCCTTGGGTTTCCACTGCTGATAAAGAACCAAAACAGAAAAAGTTGGCCATTGTTCTATAGATTAGAGGAGTGTGCTGATCAAGCCTCCATTGTTTGGATACAGGTTGTTGAGACAGGTTATAAATTAGAATATCTCCTCTGGTTGGAAGGCTAAAGTTTTCTTAAGTTGTATTTTCTTTAAGAAGTTACACAGTCCTTTTGAACTCCCAATGATGATAATTTTTACAATAGGAATTCCAGTATTTTCAATTGATAAAGCCACTTCAGCTTTAGAACTGAGGAGAGAGCATGGGGGTTGCTTTTGCATCAGGAAAATCACAGGAAAAAGGAGGAGTATATCATTTGAAGAATATCCTGAGTGATTCATAATGGAAACAGGTTCATTAGGTTATAGTGCAATCACATCAATAGAAAACAAAATCTTACCCCCCAGTAGAGTTTTCTTCCCTGTAAGGAAGCTTGCTTGGCATCACTTCAGCTCTTAAGTTGGCTCTCGAATTTCAACTATTTATATAACCTTTTACAAAAAAGTGAATTCTATTTGCTAACTTTTGTTTTCCAAGTAGACAAAATTACTAAATGTTCTAATTTAATACAAATCTCGATTGACTGACAGTAGATCCTGTTTGGCAAAATGTTTTCATAATATTTGAAATATTGACTATTTTACAACTTTAGGAAAATGATACTTTATTATTGATACTTAGGTAAAGCATATTGACAAGTTTTCCAAGATTCAGATATTTACCGGTATATCTTTTGGAAAGATGGCACCTGTCAAATGTTTTCTTTTACTGACCTTTTTTTACTGCCCTTGTGTTTTTAATCTGGCATTTCCAGAACATATTATAACATCATAGAAAAAATGAAGTTGGAATAGGCCTGTAAGGCTACTGAGGCCAACATTCTGCTCAGTGCAGGACTAGAAATCAAAGAATATCTGCCAGGTGGTGGTCTAAATTTCTTTTGAAGACCTCCAGTGTTAGAGTACTCTCCACCATTCAAGATAATTGGTTCCATTGCCATACTACAAAAGCCAGGAAGTTTTTCCTGATATTGAATCAAAATCTGGCTTCTTGTAATTTGAGCTCACTGTTGTATGTACTGCAATGATTGAGAATAGACCTTCTGTGCACCTGTATCTCAAGTATTTGAAAAGTGCTACCATATCATATCTCCCCTGAGTTTTCATTTCTCAGGGTTAAACATGCCCAGGCCTTTTAGTCTTTCCTTGTAGGGCTTGGTTTCCAGTCTTCTAATTATCCTTCTTGCCTTCCTCTAAACTTGCCTGACTTTGTCACCATCCTTATTGAAGTGCAGTGTCCAGAACTGAACACAGTACTCAAGATGAGGCCTAACCAGTTCTGGATAGAGGGGAACTAGCACCTTGCAGGATCTGGAGACTATACTTCTATCAATGTAGTCTAAAATAGCATTTCCCTTTTTTGTATCCATATCATACTCTTGGCTTATGTTCAGATTGTGATTCCCTCTTTTATTGCAGTGATTCTAAGATCCTTCTCACTTGTAGTATTGGTGAGCCAAATATCTCCCATATGTGTATCTTTTCCTAGGTGTAGTAAAGTAACCCCCGTCATTCCACGGTTCATGTACTGCGGTCCTGTTATATTACGGGACTGCGGCTCCAGCTGATTGGCGCTGGGGTGGGGAAACAAAAGGTTTTTCTCCCCCACCCCAACGCCAATGAGCTGGAGCCCGGGGTGTGGGGAAGGGGGGAAAAGGTTTTAAAAGCCCGGGCTTTTAAAACCCTTTCCCCCCTTACCCAAGCCCAGGCTGCAGCTTGGTTGTGGATCTGATTCGCCACCGCTGGAGCAGCCCAGGCAAGCGGCAGTGGGGGGGGGGTTGATTGCGCCCTGCCTCCTACCCCCACCCGACTTGCATCTGCATATCGTGGATGGGGGGTCCCTAACCCCCACGATAGGCAGGGGTTACTGTACCTTGCATTTCTCCCTTTTGAATTTCATTCTGTTGTTTTCAGCCCAGTGATCAAGCCTATCTAGATAATTTTGAGTTTTCTTTGTGTGTTTGAGTATTAGTTCTTCCACTCAATTTTTTTGTCATCTGCAAATTTGATTGGCTTTTCTTGCACACACCCCTGATCAAGGTCATTAATAAAAATGTTGAGGAGTACTGACAAATACTATTACTAGATATTATGACTAGAGGTGGGCATGAAATGAATTTTTTGTTTTGTTATTTGTTATTCATTTTGTTATGTAACAAAACGAATAATGAACCACATTTTAAAACAAACAAAACAAAATGGAAAATTTCATTTTTGTTTGGTTTTCGTTAATGGCGGCAATAACCGCTGAAATGTATAAAAGGCTTTAAAAACCACTTTAAAAACCTACTTAAATGAATTAAAAAGGATTAGGTATTTAATAAATATGGCTGACAAACCCTACCAAGTTGATGTCGAGTGCTTAAAACGAGTTAATCTGTGTGCACTCTGTTCATTTTTAATTTTTTTCATGCACAAAGGTGAGAGTTTAAATGGCAACAAACTAGAAGAGACAAATATATTCCTTTCTTTTTTCTTTTTTTTAGTTGATTTGTGTGTAAAGCAGTACTATTTGATTTATGTTTATCTTTTTTATACTTCTTAAGATTATTTTGTATTACTGTAAAATGGAAAAAAATAAGTTTTAATGCATAGGCAAAGATATTCCCTTCCCTCTCAATTTTAAGTTTTTATTAAATATTATAAAACTACAATACCAAAAACAGATAAAACAACAAAATATCAAAAAGCAAAGGAAATATTAATCAAAACACAACAGTATAACAAAAATATAACAAATGTAACAGACATAAACCCCGTGCAACCCACCCCCTCGGGACTTTAACAAAGTTACAACTCTCATGATATTGACCAGCCCATTTCCCTCCAGAAGTACACATAGTCTTCTCCGGGTGTATACCCTTTACCATTTTGAAATACATATACCAACAGTTTATACCGTATTCCATTAAAGTTCTTAGACTTACTCAGGCCTTCCTAATTTTAATTCCACAAGTCAATTAAAAATTAAGTTGACGGGTAATATTAGTGTTGAATGTGTTACACATATATTGTATGGGGGATTGTGTATGGCTATTGTTGTTTTTTAAATTGTAGTTTTTATGGATTGGGTATGAATGTTGCCAGGTGAAAGAGTATAGGGCTGTGTGTGTATGTTGGTTTTTATGTCAGTTTTAAATGAGTGTAAGTGATGTTCGGCATGTGAATGTTGGAGTATGTGTATAGATGGTTTGTTCTTAAATTCTAGATTTTATGTCTTGGATTTTTATGCTGGTGTGTGTGAATGACTGACTGGATGGCACTTTTAATCTCGTTGTATTTATACAATGACAATAAATTCCATTCCATTCCAGTTTATCATTAATAGATAGATTCCATAACTCCTTATACCATTCTTCCATTACTAATTGATTATTTGATTTCCAATATTTGGCAAAAATCAGCCTTGCAGTCATAACCATTATAATTACCAATGTTCCCTCCCTTTTCTTCAGTTGTGTATCTGCAACCATGTTTAACAATACCAATTGGGGGGACGTTTGAATCTTTTCCCCTTATAGTTCTTGCATTTCCTTAAAAACCAAATTCCATTCAATTTTCCTTATCTCACATGCCCACCACATATGTAAATATGTCCCTTTTTCTTTTTTACATCTTCAACAAAATGGAGATATTTCTTTATTTATTATATTTAACTTCTCGGGTGTTATATACCATCTCCAACATACTTTATAACAGTTTTCTTTAACTCTCACTGACATTTTTCACTATTATTTTATTCTACATTTTCCCCATTCTTCCTCTTTTATTTCTTCATTAATATCTTCTTGCCAAATCCTCTCTTAACTTATTTTTTTATAATCTAAACTAAATTTTATAATCGTCCTGAATTAATATTTTATATATCTCACTTACAATTCTTTTCCTCTGTTCTTTATTCTCTATCATTTCTTCTATCTATAATTCCTTCAAATCTGGTCAATTTACTACACTCTCCTACTTTAGTTATCCATTCTTTAGTCCATTTTTCCATTTGTATAATGTTCAACCATGAAATATTTCCTCCCAATTTTTCCTTTATGCTTTGTCTACTCTGCATTTGCTTTAACCAATGTAACTTTTTTTCATACAGTAGCTTTTTTAACTTCCCTTTTAAATTTTCTGGGAAACTCTTAATTTCTGTTATTCAAATCAAAGGTGAAACTAATGGAGTTAAAATCTCCCTGAAGTTCCTCCAAAATTCCATAGTGTTTTTCAATAATGGATTTTTATCTTTTTGACCTGAACTTTAATGTGTTCCTTAAAAATATATATTCTCTTTTTGTATAATTTCTAAGTCTCTCCAAATTAAGTTACCATTTCCTATTATTATATTATATATTATATAATATGCAGTTGAACAGCACATGGCTTTTCCATGTGCTTCTCAGACTTGTTGCAAACTTACAACATTGAAAGAACCAGTTGCAAAGCCTGCTTTCAGTGGGTGTGTCTTCTGGCTAATTGCCTGCTGGCAGAGCCTATAAAAGCCCTTGCACTCTGTCTCTCATTTTGTAGTCTCTGGAGCAGTGAGTAGGCGAGAGATTGCTCCCAAACCCCCAAGTCAGTTTGCTGGCTCGCTCTGGCTGTCTGGTTGTTTTCCTGCTTTAGTGCTGCTGCTGCTGAGTGCTGTGCTGTACTGTGTGCTGCTGCTGACCTGTCTCACTCACAGTCTATGTGTGTGAGTATGTGTGTAAGAGAGACAGGTTGGGCTGGCTGGTTGCAGCAGACTGCACAGCCAGCTATAAAAAGTTTAAAAATAGAATAACCCCCTTTTTATTTTGTGTGGGATTGGGTTTACTTTTTTTTAGGGGAGGGTGTGGGTTTTACTATTTTGTTGTTCCCCAGTTATTCTACATCCTACCCCACCCAAACTTTTCCCCCATCCAGCAACCAAACTGAGGCATTCCCTCTTGTGGCAGGCCAAGCCCAACAGTGCTGCTAATGACTCTGGTGCCACCACCAGTCACACCACCACCAGCACTGCTGAGATAGGAGCATCTGACCCTGCCACTGTGGGCA
Source organism: Phrynocephalus versicolor (assembly GCA_023846285.1). Lineage (NCBI taxonomy): Eukaryota > Metazoa > Chordata > Lepidosauria > Squamata > Agamidae > Phrynocephalus > Phrynocephalus versicolor. Next base: position 11,410,944 of record JAHTLZ010000274.1, on the reverse strand, counting down.
TCAGGGCAGAGCAGATGCCTCCCCCATTGTTTGAGCAGTCAGAATCCTGCCAGGGCTCAGTCCGTCTTGAGCTGGAGGATTCTGGGGACCTCATGGCAGGCAGGGAGGAGGCTTCCTCTCCTCCCAGGCCCAGTCCTCCTACTTCCCAGTTCAGCGGCAGCACCCAGTCACCATCCCAGGGTGTGACTCAGGCCACCACCAAGGCAGGCTCTGCAGAAGGCAGCCACTTGCACAAGCCTTGGGTCTCTCTGTGGCAACACTTTGAGAGCCAAGAAGACCCAAGGCTTGTAAATTGCAAGCTCTTCAAGGTGGAACTGTGCAGGAACTGTGCAGGGAAATGCATAATTCCGCATCCCTGTCTGATTGGCCAGCACCAGGGAAAAGGAACAATGACATAGAGGCTTCTTCCTTGTTGGAGCTCAGCCTTGCACAGGCGCAGAGCAAGGTATGGGATTGGCTGATTGTGTTTCGGTGGCTTCCGAGCACCAACTGGGCTCACACATGTCATTTCGGAACTGGTAGCTTCCAAAACAAATAGCCCATCCCTATGATGACATATATGTAGCTCTTTTGAAAAAGGAACCCCTTTCCAAGTATTATGAATAAACAACAAATTAGCCACTAAAATTGAGATGTTATTTTAATTTTATATCAGATATATGTATATTTGTTTTTCAGTAAATAAATTGTTTTGCAATAAATGTAATTTTCTGTCAAATAAATCAGAGAACCTTTTTCAAGGGAATGCAAGAATGTATGTTGAGGTTCCTTGGGATGCCAACCACTGAAAGCGTTAAGAGCCACTGACATAAAGCCATGAACAGTGCCTGTATAGGCCTTCATAGCTCTATGTTCCATCCCTTTTCCGGTAGTGTCCCTGGCTTATATCCCAGGTGCCCCATGGAGCCGTGAAGCCACACACATGGGTGGTCAAGCACATGCCGAAGTCAATCCGGAAGAGCAAAAACCCGACATATCTGTTAACCCCAGACCTCCCACTGCACATGCTTCAGCAGCTCGTGGCGCAGTGGTTAAATGCCTGTACTGCAGGTAAAACTGTGCTCACGACCTGGGGTTCAATCCCAGGTAGCAGGCTCAAGGTTCACTCAGCCTTCCATCCTTCCGAGGCAGGTAAAATGAGTACCCAGCTTGCTGGGGGGGGGAATGTATACCCTGCACATTGTAATTAAATTTGTAAAACCGCCCCGAGACTACTTAAAGTGGTATGGGGCGGTATATAAGCAGAACACTTTGCTTTCCCGCCAAAGCCCTCAGTTCCCTCTAACTGCCATCACAGTTGGTCGGGAAATGCTTCCCTCCATTAGCCCGCAATTTTGGTAAAGGAATCTTTATCTAAAACTTATCCCTATCTTCAAATGTTTCTTTTCTTTATCCATTTTTTTTTCGATAAGTACACCCCGTCTTGTTTTATGGCCCAAAGGGCCTGATTCAAAGAGTGCTCTCGCTGTTGGGGGAAGATTCCCCTCACAAATGGGCACTCTCTTTGTTTTGATTGTTTGGGAGACACACATTCCACCTCGTCGTGCTCCCATTGCCAGAAATTCAGCTCCCAGGCACTGAAAAACAGGAGACATCACTTGAACACTTACCTCCTGAAGAAATCCCTCTCACCTTGGACTCAAATCGAATCTGAAGCTTCTCAGTCGGCAATGACGGTCCAGGAAAACTCAGCTAAGCCATTGAAGTAATCCAAGTCCAAACACCACTCGAATTCGATGGACCTGAAGAAACCTAAAAAGAGTAGGAGCAAATCATCGATATTGACATCGAGACATTTGTCACCAGATCCGAAGCTCCGTTCCGTACCAAGCATCACTGTTTCTGAACCAAAGGAGTCCATCCCTTCTGGTATTGGTATACTCTTCAGATTTGGGCTCCATGGAATCCAGGACTGTGAGGGCTGAAGACCTTCAACTTCTTTTCACCAGCCTATCTCTAGTCTACAAGACTAGCTGTCGTGATGGATCCCCAGCAAAATCAGCAGCATCGGCTTTATCACACCATCCAGTGCCTTCCTTCCAGTTGGCGTACCCTCCTCCTTCTTGGAAGGGTCAACTGCCTGCCTTCTCCCCCTCGATGGCTGGTGCGAATCCGGAGCTACCTGCCTGGAAGCACGAACGTAGGCGTAAGTGTAGTGTTTCACCGCTACCGCCTGCCTCTAAGAAGGCTAAACCGGAGTCATCTTCAAAGGCCTTGAAACTGTTACTGTTGAAAATGAAACACGGTCCTTCAGCGAGCGCGGATCCATGGACCATGTCTCCACCACCCTTTCATATGCCCTACCCGTCCGTACCAGGTTATTCTTTCTATCCTGGGTGCCCACTAGCCTGCCCCCTACTGGCTTCCTCCTCTGCCATCCTTGCCGGTAATGGTAGCCTCGGACTTGGAGCGTGATGCTCAGGACTCGGCACCTAAGATCACTCACTCAGTTGCTCCCCCTGAGCATCAGCCTTCTGCCTCTCCTCCGGGCTCAAACCTGACTCCCTCGGATTTGTCTGACTCTGGTGACGATGGAGAAGCCAAGGAAAGGGATTTTTCCTCCCCAGATTCTGATGTGGGGGAGTCTAGCCCTCCCTCCTCCTCAGATTAGATAAAGAACTACCCTGATTTCATCAAGCGTATGGCTTCCACCATTAATCTTCCAGTCTATCACCCCGCTCCTCAACACTCAGATTCATGCTTCAACCAAATATCCTCGGATTCGTCCTGTCCAGTCCACCTTGGGGTCTTCCCCTCAAACATCTCCATGGCTAAATAATCCTTTCAAAAGATAGTTTCCTTCTCCAGAACTCAGAGAATCGAGAATTTTTACAGGATATTTTATGAGGAAGCCACTTTCTTACTAAAGCATCCTCCTCCCAACACTATAGTAGTCTCTGCCTCACAACTTCAGTCGAGGTCAAAACAAGTGCCCATCCCACCCTCTAGAGAGGACAGGAAGCTGGACTCCATGGCCCACTTGCTCTGCTCTGTGGCAGCTCCCCCCCCCCAAGATCTCCAATTACCAGATTGCCATGGGGGTCTACCAGAGAGCTCTTCTAGCTAAGCCCCAACCCCTCCTGGACTTTATCCAGGACAGTGATAAGACCACAGCATCTTCAGCTCTGGGTGAGGCCCTGGCTGTTGTGGCCCAACAGATGCAGTTGGGAAGACATGGTTCCGACGCGGCTACAAAATGTCTCGGCTTCGTGGCAGCCTTCAGGAGACACGCTTGGCTTTGTTCCACAGGCCTAATGGAGGACACTAAGTCCAAAATCAAGAGTCTTTTTCATGTCAAGACTGATGACATCATGAAGGAGCTCCAGAAAAGCCAGAATATGGCCAAGAGGCTGAAGCTAGTTCCTCAGAAACAACAAAGGTCCTTTCGTCCACAGTGGAAAAGACCTTTCACTCAGTCCCAGGTCAGACAGCAAGCCAGGGAGCCCGCCTTCCCATCCCTCCCCTCCACTTCCCACACCCACAAGGACAAGCAGCCCAAGTCCAAGTTCAGTCTGGTTGCCATCAGCACAGGAGATCCAGATGAGATTTCTGACCATACCCACTTGGCCCCTTTCCTACCTGTCTGGGAATCCATCATGTCTGACAGGTGGGTCTTATCCATTTTCTCCTATGGCTACCTCCTCAAGTTCCACTTGTGTCCACCTACAGGCCGACTGGTCACCACTTCTCCCTCTCCCGCCCTGCATGAAGAGGTAAAAACGTTATTTCAAAGGGGTTATATTTGTCAAGTTTCTCCAAAAGACCTTCCCTTCGGCCACTATTTCCCATACTTCATAGTTCCAAAATAAGATGGTGGCCTCTGGCCTATTCTGGATTTTTGATCTATCAACAAGTTCATCACTACCTCCAAGTTCAAAATGGTTACCCTCGAAGCCATCATCCCCCTTCTCAGGCGTGGAGACAGGTTTCGGGTCATCAACCTCCAGGATGCCTATTTCTGCATCTCCATCCACCTGGACCACCGATGGTACCACAGATTCACCATAGGCAACCAGGCTTTTGAGTACAAGGCCCTACCCTTTGGAATAGCCACTGCCCCTTGAATTTTCACCAAGTGCATGCCACCCATTGCAGTCTACCTTCGAACTCGGGATAATCATCTTTACGTATATAGACGATTGCCTGGAGCTAGCGGACTCGTGAGAGCAAGCCGTTCTACATACCTGATTCACCCTATGGCTGTTACACGACCTGGGTCTCAGAGTAAACTCCAAAAAGTCCCAAGTCACCCTGTTTAAAAGAGTCACCTACATTGGGCCAGTGCTGGGCTCCAGGGTGTCAAAAGCCTTCCCTCCTCATTCCCAGATCCATGGCATCCTCGACCTTGTACCCTCCTCTTATCCAGGAGCCTCCTTTCCAGCTCACCTGGCTCAGCGCCTATTGGGACTTAGGGCATCGACCACGTCAGTATTGCCGTTTGCTCGCCTCAGAATGTGGCCTCTTTAGCTGTGGTTCCTCACATTATTCTCTCCCCACACCAACCCTCCAGGCAAATGACCTTCCTTTCGTGGTGGACTATCCGATCCAACCTTACAGTAGGCAAACCCTTCAAACCTCTCTCTCCCACCTTTCATGTGACCTCGGATGCCAGTTTTTCCAGCTGGGAAGCCTTCTGCAGTCACCTCCAGGTGCACAAGAGATGGTCTCCCCAGGAGTCCCTCAGGCACATCAACAAGCTAGAACTCCTTGCTGTCTAGAAAGCCTTCAAGGCCTTTCTCCCACTTCTCAGAAGCCAAGTAGTACAGGTCATGACAGACACCACCACCACGTATTATAAAAACAAGCAGGAAGGAACCCACTCCCCCCGCCCCACTACATCTCACCCTCCTGGAACTGGTGCCTGGACAACAACATATTTCCTATACCAATACATCTCTCAAGAGAGGAAAACTCGGTGGCTCAGTAGGATGTCCACTTCCTCCCATGAATGGAAACTGCACGACTCAGCCTTCTGCACTCTGAAGAAGAGATAGCGCCGTCCCAACATCAATCTATTCGCATCAGAGACCAGTTTCAAGTGTCAACACTTCTGTTTCAGAATGGGACGGAGCTGACTATCCCTTGGGGATACATTCATGTTCTTTTGGAACAAACACTTGCTATATGCATTCCCGCCCATCCTTCTGATGCATTGTGTTGTAGCAAAGATCCAGTGCAACAGATCCATTGTGATCCTGGTGATGCCCTGGTGGCCCCATCAACCATTGCACATCTCCTACAGATGGCTTCATACCACCTCCAGCTACCTAGCTCGTCTCTCGAGATCAGGGGAAGGTATTTCCTCGGGACCTACTCCACCTCTGTCTCACTGCGTGGAGGATTCTACCACCATAGAGGAAGAAAACCCTCGACTCGCCGGTCCTATTCTCTCAAATGGAAGAGATTCATTTCATTCGCTACCTCCAAGCGCTTCTCCCTTCTTGATTCCTCCCTTACCTTGGTGCTTCAGTTTATTCTATCTCTAAAAACATCAGGCCTATAAATCTCCTCCATAAGAGTTTTTGTTTCGGTGATAGTGGCACACCAGCCCTTAGACTCTCCAGGCTGCAAGTTTTTCTGCCACCCTCATCTAAAACTTTTGCTAAGGGGCCTTCAAAACAATTTCCTGGATCACTGACCCTTCCCACCTCAGTTGTCCTTATCCATATTACTTTAGGCCTGATAGCACACCCCTTTGAACTGATGGCCACCTGGTCCTTGAGGCTCCTCTCCTTCAAGATGGCCTTCTTGGTGGCCATAACCTCCGCTCGCAGGACAAGTGAGCTCTGCGCCCTTCAGTACAACCCTCCCTTCCTCCATTTTTTAAAGGACAAGGTTGTCGCTCATCCCAACCTGTCTTTCCTCCCGAAGGTGGTCTCCCCCTTCCACATCTCTCAACCCATTGTTTTCCCCGCTTTTTTCTCCTCCCCTTCCTTGGAGTTGGTGTAGAGCCTACATACTTTGGACGTCAGAAGAGTCCTGTTTTTTAATGTCTCCAGGACTGCATCCTTCTGTTCATCTACACAAGTGTTCATTGCTTACGGTTCCAAAGTTAAAGGTTCTCCTATTTCAATCCAGAGGTTCTCTTAAAGGGTAATTTCTACCATTAGACTTTGTTATTTGTTAAATAAGACTCCTCTTCCTGTTAACGTTAAGACCGACTCTACAAGAGCCATGGCCTCCTCAGCAGCTTTCCTGAAGGGAATCCCTCTGCAGAACATTTGCAATGCCGCAATGTGGTCCCAACCTTCGACCTTTGTGCGCCACTACCACATAGATGCTCAGGCCAGATCCACATCGGCCTTTGGGAGAGCGGTACTCTCTTTTGTGCTGCTGTGACTCCCGCCTTCCAATAAGCTAGCTTGGTACTCACTCATTTGTGTGGCTTCATGGAGGCCATGAAGACCAACAGGTTACTTACCTGTAAACACGGTTCTTTGAGTGGTCCTCTGTGAAGCCACACAACACTGCCCGACTCCCCTCTAGTCATGTCACTAAAGCCTTTTGTGCTCTCCTCTCGAGTGGCGTCTAGAGCGAACTGAGGGCTTTGGCGGGAAGCTGCTGGAGCACACGCGAGGGGGGGGCTGGGGCTAATGGATGTGTGTTTTTCTGCTTGTGAAGCTCTTCCGGATCGACTCAAGTGCACGCTCGAGCACCCAAGTGTGTGGCATCATGGAGGACCACTCAGAGAACCAAGTTTACAGGTAAGTAACCTGTTCATTTGGAACCCCCTGCATTATGTGTATGTAAACAGAAGCAAGTCTCTGTCTTCCACTTTACATTTAAATGACAGAACCCATAAATGGGGAAGAAAGTGGGGAGGGGGAAACCACATTTAGGTACTAGTCCTTAAAATTTTGTTTGTACAATGGCCAGTTAGAATGGAAAGAGTTGTGAAAAAAGGAGCTACCAGTGCATCTCATAGTAGAACTAGTAGATCACCCTGCATCCGTTATCTCCCTTGGATATAAGCCAGATATAATAACTATTGTAAGGTGCAGTGAGATACCGTACATTGTACATGTGTCCAAGGCAATGTCGTGTGATGTGAAAGCAGTACTGTAATAAATGGCTTTGAGTTTTGCTTTGAAGCCTGATTTTGTATTGATCATAAATGAATTATCCTCTCCCCTCCCCCAACTCCCCAACTGTGTTTCATGTATTTCAGTGGTAGACGTTTGCTGCAGCCTGCTCAGGTCTGTGATATTTTCAAAGGAGTTATATTGGTAATCTGCTACTTCATGATGTACTATGTAGACTATTCCATGATGTATCATCTCATAAGAGGACAGTCAGTCATTAAACTCTACATCATTTATAATATGCTTGAGGTAAGCACATGAGCTTCAAAACTACTGTGGAAGTGTTTAATCACACCCTTTGGTGTGAGACTTTTGAGATAACAGTTACATGGTTATAAATACTTGTGTGTTTCTAATGCCTTTTCTATTCTGTTAGAAGCAGGTTTCTCATTTTTCTTAAACAGTAACAAGTTACAGTATATTAAAAACCATCCTTTTTTAGCAGTTGTGACTAGCCAAAATCTAAATCTGCTAAGTTTTAAGATAGAACAAACCCCTCCATCAAAAATTATATAAAGTTAACCATTGCAGAAATATGTGTTTATAGCCTTCAGGACCATTAAAATAGTACTGAAAAACAGTAAAATCTAATTCAAGTGAGATATGCTTCATGATTTGGGCATTTTTGTGTTTGCTAAGAATACCAGCCTACCATATCATACAAGAAATTGATTTATTGTTGCAGCAATTTTCAAGCAGATAAAACAGGCTACGAGAGGTCCAAAATTAAACACTGATCCAGGAACTGTATATAACCGTGTATAACAGTTATGTGTATAACTGAAGATGTGCACATCATTTACACATGCATAGATTCTGGCCTGAGATTGGTATTATCTGTCTCAAGTCTTTCCTTGGGCAACCCTAGTATTAGATGTCAAATATACCCAAAGCCTCCTTGCTTTATACATGTAATTAACTGTCCAGCTTGGCCTCATAGTTAAATGGGCAGTATGTAAATAGATACAGTATATCACAGAAGTACACCCCCTCACATTTCATAAATATTTTTGTATATCTTTTCATATGACAACACTGAAGAAATTACACTTGCTACAATGTAAAGCAGTGAGTATACAACTTGTATAACTTATAAATGTGATGTCCCCTCAAAATAATGCAACCCACAGTCATTAAAGTCTAAACCATTGATAACAAAAGTGAGTACACCCCTAAATTACAATGTCCAAATTGGGCACAAAGTGTCAATATTTTGTGTGGCCACCATTATTTCCCAGCCCTGCCTTAACCCTTTTGGGCATAGAGTTCACCAGAGCTTCACAGGCTGCTACTAAAGTCTTCTTCTACTCCAAGATGACATCACAGAGTTGGTGGATGTTACAGATCTTGCACACCTCCACTTTCAGTTTCAGGATGCTCCACACATGGTCAATAGGGTTTAGGTCTGGAAACATGCATGGTCAGTCCATCACCTTTACCCTCCACTTCTTTAGCAAGGCAGTGGTCGTTTTGGAGATGTGGTTGGGGTTGTTATGTTGGAATACTGCCCTGCGGTCCAGTCTGCAAAGGGAGGGGATCATCCTCTGCTTCAGCATGTCACAGCATATGTTGGCATTCATGGTTCCCTCAATGAACTGTAGCTCCCCAGCGCTGGCAGCTCTCATGGAGCCCCAGATCATGACACTCCCACCACCATGCTTGACTGTAGGCATGACACCCTTGACTTTGTACTCCTCCTCTGGTTGCCGCCACACACATTTGAAACCATCTGAACCAAATACATTTCTCTTGGTCTCATTGGACCACAGGACATGGTTCCAGAAATACATGTCCTTAATCTGATTGCAGCAAACTGTAAGGAGGCTTTCTTGCACATCATCTTTAGAAGAAGCTTCCTTCTGGGGTGACAGCTCTGCAGACCAATTTGATGCAGTGTGTTGTGTATGGTCTGAGCACTGACAGGCTGACTCTCCCCCCCCCTCCAACCTCTGCAGCACTGCTGGCAGCACTCATACATCTATTTCCCAAAGCCAACCTCTAGATATGACACTGAGCACAGGCACTCAACTTCTTTGGTGGACCATGGTGAGGCCTGTTGTGAGTGGTACCTTTCCTGTTAAACTGTTGTATGGTCTTGGCCACCATGCTGCAGCTCAGTTTCAGGGTCTTGACAATCTGCTTATAGCCTAGGGCCATGTTGATGCAGAGCAATAATTCATTTTTTTCAGATCCTCATATAGTTCATTAACATGAAGTGCCATATGGAACTTCAAGTGACTAGTATGAGAGTAAGAGCAATAACACCTGCTCCCTCTTCACACCTAAGACCATGTGACACTGATAGATCTTATCACACCAGGGAGGGGAAATGGCTACTTGAGCCCAATTTGGTCATTGTCACTTAGCGGTGTACTCACTTTTGTTGCCAGTGGTTTAGACATTAATGGTCGTGTGTTGCATTATTTTGAGGGGACCGCACATTTACACTGTTATAAAAGCTGTATACTCAGTGTTTTCCATTGTAGCCAAGTGCCATATCTTCAGTATCGTCAAATGAAAAGATATACAGTACTAACATATTTATGAAATGTGAAGGGGTGTACTCACTTCTGTGACATACTGTAGATAGATAGATAGATAGATAGATAGATAGATAGATAGATAGATAG